>JANUYF010000003.1:330449227-331663394 GCA_026167975.1 Phrynosoma blainvillii
AGGAGGAGGAGGAGGAAAGGGAGAAGGAGGAAGAGGAAAAGGAGGAGGAGAAGAGCGCAGCGATCTTCCCTTCTTCTCCAATCTGTGCGCTTTGTTTGGTCCCCAGACTTTGCCCCCGAGCCAGGCTTTCCTTTCCTCTCCTTCCTCTTTTCAGGCTTTGGGAGAAGGGCCACCCACTCCTCCAGAAAGGAGACACCTCCTTCCTCCTCCTGCTTTGCATGGATCCACACCGCACTGCAGAAAGCCTCCAGTTTGAGACCCCTTTCATCCAACTTTTAGAAAGGAAAGAAACTTGGTCCAGAACACACTGCAAGCAGAAATCATCCAGTTTGAGACCTGGCTCACTGCTAGGGAATCCTGGGATTTTGTGGTTGACTGTTGCACCAGGGCTCTCTGGTAGAGAAGGCTCAAGGTCTCACAAAACTTACAGCCCACAGAAATCCCTAGCATTGAACCAAGGCAGTCTTCAAACTGGATGGTTTCTGCTGGCACTGTGTTCTGGACCCAGTTGCTTTCCTTCCTAAAACTGGATTTTCAGATCAGGTTAGAGAGAAACAACAAGAGGCTGCTCTTGTTGTTATTGTTGTTGTTGTGTGCCTTAGTTTTCACCTTGCTTTGCTAGCCTCTCCTAGGCTTTGCTTGGCAGGTTTCTTCAGAGAAGGTCTGCCCTTGTCTGAGGCTGAGAGAGTGGGGCTTGGCCAAGGTCACTCCGTGGGTTTCCATGGCCAAGCTGGGATTCGAACCCTGGTCTCCAGAAAGGGTGACCAGATGTCCTCCTTTTTCAAGGCATGCCCTGCATTTCAACCTTCTGTCCCAGAGGAGTTTCAAGAGTGTCCTCCATTTTTTAGCATGACTGAAAGGTATTAGTTTGCATTTAAATTGGTGTGTTTAGCTTTTGTTTAGAAATGTCCTGCATTTTATTGGATGCCCTACTTTTTGTAGCTCCTTGTCCTCCTTTGCAGTTATTACCTCTGGTTGCCCTGGTCCTTTCATATTCCTTTTCTAAATCTAATTTTCAGATCAGGTAGAGAGGCACAATATGTTGTATGCCTTCAAATAATTTCTAACTTATGGTGACCTTATTACATGATTTTCTTGGCATGTTTCTTCAGGGGGGGGGTTGACATTGCCTTCCTCTGAGGCTGAGAGAGTGGGACTTGCCCAAGATCACCCAGTGGGATTCCATGGATGAGCTGGGATTCAAACCCTGGGCTCCAGACAGGGTGACCAGATGTCTTCTGTTTCCAGGACATGTCTGGAAACTTCTGCCCAGGAAGAAGTTCAAGAATGTCTTCCATTTTTTAATTATAATTTTATTGATATTGTTATTTAAAAACAACATTAAAAAGAATGTCCCCCAATTTTGCAGTGCCATGTCTTTGTGGTTATGGCCATCTGTCGGGGATGCTTTAATTGGGAGTTCCTGCATGGCAGGGGGGTTGGACTGGATGGCCCTTGTATTCTCTTCCAACTCTATGATTCTATTATTCTAATTTGATCATGACTAATAAGCATGAATTTACATTTATATTAAGTTCTTTAGCTTTTACTTTTCTTGCCTGTCCTACATTTTGTGGCACCTTGTTCTCCTTTGTGGTTATGACATCTGGTCACCCTGCTTCCAACTTCTGGCAACCCTGTCATGGGATTTTCTTGGCAAGTTTCTTCAGCAAGGCTTGGCCAGTGCCATCCTCTGAGGCTGAGACAGGGTGACCAGATGTCCTAAACATAAAAGGAAGACATGGCACTGCAAAATGCATTCAAGGAAAATGTAAGGCATTACAAAATAAAAGCTATTATCTTGTTTGAAGGAAGCGGCTGTTAGGCCGCTTCTGGAAAGACCTTCCCTGGACCCCCTGGATATGAACAGCTATAGGTCAGTCTCTTTGCTACCATTTTTGAGCAAGGTAATCGAGAGCGGTTGCTCTTCAACTCCAAGCTGTCTTGGAGGAAACCAATTATCTAGACCCATTTCAAACTGGCTTTAGGATGGGATTTGGAGTTGAGACTGCCACGGTTGCTTTGGTGGATGATCTGCGTAGTGTTGGTGCTTCTAGACCTCTCAGTGGTTTTTGATACAATAGATCAGGGGTAGGCAACCTTTTTGAGCCGGGGGCCGGGTTGCTGTCCCTCAGACAATTTGGGGAGGGGGGGAGCACCAAAAATAAATAAATAAATAAATAAAATATGCATGCACACTCTCTCAGCCCCAGAAAAGGCACGGCAAAACCCCTGCGGAGATTTTGCCAAGAAAACCCCAAGAATAAGTAATAACAACAATAATCAATACGATCATGGCGGGCAGCCTACCCCTGCAATAGATCATAGCATCCTCTTGGACCACCTGAGTGAGTTAGGAATTGGAGGCACTGCGCTCCAGTGGTTCCATTCCTTCCTCTCGGGCAGGTCCCAGAGGGTGCTGCTTGGGGACAGTCACTCTGGAAAAAAGGATCTCACTTTCAGCGTCCCTCAAGGTGCCATTCTGTCCCCAATGCTGTTCAACATCTATATGAAGCTGCTGAGTGAGATCATTTGGAGTCATGGAGCTGGGTGTTATCAGTATGCTTATGACACCCAGATCTATTTCTCCATGTCTCGATCGTCAGCCTCAAATTCCGATGGCATCTCTCCTCTCAATGAATGTCTAAGGCAGTAATGGGCTGGATGAGGAAAAACAGATTGAGAGTGAATCCAGACAAAACGGAGCTGCTAACTATAGTGGCCCCAAAACCCGGTATTGGGTTGCAACCTCCAGTCCTGGATGGGGTCACACTCTCTGTCAAGGACTGTGTTTGCAGTCTGGGGGTGCTCCTTGATTCGTCGCTCCTGATGACTAATTAGGTAAATGCGACGGTCAGGAGTGCCTGTTATCAGCTTCGACTGATACACCAGCTGTGCCCTTTTCTGGAAGTAAAGGACCTTGAGACTGTGGTGCACGAACTGGTAACCTCTCGTCTAGATTTCTGTAACATGCTTTACATGGGGCTACCCTCATGCTCGGTTCGGAAACTTCAATTATTACAAAATATGGCAACCAGAGTGGTTTCGGGAACATCTAGGAGGGACCACATAACTCCAGTATTAAAGACCCTCCGTTGGCTGCCTATCAGTTTCCGGGCCCAGTATAAGGTGTTGGTTATTACCTTTAAAGCCCTAAATGGCTTCGGTCCAACTAATCTTCGGGACCGCCTCCTCCCCCACGCACTTCGGTCCTCTGGGAGGAATTTGCTTCAGCCAGTAAAATCAAGGCTGTCTGCCATCTCCCAGAGGGCATTTTCAGTAATTGCCCCCAGATTATGGAATGGCCTGCCAGACGAGATCCGGCAGATCACAAGCTTAAGTAGCTTTAAAAAAGCTGTGAAGAGGGATCTCTTTCGGCAGGCCTTTCCCGATTAGATCCCGGCCTCAGGAGCTGTGCGTCTCTGCCTCTTTTAGCTTTCGGCTTGCCCTCTGCTCTCGTTTGTTTACAGTCGCTCTGATGACCTCTTTTTATCTTGTTATTTTATGCAATGATTTTAATGGATGTGTAGTTTAATAATTTTTAAGAGGGGAGGGTGGGATTTCTGGGGTTTTTTAATCTGTATTTCTGGTGTAATTTTTAACTGTTATAAGCCACCCTGATTGTTTGACAGAGGGGTGGGATATAAATTATTATTATTATCATTATTATTATTATTGTTATTGGTCTCCAAAGTCATAGTCCAAGGTTCAAACTACTATGCCATGCTGGCTCTCAGGCTTCCTACATTTAGAGCTGAAATCTGGTACAGATGTGTCCAAGCCAAGTCAGCCAAGAGGGCCAAAGTGATGAAGGGGATGAAATACATATGCCAGGAGTGAAAGTACAGCAGTTTGTCTCTGCCTCATTTCACAGGGAAGGGATAGATTTCATCCACTCATCCACTCCTTCTTCCTTTACACCCTGCTGAGTTTATTGACAGCAGACTATTTTTAGTTTGAAATCACTTGCGCCAATGGAAACAAACCAGGTCAAAGGGAGAAAGTTAGGAAAGAAATTGACATTTTAAAAACAGAAGGAAAAGTGAGGTTGACAGAGGAATAATCAGGATTGTTCCTGCCTGTCCCTGGTAGAGCATAATAGAATCTCAGAGCTGGAAGAGACCCCAAGGGCCATCCAATCCAACCCCCCCTGCCATGCAGGAAGACACAATCAGATCACCCCTGACAGATGGCCAACCAGCCCTGTTTAAAAACCTCCAAAGAAGGAGACTCCATCACTCTCCAAAGCAGCATATTCCACTGTCGAACAGCTGTTACTGTTAGGAAGTTCTTTCTAATGTTGAGATGGAATCTCCTTTCCTGTCGCTTGCAGCCATTGTTCTGGGTCCTAATCTCTGGAGCAGCAGAAAACAAGCCTGCTCCCTCCTCAACATGACATCCCTTCAAATTTGTAAACAGGGCAACATCATATCACCTCTTAATAATCACTTCTCCAGGCTAAACATACCCAGTTTCCTAAGTCATTCCTCTTAGGGCAAGGTTTCCAGACCCTTCACCAGTTTAGTCACTCTCCTCTGGACACGCTCCAGTTTTTCAACATCTTTTTTGAAATGTGGTGCCCAGAACTGGACACAGTATTCCAGGTGGGGCCTGCCCAAAACAGAATACAGTGGCCTTATTACTTCCCTTGATCTAGACACTATACTTCTATTGATGAAGCCTAAAATCGCAGGTTGAAGGTTGAAGACTGTATCTCTCTTAGTGGATGGCATTCAAGATGGATACAATATATAAATACTTTAGTAGTTACATGGTTTAACAGTTTCTTTTGCTTGTCTATGTAATTGTTTCTTTATAGCCTTATAAATGTATCTTTACAGTCTAAATTCTCACAGAACCTTTATCTATCTTCTGTATATTTTCACCTTTCTGGTTATGTGACTTCACTATTCACCAAGCACTGTATCTTACCACAACAATTTAATCAAGTACTTTCCACATCCCTATCTTGGGTAACTAAAAACCCTTTCCAACTGCCCCTCACAGCAACCTATCCTAGGGCCAATGCAGACCAGCTGTTTGGGCAGGCACAGAGCTGCCCCGGGAAGCAGCAGATTGGGGCCGCGGCAACCCCACGCTGTGGCCCTGATCCTCCCTTTTGCCGCCCCAAAAAGAGTGGCAAAATGCTGCTCCTTTTAGAGGTGGCAAAAGGCCGCCCTAAGAGCTGGCGCTGCGGCTCTTCAGTGCCCTTTCAGTGCAGTGTGTTTAAACCAGGGGTAGGCAACCTTTTTGAGCCAGGGGCCGGGTTGCTGTCCCTCAGACAATTGGGGGGCCGAAGCACCATAAATAAATAAATAAATAAATAAAATTTAAAAAAATTAAAAAAAAATTAAAAAATTAAAAAATATGCATGCACACTCTTTCAGCCCCAGAAAAGCCATGGCAAAACCCCTGTGGAGATTTTGCCAAGAAAACCCCAAGAACAAGTAATAACAACAATAATCAATATCAGTATGGCGAGTGGTGGGGGGCGGCGGCGGCCCGCTATGCGTAAGGGTGCATGGTATCAGGACGGTGTTGGGGTGGGGTGGCTGGCGTGAGGCTGCCCCACCCCAACTCTATCTCCAGGCTGGCCCTTTGGGCCAGTCTGCAATGGTCACTAGTCTCAGCAGTTCCTAATCTCTCAGAGTATAATAAACATCTCCCTATCTTGGGTACATATACCCTCTTCTCATTGCACCACACAGAAATCTCCCTCAGCCTCCTTGGCTTGCTAAATGCCTTGGGGTAAAATCAAAGTCTTAACTAACTCCAAACACTGCTCTGTCCTTCTATTTATACCTACTTCTGGGAGTAGCCCTCACTTTTTCCTGGCTTACCTCCCACCACTGGCTGTTACCAATGTTTTAATCTGCCCGTGGTCTCCATACAAGTGGCCCATGATAGCCTTGATATAGGTATGGTTCTCTGTTTGTAGAGGGATTGAAGCTTCTTTCCCTTATGCTTGTCAAGCTACATCCAGCTAAGGTTCATTTGAGTTTATCATTTTATTCACCTGTGGTTCCATGGTTGCAAATCACAGTATTGTTGAGTAGGAAGATCAATATCAGCATTCCCCATAAGGATATTGCAGAATTGGGACCTTCAGGAAATTTATATTACAGGAGAATAAACATGTGGCTTTATAGTTATTTATATATTTATAACATAAAACTGTGTGTGGAGTTACATACTCCTTGGGAAAGTTCATCATATCACAGAGACATTTTCAATCCAGATACATCCTCTTTAATAGGCATTATATAGTCCATATACACACGCCATATACACAAGGCATATGATATTGTACTACATTATAATGGTAAGAAACATCATTTTCTTATTATTTGCTGTCAGGTTGGCTTTGACTTATGGTGACACCTATGAAAGAGACACCTCCAAGAACCCTGATGATCAACAGGCCTACTCAGGGCTGTAACTTCTTTGATTTAATCAATCCATGTGCAATGTGCTCTCCTCCTTTTTCATAATGCCTTCCACATTCCTCAGTATTATTGTCTGTCAGAATTCTTTATGACCTTTTGAATAATGTAATTTTATATGTACTTAACTAAGTAGCAGAGGTGCTAAGAACCCTGGTTACTAAATTCCAAAGATGTGTAATGGCCATCAGCAAGAGTGCCCGATGCCTGTTAGTGCCCATCATTCATTGGTTGTGCATTGGTCCAATTGTGCATAACACCAGTCCTCTATTGGAGATAGATGTTACTCATCTTCAGAATTCTAATTTCTGTAGACACAAGTCCTCTTATAAAGATGTGATGCCCAACAGCATTCCCGACATTTTCTCCCAATTCATGTCATCTTGTGGTATGTCCAATGCACCACAGCCTCAGTTTAGCCATTTTGGCTTCTAGCGAGAGTTCGGGTTTTATTTTATCCTGGCATTTATTAGAACATCAGCTTACCCAATGCATTTATAGTGAGAAGCACAATACATCTTACATTTCATCTATTGAGTAGCTGCCCTTCTCATGTATCACATTCATTTCAGTATTTGATAACATTTCAGAATTACTGATACACTGCAATAATTCAGCATAACTATAATAATTGTTTCAGGGAGTATTTCTAACTCTGTTAACTGGCATTTTAATCAGAGTATTGTATATTCAAAAGTGCAATGATGTTTTCACATCTTTTGCTCCAAGTCTCAAGTCCCTGCTTTCAAGTCTCAAGTTCTTGCAAGATACTTTCAGCTCAAGTCTCAAGTTGAGTCTCAAGTCTGGGAGCCAACTTTTAACAGAAGAAAAGGAGATGTTGGTAGGGTTTAGGTCTACTCACAACCCGTCCTTACTGCACATCGGAGAAACTTTCTAAAGCTTTTTCCAGGAGGGGTAGCAGCAGACTCACTCCAATAGCATGGGGCAATAGGGTGCATTTCTCAAAAGGAAACAGGCAATGAACTTGAGGTGGAAAACTCCTCCTAAAGCTTTTGAAAAGCATTAAAAGGTTCCTCCAATGTGCAGTGAGGACAGCCTATTGAGTAGACTTCAACCCGCACCTCAAGCCCATTGCCTAATGTGTTTGTTGTTTCTGGATAAAATAAAGCCAGCATGTCAGTTCTTAAAAAATATACATGTTGTGAGTCGAGTCAGTGCATCATTCCAAGTTGAGTCATTGATGCTACTTGAGTCTGAGTCCATCAACTCCAGTCTACATCATTGTTAAAATGTTCTTAACCTTTCTAGGGTTCAGCAAGTTAGCCAAGCAGCTTTTGTGTGTACTTGCTCAGTACAAGCAGCTGACTGGTCCTGAACTGCTTTAACAGCTGTTATAGTCACTTGATTATCTGCATCTTAACCAGTCATAACTTGGAAACCTTGCTTGTCAAGATGATTTGGGGGAAAATGTCAATTCTAGCTTCCTGTCACCCTTATATGGTATTCCCCATTATACCTAGTGCGTTTGTTTAATTCACAGCACTGCCATGTTTCTCAGACATCCCTTAGCAAAACAGATTTTTATCCTGTCTTGTAGATTTTAATTCAAAAATGCAGGGTATGCAATGCAACAGGTATAACATTATAGGTAAATCATAATAGGTTTTCCATGAGAAACTTAGCCTTTGTGCATTCTCCTCTAAAAAAAATGGAAACCCAGGCAACATTCCCTCTAGAACAGGGGTTCCCAAACTTTGGTCCTCCAAATGTTTTGGACTTTGGTCCCAGAATTCCTAACTGTTGGCCATGCTAGCTATGGCCTCTGAGATTTGAAGTCGAAAAAAATTGGAGACCTAAACTTTGGGAATCACTGCTCAGAACATAAGTTTGCACTTCTGGTCCTTCAGCTTCCATAGTCTTACACTATTAGCTATGATGGCTAGGGGTGATGGAGTTAAAAGACAACAATATGTGGAGGGATACCATTATCACCACTGTTGGGATTTTTTTGTAATGTACAGACTAATCTAGTCCAGGAACATAAGCCTTTAGTAGATTCAGAAAAGCTTTATTCAGTAAGCAGAGTTGACCACAGTACATAGTTGTTGTCAAGACTAAAGAATTTTTCCAGTTACACAGCATGTTTAGAGTTCAAGCAATTCACCCATTACAAGACCTTTCATTCCATTTGCCAGAAACTCAAAACATAACTGTCTTCCCAGGTCTTACCCCTCCTATTTTCACTCCTCATAACAAGCTACATCTACCCACAAGAGCGAACTTACAAGAGTATGAATTTGCAGCTCATACTTCCTCCCAGAGGTGTCATTAGGGGTGTGCTAGGAGTTCATATTACACTGTGTGACACTTCAGAAGAGGAGTGACACCCAGTTGGGCCCTCTCTCCACTGCGTGGGGGTGGGAAGAGTGCTGCTGATGGCATCCACACATTCCTCTGCCAAGTGAGCCAAGACAGTGAAGAAGGAGGGATGAGTGCACACCCCTTCTGGCTTCTCTTCCGCTGTGGATCGTTCCACCAAAGGAGCCAAGGAGCACCAGAGGAGGAGGGGTGAGCATCTTGCTTGTCTGGCCACCCAGCCACCATCCCCTCTGGCATCTCTTTCTGGGTCTGGGCAGGCAGTAGGTGGTCAGGGTGACCAAGTATCCTAACTGCAAAGGAGGACAAGGCATTGCAGAAACGTAGGACATTCAAAAAAAATGTAGGCCATTACCAAATAAAAAGCTAAAAGCACTAATATAAATATAAAGTTGTGTTTCCTAATCATGCTCAAAATGAACATTTTGGAATTCCTCCTGGATAGAAGGCTGAAATGTAGGATATATCCTGGAACAAGAGGATGTCTGGTCACTCTTCAGGTGGTGGTTAGCAGGAGGAGACAGTAGGACAGGGAAGACCACTGTCACTCAACAGCCCTTTCTGGGTCTGGCTGGGTGGTGGCCAGGCCAGGCAAGTGACTGGGGAGAGGGCAGGCAAGGAAGGCAGCAGGATGGTGGGTGGGAAGTCTGGAAGGTTTCTGAGAACCCACACTGTGTGACACCAACCCTAGTAATGCCACTGCTTCCTCCCCACACTTCTGCTCATTATCCCAGGCCACAAATAATACACATTTTTTTTCTCTTCCTAGCATTACCAATATGATAGTATACTCCATTGTTCCCCATTAACACACTGCAATTAAGCATGGCAGGACCATATCTGGACCATGATCCTGACAATCATACAGCTTTATGAATTGGAGACTATTCAACATTGTTTTACAAATGAAACTGTATTTTCTTATGGAAGACCTGAACAATGTGACTGAGCCAGAATGGAAGAAACAACAGAACTTGTACTCAAAAGTAGTGTAAAGTAGGAGAGGATAGATGTTAGGGCCCAACAACAAATGGAAGCCATAGAACAGCAAAAAAAGGTGACAAACTTATTCAGAGTGATCTGATAGCAAAGCCACAACACTATTTTCTGCACATATTGTGACATCCCAAGTCAACTTCATCAATCCACAGAGTTGTTGTGGAAATAAAATGAGGTGGGAGAAAGAATAATGGGCTCCGTTTTGAGCACCTAGGAAAAAAGGCAGGATATAAACAGTAAATGGGAAGAATAATAATAATAACAACAACAACAATTTCTCTTTAACTTTGGAGCAGAATGCATAGAGGATAGGAGACAGATCCAATGAGAGTTCCTTTTTCAACAATGATAAAAAGTTCTGCCTGTCTGATGTATGCCTCACAAGCCGCTATTGAAAGTAATGAAACTTGTTGTACTCCACTCCAATTGCCTTGCAGAGGGGCGGGCTATAAATAAAATTTTATTATTTAAATAAGTAAATTATTATTATTATTATTATTATTATTATTATTATTACAAGGAAAACCTGGCAACTGTAGATAATAATATACAGTTGTCCCTTCCAATTTGTGGTCTTGCTATCCGCAGTATTGATCTTTCATGGATGGCAAGCTGTACCCTAATTGTAATCAATGGGGCTCCAATATTGGCAATTCTCCCAATTTGTGGGGTATGTGTGTATGTCCTCGAATGGATCCCCCGTGAATTGGGAGGGACAACTGTATATTCCTCACTCACCCAAATAGTATGATTGTTAGAAGAGTGTGTATATATATGTGTGTGTGTGTGTGTGTGTGTGTGTGTATGGTATATGCCCTTTGTTTCCTTTGTAGCTCCCCTACCTTTTACATATTTTCATACATTTGGCCATAAATGTTAATGCATGGGGGGGGGTGAACTTTCTTTGAACTTTCTGGATCCCCTTTACCTTTTACAATGTGTTGTTATTTCTAAAAGATCCTAATGTTTTGATTGAGTTCTGGGAGCAACAAGAGAATCTTCCCATATTGACAGTTTAATGGTTATCCACTTCCTCATTTTGCGGGCCAATGGAGAATGGTTTTCACCATTCAATTCGGATAGTGTTGGCTTTGTAATGATATCATCTATTCCTTCTCTCCACCCTCCTAAGTTGCTGCATGCAGATATTTCCTTAGGAGCCTTGCAAGCTACAGTATATTCAAAACATCACTTTTATTATATTGTATATCATCTCATCTAAAGCAAGAATCCATCCAGTCCAGCCTTATGAAAATAGATGATTAATTATTTAGGTCAGACTTTTCCTTAAGGTTCAGAATCCAAGGAATAACACACTGTGAATCTGTGGGAAAATAAACAGCACTCTGCGATCTAGCCCTGAGGCGTAGACTAGGCGTAGACTTGGGTGGGCTGATTTTATAGTAAGGGTACTAGCAATGCATCGTCAGAGAAAAATGCCTCACCAAATAAGAGTACAAAAAGGATGCTGATCTGCCTAAAATGTACATATTTTAATGTATATGTGTAGAGATTGCATTCTCAAAAATAAATACTAGGACTTCAATACAAATATCCTATGTGATTGAGAGTTGGACTGGATGGCCCTTGTGGTCTCTTCCAACTCTGTGATTCTAGTGTGGAAGGTGGTGATCAGAGCACCTGTATGCAGGACTGGTCCTACTTTTAGGCAGAATGAGTGGTTCATTGATTGTAATATGGTTTCCAGAAAGGCCTCATGCATTGTGCTGTATAAGGTACTCTGATAGTGGATATCTTTGATCTGTTGGGATAAAACCAATTTTTATCTGCTTGCAGTTCAATGGGGAAAATATATGAAGTGTGTTGCTTGTTGCTGTGTGCCTTCAAGTTGTTTCTGATTTATGATTACCCTAAGACAAACCTATAATGGGTGTGTGTGACTAAGCCAAGCTAAGAGTGTGTGACTTACCCAAGTTCACCCAGTGCTTTTCCATGGTCAAGCGGGGATTTGAATCCTGAACTCCAGTCATAGTACAATGCTGAAACTATTACGCCATGCTGACTTATATATATATAAAGTACCAGTACCAAAAGGACAAAAATTATTTTGCAGAGTATTTTCACAATCAAACACTGAATAAAATATTACAAGTATTCTCCAAGACAAAAGCAGTATTATTTTAAAACACAGAATGTGTGTGGGTTGTCGTTTTTTTTTTCCAGGGGGGGGGAGGAGGAGGATACATTGTTACCTGACATGTTAAGTAAACTTATAAACTTATAAACATACACTTAAGTAAACCTGTAAACACACTAGTGAGTCAGCATGTAGGCAAACCCTAATTTTCACTGGGCCCTCTCTAGATCAGGTTGTCAAATGTTGGATGCCTTTCATGTTGCACTGCTATATAATTTTAATAGAAATTAGGGAAGAATTCAAAAACACAAGGAAGGTCACTAGTCCCAGCTTCTGCCAATCTAGAAGTTCGAAAGCATGCAAATGCAAGTAGATAAATAGGTACCACTTCAGGGGTGAACCTATTATGGGTTTTTCTTTGCAAGATTTGTTCAGAGGATGTTTGCCATTGCCTTCCCTTAGGCTGAAAGCATGTGGCTTGCCCAATGCCACCCACTGGGTTTCATGATCAAGTGAGAAATCAAACCCTGGTCTCCGGAGTTCGACACTCAAACCATACTGGCTTGCCTGTGTGCATTTGTCTGTGCATTCCATTAATAACTCTTGGGCACAGAGCTACATTATTTATTCAAAAGGTTGATAGGCTGTATTTTAGGGTATAGCCTCTTGCGGTGGTGTATAACAAAACTGGAAGATCAATAATTAAGTGTTCAAATCAAATAGCATTACTTACACTACAGCCCTAACAGAGTTCTAAATCAATTGTAGGGCAAAATAAAGAGGTGAGTCTTCAAGGACCATTTGAATGGACTCTGGCAAACATCTGCTGGAAGAGAGCAGAGCTTGGACAATTACCTCTTTTTGGACTACAATTACCAGAATCCACTTAAGAATTTTATAGAAATTGTGAAACTTTAATAATAATAATAATAATAAAATTTATTTCTATTTATTTCTTCTAAATAAAATTTATTTATTTTTATTTCTCTTACAGAAATAAAATCACAAATATCCAAAAAAGCGATCCCTCCCCCCCTTAAAACAGTATTAAATCCCACAATAATTAAAACTACAATATAAACAGTTAAAAAATTTAAAAACACAATACGACACCCCAATATTAGCCCCTAGCAGTGTTCCTCGTCCATCCAAAGATGGGGCCACGTGAGGAACAATTGTGGGTCAGAATACCCTAGGCCGGGATGATTAATCTGGAAAGGCCTGCCGGAAGAGATCCATCTTGACAGCCTTTTTGAAGCTGTCCAAAGATGTTAACTGACGGATCTCATCCGGCAGGCCATTCCATAGTTTGAGGGCGACAACCGAGAAAGCCCTCTGGGAGGTAGCCGCAAGCCTCGATTTTGGGGGCTGCAGCAGATTCCTCCCAGAGGACCAGAGAGCATGGGGAGGATTATATGGGAGGAGGTGGTCCTTGAGATAGCTTGGACCCAAGCCATTTAGGGCTTTAAAGGTAATAACCAACACCTTGTACTGGGCCTGGAAGCTGATAGGCAGCCAATGGAGGGACCTCAAAACCGGAGTAATGTGGTCCCTCCTAGATGTTGCCGACACAAGCCTGGCTGCCATATTTTGTACCAGCTGTAATTTCCGAGTCAAGCACAAGGGTAGCCCCATGTAGAGCGCATTACAGAAGTCAAGGTTACCAGCACTTACACAACAGTCTCGAGATCCCTTACTTCCAGAAAAGGGCACAGCTAGCATATCAGCCGAAGCTGATAACAGGTGCTCCTGACCGTCGCATTTACCTAATTTGTCATCAGGGGCGACGAGTCAAGGAGCACCCCCAGACTGCGAACACAGTCACTGGAGGAGAGTGTGACCCCATCCAGGACTGGAGGTTGCAACCCAATTCTTGGTTTTGGGGCCGCTACCGTGAGCACCTCCATCTTGTCTGGATTCAGTTTCAATCTGTTTTTCCTCATCCAGCCCATTACCGCTCGAAGACATTCATTGAGAGTAGAGATGCCATTAGAATTCGAGGCCGACGAACGAGACACGGAGAAATAGATTTGGGTGTCATTAGCATATTGATAACACCCAGCACCATAACTCCATATAATCTCATCCAGCGGCTTCATATAGATGTTAAATAACATAGGGGACAAAATAGCTCCCTGAGGGACCCCACAAGTAAGCTCCCTCTTACTGGCACTACTGTCCCCGAGCAGCACCCTCTGGGACCTTCCCAAGAGGATGGACCGGAATCACTGAAATGCAGTACCCCCGATACCTAACCCCCTCAAGCGGTCCAAGAGGATGTCGTGGTCTATTGTGTCAAAAGCTGCTGAGAGATCTAGGAGCACCAACAGGGTCACACTACCCCTGTCAATGCTCAGACACAGATTGTCGGTCAAGGCACCCATGGCAGTCTCAACCCCAAAGCCTGTCCTGAAGCCAGTTTGAAATGGGTCTAGATAATCGGTTTCATCCAAGACAGCTTGGAGCTGAAGAGCAACCGCCCTCTCGATTACCTTGCTCAAAAATGGCAGCAATGAAACAGGCCTGTAATTACTCATATCCAGGGGGTCCAGGGAAGGGTTTTTTCAGACGGCTTGACAGCCGCTTCCTTCAAACAAGATGGAACATGTCTTTCCCTGAAGGATGCACCGATGATATCCGTAAGGAGTCTCCTCAATGCATCCTCCCCCCGGACGGCCAGCCATGATGGGCAAGGGTCAAGAGGGCAAGTTGTTTTACTCACCTTACCAAGCAGCTTGTCCACATTCTCAGTACTCACAGATTGGAACTGATCCAGAATAACTTCATTGACGGAGTCGCTGGACACCTCGCCTATAGACTCTGTGACAACAGTGGCATCTAAGTCGGCTCTTATCTGAGAGATTTTCTCTGCAAAGAAGTTGTTAAATGTATGACAACAGGCTGTCGTCAGGTTAAGTAAGGAATTTGGCGCAGGGGGAACCTGTGTCATCTCCCTCACCACCTTAAACAGCTCTGCTGGACGGGACTCAGCAGACGCAATACGTGCAGAGAAGACTCTCTTCACTGCATGCATTGCCTCCCTATAGGAACGAAGAAAGTTCCTATGGTGAGTTCTGTCAGATAAGAGTCAAGTCTTCCGCCACCTGCGCTCTAGCCATTGTCCAAACCTCTTCAATGGCAAAGTTTGGCTTGGGATACAAATGTTGCCATTGATTTAGTTACATAAAGCATACCAACATTTCACAGACAAAAACTGGGAGCGGTTTGGCCAAGCAACATCAAGATATGGTCAAGATGGAAAAAGTTAATCATGATGAAGAACACACAAACTAGGAAAACCTGCAAGAGTTTGCTTTTGCCACAGTAAACTACAAATTCCAGGATTCCACAGGCTGGGTAGTTACAATGGTGTCAAACTGCATTCATTCTGCAATGTGGCAGCAGCCCCATATGATGTTTTGCTCTCTGATCTCTCCAGTTGCCCTTGGCTGCATGGGCAAGTTCTCCTCCAGCAAGTCCCTCCAGCTTCTTACAACATATCAACAAATACCTCAATAATAAAAATCAATACCATCACTGAAATTTCTCTTACTATTCTTGATTTTTTATTCTACCGTGTCCTTTCTTTCACTCTTATTATTCATTCTTCCTCTTTTGAAGTGGCTTCTGGCCACCATTTTGGATTTGCCACTGCGACCCTGGACTTCATTACAGTAGAGTATAGCAGTAGTCATCTCTCCTCCTCCTCCTTCTCCAGATTAACAAAAGCCCTCAGTAAGCATAGGGAGGACTAGCACATTATGAAAAGGCACAACTCTGAAAGGCTACACACCAGATGGATAGGCTCAAGCAAGGAGATCATGGCCCGGAGAATGCAGGCCCTCAACAGAGCAATTGAGGACAGAGAGGCTTGGAGGTGTCTTATTCCTGAGGTTGCCATGAACTGAAGTCAACTCAAAGGCAACTGGCAACAAGAATAACAACACTTTATTACTAGAGTGGCCCCATTTTACTTCCAAAATGATAGGCACAGAAGAAATTCAATGTGCTGTGGAGCCTAAATACCCTAAAGGTACCAGATCCCATATGATCTTGGAGGCTAAGCAGGGTCATCCCTGGTTAGTACTTGGATGGGATACCACCAATGAATACCAGGTACTGTAGGTTATATTTCAGAGGAAGAAACTCACAAAACTAACTCAGAGTATTCCTTTATTTAAGAAAGCCCTATGAAATTTGTGGAGTCATCCTAAGTCAACAGGCAACTTGAAGGACACACACATTATAGGAAGAGATTTGTTCTGAAATAATATGACTTTGTAATGCACTCTGATTTCTTCTTCTTCTTCTTCTTCTTCTTCTTCTTCTTCTTCATCTTCTTCTTCTGTAATAGTAGTAGTTTCTTGTGTTCTCATGCATTACCCAACAGAGCTGATATTCCTCACTGGCAATATTCCCCTTGCCAGATCTAATATTGTTAAAAAGAACATGTACACAAAACAATGTTATTCAGGAATTAATGTTATACTAATTTTGAAATCCTTGCTGGAACTGGAACTGGGGAAAAAATACACTATTCAAATCAAATCAAATGTGCCTTTGTTTTATTTATTTATTTATTTAATTTCTATGCCGCCTTATTCCCAGAAGGGCCCCAAGGTAGCTCACAAACAACAACACATTAAAAACTTGTTACACTTAATTTAAACTTCACATGAAATCAATATAAAATTACAAACATTAAAGCCACAATAAAAGAATGATATCCACCCCATATAACAGACAACCCATATAAAAAGCCATCCCATGATCACACATTAAAACTGTTTTTGCTTGTTGATGGAAGGCAAACAGGGAGAAGGGCATCTTCACTTCTCATGGAAGAGCATTCCAGAGGAGAGGAACAGCTACTGAGAAGGCTCTCTCTCGTTTCCTCACCAGGTGTGCCTATGATGGTGGGGGGACCAAGAGAAAGCCTTCTCCTGAAGATCTTAGGGCTCTGGTAGGTTTGTATGGGGAGATTAAATCAGTTCTCTTATGGAGGGCACCCTGCTGAGCCATCAAGATAATATGTAATAATGTAATAATGGTGTATATTTCAAGGACAAGGTAGACAGCTAGTATTTTTTCTCTCCCTCCCCCCCCCCCTTTTATTGTTTTCTTCATTCTGAGTTATTGCTAGACTTTGCCTGCAAGAAAAAGTCAGCTGAGGAAATGGACTTTCTCCTGATAGGAATGTGCAGTGGCATATTAGTATAGACCCAATTAAAATTGCCCAAGTTCCCGAACAGTAGGTGCTGGAATTCCTTATTTATTATGTTTATTGGATTACATAAATGGGACCTAGAACAAAATATTGTAATATGGCATTGCTCCTCTTCAGCTTTCAAGTTACCAAGTCACCCCTTTCTCCAGATAATTCCATTTTATCCCTCTCATCAGTTTTCAGTATCACACTGAGTTTTGACACAGCTTTCCACACTGAGTGAAGTCGTAGGCTTTCATGGCCGGCATCCATAGTTTTTTTGTGGGTTTTTTCGGACTGTGTGGCCATGTTCTAGAAGAGTTTCTTTCTGACGTTTCGCCAGCATCTGTGGCTAGCATCTTCAGAGAAAACTGAGATGGAAAAGCATGGGTGTATATTGAGATGGAAAAACATGGGTGTATATATACTGTGAGACCCTGGGTAGGGAGGAGTGGTTCCCAGGTGAACTGTGTGTTGTTCTGTGTTTCCACACTGAGTTTGTGAGACTACAGCTCCCGGATTCCCTCACCCAGCAAGCTGACTGAGGCCTTCTGGAAACTACAATTCAAAAAAAGTTACATTTTTATAAACTCAGCCTTCACTGGACTGTTTGAGGTAACTTTCCCCCTCCAAAGATATTTCTGTGTATTTCTGCAAATCTTGGTATTTCCCTGATTTTGAAGATATGTTTCTTGTGCCTGGCATTTTGGTTAAACAGTTCCACACTAGACTCCAAGCCATTTAAGAGTGATGTATAAGTATCTATCAGCCTACCCATATGGTGTCCTTGAATTGTGTTGGAATACAACTCCCAGCCATTGACTTTACTGGCTTTGGATGAGCTGAGTTATAGTCTGGTGCAACTGGAGATCACCAGTTTGGGGAAATGTCAAGATTTTTACCCTTTCTCTCCAGTGCCTGGCATGGCACATGTACCTCTGTCTGGGTTCTCTGGGGCCAATGGTAATTGAATATTGCAAACTCAATCACAGCTTAAGTCCGTTTGTGTGTGTGTGTGTGTGTGTGTGTGTGTGTGTATCAACAACATAACAACTTGTATATTAAATCTGACATGTATGGACTATCCCCAAAATTCCATGCATCCAATAAGGTACCAGTGCAAGACTTGATTTCAGGATTTTCTGCTTGTGCTGCCCAGCAGTATTGCAACCCTTGGATGCAATTTTAAAGCCCTGAATTTAAAGAAGCAGCAGCAGTAGCAGAAGCAGCAGCAGCAAATGGAAATACAAATGCAATATAGAAATTACGCCACAAAGAGTTTACCCTTTTGCTCCTTCCTAAACAGGTAACTGGAAATATCACTACCTTATTCAAGATCAAAATGTCCTATTCCTTAGCCCTGGCAACTCCTCTCAAGATCCAACATTCACTCTCTTTCTCAATTCACCTTTCACTCCCTCTCTTTCTCAAGTGCATGCCTTTCCTCAGGCTTTCTTCACCCACTGGGCCAAATCAATAATTCAGTAGTGATTATATACATGGCTTTCTCCTTCCCCATCTGACCAGTGAATGCATTGCGGCTGCATTCCAGATATGATGGCAGCCCCATCATGCACAGTAGTCATTGCTGAGAATAATTGGTTGGTGTTTGTTCAAGGAAGGCTGGATTAGAGAGATTAGACTGAACCATGGTCATCCAGTGAGTTTCTTCAATGAACAGGGTTCTTAATTTATTATCTCTCTCTGGTTTCTAAATCACTATACATCACTAATAATAATAATAATAATAATAATAATAATAATAATAATAATAATAAAATTTATTTATATTCCACCTCTCTGTAAAATACAATCGAGGCAGTTTACAAGATAAAACAAACAATCCCATCCCCCAGTAGCCCTTCCCCCTAAAACACAATTAAATAGACACAATATAAAAAAACATACTTTAAAATCACAAAAACAAATAGTTTAAAATAGCTACAATGAAAATCGGGGACAGGCATAACTATTTTCGGTGGCCGGTTACCTACTCAGGAAAGGTCCTGGAAGAGATCTGTCTTAACAGCTTTTTTAAAGCTGTTTAAGGTGGTCAAGTGATGGATCTCATCTGGCAGGCCAATCCAAAGTCTGGGAGTGATAGCCAAAAAGGTCCTCTGGGCAGTTGCAGATAATCTAGTTTTTATAGGTTGCAGTAATTTTTTTCCAGAGGACCTGAGTGCGTGGGGTGGATTATACAGAAGGAGGTGGTCCCAAAGATAGGTTGGACCCAAGCCATTTAGGACTTTAAAGGTAATAACCAACACCTTGTACTGCACCCAGAAGCTGATAGGTAGCCAGTGAAGCAATTTTAGAATAGGTGTTATATGGTCTCTACCAGTTTTACCTGAGATCAGCCTGGCTGCCATATTCTGTACCAGTTGAAGTTTTCGAACTAGGCACAAGCCCCATGTAGAGTGTATTGCAGAAATTGAAATGAGAGGTTACCAGTGCATGTACCACAGTTTCAAGGTCCCTGACCTCCAGGAAAGGGTGCAGTTGGCGTATCAGCCGAACCTGATTGCAGGCGCTCCTGACCACTACATTCACCTGATTTGCTACCTGAAGCAACGGATCTAGGAGCAACCCCAGACTGTGAACACAGTCCTTTGAGGAGAGTGTGACCCCATCTAGGACTGGAAATTGTGTCCCAATACCTGGGTTCAGGGGTTTTACTGTTAGGACCTCCATTTTGTCTGGATTCAGTTTCAATCTGTTTTTCCTCATCCAGTCCATTACCACTTTAAGACATTCATTGATAGGAGAGATGCCATCTGAAGTCAAAGCTGTAGACCGAGACATGGAGAAATATATCTGGGTGTCGTCAGTGTACTGATAACACCCTGCCCCATGTCTCCGGATGATCTCTCCCAGCAGCTTCATATATATGTTAAATATCATCAGGGACAGGATGGCACCCTGAGGGACAGCACAGTTAAGCTCCTTTTTTGCTGAGAAACTGTCCCCGAGCATCACCCTTTGGAATCTGCCCGAGAGAAAAGAACGGAGCCATTGCAATGCAATGCCTCCAATTCCTAATTCTCTCAGGTGTTCCAAGAGGATGTCATGATCTATCATGTCAAAGGTGGCTGAGAGGTCCAGTAGCACCAACAAGGTCAAACTACTCCTGTCAATGCCCAGACAAAGGTCATCAGCTAAGGCAACCATGGCAGTCTCCACTCCATATCTTGTGCTAAAGCCAGTTTGAAATGGATCTAGATCAGGGGTAGGCAACCTGTCCCCTTTAAGGGCCGAGGGACTTCAGCTTCCAGAAGCCTCAGCCATGTTGGCCAATAGTCCCATGTTGGCCAATAGCTCCTGGGATTCTGGGAGCTGAAGTCCTTCGGCCCTTAAAGGGGAAAGGTTGCCTACCCCTGATCTAGATAATCGGTTTCCTCCAAGACAGCTTGGAGCTGAAGAACAACAGCCCTCTCAATCACCTTGCTCAAAAAAGGTAGCAAAGAGACTGGCCTATAGCTGTTCATGTCCAGAGGGTCAAGGGAAGGTTTTTTCAGAACCACTGCTTCCTTCAAACAAGATGGAACATGACCTTCCCTAAGGGATGCATTGATGATATCCTTCAGGAACATCCACAAGACATCTTCCCCCTGGACTGCTAGCCACTAAGGGCAAGGATCAAGAGGGCTAGTTGTCTTCCTCACTCTACCAAGGAGCTTGTCCACGTCATCAGTACTCACTGGTTGGAACTGATCCAGTATAATCTCATCAGTGGAGTTGCTGGATACCTCATCTATCGATTCTGCTATAACATTGGCATTCAAGTCAGCTCTTATCTGAGAGATTTTATCTGCAAAGAAATTGTTAAACGCATCATAACAAGCTGTTGTTGGGTTAAGTAATGGGTTCTGCACAAGTGGAGCCTGTGTCAGTTCCCTTACCACCCTAAACAGCTCTGCTGGATGAGACTCTGCAGATGCAATACGTGCAGAGCAGAAAGATTTCCTCCCTGCATGTATTGCCTCTCTATAGGAGCAAAGGAATTTCCTATGATGAGTTGTCAGATAAGAGTCAGGTTTTCTGCCAGAAACACTCTAGTCGTTGTCCAACCCGCTTCATCTTCCTAAGTTCTTCTGTATACCATGGTTGACGATTGGAAGCAGGTTGGAAAGGACGCTTGGGAGCAATTGTGTCAATAGCATTGGCAACATCAATGTTCCAGGTATTAACCAAAGCTTCAACAGAATCACTGGAATTACCAACCATTAAACCCTCTAAGGCTTTCTGGAATCCAATTGGTTCCATTAGCCTTTGAGGGTGGGCCATTCTAATGGGTCCTCCACCCCCGACAGGACAGACAGTGGTTTTAAGTTCAGACTTGATCAGAAAATGATTCATCCATGACAATGCAGAGGTTTTTATTACCTCCACCCATGGATATTCCTGTTCCATACTGAAGGCCGCATCAAGGGTATGACCTGCACAATGCGTGGGCCCAGTGACCAATTGGGATAGGCCCATGTTTGTCATGGATTCCATGAACTCCTGAGCTGCATCTGTTAAATTTGACAAACTGGTCTCGAGTGGGATGTTGAAGTCGCCCAGAACTAAAAGTCTGGGTGACTCCAACAGCAACTCTGAGACAGCTCTGTCAGCTCAGTTAGGAAGTCTGCTAGGCAACGGGGTGGATGGTATACTAGCAGAATCCCCAAACTATCCTTGGTCCTCAGGCTTAGGTACATACACTCGAAGTGGACTGTTTTCCGGACAGGTATCTTGGTCACGGTAAGGTTATTCTTATGAACCAGAGCCACTCCACCCCCTTGCCCACTTCCCCTTACCTGCTCTCTGACAGAGTACCCAGCTGGGAGGGCCTGTGCCCAAGTTAAAGCACTGCCATCTCCCAGCTAGGTCTCTGTAAGGCAAGCCAGGTTGGCATCTTCATCTAGAAGATCATAGACGATTTGGGTCTTGTTTTTGGCAGACCTGCAAAGGAGCAAGGTAAGGTTCTGTGGTATGGTTGGTGCGCTTTCCAATTTATTCTGGGAAACAGAGTGAATTGAAGGCGGGATAGCTTTCAAACATTGATCCCGCCTTCCTTTGTAACAGACTTTCATCCCCTGTTCCCGCCATACCTTCTTTTCCCCCGCACAACCTGGATTTTCGCCCCCAGATCGCAACCGGTCACACATGCCTGACCCTTATACACACAGCCCTCCAAATCCCCTCAAATTGCTGATGCACAGCAAAGCCTCCAACAGCCTAGGAGGGCCTTGGGAGCCAGCTATTAACATTTTCCCCGAGTTCTTGAGCTGCCTCAATAATAATAATAATAATAATAATAATAATAATAGTAGTAATAGTTTTATTTGTATCCCACCTTTTGCTGTAGCAATCAAGGCTGGCTGGCTGGTAGGTGTTTCTGGGTGGGGTGGAGGAGTGACTTTTAAAGCCAGCCACTCCTGGCCATGCCCCTCTCCCTGTTGCCTGGCTTAGCTGCCCTTTTTCCCCGGTGGAATGGGGAAAAGAAGGCTTCTGCAGAGTCCTCCAGTGTCGTCTGTCTGTCTGTCTGGCTGGCTGGTGTCACTGGAACCCTGTGACTTCTTTCTTGGTATAAAGCAGGGGTAGGCAACCTTTCCCCTTTAAGGGCCGAGGGACTTCAGCTCCCAGAATCCCAAGAGCTATTGGCCAACATGGGACTATTGGCCAACATGGCTGAGGCTTCTGGGAGCTGAAGTCCCTCGGCCCTTAAAGGGGAAAGGTTGCCTACCCCTGGTATAAAGGATTGCATACCTGCTTCAATCTCTTGCATTGTGGGATATTTATACATTACAACCTAGGGGTGTCAGATTGAAAACTGAAGAGGACTCCTGCACCTTTATGGGTAGGGCTTAAATACCCTAAAGTCACCAGATCCATCTGATCTTGGAAGCTAGGCAGTGTCAGTCTTGGTTAGTATGTGAATAGGATACTGCCAACAAATATCAGGTGCTGTAGGCTATATTTCAGAGGAAGGAACTTGCAAACACCTCTCTGAGTATTCCTTGCCAAAGAAAACCCTATGAAATTCATGGGGTCACCATAAGCTGACAGGAGACTTGGAGGCATATACAAACACAGAGAAGAGGGAATGTCAGCATCTGTTGCTTTTGACCTGGTTTTGTCACAAGCAACACCTGCTGAAATTCCCTCTTCTGCACAGCTGTTAAAGATACAGGGACCTTCTCCAGTTTTTAAACTGGATGGACTACCTTAAGTCCATCACTACTTGTTTGGTAGCTGTGGTTCAGGTTTTGAATACTTTCTTCCTCTATCCTGACTCTTGAACCTTTAAGACAGGGAAAGCATTGGAAAACACAGGAATTACGCATTTGAAGACAAGGAACTTTCACCCAAACATTTCTGAATGATAGCTAATATCATGGTTCATGTTCAGACAAATTGCTCATACAGCTTTAATTTCTAAAAAGTCCCATTTTTCTCTGAACAAAGTTCCAGCCTTTGCCCATAATCCCAATACCTTTCCTCATTTGGTGCATTTTGGCTCCATCTACTGTTTGCTCTTTATTTCATTTGGTTTGTTAGTTAACATTACACCATTTTTATTTGAAAAGCAAGGGCAGTAATTGGAGAGGAAATGAAAAGATGAGAACCGGCAAAGAAAGGAATCGGTGACTTTGGCAATGACTGTGACAGACGGAAACTGACTCAGGAAGCTGTTGAATATGAACAGTTATAAAAGGGAAGGGTCAACTATTTCTGTTTTACAAAGATGTAAATCAAATTTGGGTTTTTGATGCACAAGTTACCCATTTTAAAACTACAATGACATTCAAAATCCACAAAACAGGGATAACTTTATTCGGCCAAAAAAACACAAAATACATGTTGCAAACATCCCAAAATCCACAAAACAGTGATACAAAACACATGTTGCAAATTTCCAAATCTCCACAGGCTTCTTCATCAGGCAAAGTGGTTAACAAATCATTCAGGAGGAGAAAAAAATCTAAAATGACAGTCACAGGCCTGCATTTTCTCAAGATGTTGTTGCTGTGTTGTTCTGTGGAGAGATATCTATGCAAGCAGGCCTCTCCTCCTGGCCCTGTGGCACTGGAAACAAGTCATTCCAAAGTCCAGGAGATAAAATTTCAATTCCATTAGCAATACAAAAGGTTACTTCTTCTGAGATCTAAGCTGTCTCCATCCTTTGTGAGGTCACAGCCCCTTTTGTCAGGCACAGAATATTGAATCTCTCAAGAGAAGCCTCCAAAACTGTTATTGTGTCTGTAAAAGAAAAAAAAAAAGAGTTGGGGTGTAGGGAAGGCACATGCCACATGTCTGCAAATGCTTTATTAATTACAGTCTTGTACATTCTGTTAGTGATGGGTCAGAATTTGGGAGTGTTACTTTTTTGGACAACTCCCACCATCCTCTCCCCGGCATCACCACTAGCACACTGGTTGGACAATTCTGGGAATTGTGGCATGAAAACGTCACTTTTCCAAGCTGTGGGATGGATGGATCTAACAATTTTGTTCTTGCTGAGATTGTCAGATCAGCATGCTTATTCCACAAAGTCATAGGAAATTGTCTTACACCATCAGATTACTGGTTATGTATCCCAGTATATTCCACCCTGAGCAGTAGCAGTTCTTCAGGAGCTCCCTCCAGTTCTACCTGGTTATCCCTGCTATTTCCTTGTGGTCTCTCATTCCTTCTGGAGGCCTGATTGATGCCAAGGCTGGAGTCATTTCGGTATCAAGCCAAAACCTGGATTTTTATTAAAGCTTTTGGGACAGAACTGATTTTATCTGAGCTGTGTGCATCCTGTGGTGACTTTATTTAAAATTGTTTTAGCAGGTTATAAGTTGTCTGGTTTTTAATTTATAATCTTTTTAATATGTCTTTAATCTTTTAAAAACTACTGTTATTATTGATTGTTTTAAACAGATTTTGTTGAAATTGATTTTATTGTAACATACCCTGAGATCTTTGGCTATAGGTTGGGATACAAATATTTTAATTAATTAATAAATAAAGTACTAACCAAGCCTATTTCTTTTTAGCTTTTAGAAAATGACAGTAACCTGGGTGGTATAGGTGATCTCATTCCATTGTAGGATGGATTCTCTCCCATTGTGACACCCTGGTTGTGGAATAGCCTCCCCTCAGAGGCCTGACTGGTGTCAGCACTGGCTTTATCCCAGGGCCAAGTTAAAACATGGCTTTTCATAAAACTTTAGAGGTCACATTGGTTTTATCCAATTGGCATTTGCACTATGGTCAGAATTATTTAAAAATTGTTTTTTAAAACTCATTTTAAATTGTCTGGTTTTAAATGATAAATGGATCAATATAGTTTTAGGCTTTGAAAAATTGTTATTATTATTTATTGTCTTAAATTGATTTTAGTGTATACCTCCCTGAGATTCAGATATATGGCAGGATATAAATATTGTAATTAATTCATATTATAATTTTTAAAAAGTCTTTGCATGATTTTATGCTTCCCCCACAAGGTACACACTGTTTGTTAATCTGTTGTTGTTCCCTGCCTTGATCCATGGGGAAAGATGGGTAAGAAATACTACTACTACTACTACTACTGATAAACAATTATAATTTGGTGTACATTTTTCTAATCTACAATTTTCCCAACTATTTTCCCCATTGATGTAAATGAAGTTTTGAGTCCAACATACAAATTTTACATGCATTTTCTACTGATCCTCACTTTTTTTGGTGCACAGGTGACTTCCATTGTGCTGCATTGCTGGACTGTGCAAAATGAGTAATGCAAATCTTTCTGAGCACTTTTTATTTTATTTTTTTTAGTTTGGGAGGTGGGAAATTCCAGTCATATAAAATGACAGCACTAAGTTAAACTGTGGAATTTACTACTACAAGATATGGTGATGGCTGTCAACTTTGTGGCCTTCAAAGGGATTTGATAAGTTCAAGGAGGATAATGGTATCAATAGCTAATAGTCATTAAGGCACATGCCTCTGTTTTGTTTGAGTCAGAAGACACTGAGGAAGTTTTGAACCAATGTCTGAATGGAGTGATAGGCTGGATAAAAGGCCCAATATGCTAAAATTGAAATCAGGAATGACAGAGACTTTGGATCACTTTTTGAAGAGGTAGGTGTGTTCAGTCTACAGCTGCAAAATAAGGGATTATGTGACACCTTTAAGAATGGTGGGCTTTAAATGGTTGCCCAAGTCTGATATTTAAAGAATTCACCAGTTGTGAATGGAAATGTGCTCCATCTGATGGAATAGTTATGCACTTTCAGGATACGCCTACATCACCTCTGTGGAATGGAGTGCTTTTTATCAATTTCAGATGGTACACCAATTATATCCTTTCCTGGACAGGGTTTGCTTGTCCACTGTGATCCATGTGCTCGTAATGTCATATGCTGGACAATTGTAATCTGCTCCATTTGAGTTTCTCTTTAAACTGGTTCAACTGGTCCAGAATGCAGGTAATCAGAAGAGTGTTTTATTGGGTGTATATTACTCCAATTGTTCATGAACTATTCTGGTTTCTTGTGGCTTATCAAGCCAACGTCAAGTTCTTTTTAACAGCCTGTATGATCCTAAACAATTCTGATATTGATTGTTATTGTTATTTGTCATCAAGACAACTTCAACTTATAGTGACCCTATAAATAAGAGACCTCTAAGAGCCCTAGTCATCAACTGCCCAGCTCAGGTCTTGAAAACTCAGGGACATGGCTTCCTTGATTGAATCAATCCACTTGAAGTGTGGTTTCCTCTTTTTAAAAAAAAAATACTTTATTTTTTCTTCAAACATATGCATATCTTTCCAGTAATAATGTACATTAGAATTTGCTTAATAACATAAACACTACCCCTAAAACACTACTTCCTCAATGTTTCTTGCGGGGTCATCCTTTCTTCCCAACCATATCTATTTGAATTTATTGTTCTTTTGTCTATTATGATATATACCCATATATCTACACTAGTCACAAAGTTTCATACTTGTGTGGTCCAAGGGATTTTTCTTCTCCCTCCCTGTTCATCTTATTTCCCTGTCATCCTATTACTCTACCTATAGTTTAATTCCATCTGTTCTTGAAAATTTTGTTTAGCGGAAGCCATTCTTTTTCAATTACATTCATATCCTTCTGATTCAGACGAGCTGTCAAAATATCCGTTTCCATCATTTCTGGATTTAGCAGCCAATCATCTAGTGTAGGAAATTCATTATTTTTTCCATTTTTGTGCAATCAAAAGTCTTGCCGCTGTTACATAGAGTAAAACTCTCCAGTGTTTCCTTTCTACATGAGATGGGATCTTATTTAGCATACTGAGTAAATAAATTTCTGGTCTCAGTTCATAGTTTATTTTGAATATCTTTTCAATCATTATGTGAATCTTTTTCCAAAAGACCTTTAGTTTTGGGCATTGTCACCACATATGGATCCATGTACCTCCTTTTTTTGGCATTTGCAACATTTGTTAGAATTTGTCTTATATATCTTCGCAATCTTACTTGGTGTCAAGTACCACCTATGCTCCATTTTGAAATGGTTTCCCTCTTTTTCTACTGTCTTCCACTTTGCCAAACAGTATAATCTTTTCCAATGAGTCACACAAATTACTTGAATAATTGCTTTTTTCTGGAAAAGCAGAAAGGTCATCTGATGAGATCTATCAATTTGTGTAGCCAGAGGATGTGGACAGAATCCTTGGAGAGGTGAGAACCAACATATGTGTACTAGGCCCATAGTAAAATGGATTATGTGTTACCTGAGGTTGGGAATGAGGAGGGGGCGGCTATTGTAGTTGCACTGGGGAACGGGAGATATAGACGGAATGGGAAGAACAAATGTTACAAAAGAAGACGAGTTTGCTATTTGACAGTGATCCCGTCTTCAGTTTTTTCCATTTCCTGGAATGATTTGGAGAGCAGACCAACCATTCCACAGAACCTCACTCTGCTCCTCTGCAATGCCAGGTCAGTTAAGAACAAAACCCATATCGTCCATGATCTCATTCTGGACGAGGATGCCGACCTGGCTTGCTTTAAGGAGACCTGGTTGGGAGAGGATAGCGCTGTTACTTGGGCACAGGCACTCCCAGCTGGGTATTCCATTATTGAGCAGGTGAGAGGAAATGGTCGAGGGGGTGGAGTAGCTCTGGTTCATAAAAACAACCTGACCTTGACTAGGATACCTGTCCAGAATACAGTCCACTTTGAGTGTATGTACCTTAGCCTGAAGACCAGGGATAGTTTGGGGATTCTGCTAGTCTACCGACCACCCCGTTGTCTAGCAGACTCCCTAACCGAGCTGACACAGCTGGTCTCTGAGCTGTTGCTGGAGTCTCCCAGGCTCTTAGTATTGGGGGACTTCAACATCCCGCTCGAGACCAGCTTAACAAGTGTGGCTCGGGAGTTTATGGAGACCATGACAAACATGGGCCTATCCCAATTGGTCCTTGGGCCCACACATTGTGCAGGTCATACACTTGATGCAGTCTTCAGTACGGAACAAGAATATCCGTGGGCGGAGGTTGTAAGTACCTCCGCATTGTCATGGACGGATCATTTCCTGGTCAAGACAGAACTTAGAGCCAACATCCGCCCCACCGGGGGTGGTGGACCCATTAGAATGGTCCGCCCTCGAAGGCTAATGGATCCAATAGGATTCCAGAAAGCCTTAGAGGGTTCAATGGTTGGGAATGCCGGTGACCCTGTCGATGCTCTGGTCAACACCTGGAACACCGATCTTACCAGGGCTCTCAACACAATCTCTCCCAAGCGTCCTTGCCAACTTGCACCAAACCAGAAGCCCTGGTATACACCGGAGCTTAGGAAAATGAAGTGAATTGGATGATGACTAGAGTGCAAATGGCAGAAGACTCGACTCTTATCCAACAGAACTCGCCATAGGAACTTTCTTTGGTCCTATCGGCAGTACGTGCAGCGCAGAGATCTTTCTCCTCTGAACGTATTGTGTCTGCAGAGTCTCATCCAGCAGAGCTGTTTAGGGTGGTGAAGGAGCTGACGCAGGTGTCCCCTGCGCCAAATTCCTTACTTAACCCAACAACGGCCTGCTGTGACACTTTTAACAAGTTCTTTGCAGATACAATCTCTCAGATAAGAGCTGACTTAGACGCCAATGTGTTAACAGAAACTATAGACGAGGTGTCCAGCAACTCCGTTGATGAGATTATTCTGGATCAATTTCAATTTGTGAGTACCAATGACGTGGACAAGCTCCTTGGTAGGATGAGGAAAATAATTTGCCTTCTCGACCCTTGCCCATCATGGCTGGCCGTCTGGGGGGGGGGAGGTATTGAGGAAATTCCTTACGGATATCATCAATGCATCCTTTAGGGAGGGATATGTTCCATCATGTTTGAAGGAAGCGGCTGTGAAGCTGCTTCCAAAAAAACCTTCCCTGGAGCCCCTGGACATGAATAATTATAGACCAGTCTCTCTATTATCAATGGGCTGGATAAGGAAAAACAAATTGAGGTTGAATCCGGACAAGACAGAGGTGCTCACGGTAGTGGCCCCGAAACCAAAATTGGGTTGCAACCTCCAGTCCTGGACGGGGTCACACTCGTCGCTCCTGATGACAAATCAGGTAAATGTGACAGTCAGGAGTGCCTGTTATCAGCTTTGGCTGATACGCCCTTTTCTGGAAGTAAGGGATCTCGAGACTGTTGTGCACGTGCTGGTAACTTCATGTCTGGATTTCTGTAACATGCTCTACATGGGGCTACCCTTGTGCTTGGTCCAGAAACTGTAACTGGTACAGAATATGGCAGCCAGAGTAGTATCCAGAACATTGAGGAGGGACCATATTACTCTGGTACTAAGGTCCCTCTACTGGCTGCCTATTAGTTTCTGGACCCAGTACAAGGTATTGGTTGTTACCTTTAAAGCCCTAAATAGCTTGGGTCCAAATTATCTTCGGGACCATTTCCTCCCCTACAATCCTCCCCATGAACTCCGGTCCTCTGGGAGAAATTTGCTGCAGCCAGAAAAATCTAGACTTGCGGCTACCTCCCAGAGGGCATTTTCCGTAGTCGCCCCCAGATTGTGGAATGGCCTGCCGGATGAGATCCGTCAATTGACATCTTTAGACAGCTTTAAAAAGGCTGTCAAGACGGATCTCTTCCGGTAGGCCTTTCCTGAATAGATATCCCAGTCTCAGGGTATCCAGCTATTACCTTGGAATGTCCTTGAGGGGTCTTTCCCTCAGTTATATAAGAACTAGCAATGTTACTGACTGATGAGTTCTGGTTATTATTGTATGGATGTTTCAATTTATTATTTTAATAATTGATGTTAATTTGTACTAGTTTAATACTGTTTTAAGGGGGGAGGGTTTGGGGTTTGATTGTATTGATTGTATCAGCAATTTTAGAATCATAGAATCATAGAATCATAGAGTTGGAAGAGACCACAAGGGCCATCCAGTCCAACCCCCTGCTATGCAGGGACTCCCAATCAAAGCATCCCTGACAGATGGCCATCCAGCCTCTGCTTAAAGACCTCCAAGGAAGGAGACTCCACTACTCTCCAAGGGAGTGTGTTCCACTGTCGAACCACCCTTACTGTCAGGAAGTTCCTCCTAATGTTGAGGTGGAATCTCTTTTCTTGCAGCTTGCATCCATTGTTTCGGGTCCTAGCCTCTGGAGCAGCAGCAAACAAGCTTGTTCCCTCCTCAATATGACATCTCTTCAAATATTTAAACACGGCTATCATATCACCTCTCAGCCTTCTCTTCTCCAGGCTAAACATCCCCAGCTCCCTAAGTCGTTCCTCATAGGGCTTGGTTTCCAGACCCTTCACCATTTTAGTTGCCCTCCTTTGGACACGCTCCAGTTTCTCCACATCTTTTTTGAATTGTGGTGCCCAGAACTGGACACAGTATTCCAGGTGAAGCCTGACCAAAGCAGAATAGAGTGGCACTATTACTTCTCTTGATCTAGACGCTATACTTCTACTGATGCAGCCTAAAATTGCATTGGCCTTTTTAGCTGCTGCATCGCACTGTTGACTCATGCTCAACCTGTGGTCCACATGGATTCCTAGATCCCTTTCACACGTAGTCTCATTCAGCCAGGTGTCCCCCATCGTATATCTGTACTTTTCGTTTTTCCGCCCTAAGTGCAGTACCTTACATTTCTCCGTGTTGAATTTCATTTTGTTAGCTTTGGCCCAACTTTCTAGTCTGTTCAAGTCATTTTGAATTTTGATCCTGTCTTCTGGGGTATTAGCTACTCCTCCTAATTTGGTGTCGTCTGCAAATTTGATTACTATGCCCCCAATATCGTCATCCAAGTCATTAATAAGCACCCTTTGGGTTCGACCAGTCAACCAATTACAAATCCATGTAACAGTTACTTTGTCTAGCCCACATTTTACCAATTTGCTTGCAAGAATGTCATGGGGAACCTTGTCAAAGGCCTTATTGAAATCAAGATATACTATATCCACAGCATTCCCTTCATCTACCAAGCTGGTAATTTTATCAAAAAAAGAGATCAGATTTGTCTGGCATGACCTGTTTCTCTGAAACCCATGTTGACTTTTTGTGATTATGGAATTACTTTCCAGATGTTCGCAGACTCTCTGTTTAATGATCTGCTCCAGAATCTTTCCGGGTATAGATGTCAGACTAACTGGACGATAATTATTAGGATCCTCTTTTTTCCCCTTTTTGAAGATGGGGACAACATTTGCCCTCCTCCAGTCTGCTGGGACCTCTCCTGTTTTCCAGGAATTCTCAAAGATTATTGCCAATGGTTCCGATATTACATTTGCCAGTTCTTTTAATACCCTTGGATGTAATTCATCTGGTCCTGGAGACTTATATTCATTTAGATTAACCAGATGTTTCTGTACTATCTCTTTACTTATTCTGTGCTGAAATTCTCCTATTCTGTCCTCTGCTCCATTATACTTAGGTTGAGCACCCTTTGCCTTTTCTGAGAAGACTGAAGCAAAGAAGGTGTTGAGTAGTTCTGCCTTTTCTCTGTCTCCTGTTAACTTTTTGCCATCTTCTCCACACAGTGGCCCTACCATTTCTTTCGTTTTCCTTTTGCTGCTGACATACCCCCAAAAGCCCTTTTTATTGTTCTTAACCTCTCTAGCTCTCTAGCAAGCCTGATTTCATTCTGCGCTTTAGCTTTTCTGACTTTAACCCTACACGTGCTAGCTATTTGTTTGAATTCCTCTTTGGTGATTTCCCCATTTTTCCATTTCTTATACATGTTCTGTTTAAAACATAATTCAGTTGCAAGTTCCTTAGTCATCCATCCTGGTTTCTTGAGACACCTCCCATTTTTCCTCCTCATTGGCACGGTTTGAAATTGTGCCTTCAGTATCTCCCTTTTGAGAAACTCCCATCCTTCTTGAACTCCCTTCTCTGTTAGTATTCCTGTCCATGGGATCACCCCCAGTATTTTTCTAAGTTTAGTAAAATCAGCTTTCCTAAAGTCTAGAATGCATGTCTGACTATGCCTGGCTTCTCCTTTCCACTGTATAATAAACTCGAGGAGGACATGATCACTCCCGCCTAAGGATCCAACCACTTGCACCCCATTAACTAGGTCTTCCCTGTTAGTTAGGATCAGATCCAAAATAGCTGACTCCCTCGTTGCCTCTTCCACCTTTTGAACAATGAAATTGTCTTCGAGGCAAGTGAGGAATTTGCTAGACCTTGAGGATTTTGCCGAGTTTGACTTCCAGCAAATATCCGGATAGTTGAAGTCACCCATCACTACTATATTTCTCCTTTCTGAGTGTGTGGTCATCTGTTCTAGAAAGGCTTCATCCAATTCTTCTGCTTGAGTTGGGGGTCTGTAGTAGACTCCCACACTAACATCCCTGTTGTTTCCCTCCCCTTTAATTTTTATCCAGATGCTCTCCACTTGGCTTCCAGGATTGATGTCCTGGATTTCTTCACTGGTGTAAATATCTCTGACATATAATGCTATTCCTCCTCCTTTCCTGTTTGTCCTGTTTCTCTTGAAAAGCTTATACCCCTTTATTTCTACATTCCAGTCATGAGACTCATCCCACCAGGTTTCAGTGATGCCTATTATATCATATTTGCTTTCTTGTGCTAGGAGTTCAAGTTCATCTTGCTTATTTCCCATGCTCTGTGCATTAGTGTAGAGACATCTAAGACCATGTGTCCCCTTTACTTGCTGCCTGTGCACGTTTTTTTGCCTCCCACTGTTGGGTCCCTGTACTGTTTGCCTTGTTTCCTCTATGACAGTTTGACTATTTTCTCCAGTCCTTTTGTCTTCCAGGACGTTGTCTCCCTTCCCCACACAGTTCAGTTTAAAGCCCTCCTGATCAAATTCTTGAGACCGTTGGCAAAAACATTTCTTCCAACTGGTGTTAGATGCAGCCCATCCCTTGCCAGGAGTCCGTCCTCATGGAACCGCAGCCCATGATCCAAGAATCCAAATCGTTCTCGACGACACCATCTGCGGAGCCAATTGTTGACATCTGCTATCTTCCTCTCTCTTCCTGGACCATGCCCTTGAACTGGCAGAAGAGACGAGATGACAATCTGTGCCTCCATTTCTTTCAGCTTCTTACCTAGAGCCTCGTAATCCCTTTTGGTATTCTGAAGGCTGTGTCTTGCTGTGTCATTCGTTCCCACATGAACCAAAAGGAAGGGGTATTGGTCAGTAGGCCTGACCAGTCTTGTCAGCCTCTCTGTCACATCTCGGATCTTTGCCCCAGGGAGACAACACACTTCCCGAGACATCTTGTCAGGCCCACAAATCACTGCTTCTGTCCCCCTCAGCAAGGAGTCCCCCACCACGACCACACGCCTCCTCCGAGGCTTAGCAGCGACTGTTCCCTGTGGTGGAACTCCCAGGGTCCCCTGCTCTGTCCCTGAAATCTGTCCTTGCTGCTCTTCTTCGTCCTCCTTGCTAAGAGTAAGAGCTTGAAATCAATTCTGTAGCCGCAAACTCCCAGAACGATCCTTGGTCTCCTTACTTCTGCGTGTGACCTTCCTCCAGCTTTCTACCTCCTGTGTGTGTGATGTGACCTCTTCCCCAGCAACTTCCTCTGTGTGTTCCCCATCCAAGACCGTTTGTTCTGTTCTGTCAAGAAAAGCCTCTTGCTCCCTAATATGTTGAAGTGTAGCTACCCGCGCCTCCAGCTGCTGTACTTTGTCCTCCAAGAAGGCTACCAACTTGCACTTGGAGCATGTGTAGTTCCCCACATCTGAAGGTAAGAATACAAACATACCACAGGTATTGCAGGTGACGGCTGCTGTTCCTTCAGTGTCCATACTAAGTCTTAATTAGTACCTGAAAGAGGACTACGGCTTTCCTCCTCAAAAAAAATCCCTTGCTAATACCAGTGTTAAGTCTGCTGATGAATGGAACTTTTCTACAATTAGTACTGGTTAAAAAAATTCGCGCGCCATTAGGCGCGCGGCTCTGGCAGCAGTTGTATAGAGCTAACTGCCTAGCCCACCCCCTATTGACTTGCAAATGCCACTCAACAAAGCCCCACCCGCTGAGTCACAGTCACACTCTCCCCAAGAGTTTTTTTTAAAAAAGAATTTAAAAACTTACCCTCTCAAGATGGCTGCCTGGAAACTGCTTTCTTCCCCTTTCCTAGCAGGAACTGGCCTGGAAAGCTTTCTTCTCTTTCTCCTTTCCTGGCAGAAAATACCTAGAAAGCCTCTTTCTCCTCTCTTTTAGAAACTGGCCTGGAGAGCCTCCTCCTCCTTTTAATATGTTGTTAGCCACCCCGATTGCACTCAGAGGGGCAGGGTACAAATAATAATAATTATAATTATTATTATTATTATTATTATTATTATTATGTATATCCATTTCAATCTGGATTCAGGCCTGGCTATGGGACAGAGACAACTTTGATTGCCTTGGGGGATGACTTATGCATGGAACCAGGCAGCAGGAGAGTGTCCTTGTTGGTTCTACTGGCCCTCTCAGCTGGTTTTGATACCATGGAATCCTTCTGGGTAGCCACCCTGGAAGCAATGTTTTACAGTGGTTTCAGCCTTTCTTGGAAGGGCAGATTCAGAAGGTAGTGCTGGGGGAATGCTTGTTTAATACCCTGGCCACAGGCCTGTGATTTCCCTCAGGGCTAGGTTCTGTCCACATTTTGTTTAATATTTGCTTGAAACTTCTGGGAGAGGTCATCTGGAGTTTTGAGAGTCAGTCCAAATCTATCTTTCCTTTAAATCTGATTCCAAGGAAGCTGTCTCTGTACTAAACCAGTGTCCGTTGTTGGTAATGGACTCTATGAGGGTGATCACATTGAATATTAATCCAGGCAAGAGAGAGGTGCTGTTGGTCAGTCATAAGACAGATCAGGGAATTGGAATTCGGCCTGTGCTGGCCAAAGTTGCACTCCTCCTGAAATATGGCAATGGCAATGGCAATGGCAATGGCAGCTTCAGTTATATACCGCTTCATAGTGCACTAAGCAGTCTCTAAGCCATTTACAACTGTAAGCTAATTGCCCCCAAATGGGTTCTCATTTTAATGACCTCAGAAGGATGCAAGCCTGAGTCAAGCCTGAGCCCCTGGCTTGTTTTGAACTCACAACCTTGTGACTTGTGGGTGAGTGGCTGCAGTACAGGCATTTAATCACTGCACCACTAGGGCTCATTTTATTTATCAGGTTCACAGCTTGGGCATACTTCTGAACTTGAATCTGATCTTGGATGCCCAGGTTTGGCTGTGGCCAGGAGTGCATTTGCACAGTTAAAACTAGTGTGCCAGTTGTGCCATTCCCTGAGAAGTCAGATCTGGCTACAGTGACACATGCACTGATTACATACTGTTTGGATTACTGTAATACACTCTATGGCTGCATCTGCACTGCAGAAATAATCCAATTTGACACCACTTTAACTACCATGGCTCAATGCCATTGAATTCTAGGAACTGTAGTTTGTTGTGGTACAAAAGCTCTCTGAAAGAGAAGGCTAAATGTCTCAAAAATTACAATTCCAAGAATTCTATAGCATTGAGACATGGCAGTTAAAGTGGATTATTTCTGTAGTGAGGATGCAGCCTATATGGGGCTATGTTTGGAAACTGAAAATTTTGCCAAATTCAAAATGCTGCATCCAGGTTGTTGACTGGGGCTAGTTATAAGGATCATGTGCCCTCTTTCCCTGTTGAAACAATTTCACTGGCTGCCGTATGGTTTCTGGGCACAATTCAAAGTGAAGGTTTTGAATTTTAACACTGCATATGGGTTGGTTTCAGATTATCTGAAAGACTGTGGGCCTTTGCAGACTGCCAGAAATAGTGCAAATTGAGTCAGGGTTAGGGTTAGTACTAGGGAATCATGGGAATTTTTTTTGTTTTTTTTCCTGAGACATTGAGCCTTCTCTGTCAGAGAGCTCTGGTGCCACAATAAAATACAGTTCCCATGATTCCCTAACCTTAACCCTTAAAGTGGACTCAATTTGCACTATTTCTAGCAGTCTGCAAAGGCTGAATATATTTATTTAAGCACCTAGCAGACAGAGGGGGAAAGCAAACGAGGGCCTCTGGGACGCCACAGGATGGTGCGCCGCGGGACCGAGGCATCCGCACCACGGCGCACCATCGGCGCCCCTGAAAGGAGCGCTAAATCAGTGCTCCTTTCAGATGTCAGTGAAAGTGCACCCCAAAAGCGTAGGGCGCACTTTCACTGACTTATCCGCCGCAGCGTGTGCAGACGCTGCAGCGGGAGGTTGCCCTCAGAGCGACGGCCGTGCGGAGGGCTGGCGGCTCCGAGGATGACCTCGGGAGGAGGAAGGGGCACCGAGCGTGCGGCTGCCCCTTCTCTTCCCTGCCTCGGAGACGGCTCTATTAGCCGTCTGCCAAGGCCCAGAGTTTCAGAAATGGTTAGTTGCTTCTTGAAATAATATGAAACATAGAATTAGTTAAGCAAAGCTTATTCATCAGGAACTGAAATCATGCAACTATTTCATCAAAGTAATATGCAGGTATGTATGGGAGGTGTATTTTCTTATACAAATCAACACACACTTTAAGGTCTGCAGAGAAGGGCTTTCTCTCAGTCTCACCATCTTCACAGGCACATTTGGTGAGGATCTAGGAGACAGTCTTATCTGTGGCTGCTCCCATGCTGTGGAACACCCTTCCATGGGAATTCTGGTTTGCCTCCTCCCTGCTCTCTTTCCATTGACAGGTGAAGTCCGTTTTGTTTGGCCTTTGAGCTGCAAATTATATAATAGTAGTATGCACATACTGGATATTTTATTTTTCATCTGCTAATTACAATTATGTTTTAAATGCCTTTTAATGGTTTTAATCATGGCTTTAATATATTGTTGTTTAATCCTTTTGTAAAATTGGTAAAATGAGGTTTTAATTTAATCTTGTTTCAAACTCCTGGAAGCCTCTTTGGATCCCATACTAGGAGAAAAAAGGGGTATAAATCTAATGAAAACAAACAAGCAAACAAACAAATAAATATTTGTGGCATTGTGACTCATTGATCATTGTCTGGCAGTAACTCAGAAGTGAGTTTTTTTTTCTGTTATAGCTTCTACACTCTACATGTCTGATATATGGAAGAAAGAATCTGTTTTAAGTGACTCCTGAGGATCTAAAGAGTCCCCATGCTGCAGGTGGCCATATACAGTTCAGTTCATCTTTATTACAGTCATAGACCAGCACAAGTCATATACAGGAATTCCTTAGTTCTGAAATCGAGGCTTCAGTAGTAAAACACAGAAAACCCTTGTCCAGAAAACTATACATGTTTTTCATAGATGTTTGTTGTCAGAATTAACCAGCAAATATTAGCAAAGTATGCATAATATCAAATCTTAGGCAGACTACCTTCTCATTCATTGCAAAAGCAAAACATTCTTTCTCACCCCGGTTTTGAGGTCCCTCCACTGGCTGCCTATTTGCTTCCGGGCCCAGTACAAGGTGTTGGTTATTACCTTTAAAGCCCTAAATGGCTTGGGTCCTAGCTATATCAGAGACCACCTCCTCCCGTATAATCCCCCCCCCCCCCGTGCGCTCCGTTCTTCTGGGAGAAATCTCCTAGAGCCTCAGAGAGTGAGGCTCTCTACGACCTCCCAGAGGGCCTTTTCTATCGTTGCCCCCAGACTCTGGAACAGCCTGCCGGACGAGATCCGTCAATTAACATCTTTGGACAGTTTCAAAAAAGCTGTCAAGATGGATCTCTTCCGGCAGGCCTTTCCAGACTAAATGACCTGGCCCTGGCCAGCTCCCTTCTTCCTTTCAATCCTGGCTCCTATTCAATACTAGCAATGAGTTTGCTTGCTACAATTGTTAACTGTTCATTGTTAGTTTTTACATTTAATTCTTTTATATTCTTGATGTTTTAATTGTATTACTGTTTAATATTGTTTTAAGGGGGGGGGAGGGATATCTTATTACTGTAATTTGTTTTTAACTTGTAAACCGCCCGGATTGGGTAACCGTTGGGCGGTATAGAAATAAATTTTATTGTTTTTATTATTATTATTCTGTCTCCTTTTCAATGGATGCCTCCCTTTTCCTCTAACACCAGACGTTCTCAAGAGACTGACTTTGGATTTTCCCAGCACAGCTCTAGCTCCCTTCTCATTTGCCCATTAACCACAAAGAAATATGGTCAACAGCTTTAGCCACTAACACATCACTACATGCCCCATCATTTAACAACAATGTTACATGCTGTTACAAAGTGCTTACAACACTTTACAAGCCAGCAAATAACAAGCAAGTGAAGCTACATCCATTTATCCCAACAGTCCAAACCATGGCAGGCAAGCTGAAGGATAAAAGTGTTCCCTACATCTTGATTCCATAATTTGTATTTTAAAATATTATATTCTGTTTCCAGGACGGTAATTATGGAAGAGAGTTGCAAAATGAGTGCTTCCCCCATAGGAATTCCCCCCCCCCCCCCATGAAATTTTATTTCAGGTTGCATCCACATTGTAGAAATGATCCAGCTTGACACTGCTTTAACTGCCTTAGCTCCATCCTATGGAATCCTGGGATTTGCAGTTAGTTGTGGAGCCAGAGATCTCTGATAGTTAAGACTAAATATTTCACAAAACTACAATTCCCAGGATTCCATAGCATTGAGCTGGGGCAGTTAAAGTTGTGTCAAACTGATTTATTTCTGTAGTGCAGATCCAGCCTTTGTCCCTAAATTTCTAGCACTGCATTAACCTAAGGTTTCATCTGAGCATTTAGAAATGCATCTAAAGATAAAAGGGGTGGTTAAAGTTACCAAAGGAATGAGAATAGAGCTAATAGTTCGCAATGCTAGAATTTTGGCGACTGAAGGAAAATTTCATTGGGGGCTAGAATACTTATGGGAATGATGGCCTCATATCCTTCCATAGCTACACCCCTGTTTAGCATATTGAATTTATTGATGTTTATTGTGTTGCTGAGAAAACTGAAAAATGTAAAATAGCTGAAAAAAATCACTTCATCTGAGTTGAAACTGAAATATATGTATTATTTTGTATGTGGAACAACAATGAAAGATATATAACTATAGCAATAGATCTTATATTATTTTAGCACAGTTTTCAGTGAACCTTCATTATTTTTATATCTGCATTTTGGGTCTGCTTTCATGCTGGGACATCAAATATTTCTACTGAAATTACAACAGAAGCAAAATGACAGGATTCTATGACCACAATATAGAAGGTATACAGTTGTGCCTCCCCATTCGTGGACTTGTGGTCTGTGGTCTCAGTCTTCATGGGGAGGGACATCTGTCATATTTAAAATGGGCATGCGCATGCGCCCACCTGCCATTATTTCCAACTGGGCTCTAATATTAGCGAGCTGCCATTTTTGCAGGGGGTGGATGGTCCAGAACAGATCCCCCATGAATTGGGAGGGGCAACTGTATATTTCGTCAAATTAAGAGGCAATTTAAAGTAACTGAAAGAAAAAAACTGGAGGCATGTTTTCAAGTGCAAAAGACAGGTACAAGGAAAATTATTAAAGTGCAGTATGTCAGACTTATAATTAAATACAAAAATCAGACTCATCTAGGCTACAGTATTTCTATGTAGAGGTGTGAAAGCTGGAGAGTCAAGAAAGCTGTGAAGAAGAAGATGAATTCGTTTGAAATGTGGTGTTGGAGAATCACAGGCTCATAGAGTTGAAAGAGACTCTATATATTGTTCAGCAAAAAAAGATCTTACATGTAGTGTCCCTCAAGGCGCCATTCTGTCCTCGATGCTGCTTAATGCCTATATGAAGCCACTGGGTGAGATCATCCGGAGAATGGGGTTGGGTGTTATCAGTACGCTGATGACACCCAGATCTATTTCTCCATGTCTCGATCATCGGCCTCGACTCCCGATGGCATCTCTCCTCACAATGACTGTCTTTGGGCAGTAATGGGCTGCATGAGAAAAAACAGATTGAGACTGAATCTAGACAAAATGGAGGTGCTCACAGTAGCGGCCCCAAAACCAAGTATTGTGTTGCAACCTCCAGTTCTGGATGGGGTCACACTGTCTGTAAAGGACTGTATCTGCACTCTGGGGGTGCTCCTGGATTCCTCGCTCCTGATGACTAATCTGGTAAATGTGATGGTCAGGAGTGCCTGTTATCAGTTTTGGCTGATACGCCAGCTGTGCCCTTTCCTGGAAGTAAGGGACTTTGAGACTGTGGTGCATGAGCTGGTAACCTCTCGTCTGGATTTCTGTAATGCGCTCTACATGGGGCTACCCTCATGCTTGGTCTGGAAACTTCAGTTAGTACAAAATATGGCAGCCAGAGTGGTCTCGGAAACAGCAAGGAAAGACCATATAACACCGGTATTAAAGTCCCTTCACTGGCTGCCTATTAGTTTCCAGGCTCAGTATAAGGTGTTGGTTATTACCTTTAAAGCCCTAAATGGCTTGGGTCCAACCTGTCTTTGGGACCCCCTCCTCCCATACAATCCTCCCCACGCACTCCAGTCCTCTGGGAGGAATTTACTGCAGCCAAGGAAAACAAGGCTGTTGGCAACCTCCCAGAGGGCATTTTTAGTAATCGCCCCCAGACTTTGGAATGGCCTGCCAGATGAGATCCGTCAGATTACGACCATGTATCAAAACACTCCTGACAGATGGTCATCCAGCCTCTGTTTTAAAACCTCTAAAGAAGGAGACTCCACCACTCTCTGACACAGCATGATCCACTGCTGAACAGCTCTTATTGTCAGGAAGTTATTCCTAATGTTTAGAGATAGAATCTTTTTTCCTCTAGCTTGGATCCATTGCTCTATGTCCTAGTCTCTGGAGCAGCAGAAAGCAAGCTTTCTCCATCCTCAGTATGACATCCCTTCAAATATTTAAACAGAGCCATCATGTCACCTGCTAACTTTCTTTTCTCCAGGCTACATACCTAGCTCCCTAAGCCTCTCCTCATAGGGCATGGCTTCTAGAGCTGTATGCCTGCTAAAAAGACAAATGTGTGGGTCTTAGAGCAAATTAGAACAGTCACCAAAAGTGAATATGACTAAAGTTAGGCTGTTGTACTTTGGACATATAAACATATGACATGGAAAAATGGTAATGCTTGGTAAAGTGGAAGGCAGTAGGAAAAGGGAAACAGGTGGATTGGTTTAATGAAGAAAGCCATCGTCCTGAGTTTTCAAGACCAAGCAGGGCAGCTGATGACTTGGGCTCTTCAAGGTCTTTCACTTATAGTGTTGCTGCAAACTGAAGTTGATTTGATAGCAGATAATAACTACCTGAGACACCTCTTAGCTGAGCTTTTAAATGTGTAAAAAAACTTTTTAAAAATACCTCTAGCTGTATCATTTCCAGTTTGTATGATATGAGCAGAAACCAGAGTATATTGTACAAAACTATATTTGGCTTGGAACAATCTCTTACACTGATTGTAATTCATATCCTTCACAGCTTTGTGGCTCTGATATATGCCCACTGCATTCATGGATGTGAATTTTAACGATATTTCATCTCACCAAAGATTTTGTATCTGTGAATCTGGTGACGTTAAGGGTGTCTCTCACTGTTTATTAAGGTTCCTGCTGTGTAAATCCGCAGGGCACAAATTTCTTGCCTGTATTTTTCATTCTTTGTTAAACAGAGCATCCTTGAATAGGCTGTGTAGACTCTGAGAAGGAAACTATGTTTTTATTGCTATGCAGGTTGCAAAACTTGCTCAAGATAAAAGAAAATAAAGAGACAGACACCAAAACCAAAGCAAAACAAAACAAAATGAAACAAATTCCTAGCAGTATCGTTAAGATAGTCATTCTCCTTATCAAATCAATAGTATTTATGTATATGACAGCCTAGTATCTTATGTATCTAGTATTATATACTTATGTACATTATGTGTGCAGGGTTCTGTCCTGAGCCTGGTGTTGTTTAACATCTTTGAAAATGGCTGTGATGATGGAATAGGAACACACTTATCAAATATGCAGATGATATCAAATCAGTAGGGGTAGTGAATGCCCCAGAGGATAAGATCAGAATTCAAAAAGACTTTGACAGATTGAAGAGCTGAGCTAAAATGAATCAAATGAATTTCAGTAGGAATAAATGTAAGGTACTACATCTAGGCAAGAAAAATGAAATGCATAAATACAGAATGGTGGGCATTACCTTGAAAAGCATTTAGTAGGCAAGGGTTTAGTAGGCCACAAGCTAAATATGAGCCAACAGTGTGATGTGGTGACCAAAAACGTCAATACAATTCTAGGCTACATCTAGGCCTACTACATGAGAAGTAGTAGTGCCCCTCTATTCTGCTTTGGTTAGACCTAGAATACTGTTTCCAGTTCTGGGTAACAGTTCAAACAAGATACTAACAAGCTGAAACATGTCCAGAGAAGGGCAACCAAGAAGATCAAAGGTCCGGAAAATGAGCCTTATGAGGAATAATTTAGGGAATTAGATATGTTTAGATTGGGAAGGGGCAGCTATGAAAGAACCAAACAAAATCCTAAAGTGCAGTGATACAAAACTGAACACTAAAACAAGGGTAGTCCAAGCCATTGTTTTCCCTATCACCATGTATGGATGCAAGAGCTGGACAGTGAAGAAAGCATATAAAAAGAAAATGAACTAGTTTGAGATGTGGTCTGGAGAAGAGTGCCAGGGATATCATGGACAGCCAGAAAGTCAAACAAATGAGTACTAGAACAGATCAGGCCTGAGCTCTCCCTAGAAGCCAAGATGATCAAACTGAGGTTTTCGTATTTTGGCCACAACAGTGAGTCAACATTATGATGCAGCATCTAAAAAGGCCAATGCAATTCTAGGCTGCATCAATAGAAGTCTAATGTCTAGATCAAGGGAAGTAATAATTCCACTCTATTATGCTTTGGTAAACTGGAATACTGTGTCCAGTTCTGAGGACCACAACTCAAAAAGGATGTTGACAAGCTGGAGCGTATCCAGATGAGGGCAGCCAAAATGGTGATGGGTTTGGAAACCATGCCCTATGAGGAGAGACTTAGGGAGCTGGGTATGTTTAGCCTGGAGAAAAGAAGGTTAAGAGCTGATATGATAGCCCTGTTTAACTATTAAGTATTAAGGATGGAGCAAACTTGTTTTCTGCTGCTCCAGAGAATTATTATTATTATTATTATTATTATTATTATTATTATTATTTATATTTCCCATCTTTCCCTACTGATCGAGGCAGGATTACATCAGTAAAAATATAATACAAACATGAAAATACACTCGATAAAATATTAACATTATTAATAATTCAATAAAATAGCCAGTCATCATCAAACGCTCAAAATCCATGCAATCGAATCAGAGGTGGTGCATTTTAACTTAAAAGTCTACTATAGGAGATCAGGTGGATAGGCCCACTGGAAGAGATCTGTCTTAAGTGCCTGCATGTCTCCAACTGTTGCAGTGACTAAGGATGGCATCTCTCCTCTGGATGCCTGCCTTGGGTTGGTAATGGGCTGGATGAGGGAAAACAAACTCGGTTGAATCCAGAGAAAATGGAGGTGCTTGCAATAGGTACCCCAGGTCTGGGGAGGGAGATTTATCAACCTGTCCTAGAAGGGGGTCACACTTCCCCTAAGGGACAAAGTATGCAGTTTGGGAATACTCCTGGACTCATCTCTGCAGTTGTCATCTCAAGTGGATGCGATGGCCAGGAGTGCTTGGAATCAACTTCGGTTGATTCGCCAACTGCGCCCCTACCTGGACCTAAGGGACCTTGAATCAGTAGTACTTGGCCTGGTAATCTCTCGCTTGGATTTCTGTAATGCGCTCTACATGGGGCTACCTTTGTACCAAGTTTGGAAGCTTCAATTAGTTCAAAATGCAGCAGCCAGGCTGGTCACCGGAACTTCTAGGGCGGACCATATTACACCTGTATTAAAAGCTCTTCACTGGCTGCCAATTAGCTTCCAGGCACAATACAAAGTGTTGGTCATTACCTTTAAAGCCCTATATGGCTTGGGTCCGAGTTGCTTGAAGGAACACCTCTCCCCACATAATCTGCATCTGTATTTTAATACAGGTGTTATATTGTCTGACCTAGGTGTTCTGGTGACCAATCTGGCTTCCACGTTTTGAACCAATTAAAGCTCCAAACTTGGTACAGAGGTAGCCCCATGTAGAGCGCATTACAGAAATCTAAACAAGAGGTTACCAGTGCAAGTATTACTGCTTCAAAGTCCTTTCAGTCCAGGTAGGGATGCAGTTGGCGAATCAGCCGAAGTTGATACCAAGCACTCCTGGCCATTGCATCTACGTGAGATGACAACTGTAAAGATGAGTCCAGGAGTACTCCCAAACTGCAAACTTTGTCCTTTAGGGGAAGTGTGACCCCATCCAGGACTGGTTGACAAAACTCCATCCCCTTGGGGTACCTGTCACAAGTACCTCTGTTTTCTCTGGATTCAGCTTGAGTTTGTTTTCCCTCATCTAGCCCATTACCAACCCAAGGCAGGTATCCAGAGGAGAGATGCCATCCTTAATCACTGCAACAGTCGGAGACATGGAGAAGTAGATTTGGGTGTCATCAGCACACTTATCTAGTGACTTCATGTAAATGTTAAGCACCATGGGGGATAGGGCGCCCTGTGGGATGCCAGATGTCAGCTCTCTTTTGGAGAGCAGCTATCCCCCAGCATCACCATCTGGAATCTGCCCGAGAGGTAGGACCAGAGCCACTGGAGCGCAGTGAGCCCAATGCCTAACTCCCTCAGGCGTTCCAGAAGGATAGTATGGTCTATGGTATTGAATGCTGCTGAGATGTCCAAGAGCACCAACAGGGTCACACTTCCCCTGTCGATGCCCAGATGGAGATCATCGACTAAGACGACCATGGCAGTCTCAACTCGATATCCCACCCTGAAGCCAGTTTGAAATGGGTCCAGGTAATCAGCTTCTTCCAAGACAGCCTGGAGCTGGAAGGCAACTGCCTTCTCGATCACTTTGCCCAAAAATGGTAAAAGGGAGACTGGCCTGTAATTATTTTTCACCAGGGGGTCAAGGGAGGTTTTTTTCAGAAGCGGTTTGACCACTGCTAGGTTTAAATTAAATAGAAATTTTCCCTCCTTAAAGGATGCATTGATTATAAATTGTAATAATGTTTTTACTGCATCACCTCCCTGGGTGACCATGATGGGCAAGGATCAAGAGAGCATGTTGTGTTCCTTACACTTCCAACAAGCTTGTCCACTTCATCAGTATTGACAAACTCAAAATGATCCAGTTTAACACAGTCCACAGAGTCACTGAACATCTCTCTTACTGTTTCTGTTGTAATGCCTGCATTCAGATCGACCCTTATCTGAGAGACTTTATCTACAAAAAAGTCATTAAAAGCATCACAGCAGGCTTTAGTTGATTCCAATAAAGTGTTCAGGGTGGAAGGCACCCCTTTAACCACCCTGAACAGCTCTGCTGGACGAGACTCTGTAGATGCAATGCGTGCAGCATAGAAAGAATTCTTTGCTGCATCTATTGCCACTCCATAAGAATCCAATAGGTTTCTATGGTGTGTCTTGACAGATAAATGTTGATGTTTCCACCAGCAGCGCTCTAGTTGTTGCACAGCCCACTTCATTTGATGAGGATTTCCTGTGTACCATGTTTTTTTATTTGAAGCGGGTTGGAAAGGACGCTCAGCAGTGATAATGTCTATAGCCCTGGTGAGATCATTATTCCATGTATCAACCAAGGCTTCGACAGAATCGCCATCATTCCCAGCCATAAAACCCTCAAAGGCTTCCTGGAACCTTTTGGGTTCCATCAGCCTTCGAGGGTGGACCATTTTAATAGGCCATCCATCCCACGAGAGGGATATGGGTAGTAGCCTTCAATTCCATTTTGGCCAGAAAATGGACCGTCCATGACAGGGCAGAGGTCTGGATTATTTCTGCCCACGGATATTCCTGTACTAAAGACCACAACGAGTATATTACCAGCACAATGTGTTGGACTCGAGACTAGTTGGGACAGGCCCATGACTTGGAAGATGGGATAAATTTCAAGTATCGATCTCGTCTTCCCTTATGTTTCGTCCCCACCCTGTTAACGCTATACCTCCCCTTGCCCCACTACTCCAATTGTATTCCTGTGGTTTTCTCCATTCACATCGTTAATTTCCTTCACATTCCCATTCTCATCATTTTCCATTGGACCTAAATATAATTCCAATTTGGCCTCAAGTTCCCAGTCTAATTATTCCAATGGTAGATAAAGGCCTGATAGCTCACCCAACAGTCACTACTCTCATATAACTTGAGCTGCCAATGTCCTTCTAATTCAATGACCGATTATTTCTGGTAAAACATGGGATTGGGGGTATGATGTTTAGTTTGATGTTTTCTATCTCCACTTCTCCTCCTCTACTACCCATCTCTCCATTAAAATAGAGCAAATCCAGGGTTTAGTCGACAACTGACAATTCAGCATTAGGGTTGCCAATTTCCGCGTAAAACCCCAAATTTGGTAGATAGAAAGCTTTTTGAAGTCAATGGAATGGGAACCAGAGCAATGGATGCAAGGTACAGGAAAAGAGATTCCACCTCAACATTAGGAGGAACTCCCTGACAGTAAGAGGTGTTCATCAGTGGGACACACTCTCTTGGTGTTTGATGGAGTCTCCTTCTTTGGAGGTTTTTAAACAGAGGCTGGATAGCCATCTGTTGGGAAGGCTTTGATTTTAAGTTCCTGAGGGCATTGGGTTGGACTGGATGGCCCTTGTGGTCTCTTCCAACTCTATGATTCTATGACATCATGAGAAGATACAACTGACAGGGAAAGATACTAATGCTAGGAAAGGTGGAAAGTAGTAGAAAGAGGGGAAGGCTGTATACTAGATGGACATATACAGTCAAGGAGGACATGGCCCTGAGCTAGCAGGACCTGAGTAGAGCAGTTGAGGATGGGGGGGCTTGGTGGTGTGTCACTCATGGAATTGTCATAAGTCAAAGTCAACTCAAGTGCAATTAACAACAACAAGCTTGAAGAAGAGAAAACTGATTGGTGACATGATAACTACTTTAAATATCTGAAGGGATGTCACGTAGAAGATGGAGCAAACTTGTTTTCTGCAGCTCCAGAGTCTAGAACACGAAACAATGGATTGATGTTTCAAGTAGCTAAACATTAGGAAGAACTTCCTGGCTATAAGAACTGTTGTACAGAGGACTAGACTAATTTACTGAATGGGTGCGAGTTGGACTTTCCTCCTTTGGAGGTGTTTAAACAAAGGTTGAATAGGTATCTTTCAGGAATTCTGCAGTTATGTATTCCTGCATGGCAATGAGTTAGATTAGGTGCCCCCTGTGGTCCCTTTGGAGTCAAAGATTTTATGATTCTGTATATTAGGTGAAATTGTGATGTCTATGGCTACAAATTGCAAAATTGTAACTACTATTTCCAGTCAATTCACAAAACAAGAAAAAAATGTTTAATTGTTGCTAGAAATCTTACAGGTTGCAGAATTCAAAGACATAGCCATGTTAATCTAGAAAAAACAGAATGCAGAGGGATCTTGTAGCACCTTTGAGACTAACTGAAAGAACGAAGCTGGTAGCATGAGCTTACTTGACCCTGCTTCCTCAGATACAGTTTTTGAAATGGTTGACTGAAATATCTCTTCAAATTAAAATTACCAGGTCAAAGTTTTAATCTGTACACCCAAATTCTTTTCTGTTAGAAACTGCTAAAGTGATTGAATAAGAATACATTTGTATTTGCATAACTTCGTCCTGTCTGCCCTCTAGTGACCATAGATAGGAAACACTTCAGCCACAAGGCTGGAAAGCATATTTATTCTGTTAAAAAGGGAACTATTGCAGCAACATCACTGACAATTTCACGGTGGGTGTTCATCCATAGCAAAATAGCCCTTGCCTGGAAGAACTGTAGTCTTTGACAGATGAACACAACAGGAAAGGACTTAAAGATCAGCATGAAGAAGTAATTAAACTGTCAATGGCAACAACTGCAAGAATATATGCGTGCATGTTCAATTACCTTTTTGTTCTTTTGTTCTATAGCTGAACTTAAGGTGGATTCTGTCAAGTCAGGCATGCCATGTTATCTGAAGAGCTGTATCTATATGAGCCTACCTGTGTTCTGAGATCTTCTGGTGAAGCCCTTCCCTCTTCCCATGAGAGGGTCTTCTTGGTGGCTGTTCCCAGGTTCCGGAAGTCCCTTCTTAGAGAACATAGAATGACACCTTCTTTGCTACATGCAGGGATAGCTGTGTTGGCTATTTAGCAAATTCAAACAAAAATCCACCAAACAGTGATACCTTTATTGGCCAACCAAAATGCACAATATACTTGCTGCAGTCTTTCAAAGCTCCACTGGCTTCTTCCTCAGGCAAGATGTTATAAACCAAACAGGAGAAAAAACTGGAGATGTTAGTCAGATCACAACATTTTGATGTTTTTGTCCTTAGTTAAGATGGTAAGTGGAGGGTATCCTTTGCAGGGTGGCCCCTCCTCCTTCTGTCCTTGTGGCTATTGGGAGATTTGCAATGACCAGGGAATTTAAAGTCCATTTGTATCTTAACAAGGATCCCTCTCTTGCAATCCAATGTGCCTCCATTCCTATGAGGTCACAGGCCTCTTTGTAGGCAGAGGACAATGGATTTCTCAAGGAGTCTTCATGTTTTTTTGCAAGAGGAACATTTTATAATAATAATAATAATAAATTTTTATTTGTAGCCTGCCCCTCTGCAGAGCAATCGGGGCGGGGGACAACAGCGTTTAAAACAGAACGACATTAAAACATTCTCTCTCCCCAATCCCCGCCTCCCTCCACCCAACCCCTTAAAATAAAATTAAACCAAAGAAAGTTAAAATGCATATAGTAAATTAAAACAGAGTATCACAAGGGAGTCAGACAAATGGGAGTCCCCTTTATTGGGCAGACAACTATTCTGGGAAGGCCTGCTGGAAGAGATCCATCTTTACTGCTTTCTTGAAAGCAGTGAGAGTAGTAATAAGACGGATCTCATCCGGCAGGCCATTCCAGAGTCTGGGAGCGGTTGCGGAGAAGGCCCTCTGGGAGGTCTGAGACAGCCTAGTTTTTATAGGCCGTAGCAGATTCCTCCCAGAGGACCGAAGGGCGCGGGGGGGATCGTATGGGGAGAGGCGGTCCCTAAGATAAGATGGACCCAAGCCATGTAGGGCTTTAAAGGTTAAAACCAACACCTTGTACTGCGCCCGGAAACTAATCGGCAGCCAGTGGAGGGATTTAAGCACCGGTGTTATGTGCTCCCTCCTAGATGTTCCAGTAATTAGCCTGGCTGCCATATTTTGTACCAGTTGAAGTTTCCGGGTTAGGCACAAGGGTAGCCCCATGTAGAGTGCGTTGCAGAAATCCAGACGTGAGGTTACCAGGGCGTGTACCACAGCTTCCAGATCCCTTCTATCCAGATAAGGGCGCAGTTGGCGTATCAGCCGAAGCTGATAACAGGCACTCCTGACCACCGCATTCACCTGACTAGTCATGTGAAGCGATGAATCTAGAAGTACCCCCAGACTGCGAACACAGTCCTTAGAGGAGAGTGTGACTCCATCCAGGACTGGAGACTGTATTCCCAAATCTGGTTTCGGGCCTGTAACTGCAAGTACCTCCGTTTTGTCTGGATTCAACTTCAATCTGTTTTTCCTCATCCAACCCATTACCGCTCTAAGACATTCATCAAGAGGAGAGGCGCCATCTGAAGTCTGAGTCGATGATCTGGTCATGGAGAGATATATCTGGGTGTCGTCAGCGTACTGAAGACACCGGGCTCCATGCCTCCGAATGATCTCACCAAGCGGCTTCATGTAAATGTTAAATAGCATCGGGGACAGGATGGCGCCCTGAGGGACGCCACAATTAAGCTCAATTTTAGATGAGCAACTGTCCCCGAGCCTCACCCTCTGAGATCTGTCCGAGAGGAAGGAACGGAACCACTGCAAAGCAGTGCCTCCAATTCCTAACTCTCTCAGGCGATCTAAGAGGATGGCATGATCTATGGTGTCAAAGGCCGCTGAGAGATCCAGGAGCACCAACAAGGTCACACTACCCCCGTCGATGCTCAAGCGGAGGTCATCGGTCAGAGCAACCATGGCAGTCTCCACTCCGTATCCTGTCCTGAAGCCGGTTTGAAATGGGTCGAGATAATCGGTTTCATCCAAGACTGCTTGTAGTTGGGAAGCAACTGCCCTCTCGATCACCTTGCTCAAAAAAGGGAGCAGGGAGACTGGTCTATAGTTGTTTCTATCCAGGGGATCCAGGGAAGGCTTTTTCAGGAGTGGCTTTACCGCCGCCTCCTTTAGGCAAGATGGTACCTTGCCTTCCCTGAATGACGCGTTGATTGTGTCCCGAAGGAACACCCTCAACGCGTCCCCCCCCGGACGACCAGCCATGATGGACAAGGATCGAGGGGGCAGGTCGTCTTTCTCACACTTCCAAGCAGCCTGTCCACGTCATCGGTACTCACAGATTGTAGCTGATCCAGTAAAGTGCCATCAACGGAGTTCCTGGATACCTCGTCTACGGATTCTGCCGAAACAATGGCGTCAAGGTCGGCTCTTATCCGAGAGATTTTATCTGCAAAGTGAGTGTTAAAAGCCTCACAGCAGGCTGTTGTTGGGCTAAGTAGGGGGTTCGACGCAGGAGGAGCCCTTGTCAACTCCCCCACCACCCTAAACAGCTCTGCCGGGCGAAACTCTGCAGACGCAATGCGTGCAGAATAGAAAGATTTCTGCGCTGCACGCAAAGCCTCCCTATAGGAATCAAGATGTTTCCTAAGGCGAGTTCTGTCGGATAAGAGACGAGACTTCCGCCATTCGCACTCTAGTCGTTGTCCAGCTCGCTTCATCCTCCTAAGCTCCTCGGTATACCAGGGCTTACGATTAGAAGCGGGCTGGAAAGGACGCTTGGGGGCGATTGTGTCGATAGCCCTGGTGAGATCGATGTTCCAGGTGTCCACCAAGGCCTCGACAGAATCACCGGCGTTACCAACCATTAAACCCTCTAAGGCTTTCTGGAAACCAATTGGTTCCATTAGCCTTCGAGGGCGGACCGTTCTAATGGGTCCACCACCCCCGGGAGGGTGGATAATAGCCTTTAGTTCTGCCCTGATCAGGAAATGATCCGTCCATGACAGGGTGGAGATATTTTTGATCTCCACCCACGGATAATCCTGTTCCGTACTAAAGACTGCATCGAGGGTATGACCAGCACAATGTGTGGGCCCGTCAACCAGTTGGGATAGGCCCATGATCGTCATGGTCTCCATGAACTCCCGAGCCGCGCCAGTTAAATCTTGCAAACTGGTTTCGAGTGGAATGTTGAAATCACCCAGAACCAAGAGTCTGGGCGACTCCAACAGCAACTCAGAAACCAGGGTCGTCAGCTTGGTCAGGGAGTCTGTTAAGCAACGGGGTGGCCGGTATACCAACAGAATCCCCAAACTATCCCTGGTCTTCAGGCTAAGGTACATACACTCGATGTGCGTCGTTTTCCGGATAGGTTTCCTGATCAAGGTCAAGGTGTTCCTGTGGACCAAGGCTATACCACCCCCCCGCCCACTTTCCCTCACCTGCTCAATAACTGAGAACCCAGCTGGGAGAGCCTGCGCCCAAGTTACGGAGCTGGCATCCCCCAGCCAGGTCTCAGTGAAGCACGCCAGGTCGGCCGCCTCATCCACCAAGAGGTCGTGGATGATGTGTGTCTTATTTTTGACCGACCTGGCATTGCACAGGAGCAGATTAAGGGTCAGTGGAATGGTTGGCTCGTTCCCCAAGTTATCCTGGGAAGCAGAGCCAACTGAAGGTGGGATAGATATCAAGCATCGATCCCTCCTTCTTTTGCAACATTTGTTGGCTCTGCAGCCGCCATACCTCCCCCTCCCCTGCACCACCTGAATACCCGCTCCCAAGTCATTGTCAGCTCCAGTATGTAAAAAAGGGGGTAAACATCCAGCTGACTCCAGTCCTATGTTTCAGCCACAGCTGCATGAAGGCTCTCGTAATTGCAGATAGGAGGTGGCTCTCCAAGGCCATTCAGTGGCTAGAACAAGGTCAGCAGTGATGGGGGCCAAGGCAGGGCCCAGGTGGCAAAGTCCCGTCTCCGCTGCTGCTGGGGGGGAAGGGAAGGCTCAACGGGGGCCTTTAAAGGCCCAGAGATGGTCCCGCCCTCCTTCTCCCCACCTCCACGCCGCCGGGGAAAGAGCCGCGAGGCCGGGCGTGTTGGGGCCAAGGCAGGGCCCAGGTGGCAAAGTCCCGTCTCCGCTGCTGCTGGGGGGGAAGGGAAGGCTCAATGGGGGCTTTTAAAGGCCCAGAGATGGTCCCGCCCTCCTTCTCCCCACCTCCACGCCGCCGGGGAAAGAGCCGCGAGGCCGGGCGTGTTGGGGCCAAGGCAGGGCCCAGGTGGCAAAGTCCCGTCTCCGCTGCTGCTGGGGGGGAAGGGAAGGCTCAATGGGGGCCTTTAAAGGCCCAGAGATGGTCCCGCCCTCCTTCTCCCCACCTCCACGCCACCGGGGAAAGAGCCGCGAGGCCGGGCGTGTTGGGGCCAAGGCAGGGCCCAGGTGGCAAAGTCCCGTCTCCGCTGCTGCTGGGGGGGAAGGGAAGGCTCAATGGGGGCCTTTAAAGGCCCAGAGATGGTCCCGCCCTCCTTCTCCCCACCTCCACGCCACCGGGGAAAGAGCCGCGAGGCCGGGCGTGTTGGGGCCAAGGCAGGGCCCAGGTGGTAGGTGTTGAGGTAAAACATGAATTAAATTTGATTCAAATTTAAGAAGAAATATTGTTTTACCTTGCTTGGAGGTCCCAATCCACTGGTTCACTCTTCAGGGTTCCTCTGTTGCAGCTACAATGTGGTATCTCATAATCAGGAAACATGCAGGGGTAGCTGCGTTGGCCATTTTGCAAATTCAAACAAAAATCCACCAAACAGTGATACCTTTATTGGCCAACCAAAATGGACAATATACTTGTTGCACACTTTCAAAGCTCCACTGGCTTCTTCATCAGGCAAGATGTTACAAACCAAACAGGGGGAAATATTGGAGATGTTAATCAGATGCCTGCATTTTGATGTTGCTGTCCTTAGTTAAGACATTCATAGTTAGCCATTCATGGGCAGACAAAGACCTTTTTGTTTCAGAAGGCGACTGAGGCCTAACTGCTCAGGAGATGAAAGGGACTTTAATGTGTTGAGTAATTTAGATTTCTTGTTCCTTCTTAATGTTTTTTAAAAACTATTTTTAATTTTGAGCTAGCAAGGTGTAGTGCAGTGACAGGCAACCTTTTTCTTACCTGGGCCGGTCTGCCGTCGCCCAGGTCGCGGCTGGGCCAAGGGGGGAGGAAATGGCGGCGCGTGTGTTTGCGCGCACGCGCGCACCCGCCGCTGCCACGCGCGACCCCCCCAGGCACACAGCCGACGAGATCGCTAATGCGGTCGCCGCCGTAGCGCGTGCGGCTCCAGCCGCCACGGCGCATGTCGCGGCCGCCATTTTGGGAGTCAAAATGGCGGACACAAACACATTTGCGCATGCGCAAGAGTACCGCGCATGCGCAAACGTGTTGCGACCACCATTTTGACTTTCAAAATGGCGATCGCCACGAGCGCACCCGGAAACGCGCTCTGGCAGCGGCGGCAGCGCGCGGCGGCGGCGGTGGCGACGGCGACGGCGGCAACCTCCGGCCGGGGCCGGTAAGTCCGGAGCCCGGGGCCTAAACCGGCACCCGGGCTGTAGGTTGCCGGTCCCTGGTGTAGTGGTTTAAGAGTTGGCCTATGATGCTGGAGACCAGGGTTCAAATCCCTACTCAGTTATGGAATCCCACTGGATGACATTGGACAAGTCACACCCTCTCAGCTGCAGATGAAGGCAAAGACAACCCCCCTCTGAACAAATCTTGCCAAGAAAACCTATCATAAGTTTGCCTTAGACCTTCAAGATGTTTTGAATTCCAGATTGGGGAAAAAGTGAGATTCAAGTGATAATGATGATGGTAATGAAGACAACGTCAACAACAACTGTCCAATACCCACAGCTCAGCTTGGAAAAATCACTTTTTGGACTACACCTTCCAGAATCCCTCTACCAATATACCCAGTGAATGGAATTCTGGGTGCTGTAGTCCATGAGGCAACCTTGCCACACTGTACCTAGGAGGCAGGGAAACATGAAATGTTTGCCTTTTAAATGAAACACGGTTTTCTTTTGAAGTTTGCAGTACTCTGAATTTTGCAACCCAGTTCCCAACAGAAAAGGAAAGAATACAAAAGTTCCTAAAGTACAGACAAATACATATATTCATAAAAATAGCAGCCAAATACCTATTGTATTAAGAACACTGTTCACATAAATATGGATTTTAGGAACAACAAAGGGAGGAATGTGTCAAAAATATGTGCAGATTTTTATGAGAATTTAAAAAGAAAACCCTGAAAGTTTTGGAATGATTTTAACTGGTAGAAAAATGAGAAAGTGAAATTGTCAGATTCATCCACCCCCAGAACACAATAGATTTCTTTTGAATCCTCAGCTCCCAGTTAAACCTAAACATCTTTGGCTCTCACCATTGCTCCAGATTCCAAAAAACATCCCTCTTGACTGTTAATCTAAGAGCTCTTTAATTTGGTCCTCTCCATGTAAACAATAACAGAGGATCCATCTACAGCTGCTCACTCACTACCTAGTGCCAGAATAGAAATGGGGAAATGGGAACGATTTGAGCAGCTGCAGTACATAAAGTGGAGAAGCCTGCCAAAACCTCTCTTGTCATTCATGCTAGTGAAGGCTTTCAAGATCATGCTGCCTGTGTCTTCATTGCTACAGGAATAAAACAGTGAGGGGGGAAAAGAGAGACAATAGGTCCATTCCAACCATTGGGCAGACCAAGGCAACTGTCTAAGGCTACTGTTACACTACAGAATTAATGCAGTTTGACACTGCTTTAATTGCCATGGTTCCAACTGTGATGGAATCCTAGGATTTGTAGTTTTGTGAGATACAGTTGGCCCTTTCTAACTGCGAAGGTTCTGTTGCCCCCCTCCATAACAAAAAAAATGTGGGACCTCAAATCATGTTTTTCTCAATCATGATGCTCAGATCCATGGAGGCAAGCCTTTGGATGGCAAGAACTGATTGTATTTAGCTTTCTCTGTCCAAGAGTTCTGGTGTCACAACAAACTACAAATCCCAAGATTTCATAGAATGGAGCCATGACAGTTAAAGCAGTTATCAAACTGCATTAATTATGCAGTGTGGAAGCAGCTTCCCTGAGGGACCCAGACCTCCTCCTTTCTTGGGAAACAAAGCTGCACCTCTAAAATTAACCTGCTGCCCTCTGGAAGATGCTATGAGGGCCCTTTCTTCTCCCACAATTATGGCATCAAATGTGGGGGCCTCTACTTGTCCCACAACTATGGTACCAAAGTCACTGCTACCCTCGAATAATTGCTGCCACCACAGACACCATGTGCCTGAACTCAATCATTGCATTAGGAGTATGGTAGCATTCCCAGAGGCACATGTACATGATACGTGAATAATGTTTTAATCAGAAGTTCAACATATGGTTAAAGATTACTTGGTATACAGAAGCTTATGGTGAAAAAATTTCAAGGCTTATTGTTACTTATTTGTTATTTAATAATCCATCCAAATCCTGACTCTAACACATCACACTCTTTCCCTATCTCTTCATAATCCTAGTTGAATCTAACTCACTGTCCCAACTGATCCCAACAGATCTATATCACACACATATAACCATACTTTACCCTAATTTCTCTAATACAACAGCATTTTGTTTTACAAAAGTCTAAAACATCACAGTTGCTGTCCCATAGTCACTATTAAATAAAATTCACTCACCAATCCAGTTGGTGTCTGTACACAGAATGGGGAGGTGGGCCATCTTGTCTTTGGCTCAGGCAGCAAAATATCTTGGGACGGATGTTATGGAGCAGGGAACAGCAATGAAGAATGACCTGTGTGTCCTGTGCCCCTCAAGCTAGCTTCTGTCTTCAACACTTGCCCCTACTGCAAGATGTAAGATTCAATTGTCAATATGGTCAGCTTTTCAACATGGAAAGCAATGGTGCAATCTCATCCTTTCGCTTGGGCAGTGAAGTGTGTCGGGCCAAAGCTACTGACCTCCAAGTTCTTGTTGAGTTTTAAATAAATGTTTCCAAATTTTACATCATTACATTACATCAAGTTTGGATTGGCCCCAGCATTATAGATTTTTCCCAAAGGAGAGCAAAATTAAATAAAGTTTGGGTTGGTCCCAAGAATGTCTGTTGGCTTCCTAGTCATTGGGGGAGTGAATCTTCTCTTAGTTTTAGACCATACTGTAAAGAAACTATCCAAGAACACCCAAATAATATCATAACTTTGCTGAACTACTTTAAATTCAGATCAAAACCCAGAGCAGATTCACTGATATGGATGCCAACATCAGGCAATAGTTGGCCCAAGATGTTTTTCTGCTTAAGGCAGAACAACAAATAGCACTTCACACTTCCTCAAGTCTAGATGCCTAGTTTCCAAAACCAGCCAAATTATTTTCATAGTGGAGCCAAAGAAGCTCATATGTACTGCTCCCCATCCCTGGCTTCAAAAATGCAATAACATTTCATTTCATTTCATTTCATTGTATTGCATTATATCCCACATTTGTCCCAATAATGGGACTCAAGATGGCTAGCAACATATTTAAAGCAATACAAATTTAAAACAATGCAAGTGCATTAATAAAAGTATAAATATAAGATTTAAAAACTGAGTAAACTACTTAGAAAGATAAAAGATTAAAATTCATTAAAAGCTCTATTTTTTGATGTTGTTGTGTGGCTTCAGGTTGCTTCTGATTTATAGCGACCATAAGATAAACCTATCACAGGGTTTTCTTGGCAAAATTTGTTCTGAGGGGGCTTGACACTGCTATCCTCTGAGGCTGAGAGAGTGTGACTTGCTATATACAGACCTTAAAAACAGCACCAAACAGTATTAAATGCCCATCCCTCAGTCTGTAAAAGCCTGATGCAAGCAAGATGGAAGATGAACAAGGATGGGGCCATCCTGGCCTCCCTACGGAGGGAGTTGTAAAGTCTGGGAGCAGCTATTGAGAAAACCCTCTCCCTTGTTTCCACCAAACAAGCCTGAGAAGGCAGTGGGATAGAGAGAAGGGCTTCTCCAGATGATCTTATAGTTCTAATAGGCTCATAAAATCTTGAAGTAGCACCTTTCCTATATATGTCTGTCTGAGGATTGATGTCTGCTGGAAGGGACCTACTTTGTGTCCTGCCAAGAGGCATACTGTGAGAAAATACAGGAGAAGGCCTTCTCAGCTTGGCCCCCTTATTTCAGAATGTCCTCCCCATAGAGCCCAATAGTCACCAACACTGGCTTCCAGTTGGTGCAAAGTAAAAACATGGTTGTTTATTAAAAGTCTTTTGGAGCTAAAGTGTCCATGTACATAATTTGGTACTTCCTTGATTTTTCAATTTTTAAAATTTGTTAAATTGTTTAATACATTTTAAATATGTTTCATTTATTTCTTTATTTATTAGAACCAGTGTGGCGTAAATGGTTTGAGTGCTGAACTAGAACTCTGGGACACTAGAGTTTGAATTACTGCTCAGCCATGCAAACTCATTGGGTGACCTTGAGTAAGTCACACATTCTCAGCCTCAGAGGAAGGCAGTGGCAACACTTCTCTGAGCAAATCTTGTCAAGAAAACCCTAAGGTGATAGGGCCACCTTAGGGTTGACAAAAGTCAGGAAATGATTTGTAGGCACTCATTATCATCATCATCATAATCAACAACAACAACAAATTATTTTATTATTTTTTTTTTAAAGTCAAAATCAATTGAATTGATTTTGTTATATGCCACTTTACGACTTTGTGGTGTAGCACTGGATATACATATTTTGATAAGTAAAATAAAATAAGATTTGTTCTTCCCATTTAGGGCGACCAAAATCTGCTGCCTGAAGCATTCAGTTCATACTGTTTAATTTAGAGCCAGTCCAAATGTACACAATTAGGTAATAAGCAAACCAAGCAGCTTTTTAACCTTCATGTTCAGTACATTATTGCCAATTAGTTGTTGAGAAACAAGATCATGAGAGTGACAACTATATTCATTCTCTGTGTGTAAGCTTCTTAGAGGTATTTTTCTGGGTGGCCACCCTGGAAAAAAGGACCAGCCTTTGGTCTGATCCAGCCAAGCTATTCTTACCTCTTTATATTTCCTTTGCATGCAGATTTTGGTTGCTTCATCCATGCATTCAGACAGTTCCTCACATATTCAACGAAACCCGAGACTAGTTTTTGTTTAAAGCAAGCAATTTTCAATGCAATTACATCTTGCTCACTCATTCGCAATGAATTTATTATTCTCCTTAGCTTCAGAGATCTCTGCCTTAATCCCAACAACCCCTACTGTGAAAAAATGTATCTTCAGACATCTAATAAAATAATCCAAAGCTAATAAACTGTTAATGCTTTCTGAACAAGTGTATATCTTTTAACTAGGCCATTCCCTGGTTATTATCAAAATTCTTGCCTGTTGCTGATAATAAAGTATTCAGCTCTACTGGAATAATTAATCTTTCTCTGAGAGGGATATAACATTGATCAGATGGTTGTGAAAAGATTGCCGTTGTCTTTCATTCCTGAAGATGTGGTGGGCCTGAGCAGCTAGCAGAAAACAGCACTGTTGGCTTGCCATTGATCATGTTGCCTCTTGATAACCTGTTCAGGTGCAACTGGTAGCAGGCAAGGACTCTCATCCGATACCACTTTGTATTTCCTCAGAGCATTAATCAAAATCTCTGCTCTTTTTTGGTTTTTTAAAAATCATTTAGATAGTGTACCAGGCAATGGTGACAAGCACTTGGCAATATTCCTCTTATTCAGCCTCACAAGAACCCCTTTCATACTGATATAGCACAAGAATACAGTTGGCACTCCACATTTGTGGCTTTGACTTTTGCAGATCTGATTATTCATAGATTTGATTAATATGCTCTCTTTAGGAATTTCTAGGTTCTCCAGCATGACTCTGCCAGAAGTTGGCCATAGTTGCACTGGAGGACCTAGAGATTCATAGATAACATATTTCTGTAGACATTTATATGTCATCCAGCATGGTTCTATGTCAACTTCTGTTGGATGTTTGACCATAGAACTGAGCTGGGGGACCTAAAGATTTCTAAAGAGGTGTTCTCTCAGGTAAAAAAGGTGTTTTTTATTTGTGATGTTCCCACTTTCACAGGGGTTCTGTGCTCCAGTGAATATGGAGAACCCATTGTGTGAAGGTTACAGAGATGATGGGCAACAGACCTTAAAATGACTTCTGGCTTTAATTTAAATTTTTTTAGTTAACTTGTATGTGTAGCAAGCCAGTCCAATTATGAGTAGGGCTTTCCTCCCCAATATCTCTCCTATCTTTCCCCCATGTTATTATTATTACTATGGGAGCAGATGGGATTATGGCTGAGTTTCACTTCTGTTGTGACCCAGTTTCTCATAGCTTCTTCCATAGACAAGATGGTGGTGGGGGTGAACAGGAGCTGGAAGTGCAGTTAGTGGTGGGTAGTTTTCTCATGTCAGTGAGGCAGTGAATCTAGTTCAGGTTTAAATTTGCACTTTAAAGAAGGTCCCCAAGATGCTGAACATAATAACTGATATACTAAGGTGCCACTATATTTTTGTTAAACACTACATTTTTCAGCCCTGGTGGCGCAGTGGTTAAATGCCTGTACTGCAGCCACTCACTCGTAAACCACAAGGTTGCGAGTTCAATACCAGCCAGGGCTGAGGCTTGACTCAGGCCTGCATCCTTCCGAGGTCGCTAAAATGAGTACCCAGATGTTGGGGGGCAATCAGCTCACAGTTGTAAACCGCTTAGACATCCCATAGCGTGATATGAAACGGTATATAAATGAAGCTGCTTTGCTTTGCTTTTGCTTTACATTTTTGTTGCAATGCACTAACACAGTTACTCCACCAGAAATAGTCAGCATTGATGCAAGGTAACAAATTTCAATAACATATTTCCTGTGTGTGAGAACAATTACCAATTGTGGACAGAAGGCAGGTTAGAGCCAGCCCTGGTGACAACCAATCAGGACTGAGCTGATGACAGCCAATAGAATGTTGGGCTGTAAGGGGAAATTTCCATTAGAAACAGTTGGAGGTCAGATAGGGTTTGAATTCCAGATAGTGATGGTCTGGTGGTGAAGGCTTCAGAGTGGAACAGGGTTAAGGTCTAGAAGAGAGGGGCCTAATATCCATACTAACATCCAAGTGAGGGAGTTCATAAAGAGAATATCCTGAGGGGTATTGATAGCCTTAGAGGCTGGTTAAGAAATAGTGGTAAAGGTACCCAAAAAAAGGGCTAAGAGTGTCCCGTGGGGGTAATTGAAAGTGCTCCAAGGAAAGAAGTGTTTTAGGGCCTGAACAGACTGCCAGAAATAATCCAGCTTTAACTGTCCATAATGTTACAGAATTATGGGAATCGTAGTTCTTCTGAGACATTGAGCCTTCTCTGTCAGGGAGCTCTGGTGCCACAATAAACTAAAGTTCCCATGATTCCCTAGCACTAAACCAGGCCAATTAAAGTGGTCTCAAGCTGGATTATTTCTGGTAGTCTGTTCAGGCCCTTAGAGTATTATTATTTGTAACTGTAACCAATCACAACAAGTGCAGCAAGATCAAGTGAAACATTGCTACTTGTATTGTAAATAAAGTTTTGTTGTTACTTTATGAACACTTGTCTACAGTATGAATGAATATCCATGTTACTAAACCTTATACAAGATAAGTTATACCCAAGAGTTTTAGAAGAGAAGGTTGGTGAAGTAGTGGCTCTTTGCATAGGGTGGAGGCAGCTGTGGGATGAAAAGGGTCCATGGTGTGGCCACAAATGAAAGAAAAGAAAAAGTGTGTGTCACACAAACCTATATACATACATAAATGTTGAAAACAGACATTTACTAGCTAACACCCCAGAGGAGAGGATCAGAATTCAAAATGACCTTAACAGATTAGAGAGTTGGTTGAGAACTAATAAAATTAATTTCAACAGGGAGAAATACAAGCTACTATACTTAGGGAAAAAAATGAAATGTATAGATGACAACAGTAGATACGAAGAGGATCTAGGAGTCCTAGTAGCCCACAAGCTGAACATGAGTCAGGGGGGTACATTGTATATATTGTTTTTGGGATTTTATCTGTATCTGATTGTTTTAATCTGTGAGCCGCCCGGATTGGACTACCAATGGGCGGGGTACAAATAAATTTTATTATTATTATTATTATTATAACAATGTGATGCAGCAGTTAAAAAAGCTAGTGCAATTCTTGGATGCATCAAGTATAGTGTATAAGTATATACCGTAAGTATATTGTCTGAATAGAGGGAAATAATAGTGCCACTCTCTTCTATGCTCAGATCTCACCCGGAATATGTGTCCAGTTCTAGACACTACAATTCAAGAGGGATATTGACTTGCTAGAGTGTATCCAGAGGAGGGCAACCAAAATGGTGAAAGGTCTGGAAACCATACCCCATGAGGAGCAGCTTAGGGAGCTGTGTATGTTTAGCCTGGGAAAGAGAGGGTTAAGGGGTAGATATGATAGCCATGTTTAAACGTTTGAAGGGATGTCATATTGAGGATGGAGCAAGCTTGTTTTCTGCTGCTCCAGAGGCTAGGACATGGAACAATGACGTCAAGCTCCAGGAAAAGAGATTCCACCTCAGACTAGGAAAAAACTCCTGATAGTAAGAGCTGTTCAACGCTGGAATACGTTGCATCAGAGAGTGGTGGAGTCTCCTTCTTTGGAGTTTTCTAAACAGAGGCTGGATGGCCATCTGTTGGGAGTGCTTTGATTGTGTATTCCTGCATGGCAGGTGGTTGAACTGGATGGCCCTTGTGTCCTCTTCCAGACTATGGTTCTATGATTTTGTACTCATATCCACACCTTCAGAGAACACAAGGCCTTCCATCTTGCTGCAGCCAGTGGTGACTGGTGTTTTGCATATCAGCATGGTGGTGAATCACTCCAGATTTTACTTGACCTTTAAAGGTGCTGAACTGGACATCCCAAGAGTGTCAGTACTTTAGTGGCACCTTTATGGTTCAGCTGAAAATGAAGAGTAAATTCCCTGAAATGAAAACCAAGAGTCACTACTAGTTCTGCTATCATGTATCACTGGTGGCGCAGTGGTTAAATGCCTGTACTGCAGCCACTCACTCATAGACCACAAGGTTGCGAGTTCAATACTAGCCAGGGCTCAGGACTGAGTGGCAGAGGGGCGCGATATAAATAAAAATTATTATTATTATTATAGGCTAGACTCAGGCCTGCATCCTTCCGAGGTCGCTAAAATGAGTACCCAACTGTTGGGGGGCAATGAGCTTACAGTTGTAAACCACTTGGACATCCCATAGTGCGATATGAAGCGGTATATAAATGAAGCTGCTTTGCTTTTTGCTCCCCCCCCCCCCGAATTCTCTGAAAATGTCTCTACAATATTATAGCAGCAAATGAATGACTTTGAAAAATTTTCTGTTTTTCTGTATATTTGTGTGGGAGGGTGATTGCTGGTCCAATACTAATTAGAGTTCAACAAAGTTACTTTTTTAAAAACCAACCATTCCCTAAATCCCCAAGTCAGCATGAGTCATGCTGACTGGGGAATGGGGGGGGGGGGATTGTCCAAAAAGAGTACTACTTCAGGCTTTGAGACTAAGAGGCTTATTGCATGAGAAAACAAAGCCAAAACAGAGCTGGAGAGTAGTGGCTTTCTTCATGACTTATCACATGACATCATAGTGCTTCAGTTCTCTTTATGCAGGAGATGGTTGTAAAACCATTTGTCAAACCATTTGTCAAATGAATTTTTCTGGTTAGAAAAATATCTGCTGTGGGAAGGTATCTTAAGCTCTATGATGTCGTGTGGTAAGGCATGGAGAAAGCCACTACTTTCCAGCTCTATTTCAGCTTTGTTTTCTTTTGTGCGAAGGCTTTAATATAACATTAGAAAAGAGTTATTCTTAGACTTTTCCATTTGGTAACTGCCTCCTAAGAAGAGGGATTCTTTCCTCAAAGTATTAAAATTGTCCCTTCTTGATCATATTCCCCATTGTACTCTTGGCCAGTTATCAGCCGACGTAATTCTACTGCATAAAACAACATGCTTTGTTCCATTAAAGTTTCAGCTTTTGAGCCTTAGGCTCCCCACTCCGCTTACTAAAGTATAATACGAAGCATTTATTGGATTCCAAATGTGGCCTCATTTGCACATTCACTGCTTCTCATAACTCTGGTGCCAACTTAGCAGGTCAAGGGGAAAGAGATAAAGGGTGGGAGAAAGATTTTCTGCTGTTTAATTCAGCTCAATTTTTCTACTTGTGACTTTTTTTTTTTTTTAAAAAAGACCTATTCTAGTTCATTTTTTTCTTTAATCAGGACATGGCTGTCTATATTAAGAGTGTTCCTTTTTTTAAAAAGCTGAGTTACAATAATTGCATATTTCAAGGGGAAATGATCTCCAATATTCAGAGGAAGCAGACCTTCAATAGCGTTTTGAACTGACTAGAGTGTGATTCATGATAGCCATGGCTGTGTTTTATTAGATATCCTCTGTCTAGTGCTCACTCAGTATGTGCAATAAGAAGTCAAAAGACAATTTGTGTTCCTTTTACTTTGCAATTAAGTGCATTCTTGGGCGGCGGTTTTATGGAATGTGTTGCTGTGGTAGCATTTTATTTTAATATATGTGTGCGTGTGTGCGTGTGTTAAAAATAGATCAGAGTTACCCTTGCAAGGTGACAAATGGGAAGCAGCCAATTTGATGTTTTGTATGACACCAACCAACTTTCAGAAAATAGCCAAAACTTGGAAAGCTTACTGAAGAGAATGAAAGAAGAAAGTGCAAGGGCAGATTTACAGTTGAACATTAAGAAAATGAAAATAATGACCACAGATGATTTACATAACTTTAAAGTAGATGATGACAACATGGATATAGTTAACGATTTTCCATACTTTGGAACAGTCATTAATCAGATTGGATACTGCAGTCAAGGATTTGGAAGGGCAACTATGAAGGAACTGGACAAGATCCTAAAATGTAAAGATATGTCATCGGATACCGAAGTTAGGACTACCAATGCCATTGCATTTCCCATTTCTATGCATGATGTGAAAGCTGGACAGTAAAGCAAGCTGATAGGAAGAAAATCAACTCATTTGAAATGTGGTGCTGGAGAAGAGTTCTGCAGATACCATGGACTAAAAAGACAAATATGTGGATACTAGAGCAAATCAAGCCTGAACTCTCCCTAGAGGTCAGGATGACTAAACTGAGGCTGCCGTATTTTAGCTATATCATGAGAAGACATGACTCCCTTGAAAAGACAATAATACTTGGTAAGATAGGAAGCAATAGGAAAGGACTGCATTGCAGATGGGTAGACTCAATCAAGGAAGCCATGAACCTGAATCTGCAAGACCTGATCAGAGCTGTTGATGATAGGGTGACTTGGAGGTCTTTCATTCATAGAGTCACCATGAGTAGAGGTTGATTTGAAAGCAGTTAACAACAACAACGTGCATATTTATACATGCAGTGTTGTCTTTATAGTTTGTGTATAGTCTTTAAAAATATTTTTTTAACTTTTTTAACTTTATGAATTGATTGTTTATAAAATAAATTGTATATTTATGCTTTTATTGATGTTTCTGTATAGTTTTAAATCTGTATTGCTTTTAATTATGTTGTTAGCTCAGGGTTCCCATTCTGTCGAAATTCTGGTCTGTTATGGTGGATGACAGAAATTCATTTCTTTCTCTAAATAAAGTGTTAAGGAAAAAGCAACATGGGATATACAGTAATAGAAATAAAAATATGTATGTGAATGTCAAAGTGACTAAGCAGGAGCAATCAGGAAGATACACAGGTGAAAAAGATAATATAATTAAGAAGCCTTGAGAGCCAAGGACAAAGTTATAGAAGGTATACTGAGAACACCTGTGATAGATTGCAAACACCTGAGACTCATTAAGTGGTCAAGGTAAAGTGATGAAACACTTGGGTTGGTCTTAGGTATGGGATGATCTATGTGGACCAATCAAGATGTATGTACACACCCACTGGGTGGAAACTGACTGGTGGGTGGTGTCTAACAATGGCTATAAATTGCAATGTTTGCTAATGTACATTGTGGAGTAGTTTTGGAGATATTGTGAAGTGTAGAGATTGTGATTTGTAGGGCATATAGTATTTATGTATATAGTAGAATAAAGTAGATCTTTTATATAAGACTACTGAGTTGTCTGGTGTCTTGAGGGAAGATACAAGAACCAGAAGAATCCTGGAGAAGTTTGGAGACATCTCAGGAAGAAGAGTGAGAAGGCTTGGAGAGTTTGTCAGGGTCTTCAGCCTATTCTCTGAAACTCTGCTGCTTGGGAAAGAAGCATCAACCACTGATCAAAGCTGGTCAGCTCTGCTGCATAACAAGGTGGTGAGTTAGAGCCAGAGGTGAAGAGCTACAACTCCCATCATCCCTGACAAGGGTTATGGGCCCAGATAGTAGAGCAACCAGCATCCACAGAAGCTGAAAATTCCAGAGTGTGGAAGAAAGTTTTGTGGAGCTTTGTGAGTAAATCTTTTTGTATTTTGTCTGCTGTGCATACTCAGAAGGACTGTGTCAAATTGAGTCACTGCACAAATTAAGATGGAGATCCTAAAGTTTAGTAAATTAAATAGAAACAACTACTCTACCTGGAAAATATATGCCCAATCTCTACTCATAAAGGAGTCTCTGTGGTCGACAGTTGGAACAGGGCTGGCAGCTGATGCTGATGCAGCCACTCGAGAAAGAGACACTAAAGCAAAAGCATGTCTTTATCTCATGCTAGAAGAAGACTTGATTAACGACGTAAGAGATAAAGTGTCCGCCAAGGATGTGTGGGATACCTTGCAGAGAATACACACTCCTTCAACTGCGTTTGCAAAAATGCTTTGGTCTAAAAGAATTTACAGACAAAAGATGACGAAAGGACAGTGTGTGATAGAACACTTAAAAACAATGCAAGATTTATTTGTGCAAGCTGAACTGAGAGGAGTGGAAATTAGCAAAGAGCAGCAGTGTTATATTTTGCTGGAATCGCTAGATCCTTCTTGGGACAACATTACAAATAGCTTGCAAAATTTGCCAGAAGCTGAGCTGAACAGAGACTTAATTGTTGCCAGGATATTGGAAGAAAACTTGAGAAGAAAGTCTGAGCAGGGTGACTCAGCAAGTTTAAGGACTGTGCCAAAACAACAAACAACGCCTGAACTACGAAAGCAGGAAGAAGCAGCTTCTACAAGGGAGCAATGGAGGTGTTTTTACTGTAAAAAGACTGGTCATCTGCAGAGACATTGTAAACAATTTGCTGCTGAGAAAAGCAAGCAAAAAGAGAGCAGATGGCAGCCGCGGCAGTATCAAAAACAGTCCAAACCTCCATTTTTGAAGGACAGTGGTAATAAAAAGGGGTTTGCAACCATGGTTAAGGAAAAACAAAATGCTAATTGTAAATGGTTGATTGACTCAGGAGCATCATCTTCAATGTGTAACAATATTAATTTGATAAGTAATAGAAAATCAGCTAATGTAAATGCTGTAGTTTTAGCTGATGGGAAAGAGCTCAGCACTGTAAATCAAATGGGTACAGTTTTCATTCCTGGGCTAAAGGAAAACTTTAATGATGTGTTACATGTAAAGGAGTTAGAAAATAATTTGTTATCAGTGAGCAGGTTAACAGACAGAGATTACACAGTTATATTTGAAAAGGACATGTGTAAGATAAAATTGAATGGGGAATTGCGAGGCATAGGCTTGAAAAAAGATAAGCTTTATTATTTGGAGGACAATATTGATTGCTACAGGGTTGAAAATGCTAATAACATAGACAATAGTCCAATTCATAAAGACTGCATACATGAACTACACAGGAAATTTGGCCATGCTAGTTTCAAATGTTTAAAGAAGTTAATCAGTATGTGTCCAGATTTAAAAGTTGCTGAATGCAAAAATCACTTAGATTGTACTGTATGTAATCAGGTAAAGGTCAGAGCTTTTCCAGTAGCCAAGAAAACCAAAAGAATTGCTCAAAGACCATTTCAGTTTGTACATGCAGATGTTGCCCAAGCTAATTGTTTATCTTTAGGGGGAAGCAAATATTTCCTAGTAATTGTTGATAGGTTTACAAGGTTTGCATTTGTAAGAATATTGAAAAACAAATCTGACGCTGGGCAAAGTTTAAAAGCATGGGTGAGAATGGTGGAAAGACAATTTGATATTAGAGTAGGCACCATTGTTACTGACAGGGGAGGAGAGTTTCTAAGTAATCAATTGTTTAATTGGTTTCAAAAGGTAGGAATAAGGCATGAAACTACTAATCCCACTTGTCCTAACGAAGATGGTTTAGCGGAGAAAAAAATACAAGATATAAAAAGGATAACTGCTTGTTTGATGGCAGATGCAGAGGTAAAAGATAGTTTCTGGGCAGAAGCAACTTTGACAGCAGTACATATTAGTAACAAACTGTATCATTCAGAAATTGAAGACATTCCCTACAGGGTATTGTATGGGAGAGTGCCAAATTACAAGTATTTGAGAGTCTTTGGACAGTTTGCTTATGTTTACATTCCAGCTTGTTTCAGGAAGAAAGGAGAACCCAAAAGTAGAAGGCTTAGGTTTTTGAGGTATTCAGGAAATAGCTACAAGTTTCATTTAGGTGGAAAAGAAGTGCAGTATTCTAGGTCTGCAAATTTCGAGCGTCATGCCGGTTGGGACAAACTGCATGCCAATAAAGAAGTTTTCTTGAGGTTAGGAAGTTCAAATGAGCCAGAAACACAACCTGAACCAACTTCAGGAAACGGAGGGGTTTCAGTTAAGCCAGAAGCATCCACTAGCAGCAGTGATAGTTCTTCTGATAATGAGACACAATCTAGACCCATTACTACTAGAATGACTGAGGACAAGAGATTTAGCCATAGAACTATAACTCCCAGCACAGAAAGTGAGGATGAAAGAGGCAGATCAGCAGAGTTTATTCCCAGACGTAGTCACAGAGTTAGAAAGCCTCCAGATAGGTTTGTTGTGACAAATGCAAGAGCTTGTTTAGCAGTGGAAGAGCCTGAAAGTTTTGAAGAGTTGGAAAGTTTGTCTAGAGAAGAACAGGAAAGATGGATTGATGCAATGGATGATGAGTTTGGTTGTCTGGTAAATAAAGATGTTTTTGAAATAGTTGATAGACCCAAAGACAAGAAAGTAATTGGTTGTAAGTGGGTGTACAAAAAGAAAGAAATGCCAGATGGAAGTATTAAGTATAAAGCTAGGTTAGTAGCTAAGGGTTTTGCACAACAGCAGTATGAGAACTATGATAAGACATATTCTCCAACTGCAAAGCCAGAAAGTCTGAGAATGGTTCTGGCTGTAGCAGCAAAAAGAAGTTTAGTTGTAGAGCATTTTGACTTTGAAACAGCCTACTTGAATGCTAGTTTAGATGAAGAGATCTTTATGGAGCAGCCACAAGGTTTTGAAGAAAATAGTAGTCAGAAAGTTTATAAATTGAAAAAAGCATTGTATGGGTTAAAACAAAGTGCCAGAGCATGGAATTTGTGCATTAATGACGAGTTAGTTAAGCTAGGATACAAAAGGAGCGTTGCAGATGCATGTGTCTATACAAAAGGAGACATAGTGTTAGTAATTTATGTAGATGATTTGTGCGTGGCAGCAAAGTCAAAACAGGAAATTGAATCAGTAAAAAGAGAATTGTCTGAAAAGTTTGTTTTAAAAGATCTAGGTTTATTGAAGTCTTATTTAGGTATTGGTGTTGAGTGGACAGAAGAAGGACATTGTTTGTTAAGTCAGAGAAAGAAAATTGAAAATTTGATTGAAAAGTGTGGATTACAAAATGCTAAAATAGTAAGAACTCCAATGACAACTGGTTTTGTATCTGAAAAAACAACTAGAGATTTTGAAGACAAGATTTTATTCGGGAGTATAATAGGATCTTTACAATTCATATCTTGCCACACCAGACCAGACATTTCATATGCTGTAAATGTATTGTCCAGAAGAGTTAATGATCCAAAAATTGAAGACTGGACAGCAGTAAAACATTTATTAAGATATTTGAAAGGAACTTTAGATAAGAAATTGATAATTAGAAATAGTCATTCAGATTTAGATTGCTATGTAGACAGTTCTTTTGCATCAGAATTAGGAGACAAGAAGTCAGTTACAGGAATAATAATCAAGTACAGTGAAAGTCCAATAGTCTGGAGAAGTAGGAAACAAACAAATGTAGCGATAAGTACGACGGAAGCAGAATTCGCAGCTTTAAATGAGATAGTAAATGAGGTACAGTGGGTTGAGCAGTTGTTGAATGATTTAAATGAAAGTTACAAGATACCAGTAGAAATTCTGGAAGATTCACAGTCATGCATAGCAATGGCTGAAACTGAAAGTTTGAAGAACAGAACAAAATATGTTGGAGTAAGATATCAAAATGTGCGAGACATGGTTCAGAAGGGTAAAATAGAATTGAGATATATAGAAACACAACACAACATAGCAGATTTGTTCACAAAAGCATTGACGGCGGAAAAACGTGAAAGACTGACACAAATGGTTGGAATGACATTGTAAGACACATACAATATTTTATTTCGGAGGGGATTGTTAAGGAAAAAGCAACATGGGATATACAGTAATAGAAATAAAAATATGTATGTGAATGTCAAAGTGACTAAGCAGGAGCAATCAGGAAGATACACAGGTGAAAAAGATAATATAATTAAGAAGCCTTGAGAGCCAAGGACAAAGTTATAGAAGGTATATTGAGAACACCTGTGATAGATTGCAAACACCTGAGACTCATTAAGTGGTCAAGGTAAAGTGATGAAACACTTGGGTTGGTCTTAGGTATGGGATGATCTATGTGGACCAATCAAGATGTATGTACACACCCACTGGGTGGAAACTGACTGGTGGGTGGTGTCTAACAATGGCTATAAATTGCAATGTTTGCTAATGTACATTGTGGAGTAGTTTTGGAGATATTGTGAAGTGTAGAGATTGTGATTTGTAGGGCATATAGTATTTATGTATATAGTAGAATAAAGTAGATCTTTTATATAAGACTACTGAGTTGTCTGGTGTCTTGAGGGAAGATACAAGAACCAGAAGAATCCTGGAGAAGTTTGGAGACATCTCAGGAAGAAGAGTGAGAAGGCTTGGAGAGTTTGTCAGGGTCTTCAGCCTATTCTCTGAAACTCTGCTGCTTGGGAAAGAAGCATCAACCACTGATCAAAGCTGGTCAGCTCTGCTGCATAACAAGGTGGTGAGTTAGAGCCAGAGGTGAAGAGCTACAACTCCCATCATCCCTGACATAAAGTTGGATCCTTGATTAACCAGAATGGTCTGCTAATCTTTCCTGGTGCAGGAGGGAGAATCAATTTTCCTTCAGTATTTCAGGAAGGAAGATGTTGGCAATGGTGAGCAGGACAATACTGACACTTGGCTCATGAAGCTACCAATTGCTTTAAAAAGGGGACAAAGAGTGGTGGAAAATGTGGTGAAGAGTCATTCCCCAGATACCTTGTGTTATCATCTCCCCTTCTCAAAATGTTTCAAATTGTTTATGCTGCCCCTTTCTGTCCCTTTTAGCAATAATCACCAGCCCCCTCATCTTCACAATGTGAATTTTAAAAAAATAAATTTAAAGTTAAATACAACATCCTTGTTGACTCAAGTTTGATCTTAAGCTGACCAAAAATGTGTAGCATCTCCCCCATGTGGATCATAATTCCACAAGAGGCAAAAATGATACCAGAACCACCAAAGTTCAATTAAATCCATCACTGTGGTTCCAGCAATATATAGTCAGGCCTGAGAAAGTTACTTGCAGAGAGCTGACAGGAAGAAAATTAAAGCATTGGAATTGTGGTGCTGGAAGAAAATTCTGTGGATAATAAAGACTGTCCAAAAAATGAATAAATGGATCCCCTTAGAGATTTTAAAAAATGACGAAATTTAGGGAATGGAACTTTGGCAATAAAATGAGATGGCATGACTCATTGGAAAAGACAATAATGCTTGGAAGGCAGCAGGACAAAAGGAAGACTACATTACAGATGGATTGTTGATTCAACTGTGGAAGCTTTGACACCAAACATACGAGCAGGGCTGTGGATGACTAGGGATGTAATTCCTCTTTAATTTCTTCTTGAAAATAGCAGTGAGTAATTTCAGTAATTTTCTTCTGAAGAAAGCCTTTAAAAACTGTGCCGGTTTTGAAGACTTTTCACAGTTCAAATCTTATTGTGCACAAAATTTACATGTGATATTTTTATACAGACAACATTCTCTGAGCAAGAAACAGAATTTTCTATGCAGGAAACATTTCTGCACAGCAATATTATTTTCTGTGCAGAATGACCACATGTAATTTTTTTGTATAGAATAAGTCTCAAACTACAAAGATTTTTGTCAGTCTAGGATTCTTCTCATCAAGGTTTTTCAACACTCAAGAAACACTTTTTAAAAAACCGTTTTTCAAATATTCTTTCTCTCTTTATGGATGACCAGGCTGCGGGGAAGTCTCCCATCCATGGGGCTGCCATGAATCAAAGCTGATTTGTTGGCTAATTTTTTTGTTTTGTTTGTTAACTGCCCTCTAGTCAATCTCAACTCATGGTGACCTTATGGATGAGACATCTCCAAGACCCTCAGCCCTCCACTGCTCTACTTAATTCCTGTAGCCCCATACCCATGACCTCCTTAATAGAGTCCATCCATCTGGCATGTGGCCTTCTTCTCTTCCTACTTCCCTCCACCATTCACAGCATTATTGTCTTTTCCAATGAGTTTTCCCTTCCCATGTTGTGTCCGAAGTATGACAGCCTGTTTGATCATCTTGGCTCCCAGGGAGGTTTCTGGCTTGATCTGCTCTAGGACCCATTTCATTGTCTTTTTGGCTGTCCATGGGATCCTTCTCCAGCACCACATCTCAAAGGAATTGATTTTCTTCCTATCGTCTTTCTTAACTGTCCAGCTCTCACATCCATACATGGTAACAGGGAATATGATGGCTTGTATGATTGTAACTTTTGTGCTCAGTTGTATATTTTTGCATTTTAAAATCTTTTCTCATTCTTTCCTCCTCATTCTTAATCGTCTTCTGATTTTCTGACCACAGTCCCTATTTGTATCAATGTTTGATCCCAGGTATGAGAGTTCCTTTACTATTTCTATTTCTTCATTGTCTAGGTTGAACTTGTGAAGGTCCTCAGTGATCATTATTTTTGTTTTCTTTATGTTCAGCATTAAGACTGCCTTTGCACTTTCCTTTTTGATCTTCCTTAGTAGGTGTTCTAGGCCTGTGAGGTTTTTTTCCTAGTACTATGGTGTCATCTGCATATCTTAGATTGTTGATATTTTTCCATCTATTTTCACTCCTCCTTCTTCTGTGTCCAAGCCTGCTTTTCTTATAATATATTCTGCATACAAGTTGAACAGATAGGGTGAAAGGATACAGCCTTATCTGACCCCTTTGCCAACTGGAACTATTCTGTTTCTCCATGTTCTGTTCTGACAGTAGCCCCTTGTCCTGAGTCCTTATCAAGACTATCAGATGTGTTGGCACTCCCATGTCTTTAAGGGCATTCCATAGCCTTTAATGATCTGTGCAAAGGCTTTGCTATAGTATATAAAGCACATGCTGATTTTCTTTTGGAATTCCCTTGTGCACTAAATTAGTCATTGTATGTTTGCAATGTGGTTCCACATGCCTCTTCCTTTCCTGAGTTCTGCTTGGACCCCTAGGATTTCTCTGTCATGTATGGTTGGAATCTTTCTGGAAGAATTTTGAGCGTGATTTTGCTTGCATGGGAGATCAGTGCTATGATCCTATAGTTTCTGCAGCCTCTTGTGTCTCCCTTTTGGGGATGGGGATGTATATTGATCACTTCCAATCTGTTGGCCATTGTTTTGTTTCCATATCTGTTGACAAATGTTGGTTAGCACTAGAGTTGACTCTGTCAGTGTGGATTGCAGCAGTTCAATTGGTATATCATATGTTCTTGGTGATTTGTTTTTCGCTGTTTCTCATTGCAACTTCCACCTTGCTTTTTAGAATCTGGGGTTCATCTTCATGTGGCTGTTCATTCCATTTTTGTCATTTCTTTTGTATAGTTCTTCTGTGTATTGCATCCAATATCTTTTTATTCCTTCCTGCTCTTGGATTATGTTATTTTTATTGTCATAGAGTGTCCGGGTCCAACATCAAATAAAATACAGTTCAGTTCAGTTCAGTGCAATTGTTGTAAGAAAGTTCTTATTGGCACCTATGGGAACCTTTTCTTTTAAATTATCCACTCATCTCAAGGTGTTTATTTTCATCCTGACTGCATCTAGGAAAAGGTGGGATAAATGTCTGCACCCCAGGATGGAATCCTAGTACAATAGTGTCAAGAGGACAAGGTGTTAATATTAGGAATAAAAAGTCCAAAGTGTTTATGAGAGAAGTATGTCTCTGTTTTGTAGTGCTAAAATGTCAAAGTCCCATCCTTGTGGTTTCAGCTGGGGACAAATCAATAAGAGAGCACTTAAGAAAGCACATAAATATAGTTAAGGTCATAAAAAGTAGATTGCTGTGTTTAGCATGTTATTTATTCTACGATAAATGCTTAATGGGTATCTGTTGACTTTCGAGAAAAGTGGGAGGGCTGTTTGTAGAGCAGCAAGAAATAAAAATTTTATTCCAAGACAGGGAGAATATTCCTTCTTTGAAATAAATATAGATTTGGCTCTTAATCAGTAATTGCACAAAATAGAGTGTTTAGTTCCCATACAAATTATTGAATTCTTTGCAGCAGGGATAGGCAACAGCTGTGAGGTTGGGGACCATATTCAGGTGTATGGGACTACTTGGGGCTGTGTTTTATGTTGTTTTTTTATTATCTTACACACACTATTATTTTTTTGGGAGAATGGGGTGAGAACATTTGCAGCAACTGAGATTTATGCTGAAGCAGGTTGAGCAAAAGAGATTTAAAGCAGGGATCTGTTGAGGCAGGTTGAGCAATGAGGATTCAAAGAAGTGATCTGTTGAAAAGGGTTGAATAAAGAAGATTTAAAACAGGAATTCAAGCAAGAGGGCATGGAAGGAGGGATGAGAGTGTTTGGAAGTACCAGCAAGGTTGCTGTCAGGGACTGAAGGAGGACTGGCTGTGAAGAAGTGAAGCAGAAGTTACAGTGAAGGGATGGGATGGGAGTCACCTCAAGCAGTGGCTTGTTTACCCAAGGTGTAAGAGGCGATGCTGGCTCTTTCAAGTGGTGAAGGTCTCTTCGCTTTTCCAGGGGGTCTCCAGAGGTTTGGGGGCTTCACTTTTGGGTCTGATGTGGCAAGGAATGTTGCCATGCTTTGGATTATGAGAGGCAAGATTGGTTTTTATCTAAGCATTCAATAATCTAAGTTCTATGCAATCCTATTCACTCTAATATAGGAATATGTCCCACTGAATTCAGTCAGGTTTGCTTTTATATAAGCATATGAGTAGGAACATGCAAGTCCCACATACTTGACTGATTTCTGGGAGTATTGTTAAGGAGTAGGTTGTAAAACTGTGAACATCTGCTTACAATGCTAAAGAAACATCATTTAAACAAATATAATTTAATAAAATAAGTCTATGATTCTGATACACACTGACCATTGTGGGAATAAAAATGCAGATGCGCACTTTTAATAATAACTTTGTGTGCATATTTTTTTTTCCTAGAAAGTTTTGAAGTCCATGAGCAATTAGTCAGGTTAATCGTGTTTGGCTTATAAACCTCTTCTGAAATGATATAGCTAATTATAGAACAATGGAGTCAAAACAAATGCATACACAACCCAAAGTACAGTTTATTGTGTTAGCTTAGGTTGTTTACCATTATAGTCCACCAGGAGTTTGTTCTCCTAATTATCCTCTGCATAATATTAACTATCATAATTACTTGCTAAAGTAGGTAGCTGAGTGTTATTTCATAATGTTTAATGTATGTGGTCCATAATATATGCAATGGCAGTTCTGACTTAGTTGACTGCATCTAGAGATGTGGAGAGCCTTATAGCAATTAAAGATGTTAACACTTGTTACAAATCATCCATTTCCAGCTGAAAAAACACTGCATCTGCTTATGAACACTTCCATTAATTCTCTTGAAACAATTCCCTATTCTATCTGTTTCCAGTAGGAAAAAATAATGTTCTATAAACACACTGAAGCTCATGGGAAGTGTAGCTATGGGGTTAGATATACTACAGGTTCAGTATCCCTTTTCCAAAATGCTTGGGACCAGAAGTGTTTCAGGTTTCAGATTTTTTTTGGATTTTTGAATACAGTCAACCCTTTGTATCTGCAAATTCTTTATCCACAGACTCAACCATCCACGACTTGAATATATATACAGTATATATATATTGTAGACACATCTATTTTGGACACACCAGGAAATGAACTTTGGATGCATATAAACCAGGCACAGGAACTATGTGGCCCTTTAAATTGCAGACTGAGGCTCTCAGCAGTTTTATTCTCTAACATATTTTAAAGGTGGCTCATGTTGCTTTCATTGAATTGTTTTTAAACAGGCTTTTAAAATATTTTTATGTTTTAAACTGTCTTTAAACATTGTTTGTTTAATTCTATTTTGATGTTGTTTGTTTTTTAGTATAATGTATTTTCATTTGTAATTGTAATTTGTAAAGCCAGCTTGAGTACCAATATCAGGAAATATATTGCTGGGTTGTTGTCTTCCAAAAAGTAACTTTTTTGGCCTCTGAATTCACATGTGATTTATTTGAACCAACACAGACTGCAGACTGATTGATGTTATGGGCCTTTACAGACTGCCAGAAATAATGCAGCTTGAGACCACTTTAACTGCCCTGGCCCAATTCTAGGGAATCATGGGAATTGTAGTTTTTTTCTGAGACATTGAGCCTTCTCTGTCAAGGAGCTCTGGTGCCACAATAAACTACAGTTCCAATGATTCCCTAGCATTGAGCCAGGGCAGTTAAAGTGGTCTCAAGCTGCATTATTTCTAGCACTCTGTAAAGGCCCTAACTTAACTTGGGTCTAATCTACCCCGCAGAAATAATGCAATTTGACACCATTTTAACTACACAATGCTGTGGAATCCTAGGTTTTCGAGTTTGTTGTGCCACCAGAGCTTTCTGACAGAGAAAGCTAAACATCTCACAAAACTACAAATCCCAGAATTCCATAGCATTGATCCATGACAGTTAAAGTAGTGTCAAATTGCATTATTTATGCAGTGTAGATTAGAATTTGGTCTGCAGGCATATAATCCTAGTTGCTCATGGATATGAAAAACATTCAGGATATTTAAGGGCCTTTGCAGACTGCCAGAAATAGTGGACATTAAATTGAGGCACTGCCCTGGCTCAGTGCTAGGGAGTCATGGGAATTGTATTTTTTTCTGGGACATTGAGCCTTCTCTGTCAGAGAGCTCTGGTGCCACAATAAATTACAGTTCCCATGATTCCCTAGCACTGAGCCAGGGCAGTGCCTCAATTTAATCTGCACTATTTCTGGCAGTCTGCAAAGGCCCTAAGTGTTGTAATACATCATCTCCTGCTGAAAGTAATCAAAACAGCTCTGCTGAGTAGAACATACTCTTGGGAGATTTCAAGATAAAAATAAAATAAAATATACATGGAAAGTAGCCAAATAATCACTTATTTTGCTTGTTTCCAAAGAGGTTGAATTACCGATCCCCGGGCAACAGTAATACCTGGGAAAGAACTATAGTTCAATGGGAGAATACATGCTGCACAGAGAGAAGAACCTCAGACTTGATCCCTGGCCTCTTCAATGCAAGGGATCAGTTCAAAGACCTCTACCTGTTGCCTAGGAGAGATGCTGATAATCAGAGAAGAGAACTGGAGAAATAGTTGTATGGAGTTGTATGGAGAAATAGTCTGATTTGATGTAAGCATTTTATGTTTTTATGAATGGCCGTAGGGATGTTCATTTGCAAACCTGTCTCCAGAAAATCTGTAATTATTATGTCTTTACCATAGCTTGGTAGAGAATTTTTCAGAACTTTGTAACCATCATATTTTTGCTCTGCTTGGGCATATATTATGGATTTTGCCTTGTGATCTAATTTGCTTTTAAAGTCAGTTACCTATATATAAACACCATTTTCATAATGGGTGATTGGGATAGAACCTAAAAGATGTAGGGGTCCCTTTCACACTGTACAATTAAAGCACAATGACTCTACAGTCAGCCTTCCACAGCCACAGATTCAAGCATCCATGGCTTGAAAATATATTTTTTAAAAATATAAATGCCAAAAAGCAAAGCTTGATTTTGCCATTTTATATAATGAGCACCATTTTACTATGCCATTGTATCTAATGGGTCTTTAGCATCCGAGGGCTTTTCTATCTATGGTAATGTGGTGAATAGAATGTCCAGCTGGCACTTGAAATTAAATTGTCCAAACATTTATCAGAAGAATTTAAAGTCACCTATCAAGCCAGCATATTGTGTAACAGAAGTTGGTAATACAGTGAAAGAATGTTACAAGTTAGGAGCCAGAGAAGCTGGGGTTGCCATGGAAATGACAGTAAGTGAAGCAACTGACTTTACAAGGGAATCTTCTCCTAGGACGTGCCTATTTGTAACAGACTTGCCTGAGGGACTCAGTTTTGAGGAACACAGAGAATTAATACAAATAAATGAGACCTGGTTATGGGGTTTCCGTGACTCTGGATCTGAAGTGTGTATAATTAAACCACACTCAGAACCTTTGCAGACTGCCAGAAATAGTGCACATTAAATTGAGGCACTGCCCTGGCTCAGTGCTAGGAAGTCATGGGAATTGTATTTTTTTCTGGGACATTGAGCCTTCTCTGTCAGACAGCTCTGGTGCCACAATAAATTACAGTTCCCATGATTCCCTAGTAAACACACAAAATATATGCCCAGAAGAAACGATTATCTTAAAGGGTTTAGGGGGCCCTGCATTTGTAACCCCAGTAGCAAAGCTAGACATTTCCTTCAGAGGACACAAACTGCAGTGTAAATTTGCCCTCTGGGATGACATTCCTGTTCCATGTATAATTGGGAATGATTTGGACAGGTATCTTAAATACCTTTGGTGATCACTAGACAACAGAAACAGGAAAAAGCTTCCAAACAGGTCAGTCAAATACTTGAAGAACAAACCAAACCAGATGTGGTCACTAGTGATGAGAGTGGTATAACTAAGATATCAGAGGAGGAGAGTTGTGAGGAGATTAAAATTGAGAACCAAGCCAAATTTGGTTAAGAACAAAAGAGAGGTGAAAGTTTAAAACCTTTGTTTGCTCTAGCTGAGGAAGATGTAGAGCTGAGTGAAAACCACCCTCACATATTTAAAATCATTCAAGACCGCTTATATAGAGAGGTCCTCAAATGTAAATGTAATACTCCGAAAGAAATTCAAAAACAGTTGGTAGTCCCTCAGAAATATAGAAGCTAGATACTGGAAATAGCCCATTCTAGTTCATTTGGAGGTCATTTAGGAATTAAGAAAACTGCTCAAAGTTTCTTTAAATTTTTATTGGCCAAAGATGGGAAAAATCTTTTCTGAGGGTGTTGGTGAAGTTCAGGAGTATGTGGATATCTGTGACTATGATGTTGGCTTATCCCAAATGATTGATGGGCCTGTTTTACCTTCAGAAAGACCTGGGCATGCCTTAATAGAGCAATAGAATCCTGTGGGATTAGTTGGAATCATCTCAACATTTAACTTCCCTATAGCAGTGTATGGCTGGAACACTGCAATTGCAATGGTCTGTAGAGTAAAACCTTTAACCACAAGTCCTTATCACCCCCAAAGTAACGGGCTTATAGAGAATTTTAATGGAACTTTAGTTAACATGATAAAATCTTATACTGCAGAAAACCGGAATGATTGGGACAACAAGTTGCAACACTTGGTGTTTGCCTATAGAGAGGTGCCGCAAGAAAGGTTGGGATTCAGTCTATTTGAGTTAATGTTTGGACAAGAGTGGGAATCTCCAGAGGAGAGAGAGCCGGAAGATGTGGTATCGTATGTCCAGAACCTGATGACATCCTTAAGGCAAGCCTTGAGAGTTGCCAGAGAAAACTTGAAAACAGCTCAAGGTCAACAAAAGACTTGGTATGACAAAAAGGCCTGAACTCGAGTTTTCCTGCCAGAAGATGAGGTGTTAGTCCTTTGACCAATGAGAGGAAATAAACTTCAGTATGTGTGGACAGGACCAGTTCAAGTTACAGAGAAGATCAATGATATAAACTATATAGTGGATTTGGGAGATGATGTGGTATGTAAACTGGTTCATGTTAATATGTTAAAACTTTACCAGAGAAAAGAAAATTTGATATTATCTGCCATTATTGAGATGGGGGAGGAGGAACTTCCAGACCTGTATTGGGAATGGGGAAAAGTGCTTAGAGATAAGGCTCCATTAATCTTTAAGCCGGTAAGAGAGAAGTGTTAGAAGATTGAGAATGATTTCAGTAATGATTTTAAGAGAAACACATAAAGAATTTAAATTTAAGTTGTAATAATAATATAATAATAATTTTTTATTTATAACCCACCCCTCTGCTCGGCAATCGAGGCGGCGTACAACAAATTAAAAGACAACAGTTTAAAACATTCCATCATCCTACCCCTAACCCTCCCACCCCTTAAAACAGGATTAAACTAAGATAAAGTTAAATGTATTTAGAGTGCTGAGAATAACCAGCTGACATGTCTTATATCTGTAATGTAAATATGTATGCTAAACTTATAAGATGAATATGGTAAGAGAATATAGCAAATAGAGCAATTATTGAAGGTATATTTAAAGATAATAAATATATTGAAGGTATATTTATGAATAATTGCTGTTGGTATGTAAAAGAAGCCTGAGAATGCATGAATTGGTAGTAGTTATTGGTAAATGGAAAATGTAACTAAGATAATGGGGAAAAAATAAGATGAAACTGTATTGAATATTTGACTGAAATGATAGTGAATATAGATTTAAAGAGTAACTTTCAATACAGCTTAACGATTTAAGGATGAACTGATAATGTAATAAAGTTTAACAGGTAATGGATTGTATATGTATGAATGTATGTATAAATGTTGATTATTGAATGTTATTCATGATATGGTTTGATAGTAAGTATAATTTGTTATAGGGATTTATGGGCCCACATAACCAATAGGTTATGTGTGTCCATAAACTTGCTAAAGGGGGGAAGTGTGTGGTCAATAGAATGTCCAGCTAGCCAATCAGGAGGCAGCTGAGCGCCAGCCAATAGGATTCCAGCTGGGAGCATTTAAAAAGCCCAGGCTGACTGTGGGTGGTGAGTTTGAGTTAATGTTGAGAGGAGGAGGGTGTTGAAAAAGTTAAGCCAGAGAGAGGGCTGTGTTTTAGGGTGTTCCTGAGGGAACTGTATTTTGGGGAGTTAGGGGGGTTGCAGACTGCCAGAAATAGTGCAAATTGAGTCCACTTTTAGGGTTAGGGTTAGTGCTAGGGAATCATGGGAATTGTTTTTTCCCCCTGAAGACATTGAGCCTTCTCTGTCAGAGAGCTCTGGTGCCACAATAAACTACAGTTCCCATGATTCCCTAACCCTAAAAGTGAACTCAATTTGCACTATTTCTGGCAGTCTGCAACCCCCTTTAGAGTCTAGAAAGGAGAGACTCTGAATGCTCACAGAGCTCTGAAAAAGAGAATTGATGTGGTGTTCTCTCCAGATAGATATTGTTAGCCAGTGTGACTGAGGTACTGTGAGTGAATTAGAAACAAACATTATAATTTTGTAACCAAGAAAGACTGTAGTAGTAAGTTCTGATGCGAGTTACATTTATTATATGCTGATTTAAAATAAACTTTTCTTCCTGTTCCAACATCACTTGGCCTATGTTTTAGTCACAAAACATGCTACTAATATTTGGAGGATTTGGAGGGGGACATCATACAAAAGACAGTGTGGGTCCCTTACACTTCATTAGGTGGCAAGGGTGGGGATAAAAAGTTCCCACAGGACCGCCAGCTAGAATTAAAGTGTAAAAGGAGAAAAGTGGCAGTAGTGTGCGCCACAGGGAGATCCTGGAACCAAACCTCAGTGGATACCAAGGGCTCACTGAACTTACCATTGCTGTATCCTATGGAAGCTTGGGATTTGAAGTCTGATGAGTCACTAGTTCTAATATTTCTAAGTACCCTCCCTAAACTGAAAATCCTGTGATTCCATAGGATGGAACCATAGCAATTAAAATGGAATCATATGATGGGATTTGTAGTTTTGTGAGACATTTACCCTTCTCTGTGAGAGAGCTCTGGTGCCACAACTGCAAATCCCATAGCATCGAGCCATGGCAGTTAAAGTGGTGTCAACCTGGATTATTTTTGCAGTGCGGATGGAGCCACAGTGCTATATATTTGTAGTATCAAAGAACCCTTATTTAAAATGTCTTAATAAATCACATCAGTTAAACTTGTATATATAGGAATGGGCCCAAAAGAACAGATCTGAAAAATGATGTTTTCTTTGTTTTTAGAGAGGTTATGTATATGTCACAAAGACCAAAGTTGCATTTCCTCCAGTGCAGCCATAGTCCAAACTCTCCTGAAGTCTGAAGAAGGAGAATCCCTACTCCTTCGCAACACCTATTGCAGGGTTTCCTGAAGCACTTGCAAGAGATTTTTTTTGTGGGTTTTTCAGGCTGTGTGGCCATGTTCTAGAAGAGTTTCTTTCTGACATTTCGCCAGCATCTGTGGCGAAAAACCCACAAAAAACTATGGATGCCGGCCATGAAAGCCTACGGCTTCACTAGAGATTGTAAGTGACTTTTTTCCGGCTGCAGATATAACCACTTTTCTGCAGGGATTCCTTTATATTTGAAAAGTATTTCAAGGGCTCCTCTAGGGTAAAAAGAATGAGGAAATCTGACCTGAAGGGTAATCAGTGAGGCTCTCTATAGAGGTTTAAGGGGCCCTTCTGGCAAGTTGTGTGTATGTGTGAGGAAGGTCAGCTTTCATGCTTCATCAGCTGAGGCAGGTGCCTCACTATTTTTTTTCTAACTAGGAGAAGACAATTCCTCTTGATTGAGTTACAGTAGAGTACAGGTATCTTATGAACCTCAGTTACAAGAAAGGCAGGTTGCTAACATATTTCCTTTTGATTCTAGGTGCCATGGCTGTTTTTAAAACTTATACAGTATTTCCAGGAGGATTTTTTTTTAAAAAAACAACACAACAAATTCAAGTGATGCCAACAACATACATGGCTGTAAGTCAGACTATTTTAAAAACTACCTTTCCCTATATGAGCCTGCCTGTGCTCTAGGATCTGCAGGGGAAGGCTTTCTCTTGATGCCACCACCACCCCTGGGATGTCTGGTGAAGACACAAGAGAGAGCCTTCTTGGTGTCTTCAAGTTGTTTGTGACTTCTGAAGACCCTGGTGAATCTATCACAGGATATTTTGAATCTGAGAATGTGTGACTTGCCCAAGATCGCCCTGTGGGGATTCAAACCCTGATCTCCAGTAGTTCAATGTTCGAGCTACTACACCATGTTAAGAAAGAAAGTCACCAATGTCAGATCTAACGGACAGGCTGTCTGCAAATGCAGCTTAAGGTCACTTTTTGCATCATGCAGCACTAATGAGTCAAGCAGCTCTTACCATTTTATTTCACTGCCAAGCATATTACAATGATCAAAATCATTCCATTACTGGCACAGATCCTTTACCCATCAAGCTCGGCACATTAAAATTAAAATTGCATGAAACTTTCATCTTGTTCTCCATTAATCATGCTGTTTGACTGTACATGCAGGTACCAAGTTCTGAGCTATGTGAGCAGCTGTTTGTTATTCTAAAGCAAAAAAGAGAAAAAGGCCCTAAATTTAAAGGTGTATAGATTTAAGCAAAGAAGTGCTGCTTTTTTTTTGTCAGAAAGTCAATGCCTGCCAAATATAAAAATGATACAGCCTCTTATAATTTTCACAGGATCAGAAATATTATATAAAGAGAGAGATAGTTAGCCTCTTCTATTAGCATTATTCATCCCGTAGATAACAAATGCCCATAAAATTCTAGGGCTCTGGTCCTGAATTTCAACTGATTCAGGCTGTGCTGAAGTCACTCTGACAACTTTAGTGCTAGTTCTTATCATGCATTTAGGATCAGCGATCCCAACTGCTTACAGATTGACAAAGCCCTTGTCGTTTATACATTCTCTTAGATGGAGAAGCCAGGAGAGGGACCAAGGTCAGAAAGTTAAAACAAAGATTTAGGCCAAGATAAAATAAGATGGTTTGGGGTGTATAAGATAACAGTGGTGCCAATCACCTATCCTAGTGATTTTTCAAAAATTACTGCAGAAGATGTGGAATGGCATATTTAATGTATGAAGATGGTATATTTAATGTATATGTATGTCAGGGGTAGGCAACCTAAGGCCCAGGGGCCGGATGCAGCCCCCCAAGGCTTTTGGACCGGCCCCAGGTATTGTTGTTATTATTTGTTCTTGGGGTTTTCTTGGCAAAATCTCCACAGTGGTTTTGCCATGGCTTTTCTGGGGCTGAGAGAGTGTGCATGCATATTTTTTAAAAAAATTAATTTTTAAAATATTTATTTATTTATTTATTTATTTATGGTGCTTTGGCCCCCCAATTGTCTGAGGGACAGCAACCTGGCCCCCAGCTCAAAAAGGTTGCCTACCCCTGGTGTATGTAGTCTGAAATGGACTAAATGGGCTGTTTTCTCATAGGATACTTGCCTGATGTAGTTCAATCAAATTGGTTCTGGTTTTGTTCCAATATCTTTCTGGGTTTGTCTGCCTGGACTAAAAGAAATGGCTCCATCCCATTTTGGAACTCACCTATTCAGATGACACACATGTCAGAAACAAAAGTAGAATGCATCCAAACTGTGCTCTGGGGCTTAACACCAAAGCAAAATAAATCCTCACCAAATGAGCCTGGGATGGTGATGGGACCGAGAGAAAACCTTCTTCTGAGGATTTTATGACTCTAGGTGGTTTGTATGGGGAGATATGGTCTCAAATAGTCTGGACCTAAGCCATATAGGGCTTTATAGATCATGACTAGCATGTTAAATTGTGCTCAGAAACAAACCAGTAGCCAGTGAAGCTGTTTCAGTACAGGAGTTATATGCTCCCTATAACTGGCTCTGGTTAGCGTTCTGGCTGTGGTGTTTTGGACCCTCTGATTCCAAACAGTTTCCAAAGGCAGACCCATGTAGAATGTGTTACAGTAGTCCAAATGGGATATAACCAAGGCATGTGTCACCCTAGCCAGATCTGACATCTCAAGGACTGCGAGCAGCTAGCACACTAGTTTTAACTGTGCAAATGCACTCCTGGCCACTGCTGAAACCTGGGCATTCAGGCTCAGAGTGGAGTCCAGGAGCACACCCAAGCTGTTTTTAAAAACATTTTTATCTTTTTAATTGTATTTTATTTTTTAACATGCAATTTGTTTTAACATTGTAATAATTTAATTCTATTTTAATATACTATTTTGTATGCTTTTAATTGTATTTTTTTAATGTTGTGAGCCTCTCTGAGTCCCAGTTTTGGGGAAAAACAGGATATAAATATTACTATTATAATTATCATTATCATTATCATCATCTATCACATCTGGTGCAACTTCTGTTCCCAGTTCTATTTTGCTAAATATTTCTACCACACTCAGGTTTCTTATATCAAACTTCAAGTATTTTATCTTCATCGGTTGTTATTTCTTCAAGTTATTCTCTTTATCTTGGATGACCAAATGCACATTGTTTTTTCACCACATTCATCTTATTCACTTAAGGGGGGTTGCAGACTGCCAGAAATAGTGCAAATTGAGTCCACTTTTAGGGTTAGGGTTAGGGAATCGTGGGAATTGTATTTTATTGTGGCACCAGAGCTCTCTGACAGAGAAGGCTCAATGTCTCAGAAACAAAACAATTCCCATGATTCCCTAGCACTAACCCTAACCCTAAAAGTGGACTCAATTTGCACTATTTCTGGCAGTCTGCAACCCCCCTTAGTGCCACAAGTCCATTCTCCTGTGTTGTATAAAGTACAACATCTCTGGCCGAAGCAGGAGAAAGTCAATGGGATCATCAGACACATACAGTATATTGATCTATACGTAACAAAGGCAGATAGAACATAGGGCCTTTACAGACTGCCAGAAATAATGCAACTTGAGTCCACTTTAACTGTCCTGGCTCAGTGCTAGGAAATCATGGGAACTGTAGTTTATTGTGGCACCAGAGCTCTCTGACAGAGAAGGCTCAATGTCTCAGAAAAAACTACAATTCCTGTTATCCCCTAGCACTGAGCCAGGGCAGTTAAAGTGGACTCAAGTTGCATTATTTCTGACAGTCTGTAAAGGCCCTAAGTCTCATTATAGGGCGCAATATTTTACCCTCATTAACCAAGTTTTTGGAAGTATTATGCCTCCAATCAGAAGGGCAGCAACTCACTTGGAATATTGTGTCCAGTTCTGGTCACCATAATTCAAGAATCATGGAATTGGAATAATAATAATAATAATAATAACAACAACAACAACAACAACAACAACAACAACAACAACAATAATAATAATAATAATAATAATAATAAATGTATTTATATCCCGCCCAATGGTACACCAATCCGGGAGGCTTACAAGTTTAAAAATACAATCCAATAAAACATATAATACAAAGAACACCCCCCCACCCCCCCACCCCCCCCTTAAAACAGTATTAAATGACATCACAAGGGCCATCCAATTGTGACATCACAAGGGCCATCCAGTCCATCCCCCTGCCATGCAGGAACTCAAAATAAAGCAGCCCCGACAGATGGCCATCCAGCCTCTGTTTAAAGACCTCCAAAAGGAGGTTCCACTTCTCTGGGAGGGAGAGTGTTCCACTGTTGAACAGCTCTTACTGTCAGGAAGGTCTTCCTAATGTTGAGCTGGAATCTCTTTTCTTCTAGTTTGTATCCATTGCTATGGGCCCTCCCATTCTCTGGAGCAGCAGAAAACAAGCTTGCTCCATCCTCAATATGACACCCCTTCATATACTTAAACAGGGCTATCATATCACCTCTTAACCATCTCTTCTCCAGGCTGAACATATCCTGCTCCCTAAGTCTCTTCTCATAGGGCATGGTTTCCAGGCCCTTCACCATTTTAGTTGCCCTCCTCTGGACATGCTCCACCTTCTCAACATCCCTTTTTTAATTGTTGTTCCCAGAACTGGAGACAGTATTCCAGGTGAGGCCTGACCAAAGCAGGATAGAGTGGCATTATTGCTTCCCTTGATCTAGATACTATACTTCTATTGATGCAGCCTATGCATTATAACAATGCATACCTGCGAAATTTTGGTGAAGCTAATGTGTAGGATGCACATCTAAGATGACATTGTTTTGAAGATTTTGGAGGGCTATAGAAGAACTTCCTAGCATTGCAAGGCTGTTTTGGAGCAAACAGTGTTGACAACAGCCAACATTTCACTCCTTGGGATTCTTTGGCAGTTCAGTATCTGATGCTGCTGTGAAACAAATATTCCTTTGCTTCCTGCAGTTATTTTCAACTTCCACCAACCCTTTTTCATATGATTACAAATACTGACTGCAAAATATCAAAGACTGAATAATAAATATCAAGTCAGGTATCAGAAAGGAAACATGAAAGTGCCATATGTCAAAATTTAGAATTATTTGACCGATGACATTTGAAACTGCAGCTGTCAATTTTATTTGGAAGAAACAAGAGGACTCAGAAATGCTACTTATATTTTGAAAACCTGAAATTCATAAGTGTTTTAGGCCATAACAACACTGTGTTTAAAATGTTCCTTTCTCCACAACATTTCCCCCCCACAATATATATTTCTGCTATGATTAAAACCAGGGGTCGGCAACTTTGTTGCCGGGGGGCCGGGAAATGGTGCGGGGACTGGACGGATATCATGTGCATGTGTGCGTGCATGGGGGGCACCATTTTGGAAGGCCCAACGGTGCCGTGCACGACGTGGGCACCATTTTGGAATTTGCACGGCACAGACATGGTGGGGGCTTCCCTGGGCCTTGGTAAGGCTCCACGGTGGCTGCGCCATGAGAATTTGCACGGCACAGCTGCCGTGGGGCCTTCCAAAATGGCTCCCACTGCTGTGCACATGCGCATATGAGCGCGGGTGCCATTTTGGATGCCAAAATGGTTCCCGCAGTGCGCCGGCACATGCAGGGCAGCGGCAGCGGCGGTGGGGCCAGTCCCAAGGCCTCCGCGGGCTGCACCCGGCCCATGGGCCGTAGGTTGCCAGCCCCTGTGCTAAACAATGCTCATTATTCCTGTACTATCCTTGTCATTGTGTTGGGGCTGATAGAAATAATTTGTTGGTTTTGTTGTGTGTATTCAAATAATTTCAGATTTAGACAACCCTAAAGTGGCCCTATCACAGGAGTGTGTGACTTCCCTAGGGTCACCCAGTGCGTTTCTATGGCTAGATGGGGATTTAAACCCTGGTCTCCAGAGTTGTAGTCCACCGCTTAAACAACTACACCATGCTGGCTCCAATGGAAGTAACAGTTCTTTCCAAAACACTGAGAGGCACTCTGATTGAGGAAGACTATGGTTTCAGGAATGTTTTTCATTCAGCTTTAATTGCTAGAAATGTAGGTTTTAATTTTTTTTTTTTTTTTTTTTTTTAGAATGCTGTGATTTTCCAGATTATGGTTATATTATGAGGATATCATGTAAACTGTATACATCATAGAATTCTGCCAAACAGTTTTAAAAAGGTCTTGGATTTTGATTTTATAGTCCAAAGGGCAAGGGTGGAAAAGAAATAGCTTGTACTCATTTCAGTTAATCTTTGTGACTGTTATATGCATTTGCCCAGTGAATCTTTACCCAGAGAATAATGCTAGAATTTTGACCATCCTAAAACTGTGCTCCTATCCATCCTAGGGGATTTCCTAAATAATTCCAAGGTCATTCTTTTCTTTCTTTTATTGTGTAAAAATCATAGCAAAATAAGACACAAATGAAAAAAGAAATAAAAACGAGTGAAAAAGAATAAAGAAGGGAGATAATAAACTGAAAATAAAGTTGTGAATTGTATCCATACAATTATAGAAAATATGATCAAATGTTCAAGTGTCCATGCAATGTTGATATCTGTATTGGCACATGTTCAAATATTGAAGGGATTATGAACCCCTGTCCACTACCCACTGTATAATAAAGAGTGGGTTTTTTGACTTCTAAATACTGTAATATCATAGAATCATAGAATCATAGAGTTGGAAGAGAGCACGAGGGACATCGAGTCCAACCCCTTGCCATGCAGGAACTCAAAATCAAAGCATCCCCAACAGATGGCCATCCAGCCTCTGTTTAAAGACCTCCAAAGAAGGAGACTCCACCACTCTCCGAGGGAGTGTGTTCCACAGTCGAACAGCCCTTACTGTCAGGAAGTTCCCCCTAATGTTGAGGTGGAATCTCTTTTCCTGGAGCTTGCACCCATTGTTCCGGGTCCTAGTTTCTGGGGCGGCAGAAAACAAACTTGTTCCCTCCTCAATATGACCTCCCTTTAAATATTTAAACAAGGCTATCATATCACCTCTTAACCTTCTCTTCTCCAGGCTAAACATCCCCAGTTCCCTAAGTCGTTCCTCATAGGGCTTGGTTTCCAGACCCTTCACCATTTTAGTTGCCCTCCTTTGGACACGCTCCTGTTTCTCCACATCCTTTTTGAATTGTGGTGCCCAGAACTGGACACAGTATTCCAGGTGAGGCCTGACCAAAGCAGAATAGAGTGGCACTATTACTTCTCTTGATCTAGACACTATACTTCTATTGATGCAGCCTAAAGTTGCATTGGCCTTTTTAGCTGCTGCATCACACTGTTGACTCATGTTCAACTTGTGGTCTACCTGGACTCCTAGATCCCTTTCACATGTAGTCTCGTTCAGCCAGGTGTCCCCCATTGTATATCTGTGCTTTTCATTTTTCCGCCCTAAGTGCAGTTCTTTACATTTCTCCGTGTTGAATTTCATTTTGTTAGCTTTGGCCCAGCTTTCTAGTCTGTTCAAGTCATTTTGAATTTTGATCCTGTCTTCCTGGGGTATGAGCTTTTATTTATCTTTTAGCCACAATAAGTGCATAGAGAATCCATTTCTGTTAACTTCCCAGATATGGAAAGTTAATATACCTAAAGCAAATTACAGAACCAGCAGTGAACTAATGTACTCATAAGATCTTTGCTAAACAAATGCTGTAGAATTCAATATCCACAATATAAGAATGTTTCCAGGGAAAGATGGATTTTAAAACATGTGGATATAGCAGCTATGGAAGCCAAAAGCATGATCCATTGGCTGCAAAAAGTTGTGCTCATTCATTGTTCTATTCATTCCTAAAGCTCAAAATGTCACGTTTATTGACTAGCAACAAAGATACAAAGATGACTTTTGTTGGCACTCTGAGAGATCTAATCCTGGATCCCACCTTTTGGATTTTTCCTGCCAGGTCAACTTTGGAAAAAGGCATAAAGGGACATTTGGAGGATGTGTAGCAGTAGGCAGGAAGAAAAAGTAGGCAGTAGATAGGAAGTGATTGTCCTTTACTGCTATTTTGAAAACCTGGCAGCACTAACTGCAGCTGAACGGATGCTTTTATCTCCAAAATAATTGTAGTTTATTTAAATAAACTACAATTAAATAAAATGATTGTAGAGGGGACAATCTGTTCTCACAAATGTAAGCTCTTTGTAAGTGATATTGCCAGGGACTTGGTGTGGAGCAAATTTCTCATATCAGTTGAACTGACCTGTGTTTTCAATATTACTTTATGCCACAGTTCTGAGCTACTGCTTTTTAGTTGAGGTTCTAGGGTCCATAATCCTCATTGTGTCATCTGTCTGTGCAACCTGCAAGTACCTCAAGGAGGTAATGTTTTAATGGGATTTCAGCCTTTGACTACAACTCTCAGGATGACCCATCCAGCATAATCAATTGGTTTGCAAGTTGTAGGATTTGTGGAGTTGTGATAATATCTATAAAAGTAGTTTTTCTAAGCTGTGTTTTTCCAATGTTGGAAGCAGCCAATAGCTTTCAATTAAGGGTGAAAGAAGCATCTTGATGACACTTGAGCTTGGTTGTGTATGTACTGTGTATGTCTGTACATGTTTGTGTGTGTGTTTGTGTGAATTGATCAAGGTCACAGAAAGAAAACAAACAGTAAGAAATGGAAACTGGGAATCATCTGATTACTAGGATTAGTTTCTATTTTACCTGCAGCATTTTGGTTCCCACTTCTCAGATTTTGTCTGGCTGGATAATGAAAGAAGTGCTAATGGTACCAATTAAGAAGTGTAACTGTGATTTATTGGTCTTTGTTACTTTCCAGGTCACTAAAGATGCAACAGGAAGACACACATCCAGCAATCTAAAGACCATTTAAACTGAAGCAGTTCTTTGCAATTTAGGCATTTAATTAGAAGCTTTTAAAGTTTAATTAAAAAGTTAAATCAGTCTAATTCCAGAGGTGGGGGAATTTCTTCCTTCTGGTATACCAGAAAGCAAGCAAAGACAAGGTACTTACTGTTTGGGGTGCTGGAATTTGATGGTTTTCCACATATTGAGGCAAAGGACGTCTTTTGGAAGACAGAACAAATAGACAAATGGTTCAATTAAAAAGCATAAAGCACCGAAAGAATAAAGGTTATGCTATTATTCACTGAAAAATGATATGATATGAGAAGATAATTATTGTTGTTGTTAATGGCTGTCAAGTTGACTTTGACTTATGATGACCCCATTAATGAGAGACTTCCAAGCTGTTGGGAACATTGTTCCTTTAAGACATTGTAAAATAGTTTGTATGGCTGGAAATGATTAGTAACACCAGGTGTCACCCCTTAGTCATCACCTCGATCCATTGGGAGAGGCGGGACATACAAATAAATATTATTATTATTATTATTATTATTATTAGTCATCACCACAGTATATAATAGTGTTCTGAAACCTAAGGCATGTGTAGAGTGGGTTGAAGTTAATTGGTTGTAAAGAGTAAATCAGGGGTTGGCAAAAATTTTGGGGGGTGGGGCCGGTCCCCCGGGTCACCGCGGTGGTGTGCGTGTGCATGCACATGCACTCTACCCCTGCCGTGGTGTGCATGCGAACGCGAACACGGGGCACCATTTTGGATGGTGCCCCGTGCTTGCGCACGCATGCGTACAAGTGCAGGTGCTGTTTGGCCTTCCAAAATGGCACGCACCGTGGTGCGCTCGTGCACACATGCGCATGGTGGCAGGCACCGTTTTGGAAGGTCAAATGGCGCTGGCTCTGTGTGCATGTGCATGATGCTGGTGCCATTTGGCATTCCAAAATGGCGCTCACCATTGTGCGCATGCGTGCGCGACACGAGGCGCCATTTTTCTTTCCAAAGTGGCACCCGCAATCACGCACGCATGTGCACTATGGTGGGTGCCATTTTGGAATGCCAAATGGTACTGGCATTGTGCGCATGCACACGGCACTGGTGACGTTTGGCATTCCAAAATGGCGCCCGCCATAGTGTGCATGCATGCACGAGTGTGGGTGCCACTTTGGAAAGAAAAATGATTCCTCACATCGTGCACGGCATGGCACTGGTGGCGGCAGCCACGTGCCAGTTCCAAGGCCTCGGCAGGCCGGGTCTGGCCCACGGGCCATAGGTTGCCGACCCTTGGAGTAAATTGTTGTATATAAGACAGTGAATGTTGGAGAGAGTTAAATGAGAGTTTATATATAATTTGTACATATTGCAACAAGTGATAAAAGCTTCCAAGAACTTTGGAAGAATCCAACTGTGTCTGTGCATCATTCAAGGTTGGTCAGTGCATTATTGCCCAATACTACAAACTGAATTTGTGCTTCTGTACTCTACTGCAAATAGCTACTGTTGAAGTCAAGCACCTCAGACAGTGCTGATAGTTGGCTTCTCTAGTGGGCCTACTTTTTGTTTTTGTTGCTGCATGCCTGCAGGACAAAGAAGAGAGCCAACAATGGGTTATGGGCCCAGTCTGTGCCAGTTTGTGCTAATCTGTGCCAATCTGAACCAGTTTAAACCCAGTTTGAACCAGAGCTTCAGTTTTTTGTTCCAGTTTTGCATGCAACCTTTGTTCCTGAGTTAAAGTCAGTGGTTCCCAGGTTGTTTTGTGCTTCTGGGAGGCTAAAGGAGCAAACTGCCACAGAAGAAGAGCATTTACAATTTGCATTTTGTTTGTTTTTTACTGTGTATTTTGCAAGGAACAGGCAGTGAGCATTTGGCTTATTTTTGAGTTTTTTACCTGACCCGAAGAAACAACCCTGAGCAAATAATTTTGTTTTCATTTTTGTGTGACTTGTTTTGTAAATAGCCTGCAGCTATGGGTGGAATCACAGTGACAATTAACTTTGTTAAGCTAGATGGCACCAACTATCCCACATTATCAGTCATGGTGCAAAGTTTGCTTGTCTGGGAGAATCTGATTACATGGAATGATGAGCAAACACTAGCTAACCAGAAGGCAAGGGCAACAATTATTTTATGTTTGGATCCTAACCAAATTATATATGTAATCAACACAACTACAGCATTGTGGGACTCCTGTATGTCCAAAATGATTTTAACACCAAGTTGAAAGATGGTGAGGACATAAACCAACTTTTGGACAATCTCAGGGCTCTGTTCAGTGAATAGCAAAACAGACACATGCATTTCCCTGAGGCACAAAAAGCCTGCATAGTACATGGCAACCTGAATGAGAGCTGAGACTTTATGTTCCACATTTTACAGTGTTTGCCAGAGGCAGAGCTGACTTTAAACCTAGTCTTGTATTTTAGAAGAGGAAGAGTGGATGAGCTTTGAGGCTGGGAGCCATGGACAGCAGCATGCTAAGAGAGTAGATAAGGAGCAACACCTGACATTGACATCAAGGAGAGGCTATTCTTGTGGAAAGGAGGGGCATTTGAGAAGTAATTGTCCTTCCAGGTTTGGCCACAAGAGGGAGCAGAGACAGCAGCAACAGAAGCCTACAAGCAAGCCCCCTCAGGCAGCTGGGCATGGCTTTCTGACTGCAGCTGTTTGCAAAGCTGAAGCCAAGCAGGTGTGGTTGCTGAACTCTGGAGCCACACACCATGTAGTCAACTGTTTGGAGCTTTTGCATAATGTGAACAGTCTCCAAAGTGGACTTGGCTGATGGAGCTCTGAGGAAGGTGGAGGAGATGGGAACTGCTTTCATTCCCTGTTTAGGGAAATACTTTTCTAAGTTTTGTCCAGCTGAAAATGGCCTAGCTGAGTGAAGGGTGGGTCTGTTGCATTCCATGAAGGACTGTATGCTGGTTGATGCCCAAGCACTGGATAATTTGTGGGGTGAAGCTGTGATTTGTGCAAATCATGTCCTAAACAGGGTCTGCAGTTCTATATGTTGTATGGTAGGGAACCATGTTTAAATTACCTAAGAGTATTTGGACAGTTTGCCAATGTCCTGATTCCTAAGACCTTAAGGAGAAAAGATCAGCTTAAGTGGTGGAGATTGAGGTTTATAGGGTTTACCCTAGGAAATGGGCAAGTTGTGTTTGTGAAGAATGGTAATTTTGAAACACAGAGTGGATGGGACCAGGTCCATGCAAACCGGGAAGTGTTTATTTGACCACAAGCCTCAGAGGAGCCAATATCCACAAATGGAGGGGTGTACAGCAACAGCAGGCAAGCACCTCACAACATTCATCTGAAATCTTCACATCAGAAATAAAAATCAAAGAGGAAGTAAAGAGTGAAGGTAGTAGTGAAGAAGACACTCAAACTTTCTGCCTAATTCCCAAGTTGTGTAAGGGAGAAAATTGTGAAACTGAATTTTTTGTTGTACCAAATGGTAATGTGAGTAATGTTGCATGTAACAATGTAGATTGTGAACCAGACATAACTATCCAGTGGAAGGGCACAAGAGTAGGAATGCCGTGATAACTGTATGTGAACCATTGGATGCTGAAAATGTATCTAAAGATGGTAACTTGCCAAGGGACCAGAGTAACGTAAGGTCCAAGAGGATACACAAAAAACATAAAATGCCAGATGGGAGTTTAACATACAAGGCTAAGCAAATGCTACAGAAAAGAGGTCTTAACACAGAGAAAAAGGTGCTGACAAATTCACAGGGACAATACCATCTCAGAAGCATGGGGAAATAGTTGCCCTGCTGGGATTAAATAACTGCTGTGAACAATAACCTGTAACCTGTAAACTAATGTACTCCTAATGTTTATGTTCTGTTTTTGTATTATTTTGCCATAACAAATTGTTTTGGAGGGGATTGTTGGGAAGAATGTTCCTTTGCAACATTGTAAAATAGTTTGTATCTCTGGAAATGACTAGTAACACCAGGTGTCAACCCTTAGTCATCACCACAGTATATAAGTGCTCTGAAACCCAAGGCATGTGTGGAGTGGATTGGGTTTGCTGTATACAGTAAATTGCTGTATATCAGACAGTGAATGTTGGAGAGAGTTAAAGGAGTTTGTATATAACTTGTACAAATTGTAACAAGTGATAAAAGCCTCCAAGGACTTTGGAAGAATCCAACTGTGTCTGTGCATCATTCAAGGTTGGTCAGTACAATATTGCCCAATACTACAAACTGAGTTTGTGCTTCCACACTCTCCTGCAAATAGCTACTCTTGAGGTCAAGCACCTCAGACAATGCTGATGGTTGGCTTCTGTAGTGGGCCTAGTTTTTGTTTCTGCGCACCTGTTTGACATAGAACAGAACCAACACAAGTCACCTATTTGTCATGCCCTGCCTGGAGGAGGACTTGGAGGATGAGCCAGAACCCCCTCTGGAAACTGAGCCTGCAGCTGTGGAGCCTCAGCCCAGCCCTAGTTCTGCTTTGCCAGCTTCAGTAGAGCCTGTGGCCTCTCAGGAGGCTGCACAGCCAAGCCTCCCAGTAGCAGAACCTTCAGACATGGAAGGAGGATCAAGGGACAATATCTACTTTCAACCAGCGTCGAGCGGAAAGGGAGGGCCTTTGCCGTTTGAGGAGACTTTATGAAAAATGCCAGAGCAATCAGCTTCAACTGAGCTCCTGCAGCTTGGTAATTTAAGCAGGTGCAGAATGTCTGCCTCAGTGCCAGAGATTATCTGAGCTTCCTAGCGAAAGCCTCTGTCTCTCCTTGTTCCTTGGTCTGAAACCTTGACTCTCAGACAGCTGACTTATCTTGAACCTCTGGAACCCTTGACCTTTGGACTGCCTTGTCACTCTGCCTCTCTGGAATCCTAGACCTTTGGACTGCTTGACCATTCTCTGGCTGGACCTTTGAATTGGTAATATGGACCTTTGCTTTCTTGCTTTTCATTAGCAAAAGACTTGTTTGCCTTCAACCCTCACAAGAAGCTGTCATCAGCACTCTTGGTGTCTTTCCTGAACACTATTATCAACAGCCCTGCTCAGGTCTTGCAGATTCACAGCCTGGCTTCCTTGATTGAGTCTATCCATTTGCTATGTGGTCTTCCTCTTTTTCTATTTCCTTTTACCTTGCCTAGCATTGTTTCCTTTTCTTGGGAGTCATGTCTTCCCACGATGTGGCCAAAGTTTGACAGCTTTAGTCATTTTGGCTTCTAAGGTGGGTTCAGGCTTGATTTGCTCTAGGATCCATTTGTGTGTGTGTGTGTGTGTTTAGCAGCCCACAGTATCCTCAGAACTCTTCTCTATCATCACATTTCAAAGACTTGATTTTCTTTCTATCAGCTCTCTTCATGGTCCAGTTTTCACAACCATTGACAATTGGAAATGCATTGGCATGGATGATCCTGACTTTGGTATTCAATTATACATCTTTACATTTGGAGATCTTATCTAGTTCTTTCCTAGCAGCCTTTCCAAATCCTTTCAATACAGAAAAACTTTTGCAGGAAATATTTCTACTATAGAGAAACCTTTTTTTCCCCTTCCAAATCTGAGATTCAATACCTGTTGCTCATCCGTGCAACTGATTACTGTTATGTGGATGGAAGGTAGATTTATTTTAATCCCATAGATAAGACATCCTTGAGCTTATTAACTAATTGCTACTTGGACTATTTCTGTTTGGTGGTAGGGAGGGCAGATTTATTTTAATCCCTTTGACAGGATATCTTTCATCTTATTAACTAATTGCTTCTGCCTCTATTTTAAATTTAAAAACAACTAAATTACATTATCAGAACATTCTATGCCAAAGTCATGTTGCATATTGTACTAATATTTCTATTATTGATATTTTATTGATGACTATTCTTTCCCTCCACCACCACAAGCATTAATCTTCCAATTCTCTGAAGGTACTACCATACTCTCTTCTCTCTGCAAAATAGACCAGTTAATTACTGCTTCTTGTATAAATCAGACACTGTAGTGTGGGATTTGGGATTTTCTCCTGCCTCCCCACACATTTTATCATCAACAGCCAGTGCTTCTTCACTCAGTGAATAACTGAAACTTGTAGAATTTGGATGCTTCAAATCTTCTGATTAAAAGAAATACACAGAAACATCGTTTCATCATCAGATACCAAAAAGGGCCTTTCACAGCCTTCTCTAATGGCCTGAGAATGTTGTGACTCTTTTTAGTCCAATATTCTACCCCCCCAACCCCAGATTTAGGAGTTATTCAGTAGGTGAAATCCAGGATGAACCTGGGTTCAATCTCTGTTGGTCAAATGCATCCCGAATACATCTGATTAATGTGAAATCAAAGGCTTTCATGGCTGGCATCCATAGGTTTTTGTGATTTTTTGGCTGGCATCCACAGTTTTTTGGGCTATGAGAAAAATACTAGAAGAAGAAGAATGTATTCCTCTAGAAGAATATATTCCTGACGTTTTGCCTGTATCTGTGGCTGGCATCTTCCCGATTTAAGTTTGAGTGGGGGGCTGCTGCCAACCCCCCCTCCACTTAACCTGGGATAATTGATACCAGGTTTTTCCCAGAGTTTATTTTAAAAAGGCTTGCATTATTGTAGTGTGAATAACCAATGTGAATAAACCTGGGATTAAACTCTGCATGCTTTGAATGCATTTTAAATACATTTGCATTGTGGATGCTGAGTTTATTCAAGTGCTAAGATGTGTGAGCAACCAAACCCACAAAGATACAGTTACATAGTGTGAATAACAAACCTGCAATGCACGAGTGAGTTTATTCACATCATTCTGTTAAAAAGTATATATATATATGTGAATGACCCCTTAGAAAGCCTTCCTAGCCTATAGAGCAAAAGAAAGAAGAGTTGCACCTTTCAGGTTGCACCATTATAACACTGTGTTTCATTTCAGCCACCATGACAACATTCTTTGGAATCCTAGAGTTTGTTGTTTGGTGAGACATTAAAGTTTTCTGACTGGGGTTATATCTGCACTGATGGGAAAACCTGGTTTACCCCTGGAGCTTCAGTATCCACTGGGGGGGGGGGACAAGTTGTTCAACAGCACCCACAATGGACAGATACTTACAGCACTGTCCACGCAGTTCCCAGGCAATGGCCATCCCAATGAGCATTAGTGCACTGTATTGATGGTATTGTTGTGCTAATATGTACTTGTGCAATTGATTTGCAAATCTGCAAAAGGATTAGCACCAGAACTATGTGAACTTGAAAGTAAAAATGCTATGGCAAGGAGTTCCAGGCAGGAAGAAGTCATTGATTTGCCCGGCCACTTGGTGACAGTCCTCCCCCTGTCCCTGCACTGGTGTGCTGGTTGCATGCCAAGGGGATTCTCTAGACTAGAGCTTCCACCTTAATCCAGAGAGAAAGGGGACTCTTTATATTGTGGGGAATCACACTGGACCACAGATGTTGACCCCATATGTTGTTTCAATAGGTCAGTGTGGGAATGAGGACTGAGCACTTCTTTTTCTCTGTGTGGATGTTTGTTGCTAATCGCCCTCAAGTTGACCTCTAATCATGGCAACCCTGTGAGTGAGACACCTCCAAGCTCCCCATCCTCAGCTGCTCTGCTAAGGTCTTGAAAGCTCAGGGCTGTGGCTTCTTTGATTGAGTCTATCCATGTATTATGTGGTCTTCCTCTCTTCCTCCCTGCCAGGGAGAAGAAGGAAAGCAGTTTCGGAGTTTCTGGGCAGCCATTTTGAGTGGGTGAGTGTTTAAATTAAAAAAACAACAACAACACTTGAGAGAGTGTGTTTGTTTCTGAGGGAGTGGAGTTTCTGTGAATTTCATCTGTGAGTCACTAGGAGGTGGAGCTAGCCACCTAGCTCTATATGGGCACCCACCTAATGGCGCACAATTTTTTTTTTACAGACATTGGAAGCATAGCACAGGTAGAAGGGGAACTGGAACTTTGTTTTAGAGCTTCTCCTTTATTTTTTTTTCACTTTTGTCTTAAAAAGGGCTTTTGGTTTTGTTTTGTTTTGCTCAGAGGAAGTAAGTCAGAGACTTCCCTCCAGAACAAGCTAGCAGCCAGGAGCTCTCTATAGAGTTATAACCCCAGTTAATTGAACTCGCTGACAGAACTTGGTGAAATGGCCAAGCCAACAGGGGCCCTTTACATGGGTGTTTATGGGGGACTTTTTGAGGGGGAAACCCACAGTCCTGTTTCAGTTCTTACTTGAGGTTTTTCCAATATGGATACCTAGGAAGCTGCTGCAGTCACCTGCAACACTTGTGGGATGTTTGTCTTTTTTCCTAGGGATATGGAGAACTTCACCTGCACCAAGTACAAGTTGGTAGCCCTCTTGGAAGAGAACATCCAGCAGCTGGAGGCCCAGGTAGCTACACATCACCATAAAATATGTGTTTTATGTAACAATTGTGTTTTTATGCTGTAACCCACCTTGAGCCACAAGGAGTGGCAGACAAGAAATATTATTATTATTATTATTATTATTATTATTATTAAGGAGCAAGACTGGGATGGGGGCCACACAGAGGAAGTTGCTGGGGAGGAGGTCACCTCACACACACAGGAGATAAACAGCTGGAGGAATGTCACACACAGAAGTAGGGAAACCAGGGATCATTCTGGGAGCTTACAGCTACAGAATCAGTTTGAAGCACTCTCCCTTATCAGGGATGTCGAGGAAGAGCAGCAGGGACAGTCCTCAACACTGAGGCCACTACACCTTCCTGACTTCTATTGTCTCCCAGATAGGTTTAGCAAGTTGAAAATGTCACAATTCTGGAATGCAGCCCAGAGTGGATTCACTGCCCTCAGGCATGGGAACTACTAGCTGTCTCTGACCAAGGATGCCCATATAGTTGAACACCCTGTCATCAAATCCATAGCAAAGTCCCAGCATGGCTCAGCAAAGCCTGAAAGGGATAGTCCATTTTTTTTGTACCTTGAGGGAGTGGATAAAATGGGACCCCTTGCTCCTTTATTCCACACACCTAAGCCAATCAGACTGGCATTTGAATCTTCTTTCAATCCTAGTGAGAAGATATTGCACTTGAGGGTTCAAAGTAGGTCTTGTACAACTCTCTCCATTCCATGCCTACCAGTAGTCTCCTCGCTTTGCTTAATGGTAGGACCAGCCCTGAAAATAAATGTTTGAAATGGTAATATTTTAAAAATGTGAATACATTCTCCAGATTGTGACCCATCAGACTTATTTACTTGCTCCAGGCTATTTAATAACCAAAACAAGAATCACATAACATCTCCTTGCTGCAGGATGCAAATTTAACATGAGTGGTTCTCTACCCTACATGATACAGATAATTTTGAAAGATAACTGAATAAGACAGAGCATGTAGATGCATTTCTTCATAAAGTCATACAGCCATCTTCCTCTATGTTGGAAATTCAAACCAGAGTATTAAATGATACCTGCAGACAGGCATATGAGTTTTCTGTCTTTGATTGACAAACAGGGTACTTTTTTTCTGTGGATGAATCATTAAGCATGAAAATCCTGTCTGTTTAAATATGCAAATAGAGGCTTTGCTTGCATCAGGGCTGAGGAAGGAAAGCATTTCATGTACAATTTAAATGCTCATTAGAGTTCTTTCTCTCCCTTTTGAGTGTTTTTGGAAGCCAGTCAGCCAAAGGAAGAATGCATTGATTGGTTATCATAGTGTGAATTCTGAGGTTTCTAACCTGGACATTTCTAGAAAACAAACAAACATGAAGAGAAACAGTGCTCATATTTATTTGGTGTGAGAGACTGCTTGCAGGTAAGAAGGTGGCTATGTTTTCTTACTCCAGTCCCACTTATTTATTAATATGCATTTATTTGTTTTGTTATGTGCCTTCAAGTCAACTCTGACTTGATGTTCTTTTCTTAATAAGGTTTATTTAAAGGAGGTTCACATACAACGTTTAACACATGAAAACCAGGACACATGCAGTTAAGGAACATCAGAGTGTGTTCAAGACAGCAAACATTATTTAACAAAGAAGAACCCACATATATGTGTAAATAAAGAGAGAAAAAGCAGATTTGGAAAGCTGCTTTTCTATATGATTATTAGCACCAGAATTGCATATGCGAGTAAGTGGAAAAGTCAGCTGATACCACATCAAGAAGAATGGCTGAAGAAATTGTTAGATTTGATATAATTAGATAAATTGACTATTATGCTAAGAGGCCAAGATTGGGAAAAAAATGAAATAACTTGGGAACCTTTGCTTACTTACATAAAGGAAAAAAAGCGAAATAATAAGAATAAGAAGTAATTTACGAGAGAAAACTATAGAAATTGTACATTAAGAGAAAAGAAGCATACATACGGACGTAAATCCATATATATGCAAAACTGTAAATATATATAAAGATAGAAAAATTTAGAAATTTGGCTTATATGATCAATCATAGTTTTTCTTAGGTTAAGAGGAAAGAGGGGTTAACTATTTGCCATGAAAAGGTCTTAGTATAGGTTCCAGGAAGTTTTATATGTCTGTAATTACGATTTGTTTTCTTTTTGTCTTCTTTTATATATGCCACTTCTATTTCTTGTTCACTTTGTTATTAATGTGTTATTTCTTCTCTTTCTTTTCTCCTTTCTTTTTTTAATTCTATTTCTATTTTTGATACTTGCAATATGTTATAACTGTGTAAATGGTGTTTTTTTTACTCAATAACATAATAATAATAAAAAACAAAAACAAAGAAGAACCCACAAGCTAGCAGTGGCTACAGCAGTTTGCTTTTGCCTGAGCCTACTGGGAAGAGCAATATCCCCTCCTGTTAATTAAGTGCCATCTACTTCTACCCTTATTGGAGATTTAAAACCTTGTCTCTTTGTTCAACATTCAGATGATTACACCATATTGGCTCATGCATTTAGAAGAAAGAACCCATTGTCTTAAACATACTGAAAGAGAGGGATGATTTTTTTTTTTAGTTACCTTTATATTTTCTCTCTCCTCTAGTAGGTTTAAGGCATTAATTCTTCATTAATTCTTCTACACTTTGTCATCACAACAACCCTTTGGAGTAGGTCAGGATGAGAGAAACTGAGTGGTCCATGCCACTCCTAAGTCACATTCTAGAAGTATGGTCTGTATCCAATTAGTAGTCCCAGCTTGAGTAAAATCTAATCAATTGCTAAATGATAACTCAATAGTTATGTAAACTCAGCGGGTCTGTTCTACTTGGCAACTATTAATTGGATCCACTGTTCAAAGTTTTATGTCTCCAACCACAACTCCATATTGGCTTTCATCCTTTCTGTTGCTCTCTTAAGTGCCTGGTGGTGAAGGGGTTGGGTAGCTTGGGACCATAACAAGCAACAGATGCCAGTTGAAAGGTCCTTCAAACATGTATTGAGCCTGCACAGTTGCCAGTGGTTGACAGCAGGCAAAAAAAAAAAAAAAAAAAAAAGATGGATACTTATAAAACTACAGCTTGAATCTCTCTTATCCAAAATGTTTGGATAACAGACATGTTTTTGATTTTGAGGTTTTTGAATTTTGAAATATTTGTATATATATATAATGAGATATCTTGGAGATGAGACCCAGAGTTAAATATGAAATTCATTTATGTTTCATATACACCTTAAACAATACCCTGGAGGTAATTTTATATACAATATTGTTAATAATTTTGTGCATGAAGCAAAGTTTGTGTACACTGAATCATCAGAAAACAAAGGCGTCATTTTCGCAGCCACCCATGTGGACCATTTTGGATTTTGGAATATTTTGCACTTGGGAATTCCAAATAAGGGAAACTCAACCTGTATATAAAAATAACAGGTATGCAATAGGCAAAGTTCCTATTGAGTTTGGGTAGCAAGGAATGATCTTCTGTCAATATTATGCCAGATTGTTCATGATCTCAATTGCCAGGAATCAGGGTACTAATGCAGTGAAAAGGTGAGTCCTGGGGAGCAGGAGGAAGAGAATATCAACCTGCATGATGGCTTTCAATAAACAGAGAAAGAGAAAAAATTTGGATGACAGAAAAAACACTACAAGCAATAAAGAAAAGAAGGAAAACAAAAGGGAGATAGGAATAAAGAATCTTGAATACAACAGTACAACGACTTGTGCATAAAGATTAAGAAAATTACTACAACAACCAACGCAGAGAAATAGAAGACAATAACAAAAAGGGAAGAAAAAGAGACCTATTTCAGAAGACCTGAAAAATCAAAGGAAAATTCAAACCAAGGACCGGGATGCTTTATGACAAGACCAGGAAGGAATAAAATGACGTTGGATGCAATACACAGAAGACTTATACAACAGAGATGACAAAATGAAGGACACATGGAATGAAGAGCCATATGAAGATGAACTCCAAATTCTAAAAAAACAAGGTGGAAACTGCAATAAGAGAAATAGCAAAAAACAAATCACCAGGAACAGACAATGTTCCAATTGAACTGCTGCAATCCACATTGACAGAGGGGGGTTGCAGACTGCCATAAATAGTGCAAATTGAGTCCACTTTTAGGGTTAGGGTTAGTGCTAGGGAATCATGGGAATTGTTTTTTTTCTGAGACATTGAGCCTTCTCTGTCAGAGAGCTCTGGTGCCACAATAAACTACAGTTCCCATGATTCCCTAACCCTAACCCTAAAAGTGGACTCAATTTGCACTATTTATGGCAGTCTGCAACCTCCCAGAGTCAACTTTAGTGCTGACCAACATATAGAAAACAGATATGGAAAACAGACACGGGGAGAAAAAAACCACAACGGGCTTTTGCAGACCAGCACAAAGAGCCGGCCTGGGGATGGAATTGGTGTGGGATAGCCCCATCTTGATGCCGCACAACCACTGATGAAAGTGCGGCCTTTTGCTGCCCCCAAAAGTAGTGACAAAAAGGAGGATCAGGGCTGTGGCATGCGGCTGCCATGGCCCTGATCTGCCGCTCCAAGGGGCAGCTGTGTGCCTTCCCTTTTGGGCCATCTGTATCAGCCCAATGGCCAACTGATTGGAAGTAATCACTATACATCCCCAGCAACAAAAAGGAAAACACAATACAGAAGCTATTGGACCATAGCACTGATCTTCCATGCAAGCAAAATTATGCTCAAAATTCTGCAACATAGACTCCAACCATACACGGAGAAAGAAATCCCAGAGGTCCAAGTGAAGTTCAGGAAAGGAAGAGGTGCTAGGGACCACATTGCAAATATAAGATGGCTAATGGAGTGCACCAGGGAATTCCAAAAGAAAATCACCATGTGTTCTATAATAATAATAATAATAATAATAATAATAATTATTATTATTATTATTATTATTATTATTATTATTTTTATCCCGCCCCTCTGGTAAAAACAATCAGAGGGGCTTACAGCAGTTAAAAATACATCAATACAATCTACAAGCCCCAAACCCCCACCGTCCCCCATAAAAACATATTAAACTAAACATTCATTAAAATCCAGCTAAATCTTAAAATAACATAGAATAAACAAATAAAATGAATCAAAGAGCAGGCAAGTCAGATATACAAAAGGCCAAGAGCACAGCTCCTGAGGCCAGGATCTAGTCAGGAAAGGCCTGCCGAAAGAGATCCTGCCTTTTTGAAGCTACTCAAGCTCATCATCTGACGGATCTCGTCCGGCAGGCCGTTCCATAATCTGGGGGTGATTACTGAAAAGGTCCTCTGGGAGACAGCCTGAATTTTTGTGGCTGAAGCAAATTCCTCCCAGAGGACCAGAGTGCACGGAGAGGATTATATGGGAGGAGGCGGTTCCAAAGATAAGTTGGACCCAAGCCATTTAGGGCTTAAAAGGTAATAACCAATACCTTATACTTATACTATAGACCAGGGGTAGGCAACCTTTCCCCTTTAAGGGCCGAGGGACTTCAGCTCCCAGAATCCCAGGAGCTATTGGCCAACATGGGACTATTGGCCAACATGGCTGAGGCTTCTGGGAGCTGAAGTCCCTCGGCCCTTAAAGGGGAAAGGTTGCCTACCCCTGCTATAGATGATAGCAAAGCCTTTGACTGCATAGATCATGAAAGGCTATGGAATACCCTTAAAGAAATGGGAGTGCCAAAACATCTGATAGTTCTGATGAAGAATCTGTACTCAGGACAAAGGGCTAATGTCAGAACAGAACATGGAGAAACAGAATGGTTCCCAATTAGCAAAGGAGTCAGACAGGGTTGCATACTTTCACCATATCTGCTTAACTTGTATGCAGAACATATAAGAAAAGCAGGCTTGGACACAGAAGAAGGAGGAGTGAAAATAGGAGGAAGGAGTATCAACAATCTAAGCTATGCAGATGACACCTCACAGACCTGGAAAACCTACTACGGAAGATCAAAGAAGAAAGTGCAAAGGCAGGCTTAATATTGAACACAAAAATAATGACCACTGAGGACTTTCACAAGTTCAACCTAGACAATGAAGAAATAGAAATAGTAAAAGAATTCTCATACCTGGGATCAAATATTGATAGAAATGGGGACTGCAGTCAGGAAATCAGAAGAAGATTAAGAATGGGGAGGGTAGCTATGAAAGAAATAAAAAAGATCCTAAAATGCAAAGATACACAACTAAGCACAAAAGTTAGAGGCATACAAGCCATTGTATTCCCTATTACCATGTATGAATGTGAGAGCTGGACAGTTAAGAAAGATGATAGAAAAAAAAATCAAGTCCTCTGAGATGTGGTGCTGGAGAAGAGTGTTGAGGATCCCGTGGACAGCCAAAAAGACAAAGAATGGGTTCTAGAGCAGATCAAGGTGGAAACCTTCCTGGAAGCCAAGATGACCAAACTGAGGCTGTCGTACTTCAGACACATAATGAGAAGAGAAGACTTATTAGAAAAGACAATAATGCTGTGAATGGTGGAGGGAAGTAGGAAGAGAGGAAGGCCACATGCCAGATGGATGGACTCTATTAAGGAAGTCATGGGTATGGGTTTGCAGGATTTAAGCAGAAGAGTGGAGGACAGGGGGTCTTGGAGATGTCTGATCCATAGGGTTGCATGGGTTGAGATTGACTAGAGGGCAGTTAACAACAACAAAAATGATGACCACCAAAAATCATATGCAGGAGTATGTTGGATGTATGCTTGTGAATGTCATTAAGAGCTTGCTAGACATTATCATAATAATAACTGCCAACCTAGCAGTTTGAAAGCATGTAAAAATGCAAGTACATAAAATAGATAGCACTTGGTGGGATGATAACAGCGTTCTGTGCAGTCATGCTAGCCACATGACTATGGAGGAGTCTTTGACAATGTTAGCTCTTCGGCTTAGTAACAGAGATGAGCACTGCCTCCTACAGTTGGACATTTGATAATCTTGTCAAAGGCGAAACTTTTACCTCTATGGACCTTATCACACGGGGTCCAAGCAGTCGCATCCCCGTCCCATTGCGCTTCCTTCCGGTCACGGGAAATGTAATTCCCATTTCGACCAGGAATCCAAAAGAACGGGGATGAGATGGGGATGCGACAGGGATGGGCGGGGTTTCCCTGCGACTTCGTTTGATCACCCGGGGAAAGGAAGCGCGATGGGACGGGGATGCGACGGGGATGGGCGGGGTTTCCCTGCGACGTCGTTTGATCACCCGGGGAAAGGAAGCGCCATGGGACGGGGATACCACGGGGATGGGACTGCTTCAGACCCCTGTGTGATAAGGTCCTATGCCTACATTGGAGGACTAGTTATGTGTGGATTCTTCAATACAATGTGATTTGGCAGCTGCCACAGCTCTTCAGATTGAATATAGCCTGAATGCTATTTCAAGAAATCCTCAGAGCAAGGTATTGTGGGAGGAATTACTACTTCAGTGCTCAGGTATGGCTTCTCCTGTAGGATCTGATTATGAGGATGCCTTGGAGCTACGTGTTCATGAAATAGTTGGGTCAACACTAGTCAAAGTTGTGACCTGTGAATAAGTTCCAGTCCATGAGATATCAGCACTCTTCCCTAGAGAGTATTTAGGAAAGAAAGAAACAGTTGTAACCAATAGGCACAAATGTGGTGCCAGGCCTTAGAACACTGGAAAAATGTTCTTAAGCTTACATTAAATTATTTAAGAAGCACTGCTCTACATAGTACAGCCAGCTGTTGTTTCATGGGTAGGAGTGTTACCCAAAATGCAAGGATCCTGAGAGGTCACTCACAATCAATATACAAAGGTGGACTTTAATAAGCTCAAATGATGGCTACAAGAGGGCTTTGAGTAGTTAAAGTTGGGATTAGACCTTTGTATAACGGTTCTGAAAAATAACGGAACTTCCAGAATGTTTCCAAATGGTTTTTATTTATAACAGCAAAGGAGGAAATCAACTTTTACACACACACACACACACACACACACACACGGCATAAAAAGTGCTGGCAAATAGAGATTTTCAGGATTACAAAGGCAATTCCAGAAGCAGAGTTCTGTGAAGTGAAATGGCTAAGCAGCTGCCTGTGGATCTGGCATTGCTGGGGAGTGAAGGGAGATATCAATAGGATGTCTGTCTGACTGAATTGGAACTGCCCAACTAGGCACATATACAGGGCAAAATCTATTCCGGGGCAATTTTGGGGCTTGAATTGATTTTCCAGGTGGGAGAATGAGCAAGGAAGTTGAGAATCACCCAACCATCCATGCTGATGTGCCAAAACAAAGGCATATCTCTGCTGAGAGAGTACTCTTGAACTTCTGTTTACTTGCAAACACAGGCATCACACCTACAGTTGTTCCCATAGTTGAGGAGTATACGCCAATTTCTATCAATGGCAGATTCCTTTGGGCTTCGAGCTAAGTGCTCCCATGCTGAGCCTGCAGGAACTCTTTATATGGTCAAGTGGCTTCCTCTGTACTGGATCACTCTCTGGTTTCACACCTTTTAACAGCCACTTTAATATTAAGTTTATATCAAATGGAGGGTCCCTGGATGGAGGGGTGATCTTTGGGGTAAAAGGGGGGCTGGTAGAATGCTACTTAACTGGGAAGCAGGGCAGATACTTCATCTCCCTTTTTACATGGAAATAACACTGCCACTGTGTCTTCCTCCTTTGGTAACTGCATAGGTGAACATGGTAATCTTCTTCATAGGTAGGCATGACAATACCACCATGTCTTTTTGGTCAGAGTAGGTAGATAGCCTCCTTCGGCTCTTTTCTGTGGCTACTGTTCCTAAGTGGTTCCACACTACACAATTATTTCACTGTGATTCCACTCTAACTGCTATGGTTCCATCCTGGCCTTTACAGTTTAAGGAGGAATATTTAGAATTCTCAGCCAGATAGCTTTGTTGCCTCACCAGACTATAAACCATAGGATTTCAGAGTATGTGGCCATGACTTTCAAAGAAGAATCATAGGGCTATGATTGTATACCATGAAAGGGCCTATTTCCTGCCTTCTTCTCACATGGATAGCTTCTAATATATTTCACTTGTTCGTTTTGGTAAAGTTATGATGGGAAGCCTGTTTTTAAAGCAGAACAAAGCTGAAACATTGTTCCTTCCATGAAAATACTGGCAGACCCCATGCCTATAAAAGCTAACCCAACTGTATGTAATCTATAAAATTCATCAGCAGAAGCCGCACTGTCAGAAGAGCTCCTCTTCACCCTCTGGTTCAGTTGCTCCAATGTGGGGGAGTTTACATAAACCCCATTCTTTCAAATCCTTTCAAGGCTTCTTGCCTTTACTGAACCTATTAACCGAATAGGTAGCAGGAGCTGCAGGTTAAAGTTTCACAACAACAGACTCATGCAGGAGTCCACTGTAGGTTTCAGCAAAGTGTGCCAGCATGTCCTCTCCATCTATTCGTGTTTTTATTATTTGTTGTTAGCAGTGATTGAAAACCTTGATTTCCCACTAACCCTTGAATGCAAGTAACTGGATTTTTCTACTCCATCAGGCAAGTGAAGTCCTATAGCTGTGGTTTTAATGTTTTTCACAGCAGAATTGGAAAGGGGAGATTCTTTGTACGACAAATACCTGGGCTGTGTGGATTGTGAGAGCTGTCATCCAAACTTAATTTTGGAAAGCTCTGCTTTACAGTCTCTCTTTCTTAATGCTCCCCTGGCTGCAGCTATGTTTATCTGTGTCTCTACCAAACACTTCCTTCATTGTCACGACACCATGCTTCTTTTTCAATTCTCTGGTTCCTTCATAAGTGATCTGTGATATTTCATCCAAAGCACATGACTTCATTAGTTTTTTCATTCAAACTTTTAAGCCTCTGTAAACATCTGAATACTGTCCAGCTGTTCCAAAAGCTTATCTTGTCAGGTTTTGTTCTTGATAATGAAGGCATGTTTGGGCAACAATGCAGTGTAGTGTGTAGTCAGAGCAGAAATGTAGCATGAAGAAGAGCCTTTGCAGGATTTTCATTTTGGAAAATATGCAGGTTTCAAAATAAATACTGATAAATGAAAGATATCAACAAAAATATGGATATTGTAGAGAAGGAAAAATTATCTGAAAAAAAATAAAGATTTTGAGACTGTTAAGAAGCTGAGATATCTGGAAATAAATATCATGGTAAAAAAATCACAATTATTTGAAAATAATTATATAAAGGTATGGGAAGATATGGGGAGCTAGTGAGGTATAGTGGTTTGAGACTTGGACTAGGGTTTGAATCCCAGCTCAGCCATAGAAACCCACTGGGTGACCTTGGGCAAGTCACATGCTCTCAGCCTCAGGAGAAGGTAATGGCAAACCTTCTCTGAAAAAATCTTGCCAAGAAAACTCCATGATAGGTTTGCCTCAGGGTCACCATAAGTTGGAAATGACTCGAAGGCACACAACAACAATGGGAAAATATTAGTAAAGATCTATGCTGGATTTCCACTTGACGGGGGAAGGCGTGAGATGCATTTTGAGGGAGCTCCCAAGAAGCCACTCTGCACTGCTTTTTTTCTTCTTAAAAATGAAAAACTGAAAAGCCAAACTATGCCCAAGCCAATCCTTTTGGAGTAAAGAGTTCAGAGGATCCCTACAAAGGCTTTATTTTATATCTGGGGGCTAGTTTCTCCACCATTCTCCTTAGGGAGAGGGAAACAGACCTGGACAAGCCAAAAGCTGAGGGGGGAGCCCAGCAGTGTGGCTGCAGCCACTTTAGCAGCACAAATGCCAATGCCAACTTTTTTTCTATATATCCAGAGGAAAGCAACCAAGAAAAAGCGGGAAAGCCTGAGACAATAAAGTACTTGCTTTATAAAACCCAACAAGCAGAAAAGAGAAAATAAGACAGTAAGGAAGAAAAATTTTATATTGGAAAAAAAAGAATGTGAGAAGAGTGGAAGTAAGAGGTGACTAAAGTCAAAAACAAGACAGAGAGAGAGCAAGAAATATAGAGAAGTAAAGAAAGAATAAAAGAATTTAAACAGTTGTGGAAGACAGAGACTGAGGGGGGAAAACTAAAAGTTAAAGGAATAAAGATTAAAGATCTGAAGCTTTAAAGACATAAAGAAGAATTATTTTGCATTTTTTAAAAATAGAAATTTGAAATATAAATATTTGTATTTTCTTTTTTCCTCTTTTTTTGGTTGATTAGAAATTATTGACATTATTCAGCCAAAGGACAGATTGCTCTTTCTTTCCCCCTGTTGTATTGGATACACAATACATAGGATACACATAATTACACTGAAGCCTTGATAATCTGATGCATTTGATACAAGGACATATTTGAAATATTGAAACATAAAGAATAACTTTTTGTTTGCTCTATACTCTCCTTCTTGTCTTTTTGAAACCAAAATTTGTGAAGATTTATGTTATCTCGACTTGGACTGAATGTAGGTTGATAAGACTGTAATCTGTAAAAAAGAGGGAAAATTAGTTGACACTTGAAAAACAAACTTAATAAGCTTAAGCAAAATAAAAATAAAATGGCAGTCTGCAGCTGCTACCCAGGCTGTGGGACAACCCCAAAGAAGACAATCTACAAAACAACTATCTATTGTGGAGGAAGTAAAAAGGATGAAATTAGAGATGGAACAAAATATGAAAAAAGAAATAAAAACATTAAGAGTGGAAATAAAACAGGATATGAAGATGGAGCTAAAGGACATAAGACAATCCTTGGAAGAAGTAACAAAAGATATGAGCAAGATAAAGGAAAGAATAGACAAATTAGAGGAAAAAACAGTGATCTTAGAGGAAACATTCATAAACACAAAAAAAGCAGAGACAGAAAACAAAATGGATGAGGTGGTCATGGATAAATTACAACTAAGGGAAAATGTTGGAAGATACAAGGTGTAAAAGAAATAAAAGGAGAGAACTTGTATGAATATTTTGCTCCAATTCTAGCTGAATACTCAGAAATACCAGTCCAAGATCTATACTGGGAAATGAACAAAATGTTTAGGATGAATTCACAAGTAGGAAGAGAAAAAGGATGGTCACAAGGCATAGTGATACATTTTCTAAGGGAAAAAAAAGATCAAATCTTAGAGTTAAGTTATAAGAAAGCCCTAATAATTGACAAAGAAGAGGCAAAATATACAATGATATCCAAAAAAGACTATTAAGAAAAAGAGAAGACTATAAATTCCTGACCACTTTATTAATGAAAAATAACATAACATACAAGTGGGAGAGAGTGGAAGAAATTTTGGTACTATACAAGCAGAGATGACATAAACTAAATAAAGTAGAGAAGGCAAAAGATTTTTGGAAGAAATTCAATAAAGATACAAGATAAAATACAGAGAGACAGGAAAACCAAAATTATGGAGACAAATTAAAATCTGCAGTTGTCACCAAAAGGCTAAAAATGACAAGGAAGAGGAGGATGAGCCAATCTGAAGAAGATGAGCAGGAGGAAAAAAAGAGAAATCTAAAAGAGAGGAGGAACTTTCCAAAGAGCACACTAATTTGGAGGAACTTGAATAACTTGTTTGCATTGATTTATTAATATTTGCTTTTTAAAAACTTTTGTCTGTTTAATTAAAAATCAATGACAAATTGGAACTTCAAAGGTTTAAATGATAAGATAAAAAAATATGAAATTTTTCAGATGATAAACCGGAAAAACTATGTAGTATTAACTCTACAGGAAACACACATTCACCTTAAGGATAAAGGGCTACTTAAAAATCTAAAATTAGGGATGGATTATGTTTCAGCTGCCAAAAAGATAAAGTAAAGTAAAATAAAATAAAAAATAAAAAATGGTTTACATTTCAAAGAAACTTCAATCTAAATAATTTTTTAACAGTGAAAAAGGTTTCTATATTCACATGGAATTAACAGTACAAGATAAGAAAACTATTTTGGTAGTGATTTATGCTCCACAGAAAAAGAAAGCAAAATTCTACAATAAAATAAAATAAAATAAAATAAATAAAATTATACAAGTGTGCAATGAAAAGGAGATTATAATTTGTGGAGATCTTAATGCAGTTACTGATCCCCAATTAGACAGACTTTCTAGTAAAAAAGTTAAAGAAAAGCAAGGAAAATTATGTAAAACTTTTTTTCGATGATGGAAAGATTCAATTCAATGGATATATGGAGATACAGAAATGGGGTAAAAAGAGAATTTATGTTCTTTTCCAAAAGGCATAAATCTTTGCCAGATTAGATATGTTTTGGTTATAAAACCCATATGTAATAAAATTTAAAAAATTGGAGATATTAGCCAAAACTCATCCATAATGATGACAGAGCTAGAAAAATTAATTAAAGCAGCGAAAAATGACAAAATGCCAGGACCTGATAGCTCCACAGCTAGATACTATAAGATCTTTAGAGAAGAAAGTGGATTTCCCTTACTTTCTACAATGAATAACATCAATGAAGGAAAAATAGCATCAATCTGGGAAGAAGCCAATGTGACATTAATTTTGAAAGAAGGGAAAGATCATCTCAACCCGAACAGTTATAACTTGTATCTTTACTGAACACTGATTATAAACTTTTTACATTTATTTTGGCATTTTTTTTAAAAAAAAAAGTGTTAGTAAAGTATATATCAGATGGCTTCTTACCAGACAAACATTTAAAAGAGAATACCAAACATGTAATAAATGTAATAGAATATTATGACTTTCATAATGAAAATAAATTTGCTGTGATATTATTAGACTTAGAAAAAGCCTTTGATAGTCTGGATTGGAAGCTCATGATAGAAATATTAAATCGAATTAAAATAGGACCAAATGTTCTAAATTGGATACAAGCAATTATAAGAAACAAACAGCTAAAATAATAATCAATGCTTCAAGAATAAAATCAATCATGATAAATAAAGGATCAAGACAGGGGTACCCACTATCCTCCCTACTATTTATCTTAATGCTTGAAATATTTCTAAGAAATATAAAAAAGATTCTAATATAAAGGGGGTCAGAATTAAAGGGAATCAATATATATTAAGAACCTTTGTGGACAACATACCTGTAACATTAGAATTATCTAGCATTAATCAGTTAATGAAACATCTGGAGAAATTTGAACAAATATCGGGATTAAAGATAAAGAAAAAACAAATGTAATTATAAAAAAAGAGACTAAAATAGAACAAGAGATGAGAGAATTGTCTGGATTTAATATACTGTAAATAAAAAAGCTAGACATTTGGGAATAACAGTAACAAATATAAATTTGGATCTATTTAGAAACAACTATAAGAAAATATGGAATTAAATTTAAAAAGAATTAAAAAGAATTGGACTTGGGAGGAAGGAAGTCAAGGGTTGTAAGAGTTTAGTTTTCTGTTAGTGTAGAGAGGGGAAGAGAGGGGGTGAGATGAGGGGGTTGATGTTTGTTAGATCGTCTGACTGCTTGTTTATGTAAAATGTTGAAACGATGAATAATAATAATATATATATATATATATATATATATATATATATATATATATATAAAAAAGAATTGACAAAAGGAGCTAGATTGGCTGATGGCTTTAACTTCAGAGTGGCAAAACATTGATAGGATTTGAGACAATCTCTGGATAGCTATATAGACTCATAGAATAATAGACTCATAGAGTTGGGAAAGACCACAAGGGTCATCCAGTCCAACCCCCTGCCATGCACGAACTCAAAACAAAAGCATCCCCGACAGATGGCCATCCAGCCTCTGTTTAAAGACCTCCAAAGGAGACTCCACCACACTCTGAGGGAGAACGTTCCACTTTCGAACAGCTCTCACTGTCAGGAAGTTCCTCCTAATGTTGAGCTGGAATCTCTTTTCCTGTAGCTTGCATCCATTGTTCTGGGTCCTGTTCTCTAGACCAGCAGAAAACAAGCTAGCATCCTCCTCAATATGATAGCCCTACAAATATTTAAAGAGGGCTATCATATCCCCACTTAACCATCTCTTCTCTAGGCTAAACATACCCAATTCCCTAAGTCGTTCCTTGTAGGGCACAGTTTCCAGACCCTTCACCATTTTAGTCGCCCTCCTCTGGATATGCTCCAGTTTTTCAACATCCTTTTTGAATTGCGGTGCCCAGAACTGGACACAGTATTCCAGGTGAAACCTGACCAATGCAGAATACAGTGGTACTGTTACTTCCCTTGATCTATACTTCTACAAATGCAGCCTAAAATTGCATTGGCCTTTTTAGCTGTGACATCACACTGTTGACTCATGTTCAACTTGTGGTCTATTAAAACTCCTAGATCCCTTTCACACGTAGTCTCATTAAGCCAGGTGCCCCCCATCTTATATCTATGCATTTCATTTCTTTGCCCTAATTGCAGTACCTTACATTTCCCTGTGTTGAAATTCATTTTGTTAGCTTTGGCCCAGCTTTCTAGTCTATTAAGGTAATTTTGAATTTCATCCTGTGGTCCTAATACCCTTCTGGGGTATTAACTATTCCTTGTAATTTGATGTCATTGCAAATTTGAGAAGTATGCCCCCTATTCTTTCATCCAAATCATTGATAAAGATATTGAGGAGCACTGGGCCCAGGACAGAACCCTGTGGCACCCCACTGGTCACTTCTTTCCAGGATGAAGAGGAGCCATTGCTGAGCACCCTTTGTGTTTGGTCAGTCAACCAGTTACTAATCCACCAAACAGTTGTATTGTTTAGCTCACATTTTATTATTTTGTTTGTAAGAATATCATGGTGGACCTTGTCAAAAGTCTTACTGAAATCAAGGGCTTACGCAGATGATGTGGTTTTGACGATAGCTAATCCCATTGAGTGTAGTTTGCAGCTAATGCAAATCTTAAAGAAATATGGGGAAGTAGCAGGATATTGAGTAAATAGAAATAAAACATCAATGTTATTATTGAATTTTGCTGAAAACAAGGTAGAAATAATTGAAAAACAAACCGGATTTGAAAGAGTGAAAATTGTGAAATATTTAGGTATTATGTTAACATCTAAGAATACAAATTTGTTTCAAAATAATGATATTAAAATAAGGAATGAAATTAAAGGAAATTTGAGAAGATGGAAAAATTTAAATCTATCTTGGTTCGGTCGAATTGTGGTGATAAAAAGGTCAGTACTCCCAAAAATGATGTTTTATTTTCAAAATATCCCAATTATCATGAATAATGCCCCATTTCAAAAATGGCATAAAGACATTCTTGATTTCATATGGCAAAAAAAGAAGCCAAGAGTGAAATTAAAGATACTTCAGAATTCCACTGACAGAGGGGGGGTTGGCGCTTCCAAATTTACAATGGTATTTTGGTGCTTGTGTTCTAGAGTGGTTACAGGACTGGTTCAAATTAGATAATCCAAGAGTCTTAGCGCTTGAAGGATTCAATCTGTGTTTTGGATTCCACACCTACCTGTTCTATGACAAAATTAAGGCTGATAAAAATTTCAATAACCATTTTATTCGCCAATCGTTGTTGATGGTATGGAGAAAATATAGGTTTAAATGGTGCCCAGAAATCCCTCTTTGGGCCTCGCCTGCTGAAGCTTTGCTAAAAAGGGAAGTCTGCACTTTTGGTAGATGGATTTGTTATGAGCACTTTATTAACAAGATACATGGCATCAATACTCTAAAATCACAAGAATTAATAAGTCAAGGGATGTAATTGGTTTTCGTATAGGCAATTAGTTGAGCGATTTAAAATGGACAATAAAATGTGTGGAATTGGTTCAGGAGATGTGGAAACGGAAAAAAATGTGAGGGGTGATAAACAGATATCAAAATTCTATAAGTTGATTTTGAAATGGGAGTGTGAAGAGGAGACTTAAAAATTTATGGTAAAATGGGCAATTTACTTGAAGAAGAGTATTGAGTTGGAGTAATGGGGAAAAATTTGGAATCTAAGGATTAAATATACAGTTTTTATAGAATTAAGAGAGAACTTATACAAATCAATGTACAGGTGGTATTTGACTCCTAGTAGACTTTCTAAAATGTTTAAAGGATGTGATCATTCATGTTGGAAATGTGGATCGGAAGCTGGTACATATCTACACATGTGGTGGAATTGTGAAAAGGCTATGAGATTTTAGAAAATAATACATCATAAAACGAAAAAAAAAAATAATTTGAAAGGTCGCCCAGACCCTAAGTTGTATTTTTTCAATATCTTAGAGGACAATCTAGAGAAGGTGGATGGCAAAATAATTTTTTTAGCAATAGTCGCTGCATTGGAAATGAAAAGAAATTCCAATGATGGAAGAATGGAAATTAAAATTATATAACTTCTATGAAATGGATAAGCTATCATTTTAAATAAAAAACAAGGCTTTAACAGGTTTTTATAAAGAGTGGAAGTCCTGGATTGCCTACAGTCAAACTGGAGACAGTGAAAATAGATACATAGCATTAGTTGAACAACAATTGGCTGTATAGCCTTATAAATTAGGTCACGAAAATTGATGTATTATCATTTTTGGTCTGTCACAGTTTAACTTAGTACTGAATAGAAATAAAGCTTCTTGATATATTATTTATTATACATTATATATTGTATACTATCAGATCCATGATGTGTTAAGAAGTTTAGTAGACAACTTGTGGGTGTTCTGATTAGGACAAGTTATTTAAGATTCTTTAGATGGTGAGCAAATATGAAAACTAGGAGAAAACCTAAGAGTTATTGGTGTTATATAATGTGAATCTATGATCTTCCCATGTGTAGCACAGGAAGGTCAATATTTTAATTGTTGTTCGTGTCTGTTTGTGTTTTTGTTATTTGTCTTTTTTGTGTTGGCTTGTCTTATTGTATGCTTGTTTTAAGGTCATTGAAATATATTTTTTTAAAAAGTTACTGAAATCAAGATATGCTATGTCTACTGCATTCCCTTCATCTAGCAAGCTGGTAATTTTATCAAAAAAGAGATCAGATTAGTCTGGCATGACTTGTTTTTGAGAAACCCATATTGACTTTTAGTGATTATGGCATTCCTTTCTAAATGTTCCCAGACTCTCTGTTTAATGAACTGTTCTAGAATCTTTCCTGGTATTGATGTCAGACTAACTGTGGACGTTTTCACACGGGGCTTTAGGAGGACTCAATCCTACCTCCGTCCGGCCCCACTCTGGCTCCATTTCCAGCTTGTTCACACACGTGCGGCGGCAAACCCCGCCCCTTCCGGTGCCATCCCTGCGTCCGTCCGGCTCGTCGCTCCATGTGTTCAAACGCACGTAGCCCTAAGTCCGGCCTCACTCCGGCAGAAAGGCCTCTAATTCCGGCTTCAGCGGCGGAAAGGTAATTCCGGGTGGCAAAAGGAATTAGCCTGCCGCCGCCAGAGCCATTCCGGAATCAGCGGCACGAGCCGTTCCAGAATGGCTCCAGCTGGCTTTAGGGACCCCCATGTGAAAACGTCCTGGGTGATAGTTGTTGGGATCCTCTTTTTTCCCCTTTTTGAAGATGGGGACAATGTTTGTCCTCCTCCAGTCTGCTGGGACTTCTCCTTTTCTCCAGGAGTTCTCAAAGATTATTGCCAGTGGCTCTGAGATTACGTTTGCCAGTTCTTTTAATATCCTTGGATGTAGTTCATCTGGTCCTGGAGATTTAAATTCATTTAGGTTGACCAGGTATTCTTGTACTTCCTCCTTACTTATTCTGTGCTGCATTTCCCCTATTGTGTCCTCTGCTCCATTTTCCTCAGGTTGAACACCCTTTTCCTTTTGTGAGAAGACTGAGGTAAAGAAGGTGTTGAGTAGTTCTGCCTTTTCTCTGTTCCCTTTATAGGAAGGGTGAGCAGGAACACAGCCCAGCGTAAGGTGGAGCTATATCTTTAACTGCTTTGTGATGGGACTCAGAGCCTGAACAGACTGCCATAAATAATCCAGCTTGAGTCCACTTTAACTTCTCTGGCTCAGTTCTAGGGAATCATGGGAACTGTAGTTTATTGTGGCACCAGAGTTCTCTGAATAAGAAGGCTCAATGTCTCAGAAAAAAAACAATTCCCATGATTCCCTTACATTGAGCCAGGGCAGTTGAAGTGGTCTCAAGCTGGAATATTTCTGGCAGTCTGTTCAGGCCCCCAGTCTCCATTGTAAGAGGAAGTTCGAAGAACTCGGGGGACTTAGTAGATCAGCAAATTCATTCAGCATTTATTTTGATACTATCTAGGTCTCCCACATGTCCTTAGGTCAATATGACCCCTTATTTAGTTTCCATTGGTCATTGTGACCTCTCAAAAACATGCCTGATGCTCAACATTAATTATGAAAAGCGCATACCTAGCATGGGGGGATAGGGCAATCGTACAAGATTGTGGGGTAAGCAGCTGTTTGTCTTGCCTATTGTAGGCAGGCACACATCAGTACAGTAGGATCTGCTAGCATAGAATGGTTCTTTTTTTTTTTTTTGCATTTTCTTTTGCAACCCAACACAGAAAATCTGGTGTTCCTCCAGCCCTCTTCCACCATCTTTCCAATGTGGGCACTTCTAAAAACTTTCCAATTTAACAGGGGATAAGGAGGAAAAGCAGGACTGGGAAAGCATAAATAACACATTGTAAAAAGGAATTTCTTTGTCTGAGGATTTTGTTAACTGAGGTATGCCTGTATGTCTCTTGCACAGCAACCAAATAAGTACACCAATATGTGCAAGTGAATGACAGCCTTCACTTTTTCTGGTCTGTGTCTTTTGTTGTTGTCATTGTTATTGCTAGTTTGCTGCTGTATTTCCTGGTTTTTATCACTCTGTCCATTGGAAAGTAAAAGCTAGTCTTTCATGTTTGCAATTATTTAATTAATATGCTATCATTTCTTTATTATCCTTCTTGTCTATTAGAGTCTAATCAAATGCTGCCATTAAACCTTTCCCTGTGATCTTTTCCTGTGGGCCCATTACTAAGTAGATGAGATTTTATATCCAGGTTAGATGTCTCCTCCTTTCATGGAAATGCACACAATCATTCAGAATCTTAAACAGATTTTTTGAAAAGTCCCAGGTGGCGAAAGCTGATTTTACAGGCCCATTGTTCCCTTCGAGAAAGAGATTGGTCTGGTTTTTAATGAGAAGGAGAAAATTGCTCTTCTGCAGCTAATATCAAAAGAGCATTTTAAACTTGTGAGCATATAACTTTCCCCCCAATTACATTTTAAAATGTAATAATTAATGACTGGAAAATGGATCCCAATTCATAACTGCAGGACTGTGTGCAAGTCCAATGGTTTGAGTTAATAGCAGAAAAATCTTTTAATGAGCAGAAGATTAAAAATGGGTTTGAATATTGTCAGGAATGAAACCTTGCTTTAAAATAAGTATTTCACACAGACACTCAAATGGACACACACACACATGCAGACAGAGAAATATTCCCAGTTCCCCAACCAATGAAAGGTTCCAGGAGCAGCAATTTCTAGCATTACTTCTCTTTGGTGGAAAACAGTCAGTAGAGAAGTATAACAACATCCCAAATCCACAAAACAATGGGTCAGCCCATTGCATAACCACATACACAAAATACATGATACACATTTTCAAGGCTCCACTGGCTTCTTCATGAGGCAAAAGTGTTAAAAATCATACAGAAGAAAGAAAAACTGATAATATTAGAGTAACAGGCCTACATTTTTGCAAGATGTTGTTTTGGGAATATCCATGTAGGCAGATGCCATTCCTCCTTTTGGCCATGTAGGCTTTGAGAGAGAAAGAGTCATCAGGTTCAGGAAATAAATTTTAAATTCCAAAAAGAAACTTCCTTTGAGATCCAGGTTGCCTCTGTCCTGCACGAAGCTACCCACCCTCTTCTTAGGCAGAGAACATTGAATTTCTCAAGAAATCCTTGTGCTGTTGCATTTGGAAAACTTTTAGGTGCTGTTTAGCTAAAACACAGCAAATGCAGCCCCAGTTTTTAAAAATGTTTTACCTTTATTTGTGAGGAGACTTGTAATTTTGTAACATTTGTTTAATTTATGAGTATACAAGTAGATCAGATGTGAGGAAAAATATTTCCTTGGCTATAGCTTGGTGAATAAAGCCAGAATAAAATAGTTGAGACACCTATCTCTCTCTCTCTCCTTCCCCCATAGTCTTCCCCCTCCCTCTCTGACTCCTCCTTTACCTTCCATGTGTTACTCAAAATGTTGGGGGTGGCTGGAGGGTCCCCACCAACTGTGTCAGCATCTCCTTTAAATTTTGGAAGACTTGCTTAGTTCAAGGAGGCTTGCAAGAGGCTGGGTAACTTAAGGATTGTTTCCATCTATTTATACCAGTATTAACTGCTGAGGACTCCAAGTTGGTTGAATAAAGAAAATTTTTATTTGGAAATATGTAAGAGTACAATCTAACACATGACAGTAATTTAAAGCAGCAACAGAACTAACCAAAACAGAAGCATGGAAATTAAATAGCAGAGGCTTAGAGTTGTGGAAGGGGTAATATTTACCTGTCCTGAAGAGGAAACCATAGAAAGTGAAATGTGGCTGAGATGGCATCTGATGGTGATACAGTGAGTAGAATAAGCTCTCTGTGCACACATGGTCAGTGGGCAGACTTTGAGTGCAAACTATGTGCAAGGAGGCTATATGTCTAGGGTTGATATTTATATCTGATATCCTAGCCTCAGAATCATAGTTCAATGCTCAAATCATTACACCACCTTGATCCTCAGGTAAAAGGTAGGGTACAAATAAAGATGATGATAGATGACTACGATGGTGGTGATAAATAAATAGTATTGATCACCACAATTTCTTAAAGGTTTGAACTCTTCCATGGAGATATAGCTATGTAGATAACCATGATGAATAGCTGCACTCAGTGGCATCCCTACAGTTGGTGACACCCGGTACCGGTGGGGAGAGGGAGCAAGTTGGTGGTATAATACTGTGGCCTCCAGAGGGCCTTTTGTGGTCCAGTATGGCTGCAGCCATGTCAAATCCCAAGGGAAGGCACTGAGAGCCATTTGGGCTCCAGAATGTACTGCCCTCTGGAGAGCTGTCTGGGTCTGGCATGGCTGCAGCCACACTATTGCCCAAACAGAAGGTACTGCACACCCTGCAGCCCAGGCTAATAGAAGAGGCAGTGCTACAGCCTCCGGAGGACTGTTTGGAGGCCAGTGTGGCTCCTGGGCAAGTGACAAATGGATGAAATGCCCACCAGCTATGCCTGTCTCAGGGGGTGTATCATCCCACCAGATGCACACTCCCCTCTGGTGTTCACCCGGTGTAGTCTGCACCTCCCACACACTGATAGTGATGCTACTGGCTGCACCTGTAAACTTAATAGACCACTGTAAGTAACCGTATTAAAATCAGTGGAGTTAGGACAACAGTAGTGCCATCAGAAAGAGTAGTGGTTGGCTGAATCTAGTGATTATTTTCTATCTTTGTAAAACTGAAACATCTGTGTTCAATTTTCAAGGATTTCTTTTTTCCCCCTTTTTCCAGTCCCTCCCTCCCTCTCTGTTATTTTTAAAAGGAAAGGATCTATAGCAAGAAGATTTATTTTCATAGTGCAGCTGATTGAAGATGGTTGTCTGTCTGTATATTAGACCTAATTAATTTCTGACACCAAGGTCATTTACAGTGTGTAGAGAAAAAACATCTCTTAGCTGGAACACAAATAGACCAAAGATAATTGCTGTGGACAGGGACAATATATTCTGCCACCCACATCCATGATGAAGGCAGAGTTCAATGCCATGAAACAGAGTTATAGGTGATGATCAGCATTTCATGATTCTTCTGTTGCATTTTTATCTCTGTAAGCAGAAAGGCATTCCAGCTGCAGCTGAAGCTGCAGCTCAGTTGGAACATGGTACTCAAATACACCACCACACTACGGCAGTGACTGTTGCTTCCCATATCACTGGGGCAGTGAATCTACTGTAGGTTTTAGATAAGCAATTCAATACTGTAGATTTTAGATAAGCAATTTAGATAAGCTACTGTAGATTTTAGATAAGCAATTCAAGGTGCTGAACCACATCCACAAGGTAGATTCAGCATCATGAACTGGTCTGTTAAAACTACTGAAAACCTGGAGGTGATCCATTGTCTCTTTCAAATGGAAGACCCAAACATAGGACTCCTGTTGGTCATGTAGGATGATGGATGGAAGCCTGTTTGTATTCCTTTCTTGGTCAGTGATAGGGTGCATACTGTATTTTTGTAAATTTTTTTGTTAAACGACACACAAATATAAAAACAAACACAATATATCTAGAAGCTACAATTGTGTCAAAATGGAAAAGACATCTATTATATAAAGTTTTGTGATTCTTTATGCTTTGAATTCCATCTAATTCACTAAAATTACATTAGTATTTCTCATTCAATCTCATCAAATTCCTTAATTTTTTTTGTTTCCCATTAAAGTTTCTCATATTCTCTATTGATTTTCCTACTCTTTTTTGCTCTTTTATTTTAACAAATTCCCTGTTCCTTTATTTTATCTCCTTCCTATGTCTTTTTCTATCTTATATTTTACTAAGATTTGGCCATATATTTTTCCAATAATCTCTGACTTGTGACCATTCTTTTTCTACTTTTTGATGATTTATTTTTAACCAGTAGGTCATTCTATCCATTTGCATTATGTCTGCTAATTTCCACATCCATTCTTCACTCGGTTTTCTTTTTTTGAGAAAATTGGATTCTTGCTGCTGTTACCATATACATGATTATTCTCCAGTTTTCTCTCTCAAAGTCTTTTTCTAGTACTGAAGTTGTATTTAATAAAAAAAATCCTGAACTGAGAGTAAAAACTCTTACAAACATCTTTGTCATGTGGGTATGAATTTCCTTCCAAAGTCTTTTAGCTTTTGGACATGTCCACCACATATGGGAAAATATTTCTGACCTCATCTCACTATGTTTTAAACCGGTTTGCAAACTGGTTTGAAGCAGTTTAAATAACCCTGGTTTCCACTTGAACTGAATTGCTGAAATGGTTTGGAGAGGGGGCCTATGCACTAGACTCATTTAATGCACATCTTTTTGACAATGATTTTTTTCTGCATCTTTTTTGATAAATCGATTCCATACAAGTGTGAACCAGATATGGACTGGAATTGATTTAAATTTGCCCTTTGGCCAGCTGAAGCGGGCCCATTTTGAATCAATAAATTCATCAATGTGAACCAGAAATGGGTTATTTTACAGCAAGAAAATGTGATTGGGGCAAATGTAGTGTGAACTATGCTCTGCTGTCAAACTGATCCATCGATTTGGATTGCAAACTGATTCATTTGTAAGTGGAATGAGGCTTCTATTTTTTCCTCTACATTTCCAACATTCTCTTTCCTTAATTACTAATGATGGAACAACTTGAAATAATTTTCTTTTAGGTTTTGACATGCTGTGAATTTGTTTTTTGCCATGACTTCTCTCATTTTTTTCAGATCTACTTCTTACCCTAATGTATACAGATTTTTTTTCTTAAAAAAATTTACTTTGGGGGCAACATCTCCCCAAATCCTTCAGTCAACATGGAGTTGTTTCCTCTGTGACACTCCTGTAGGCTGCACCCCACCAAAGTCCACTCTTCTCTATAATCCCTCACAAAATGGTGACTGGAAGTTATGTGACACTACTTTCTATTGACATTTTGAAAGAGACTACAGAGGAAAACTGAAATATTTCAGGGTTGGGGCAGTTCTGGGTGCAGGCGTTTTTGCATGTTTCCAAACATTTGCAAAATTTCTGTATAGTTTTTAGGGAAAAAAAGTGGTCTCAAAATCACACTGTATTTTTAAAAAATGGGAGGAAAGTTTGGGACTTTGAGGGAATGGTGGAAGGATAAATGGGTGGAAAAAGTGGGGTCCACGGGCCACATGTGGCACATGGTGTGCACTTCGTCCACCCCAGTGTACATGTCTACCAGGAACCAAAGGCATCACCTGGAATGGCAGATGGTGGGATGTCATGCAGGGGTAGCTGTGTTGACCATTTAGCAAATTCAAACAAAAATCCATCAGTGTTACCTTTATTGGCCAAACGAAATGCACAATATACATGTTGCAAGCTTTCGAAGCTCCATGGGCTTCTTCATCAGGTGAGATGTTACAAACCAAACAGGAGAAAAACAATTGGAAATGTTAGTCAGATATTGTTTCAGTCTTTAGTTAAGATGGTATGGTGGGGAGGATATCTTTTGCAGGCAGGCTCCTCCTCCTCCTGACCACATGGCATAGGGAGATTTTCAAAGTCCAGGAAATTTAAAGTCCATTTGCATCTCAACAGGGACCCCTCATTTGTAATTCAATATGTCTCCATTCCAGTGAGGTCACAGGCCTCTTTGCAGGCAGAGAACAATGGATTCCTCAAGAAGTCATCTTTTTTTTTTTTTTGGCATGTTTTTGCATCAGGAATATTTTGCTGGGCGTAGAGGGAAAATGTGCGTATTCAGTTCAAATTTTAGAAGAAATAATTTTACCTTGGTTGAAGTTCCCTGTTGAGGTCCCAAATGAGGGGTCCCTGTTGAGATGCAAATGGACTTTAAATTACCTGGACTTTGAAAATCTCCCTATGCCAAATGGCCAGAAGGAGGAGAAGCCTGCCTGCAAAAGATATCCTTCCCACCATATACCATCTTAACTAAAGACTGAAACAACATGCAGGCATCTGACTAACATCTCCAATTGTTTTTCTCCTGTTTGGTTTGTAACATCATGCCTGATGAAGAAGCCCATGGAGTTTTGAACAAACATATTGTGCATTTTGGTTGGCCAATGAAGGTACCACAGATGATGGGATGGTAAGAGGTAGGAGAAAAAAGGAATCCAGCCTTTCTGCCTCTATATTGGCAAATCAAATTCAGTTCCCATGCCTTTTCTGCCCAGCATGACAGAAACATTTATGCATGTGATAGGCAGATATAAATTATGAGCCCGGTCTTGGGATACTGCATGATCCCATGGGAAGTACAGAACACATGGCAGGACTTTCCATATAAGGCAGACAGGATGGTCACCATTTCAACTCTAGTTTAAGTCCTTTACTACTTCCTGCAACTCCCTATGGCTATAATAAGTGCTGAGGATTACAGGTGTTCATGTGTGCTCCTTAGAGGAACCTGTGTGTGGATTTAAGAAGCTTTTCCTTTCTCCAGGGCTATTGGAATTAAATACTCCCTCCTGTATGGCAGTTCTGTAGGCATTTTTTCCACTGACTAAGGTGAGTTCACGTGCATTTTTTCAAATATATGCCTTGAGTTATGCACAAAGAATTCAAAAAAGAAAAAAGGAAGGGAAGATAATATTCATTGTTGTGTGCCTTCAAGTCATTTCTGACATGGCAACTAGGATGACCCTATCACAAAGATTTTTTGGCATGATTCTTCAGAGGAGGTTTGCCACAGCCTTCCTCTGTGGCTGAGAAAGTGTGATTTATCCAAGATCAGTGGTTTTCCCTGGATGATCAGAGAACTGAACTCTGCTCCCCCAGGGTCCTAGCACCCTAGAGCATGTTAATAATAATAATAATAATAATAATAATAATAATAATAATAATAATAATAATCTATTTTTATCCCGCCTGTCTGCGTAATGCAACCGGGGTGGTTTTCAACATTAAAATATACATTCATATCCCACAATCCCACAATACAATTAAATAATGACAATTTAAAACACATGTAAAATACTAACACAAAGAACAAAGAAACAAATAGCAATAGCTACAGCCGAATCAGGGATGAGCAGGATGGCTGTCTTTTGATGGCCGGGATATCTATTCGGGAAAGACCTGCTGGAAGAAATCCATCTTAGCCTTTTTAAAGCTGTCTAAGGTGATAATATCATCCAGCAGGCCATTCCATAGTTTGGGAGCAGTAGCCGAAAAGGTCCTCTAGGCAGTTGCAGACAGCCTAGCTTTTATCGGCTGCAACAAATTCCTCCCAGAGGACATAATATGGGGTGAATTATACGGGAGGGCAGTCCTGAAGATAGGTTGGACCTAAGCCATTTAGGGCTTTAAAGGTGATAGCCAACAGCTTGTACTGGGCCCGGAAACTAATGGGCAGCCAGTGAAGTGATCTTAGGATCAGTGTTACATGGTCTCTTCTCGTTCCTGAGACCAACCTGACTGCCAGGTTCTGTACTAGTTGAAGTTTCCAGACCATGTACAAGGGTAGCCCCATGCAGGTTGCATTACAGAAATCAAGACGAGAGGTTACCAGAGCATTCACCACAGTTTCAAGGTCCCTAACTTCCAGGAAAGGGCGTAGCTGGCATATCAGCTGAAGCTGATAACAGGCACTCCTGACCATTGCATTTACCTGATTTATCATCTGAAGCGACGATTCCAGGAGCATCCCCCGACTGCAAACACAGTCCTTAGAGGAGAGTGTGACCCCATCCAGGATTGGAGGTTGCATCCTAATACCTCCGTTTTGTCTGGATTCAGTCTCTGTTTTTTCTCATCCAGTCCATTACTACCTTAAGACAGTCATTGAGAGGAGAGACGCCAACTGAGGTCAAAGCTGAAGACTGAGACATGGAGATATATGTTGGCTCGGAAGAGAATCTGACATGGTGTTTTTGTCTTCCAGTGATGGGAAACAAAAACAAATGCTCACACTTTTGTTTACAGTTTTACAGACCATTTGTTTAAAATAATTTGTTAAAAGTAAATTTTTTTTTGTCTCTATACTATCTGTAGGATGGCAGTAGGAAGGGTACAACCCAGGAGAGGGGCGTGCATCTTATAAGGCTCCCATGCCATCTTTCATTTTGTGCCACTGAATATTCCCAAGACATTTTGTTCTGACAACAGTTAAGAAAAAATTATTCTCTTAGTAACTGCTAGGCACATACCCTGCCTGTGTTTCCAGAATATGTGCTGTAACTAATGCTTGGGGAACATTTGTCCCCATGATGAAATCGTTTGCCATCAATACTGTAAATGGGCTCCTCTTGTGTGAGGGGTGGATTTCAAATGCGGTGTTATTATTTTGATTTGGGTTGTAATTTGTTTACACAAAATGGAACATTCTCTCTTTTTACAGTTTAGAGCTGAGTAGACTAAAATTAAACAATAAATGCAAGAAGCCAGGCTAATTTCTCTTTCCCCCATTACGTTTTTGATTTATGCTTTGTTTGCAAACAGCTGCTGATGCCTCATGAAAATTTGCAAAACAGCCACTCTGTAGATAATTCTGGTAATATATTATATGATTTCCTACTAGTTCCTGCTCCCTTTGCTTCTTATAGTTTGCATAAAAGGAGGATTTTTGAACTACATTCAGCAGAGAAATATTGGTCAGAATTCTGTTAGGGACATCCACATGCTTGAGTGTCCCTTGCATGTGTATATGTGCCTTCAAATCACCTGTCAATTTATAGTGATCCCACAAATTTCATAAAGTTTTCTTAGACAGGGGATACTCAGAAGTGGTTTTGTCTGTTCCTTCCTCTGAAATATAGTCTACAGCACCTGGTATTTGTTACACATGTGGATATGCTTTTTGAAGCACTGAGGGATTGGCACTCCCTTCCTCCCTGACTTATTGTAAAGTCCCTGAAGCACATCACATAGACATTTTGCATTTTGTGGTGAGTAGGAAGGACGAGAGTGGTGTCTGTCTACATCTCAACAACTAGATGCAAAAAGGCGACATATGCATTGAGATCCACCAGGGTCTCCCAGGGGTTTCAGTGCTGATGTAATCATTTTGCTTCTGGCTATGGGGACATAGTGAAATCCTTCTCTGATCCTGCCTGGTAGCTTTGTAGGTGGAGGAAGTATATGGCTTAATATAACACAGGCAGATACTTACACTATGCTGGGGGGATGTTTGATTAAATCAATTTCTAGCATTTCTGAATGAAGATAAGCCAGAGGTTGAAATTTTGTGTATGAGACGTCCTTTGTCTAAGTCTTCTTTGTAAATCAATAGATATTTTGTTGCATTTCTCCAACTCCGGTTTGTGGAATAAGAAAGTGAGGTGAGCCTAATTATATGGCTCAGACCAAGGCTATTTGGTAGACCATATCTCCGTGAGCCAATCATGGCTCTGAGATCATCTGGAGAGGCCTTTCTTTTAGTACCACCGTCACTGGCAAACACTGTTGGTGGGTACACAAGAGAGGGCTTACCAGTGGCTGCCCTTAGGTTTTGAAACTCCATTCTGAGTTATTAGAATGGGCTTTTCTTTGTTGTCCTTCTGCCAGTAGGCTAAAACCTTTTGGTGAAGTTGTAGACTTTCATGGCTGGCATCCATAGTTTTTTGTGGATTTTTCAGGCTATGTGGCCATTTTCTGGAAGAATTTATCCTTGACATTTTGTCTGCATCTGGGGCTGGCATCTTCAGAGGTGAAGATCTCTGAAAATGCCAACCACAGATGCAGGTGAAACATCAGGGATAAATTCTTCTAGAACACAGCCACATATCCTGAAAAACCCACAATAAATCCTTTTTGTTCAGAGAGGCTTTTAAAACAGAAAGTTTTTAGAGAAGGGGCTGGGGGTGCTGTATTGTTTTGTACTGTTTTAAGTGGCTTTATTTTTTAAATTGCATTTATGCTTTTAATGTGAGATATATTTTAATACTGTAATAGTTCAATTCTATTTTAAAGTTCACTTTTTGTATGTTTTTAATTGTATTATCACTTTTAGTCCAAACTTTGGGGGGAAAGTGGGATTATGATGATGACGATAGCCGCAACCTTTCCTCCCACCTTGTGAAGATTGTCTCTGAAATAGGAATAGGCAGACAAGGTCAGGGCACCGATAAACACCTTATTTTGACTCTTCCCCCTTTATTTACTCTATGGCTTGGCCTAGGTAGCTGCAGGAATCACTTGGAGAATGTATGGTCAGGTCCTCCCAGGCTATTAATTAAGGAGCCCTGGTGGCACAGTGGTTAAATGCCAGTGCTGCAGCTACAACATTGGACGTTTTCACACACAAACGTCCCATCCGCCTGGAGCCATTCCAGAACGGAGCCTTCCACTCACTCCGGAATGGCTCTGGCGGCAGTGACCTAATTCCTTTTAAAAAAAGGAATTACAACTCCGGGGCTTATGCCGGTGGGCGTCCGGAGTTAGAGCTAAAGGGGGCGGGGCTTGCTGCGATGTCATGTGAACAAGCGCAGCAAGCCCCGGACTGACGCCGGCTAGCGCCGGGGATGGCACCGGAAGGGGCAGGGCTTGCTGCGATGTTGTGTGAAAAATTTGACATTTTGCCGGAGTGGGGCCGGACGGAGGCCGGCTAGCGTCCTCCAAAAGCCCCGTGTGAAAATGTCCATTGTGAGTTTGATCCCAGGGCTCTAAGGTTGACTCAGCCTTGCATCCTTTTGTAGGCCAGTAAAATCAGTACCCAGCTTGTTGGGGGCAATTGACTTACAGATTATAAACCACTTAGAGAGTGCTTAGTTCACTATTAAGCAGTTTAGAAATGTAAAGGCTATTGCTATTACTATGGTTGGTCTGTTTCTGTTTGGACTGAGAGACATAGCACTGGATCTCTCAAGCAGAATAATCAAACTGACAAAGAAGGAGCTGAATGGCAGTCAGTCCCACACCCACAGGTTCTAGCAGAGAAATAAATTCAGACTACTTGCAAAACATAACATTAGGCTTACTTATAATTACTTGTCCATAGTCTGAGAAGAGACAGGGAAGACAAAAATGCCTGCAAGTTAGAGTGATGCAGGATTAGAGATGTGGCAAAGGAAACAAACTAGACTACAAGTATGCAAACTAGCGATTAGGCCAGGGGTCGGCAACCTTTTTTGCCAGCAGGCTGGGAGGGGGGGAAATGGCACCGGGGGCTAGCGCACATGCATATGCACAACTCCCACCATCGTGCGCATGCGTGCACGTGTGGGTGCCACCATTTTGGGAAACAAAATGGTGCCCCCTGCATCGCGCGCTCATGTGCACGATGGCGGCCGCAATTTTTGCGGCCTCAGGGGTCCTCCAGGAGGGCTCCCTTGACCGCGCCGGGCCTCTGAGAGGCCTGGCGCAGCTGTGGGGGTCCTCCGGGGTGCCATTTTGAATTCCAAAATGGCGCCCAGAGTCTCGTGTGACCCTTCCCATCATGGGGCAGGATGGGAAAGGTCGCGCAAGACTCCAGGCACCATTTTGGAATCCAAAATGGCACCCTGGAGGACCCCCGCAGCCGCGAAAGGTAGTGGCGGCGGCAGCAGGACCGGGCAGGGGCCAGTCCGAAGGCCTCTGCAGGCCGGGTGTGGCCCACGGGCCTTAGGTTGCCGACCCCTAGATTAGGCAATAGAGACAAGCAAATATTGTTAACTTTAACAGTTTTCCTATCTGGGAGCTGCCCAACCCTAAAAGGAATGCTATTCCTATTTTAAAAACCTTCTTCTGTCTTCATGTGGTTGGCAAAGAGCAAAGATTAAACTTTTCCATTCTCTGGAGTCCCAGGGCTGCTATTTTATCACCCTCACTTGCCTGCAATTACATCATACAATCAAATAGGAATGGCTACATAATGTTGATGTCATATTTGCTGTGTGATCTTTTCTGTTCTTAAAATCATCCATCTGATTAATTCAGGAAGCCAAAAGAAGAAGAAGCTAGATTGAATACTGAAGATGAACCAGTTCTATGGGATTTTTTTTTCAAAAATTCCTAGTTTCTGCTTGAAATCTGAAAAATTCAATGCAGCTCTAAATGCAGTTTATTCTTATGATCTTGTCATATAATCAGAATAAACAGTTATTCCATTTTCTCTTCTATCAAGTGGTTTAGCAATGCACTAAAAAGGAAAAACTCCTGTTTGTTTATCTCTTTGAAACATTCTTATTCTGTTCCTCCATTTAATAGGGTCTCAGAGATCCACCCTGTCCTGAGGAGCTCATTCATGAATATGAATAAAGTTTTGTATGTCCCAGCTCAGACATGGAAATCTACTGGATGACCTTGGGCAAGTCACATCCTCTCAGCCTCAGGGGAAGGCAAAGGCAAACCTCCTCTGAACAAATCTTGCCAAGAAAACCCCATGATAGGTTTGCCATAGGGTTGCTATAAGTTGGAAATGGCTTGAAGGCCCACAACACACATGTGGATTTATAATCTGAAAGACATTGTACGAAAGGAGAAGGGCTAAGAAAAACAACTAAATCAAGCACTGATTCTTACAGTCAGATAATAGTTCTTAGCATGTCCAGCTTGAATGGAAACATTTCAGGAACAGAAGGGCCCAATTGGAGCTGGCTTTTCTTCACTTCTAATGCAAGCCCTTGCTTTCCATGCCCTCCTAATTCCAGCCTCATGGACTGCTTTCTTTAATAGGATCCAAGAGAAAAGATTATTTCTGGAAATAGAAAATTAGCATCATTAGGCAAGCTTAGATCCTTTATCTCATGACTCTTCCAAACATGCAATAGTCCCAGTAATTGTCAGGCTATCTTTCTCTTTCTCACTTTTCACGGAGCTAGTTCTCAGCCTCACATCTAACCAGCGATCAATCATTCCTGGAGTTTATTCTCCCTCCTTCCTTCCTTCCTTCCTTCCTTCCTTCCTTCCTTCCTTCCTTCCTTCCTTCCTTCTTTGTTTCTGATGTGGGTGAGATTTCCTTCCTTCCTGGTGACTGTAATGAGTGAAGGAAGGTCTCCATGGTGATAGTCATGCCAACATTACAAACATTATCAGAAAAACCAAGATGCTGGGGACAGAAATGAGCATTAAGCCCTGCCCCTGTTAGAAAATCCATGAAGCAGGACCCCCTGCCCACACCATCCAGATCTTGATTTGAAATGTCATGGCTAGCCTTGGGAATTCATAGGAATAAACTGGAAGAGGGGTTGCATCAGTTAGATCTTATAATAAATTGTGACACATTACAGATGCAGGTCCCAAGGCTTTTCACCAGACTGGATGAGGCCTCAGGTGTTTTTCTTCTTCTTTTCATTTGTAAGGGGTATATCTTTTAATTTACACAGAGCAATTTTTTTTTGATGTCATGTCAACTTTGTCATGATCAGGCCTGAAACAACAGTCCTGTTTGGGGGGTGGTATGGGTGTACCTACACTGTAGAAATAATACAGCTTGACACCACTTTAACCGCCATGGTTTCATCCTACAGAATAATGGGATTTGTAGTTCTGGTGAGTGTGAATCCTTACTGGTCATAGAAACTCATCATACTTCCTAAGGAACACATTAAAAATGAGAGCCAACATGGTGTAGTGGTTTGACTGTTGGACTAGGACTTTGGAGACCAGGGAGACTTTGGAGACCTTTGAATCCTCACTCAGCCATAGAAACTCACCTGGTGGACTTGCCTTGGGAAAGTCACATACTCTAAACCCCAAAGTAAGGAAATGGCAAAATCCCTCTGAGCAAATCTTGCTGAGAAAACCACATGTTAAGTTTCCTTAGGGTTGTCATAGGTTGGAAAGGAATTGAAGACACACAACAACAACAAGGAACACATTAGAAAAATTAATTGCTTGATTGCCATGGTTATAAATGTTGGACTAGGAAGCCATGGTGTTGCCTTCAACTTTGGGAATATCCTGTGAGTCTCAGAATTGAAGATTATCCATGGCTATGTATTGTCTTATTCTTGGTATTCTGATTCTTCTTGGTCTGAAAGTTGAATCTGTGATCCTTGTTCTGTTTTCTGTTAGAATTAAACTTTATATAGAACTCCTCAACCTGATTGGAATCTTGTACTCAGAAGGTCCTTAGAGGATAGATGGATAATCCTGGCTTCATAAATAACTGGAGAGAATATTGTAGGGTCTTCTTTCATTGACCCCATACTTTCAATGAACTAGAAAGCTGGTCTGAATCTTGGTTTTAAATCTTCCTACCTATGGACTACTATTATATATATAAGTATATGAGCCCCATGAAACCACTCTGCATCTTTACGCACATCTGCTTTGGGATAAGTCCCTTGGAAACCAGAGGAGTTACTTACTGATGGGGTTGGATTGGGCACTATCCAAGTGAGGAGTGGGCAGAAGTTTCCTGGTAAGTAGTAAATTGTTTAAAAAGCAGAAGAGACTCCTGGGTCCAACCCAAAGGGCTATTTAGCTCAACATTCTTCGTTGTTCTATGATAAACTAGATGTATCATTGGTAAGCTCACAAGCAGGACATGAAGACAAGAGCACGCTCCCAACCATTACTTGTCCCTTAGCATCTGGTAATTTAGAATTTACCTTTATTGTATTTTTGTTAGATTGTTTATCTTCCCTGTCATCTCCAAAATTAAATTTAAACAAATTAAAATATCCACATGTATTTGAATATGATACTGTGGATTAGTTCCCAAATGAGATGCAACTCTTGAGTCAGTATCTTGGTATTTGAAAAGCTAATCAAATATTTACTTCATTCAATCTCTGCTTACATACAGCATTTCTCTATTTTCTAAATAAACCAGCCAGGGAGGGGACTTCAGAGTTTAATGATATAAGGAATTCTCATTTATGCTGCACATGTGGCTTTTTATTAAATTGATGTCTCTTTTCTATTTGTTCCATCGCACAACTGCCATAACACTAAATTTGTACTAAACCAGCCTTCCCATCATTCAATATAACTTCTTTCTTACAGGAAGTGAACTTGAAATGCAGTTGCCTCTGTTGGAACAGTACTTCTTAAGTGTTTGTTCTGATCCGCCAAAGGTTCTTCTTACTGTTTGACTATGCATGCATTCTTGTGCCAGAAAACAAACATCCATCATGTCACTGTAAGCTTAATTCAGCTTGATCCTGCCTTTTGGCCTTAACATTATTTGCATAGGGAAACAGTACTGTCTCTGAGCCCTTGAGATTGGAAAAAACTGGGGAGAAAAGCTGCTTTTAAGCCCTAAATCTCTTAAACTGATTACATATCCTCCAAAATCTCATAGATGAAAATTGGAATATGTGTGGCCAAGCAACATCAGAATGTGGTCAAGCTAGAAAAGGCTGCAGTGGTTTGCTTTTTGTCTGTGTCTACTGGGAAGGTCAGGATTCTGCCCCCTCCTCTCCTTGAGTCAACTAAGAGCAAACTACTTTTGTATTTCGAACTCATTTTTCAGAAAATGAAGTAACTGAGGATGAAGGGGGAAAGTGGGAGGAGGGGAGAGAAAGTGCAATATTTTAAAAGCTGCTGAAAAATTGGGATGACAAAGCATTAATCAGAAAAATCCCTGTCAAATCAGGCAGTTGGAAGATGTGTGATTACATTCCTACAGTGCTGTTCATTTTTAGGGCATCCTCTCTCTGCTTCTAGATTAGATGAACACTCATGCTGACAGTTAGTAGAGAGATCTTGTTGCATCTTTGAGACTAACTGAAAGAAAGAAGTTGGTAACATGAGTTTTTGTAGGCTTCAGTCTACTTCCTCAGATGCTTTGGGTGGAGTGGAAGCCAGGGACAGATATAGAATCATAGAATCCTAGAGTTGGAAGAGACCACAAGGGCCATCCAGTCCAACCCCTTCCATGCAGGATCTCAAAATCAAACCATCCCTGACAGATGGCCATCCAGCCACTGTTTAAAGACCTCCAAGGAAGGAGACTCCACCACACTCCGAGGGAGTGTGTTCCACTGTCAAACAGTTCTCACTGTCAGGAAGTTCCTCCTAATGTTGAGGTGGAATCTCTTTTCTTGTAGTTTGCATCCATTGTTCTGGGTCCTATTGTCTGGAGCAGCAGAAAACAAGCTAGTTCCCTCCTCAATATGGCATCCCTTCAAATATTTAAACAGGGCTATCATATCACCTCTTGACCATCTCTTCTCCAGGCTAAACATACCCAGTTCCCTAAGTCGTTCCCCATAGGGCATGGTTGCTAGACTCTTCACCATTTTAGTCGCCCTCCTCTGGACATGCTCCAGTTTTTCAACATCCTTTTTGAATTGTGGTGCCCAGAACTGGACACAGTATTCCAGGTGGTGCCTGACCAACACAGAATATAGCGGCACTATTACATCCCTTGATCTAGACACTATACTTATATTAATGCAGCCTAAAATTGCATTGGCCTTTTTAGCTGCTGCATCACACTGTTGGCAAAGATATATGTCTGTCCCTGGCTTCCACTCCACCAAAAACATCTGAGGAAGTAGACTGAAGTCCATGAAAGCTCATGTTACCAACTTCTTTCTTTCAGTTAGGAGTTTATCGCATGCTCAAATAAACTGGCTTACTTTTGCCAGCTGCAATCTTCTTCCAGGATACCCCCAGATGTTATCATACATAAAACACCACCGATTTAGCTGCAATGCTGCTGGCCAAATACAGCCCAGGTTAGAATCGGGCTGAAGCTGTGTTCAGCTGCCAAATTTTAGAAGTCAAAAACTTCTGATTTAAAAAAAGTGCTGGCTGAGTGTGGCTCTGGCCTGAGTGTGACCCGGCCAGTGGCATCATGGCTAAATCGGCGGCAATTTACATATGATAATACTCGGAAGTATCTCAGAAGAAGATTGAAGCCAGCAAAGGTAAGCTGGCTTATTTTATCAAAATTTTAAGCTCCTTAGTCTCAAAGGTGTTACAAGATCTCTCTACATACTGATTCTACAGACTAACACAGCAGTATCTTTGAATTCATGCTAACAGGTTGTCTTAAGGTGCAATTTTATGCACACTTCTTTCAGAATGCAAAGGGATCTCATAGCACCTTTGAGCCTAACTGAGTGAAAGAAGGTGTAGCATAAGTTTTTGTAGACTTGGTCTACTTCCTTTGATGCATGGCTATGTCTCTGAATTCTATTTCCATCAGAGGAAACCTCTCTGGACTCACTGGGACTTAACTTCAGAGCCAACAGGCAGAGCACTCCATTGTGAGTTTCTGAATTACATTTTTTTCTCTCCAAAGAAGCAGTCAGACTCATTTGCTTTACTTTGCATATGCAGCTGAAGGGTCAAAGCCAACTCCAGACTCATAAACAATAGCATCCCTACAGTGTTGACTGGAAGGAAATTAATTTGCTTTTTTTGTATTCTGGAAAGCCTTTATCTTAATTAGAATACACAACTGAGTACCACTTATGGTAATTTCTAGTTATTAAAATGAAAAGAAGACCAAGCACATTGATCATATATTTTTCTGAATACAAAGGAAAGAGAAACTGAATTATACTTTTCCTGGTAAAAGTACAACATTCTTATTAAAGCATGTCCTTAGTAGTCATGTGCTCTCTATGTAGTGAATGTTAACTTCACAGAGAAGGGGAAAAATGATTTGACTGGCAGAGGTTATTGAGTGCTTGGCTCTTGAAGTGTGGTCTTGAATCCCTATGTTGGAGATGGAAATTACAGAATCATGGGACCATAGAGTTGGAAAGGGGCACATAGGCCACCAAGTCCAACCTCATTTCAATGTAGGAACTCCAGCTAGAGCATCCTGAGCAAGTAACTGTCTAGCCTTTTTTTGAAGACATCCAGAGCAAAAGGCTTTCCCAACTTGCTAGGCAATTGGTTCCATTACTGACTCAGGAGTGACATAATTATTGTGTTGTGTGCTTTCAAGTTGTTTCTGATTCATGGTGGCCCTAAGGTCAGCACCTCTAGGCCTATCATGGGATTGTGCTTATAAAATATCTCAAGTTTGTGAAAACAAGGAGGGAGCAGGTTTGTTCTCTGCTGCCCCAGAGGTTAGACCATATCTTATAGTGTTATGTTATAGGAGGGTAGATTTCAATTGAATATTAGAAGGAATGTCCTGGCAGTTAGAGTTATCCAGCAATAGAACCAATTGCCTAGAGAAGTGGTGGAGTTGTTTTTCTAATTGAATCCTGGTGGTCCAGAGACCCCCTACCAAAAGACTAAAATAAAGATTTTTACACTTTGCAGCATCTTTCAGGGGGGCATGTGTCTCCAGGCAATGCACTGGGAAGTGTAAAGATTACAGCCATAAATATAAATGCAGATGGCCTCTCTTACCTACCTCTATTGTAGGGGTGGGGAGAGTAGATCACATGGGAAACATGTGGCTCCTGGATCCCAGTTTTCAGTTCTGGGAGCCCTGAAGAGCTGAAGAGTCTGCTAAAGTCCCTTAGAGCCATCCATTTTCCCCAAATCATCATCATCATCATCATCATCATCATCATCATCATCATCATCATCACAATTTTTGGGAAACATTTGCCAGAAAGCTGCACAGAACCCTCCAAATATGTGAAAACCTGCAAGACCCACCCTATTCACACAATCCCTACAACCTCCCACTACCCCAAATAACTTTATTTCTCCCTGTAAAAGGGCATCACTACTAGTCACAATTTTCAGATGGACTGCAGAAGAAAACTGAATTATTAGGCTTGTTATGGGGTGTTTGTATGTGGCATATGGGAGGAGGAGTGTCTGTGGGGAGGGAGGGAACTAACCCCAACATATTTGCTCTCCTCTGCTTTAGCATGTCAGCCTGAATTACAGATTCTGTCATCTGGAAGCTTCCACGTCAGTGGGTTGATGGATTCATATTAGATTTTAGCCTGAACCTGAAAAGGTGCTATCCAAAGTGCTGAAAGCTCCTTTTTAAAGGGTCTCTATCCAATGCTCCTTTAAGATTTAATCCAAAACCTGGATTTACTGCCTCATGGCTTGGAAATCACCAGCCACCATTGGGTAGAGACAGTGGTTGGAATCCTGTTGGGGCATACCAGGTCATGTATACTTATGTATTTTTTGGAAACTGTGAAAAGCTATTCACTAACTCCTCATGCAACATCCAAACACCACTTTGCCCCAACAGCTTCCAGGCCTAGAAGTGCTGCCCTGGCCTTTTTATAGCTGGTGAAGAGGAGGAGGAGGAGACCAGGCAGGACCTATCTGGCTGTAGTTATGCAGCAGGGGGAAAATATGAAGTTACTGTCCTGGATGTTTGAACAGTTGCCAGTTAATAACCACTGCAACACCCCTTAGGCTTAGAAGACGCCTTTTGGTGTGAGGACGTTATCACACGGGGTCTAAAGCAGACAGAACCCCATCGCATCCCCATCCCATTGCGGTTCCTTTGCCCCGTGTTCACATGACGTTGCACAGAATCCCGCCCATCCCCGTCGCATCCCCGTCCCATTGTGGATCATTTGCCTCTGTGTTCACACGACGTCACAGAGAACCCCCTCCCATCCCCGTCCCATTGCGGCATCATCCCCGTTCTTTTGCATGCTGGTTTCATTGGGAATTACATTTGCGCAACCAGAAGCATACCGGAATGATGCTGCTTTTGTTCATTCTGGAATGATGCTAGTTGCTAGAGACCCGCATGTGATAACGTCCTAAGAGAAGGGCACAGCTCTGCATGTGGATTATCACACACTACACACTATGATGTTGGCAATTCTCTACTGAGTCTATCAGCCTGTTCCAGATAAACAGGGCTTCTAGAGATTCCTAACATGTGATACAGTATTGGCCCTGAGGACAGGAATAGTTTTGTAATACTCCCTGCCTCACACCTTCATCTTGAGCTTCTACCCCTTATCATTTATCCATTTCCCATGATACATTTTTTTCTGTCGCTATTTACCAATAACCCATGAAGTCCTCTAACAAGCATGGGCAACACTAATGACTAGGTGATCCCTTACTGATGTGACATTGCATCAGCTACTTCAGGTGTGATCACTTCATTTTAGACAATGATCTTAACAATGATCTGCCGCAGCACACGCACCCCTCCCGACAATATTATTGCTACTATGTAGTGCAAACTGCCCTGCTCAACTGTGAAATCTTGGTTCAAAATTTTAAACAAATTAAGAATTCAATCCTGTATGGCTCAGTTTGGCATAGAAGTTCCCCATGTGGACCTATGCTAGGCTGAGCCATATATTGTACAGCCCCCCACATACTGTGTGGCCTCTGAAGTCCCCACACACTATTCTGTGGGTTGCTGACAGCTGGCAGGATCAGAGAAACATCTGGTTATGCCCTTGTTGCCAGATAGAAAATCATTACATTGTTCTGAAATCTGTTGAGATCTTCTGTAGTTCTTTGTGCTTCTGTAATCATTTTGTTTCTGACTATGTGGACATAGCCAGACACTTTCATGGTCCTGCCTGTTTACCATGAAACATGGAATATTGTATGTGAGTTTGTGAGGGGAAGGATAGCTTCAGTGGCTGTACAGTAAGTGTGGGGTGCGTACTTTGGGTGCTGCAGAGGGAAGAAGGAAATCCCGACCACTGTTGTGTTCCCCAAAGGACATATATAGGAGTAAGAGAAATGTAATCATTTCATGTCTGGCTGCAGGGACATAACCACACAGTTTTCTTATTCTACCTGTTGAATCTCTCTCTCTCTCTGCATGCAGGAGGAATTCAAAAGCTTCAGAGTACAATAAGTTTGGGAAGGCTTCAGGTGCTGTGATGGAAGAGAATACCAAACTCTGCAGTGCCATGAGAAGGACATACACAGGTATAAGGGAAACTTATGTTGCATGTGCAACTACTGTTAAGCCAGTTAAAGACTCCTCGTCATGCAGGTAGTAGAGACCTGTCACCAGTAGACTAGATACAGCAGCAATTTGGGTGAAAGACAAAGTACCAATTAAAAAGAGCTTACAGGAGACCAAATACATTTTCTGTGTTCACAGGAGACATTTTTGTTTTTTAAAAAGGTGCCAGTTGGACAGTGCCTTTATATTAAGCATCTCCTGGGTCTATTGCACTTAGCTGCTCATGAACATCTGACTTTGCAAACTGATTGTGTTAATTGAGCTCATGGCATTGAGGACTCCCTTCATAACCATTAAACAATACTATCAGGCTCACCTCTCTTGGTTGTCCCAACCCATCTCATTTAGCCAATGATTTCTTTTAAAAAGGACTGAGGTTTATCTCTCAATTTTGTTAAACCAAATCCCTTGGAAATAATTTAACCCTAAAATGGAAGCCATTATCTCAGCCTGCTTTAATTCAAACTATTAAGTATTTCACATGGGAAGCTAAGGTATTTTTTTTAAAAAAATCCTACTGCTTTGGTTGAATTGGTTGGGCATTTACAAAAAACGGCTTCAACTCATTGTAGAAATGCATCTCTTGTGGTTATGGTGTAGGGACAGCCTTGACAAATAGCTGATTATGTAGTAAAACTGTTCTTGGACCTTACTACTTCAGATTGTAAGTGTGTGTGTGTGTTGAAGTACTGTTCCACAGAAGGTGGAAAAGAAAACACAGGTTATTGCAGATGGAAATCAGGATGAATGGTTCCAGACTAGCCACCTTCCTTGACATGTTAATTTTCTAGACAAAAATGTGTAGAATATCTGTGACTGTATACACAGAGGCAGCATGCTTCTGACCATCAAAACATCAGTGGGAAAGAGGAGAGAAAATAATTCAATTTGAATTTTAGTAAGAACTTCAAATGCTAACGTAGAAATGAAAACATAGTTATTCTGTGGTATTCACACTTCCTGCATTCAGCAACACAGGCATTCAGCAATAAAGGCGTCCCCTATCTATCTATCTATCTATCTATCTATCTATCTATCTATCTTAGAATCATAGAATCATAGACTTGGAAGAGACCACAAGGGCCATCCAATCCACTCCCTACCATGCAAGAACTTACAAAGCACCCCCCAATAGATGGCCATCCAGTCTCTGTTTAAAAACCTCCAAAGAAGAAGACTCCACCACATTCCGAGGGAGTATGATCGCACTGTCAGGAAGTGCCTCCTAATGTTTAGGTGGAATCTCTTTTCCTGTAGCTTCCATTCATTGCTCTGGGTCCTGTTCTCTGGACCAACAGAAAACAAGCTTGCTCCATCTTTAATATGACACCCCTACAAATATTTAGATGGGGCTATCATATCACCTCTTAACTTTCTCTTCCCCAGGCTAAAGATACCCAGCTCCCTAAGTCTCTCCTCATAGGGCATAGCTTCCAGACCCTTCACCATTTTGGTCACACTCCTCTGGATACCCTCAAGTTTCTCAATATATTTTTTGAATTGTGGTGCCCAGAACTGGACACAGTATTCCAGGTGAGGCCTGACTAAAGCAGAATAGAATGGCACTATTGCTTCCCTTTATCTAGACACTATACTTCAATTGATGCAGCCTAGAATTACATTGGCCTTTTTAACTGCTGCAGCACACTGTTGCCTCATGTTCAACTTGTGGTCTACTAGGACTCCTAGATCCCTCTTGAAGTTCATTTTGTTAGTTTTGGTCCAGCTTTAATCTATTAAGGTCATTTTGAATTTTGAGCATCTCCTCTGGGCTATTAGCTATTCCTCCTAATTTGATGTCATCTGCAAATTTGAGAAGCATGCCCCCTATTTTTTCATCCAAATCATTGATAAAGATGTTGAATAGAACTGGGCCCAGGACAGAACCCTGTGGCACCCCACTGGTCACTTCTCTCCAGGATGAAGAGGAGCTATTGCTCCTCTGGGTTTGGTCTGTCTACCAATTACTAATCCACCTAACAGTTGTATTGTTGTATAGACCACATTTGATTAGCTTGTTTGCAAGAATATTATGGGGGACCTTGTCAAAGGCCTTACTGAAATCAAGATATGCTATGTCAACAGCATTTCCTTCATCTACCAAGCTGGTAATTGGTAGATGCAGAAACACATGGGAGTTAGTATATAAGGTGGAAAAAGCTGGACAGTGGAGAAAATGGACAGGAAATTCTACTCACTTGAAATATGGTACTGGGAGAGAGTTCTACAGATATTTTTGATTGTCAAAAATACAGATAAATGGGTCTGAGAGCAAATTAAGTCTGAATTCTCTCTAGAAGCCAAAATGGCTAATCGGAGGTTATTATATTTTGGACATATCATGAGACAATGTAACCCACTGGAGAAGATGATAGTGCTTGATAATGTGGAACACAGTCAGAAACACCACATTATAGAAATACCACATTACAAGTGAAGAGATTCTCTCAAAGAAGCCCTGGCTCTCGAGTTTGCAAGACTTTATCTGTTTTGATTACTGGATCTCTTGAAGGATTTCCCCTTCATAGGGTCATCATAAGCTGAAGCCAACTTGGCATCAAATGGCAACAACAAAATGAAAACACAAACATCTCACGTATCCGCACACCTTGGCCCCGCGGTGCAGCTTCGCTGCCCCTGGAAGGAGCGCTAAAATAGCGCTCCTTCCACAAATCGCTGAAGGTGCGCTGCAAAAGGCTGCCAGCGCACCTTTGGCGACTCTTCCGCTGCAGTGTGTATGGACGCTGCAGCAGGAGGTCATTCTCGGAGCGCCGGCCGTGTGGAGGGCCGGCTGCTCCGAGGATGTTTTGGGGAAGGGGTTGGGGCACCCACCGTGCGGCTGCCCCTCCCCTTCCTTGCACCAGAAATGGCGCTTTGCGCCATCTGCTTCCCCCCCCCCCCCCCAACTGAAAGAAAGAGGTTGGTAGCATGAGCTTTTGTAGACTTGAACCTACTTCCTCATATGCATGTTTGGAGTGGAGAATCCAGAGATAGACCTATATAAACTGCTTGTGTGTGAGAAAGTCAATTCAATTGAAAACTTGTGGGTGTGGAGATGAGCTAACAAGTTCAGTTTTAACAATGGTTGTTGGGAGACAAAGGCAAGAGGAAGACTGTTGCATAAAGCCAAAGAGAAGATAACCATATAAATGAGTATTGGAAGATAGTAAGGGAAACAGACAGGGGATGTGATGAAATGGTCAAGGATGCCCTCATGAGGATGGAGGTTAGATAGCAGATAGTTGATATTTAGATAATAGACAAAATTATTTGTGAAAATATGTGTATTAGGAGAAATACATAGACAGATATGGAGCAAACTGATGGGAAAATGGAATTGAACAAACTTTAAGACTAGAAGAAAACAAGAAACCAATGTTAGAAAATGTGTTAGTTTCAATTAAGCAACAGCAGGAGAGGGTTACTGCTGTCCGTGGGATAGCCATAACTTAGAAAAGTGTGTGTGTGTGTATGTGTATGTGTATACACACGTACTTCACAACATTTTCTATATAATATTGGCTGGTCGATTCTGGGAGGTGTATTATTAGCTCATAGGGATCAAGCTATTATTAGCTACTAATAAAGCTTTGGTGAATGTTATTTTGCCATCTGAAAGATACTAAGGTTGATGTTAGCTGAATCTTCCTGAGAAAAGAGTTCTACAACTTAGATGCCATCACCTGAAAGACATTGAGACATGGCCATTGCAATAGGCATTCACTTAACCTCTAAAGCAGAGTGTGGAAATGTAACTTTTTCAAGCTCTGCTTAGGAGGCAGAAACAGCCCAAAGAACCAAGTTGATACATACAAGGATCATAAAGGAGAGCAAGTCTCAGATACTTGCCTGCAAACAGTCTAATTTGAAATGTGAGTTTTAGAAGAGTAGGGAATGGAATAATCAGAAATACTGCATTTTATTTTTATATAGTTTTTTTTTATTTTAAAAAAAACAGCTTTCTAGCTAGGTCTGAATATCTTATCACAGAACCTTGTGGCAGGTGATAGATTTAAATAACTAATATTAGGCAGTCTATCTGAGGCAGCTTTCTAATTTCCACCAAGTTCCATTGCAAAATATGAAAATATCTGAGATGTGAATCCTTGAATCCACCGTCACAAAAGAAATGTATGATCTTTTAATCGAGTCAAAAGATTATAATATTCACAGGAGAGCAGATAAGCTATAGAAAGATCCATTTGCTCCTAGGGATCAAACTATAGATCTGTCAAGGATGACCTGGAATGATTTTCTTCCTAAGCTTATACCAACATAAGTCTTTTAGCCATTCCTCAAAGACATGATTGAGGGCTGAATACCAAACAACTTCCCAGGAGATACATTATGCTAATCGCTACTGCAATCAGTTATTTATCATTCTTACAGACATGTATTTTCCATTTATGCTAACAGGGTGGTTGATTGGATTCCACTCATTAAATGGGCAGAGTCAAAACCAGTCTTATAAACTGCTGTTCAAGCTAATTGGGGAGTACTTTGGTACTTGGAAACTGAAAATTAAAGTTTTAAAATTATAACCTACATCAATCAGGCATTCTTCCGACATTAAGCCAAAATCAATCCATTTAGTGTGTTGAGCATAAAGCTAAAATAAAGGAGGAAAAATGCTGCATTTCCATTTTTGCCTTTGCTGAAAAGTCAGTTTTCATCAAGAACTAAACAATACTAGGCAAGAGGTTCATTTTACTATTTTGGGGAGGTCTTTATTGAGCTATTCAAGGAGCTAGTCCTGAAGATAGTAATATACTGTAATTCCAAATATGTTGATTTATTAAATTGTTAAACTAGCAATGAGGTGAAAAATGAGTTTTCCAAGACGTGCAGACATGGTTCTTCTTGGAACATTATTATACATCATAATCACTTCTTCTAATAATGAACTCAGGAGATGAGTGCCACCTGGACTACTGCCAAAAACCAAAGAGGAGGGACAGTAAAGGAAGCACCTGCCTATTAGGTGGAACCCTGTGATGTTCTGATCAGTTGAGTGGAGAAAAAACATGCTCATTAACCTTGGAGTAATACAACTGTGAATATTAAGGAAAGGAGTGCTGGGAGAGAGTGGAAGGTTCTAGCTGGAGGAAATGACTGAATCATAGAATCATAGAGTTGGAAGTGACTCTAAGGGCCATCCAATCCAACCCCCTGCCATGCAGGTATACAAAATCAAAGCACCCCAGACAGCCTCTGTTTCAAAACCTCCAAAGGAGACTCTGCCACCCTCCGATGATAAAAAACAAACAAACAAACAAACAAAAAAAAAAACAGGCTAGACTACCGGGACTCAGAGGGAGTTGTAGGAGAATTACTGGGATCCCTGCATTTGCTGCCTGAAGATAGGATTGGCCTGAACTGAAGTTCTTTTCACACATTTCTTGCCTTTATAGTATTCACTTCCTCATGTAACCATCCTTTACCTCTCCTTAGATGGTATTAAAAAGCAACAACAGTAATAATGTATTCTAAGAGCATAAAGGGATGATTTCCTATTTCATTCTCCAATATTTGTTTTGAAACATAAAGGAACAACAAGCATCTCTTGTCTTTCTTAACTCAGCATTCAGAGACACAGATATAATGCACCAAGGATAATCCTTATCTCAGGTGGCATACGATACAATACAACCCCATTCCCAGGACAGCTTTTCGATAATATGGATGGATTTAGAAGCATGTTTGCCAAAGATAATGGGTCGTTGGGACTGTGTTTTCAAAGTCTGTGACTCTTTTTTAAAAAAGGACACCAGAAATGACTATTGGATCTTGCCATCTTAAAAAAAGAAAAAAGGAAGAGCTCCTTCATGTCACAGATAAGATGCCATATCATTAGACAACAGAAAGAGCTTGCTCAGTCAGGCATGAGGTCAACAGAATAAAATGCCACTTTCTAAAGCTTTGACACAGATATGCTCCACAAAGCTTTTAGTATATAGGTTTTTAAAAATATATAAATCAACATTTTTTGTTTCTGGGAAGGAGTTGATGCAATTTCCCATCTTAAACAACCTCAGGAATTCAAAATATGTTGAGAACCATCACTCTGGGCTGACAAAAATCCACCTCCTGCTTTTGCATCTGGATATGTGTCCATCAAGCAGGGTTTTTTTTCTACAATTTTTATTCATACATACTTTCCCTATTACAAAGAAGAGCCACTTTTCTCTTGGAGAAGGGAAGACAGATAAAGAAACCAGTAGTGGGCATACATCTGGAGAACCTTTAACAACCCAGTAATAATATCAGAACCAGTTTAGTTCCATTTGTTACCTTCTTTCCATGCAGTCCAATCTGTAATAATATTTGTAATCTCTGGCTTTGCAAACGAAGATTCAGGAAGGACTCATCCCATGCTTTTTGCAAGTGGACTGATGACTGAAAAGGCCAATCCAAGATAAACAAGTCCGATTGCAGAAAGCACAGCAGAAGATCTCCTTGGGTGATGTTTCCGGGTTGTGATTCTTTCTGAGTTGTCGTTTCTCTTCAAGACTTGTTCGGTGTGACTTCTCAAATAAGGCTGCAGCATTGTGGATAGTGCGTCCTGATGTGAGGCCAGGGTGGCCGAGCCTGAGATGTTGTTTCAGGGAGTCCTTGTATTGCTATTTTGGAGCGCCCCTCTTATGCTGACCCATGATGAGTTCACCGTAGAGTACTATTTTTGGGAGGCAATGGTCCTCCATCCTAGAAACATGTCCTGCCCAACGCAGCTGCGTTTTCAATAGCATGGCCTCAATGCTGGTGATCCCTGCTTGCTCAAGGACAGCAACATTCATCACATAGTCAGTCCAGTGTATATTTAGGATTGTGCGTATACAGCGCTGATGAAAGCATTCGAGAAGTCGTAAGTGTTGGCGATAGGTGACCCATGTTTCAGACCCGTAAAGGAGAATAGACAGTACAATTGCTCTATACACACTGATTTTTGTGCTTCACCTCAGATGTTTGTTACTCCAGACTCTTTTGTAAAGTCTTCCAAATGCGCTGTATGCCTTTGCTAATCTGTGGTCGATCTCTTTGTCAATGTTGGTGTCTGAGGAGATGATGCTTTCCAGGTAGGTGAACTGCTGAACAGACTTAAGCACAGATTTGCCTACAGCAATGTGGGGATGGTGGTGTTTGTCCTGTGGTGCAGGCTGGTAGAGAACTTCCGTTTTCTTCAGGTTGACTTCCAGCCCAAACAGCTCTGCAGCTGTTGAGAAGCAAGATGTTAGGTGCTACAGAGCTGCTTCTGTGTGGGCAACAAGGGCAGCATCGTCAGCGAAGAGCAGCTCACGGACTAGATAGTTTAGAGTCTTAGTGCGAGCCCTCAGACGGCTTAAGTTAAACAAGCTACCATCAACACGGTAACGTATATAGATGCCGTCTTCTTCTTTGAGCTCTGCTGTAGCCCTTTGGAGCATCATGCTGAAGAAGATTGTAAATAAAGTTGGAGCAAGAACACAACCTTGCTTCACTCCATTAGTTATTAGAAAGGGCTCTGAAAGAGCATCACCATATCTGACTTGACCATGCTGGCCCTCATGAATATTTGTAATACCATAATAATAATAATAATAATAATAATAATAATAATAATAATAATAATAATCATCATCTGTAGCATTCCATGTAGGAAATACTCGATTGTGCATGAATTATAGGAGAAGTGGTTTTTTGTTAAGTTTCACTAATAGCTACTGTTTTTAAAAGGCTACAAAGATGCTATCCTCACTTCTCTTCAAAGAACCATTTCAGATCCCTTTGCCTGGACTTTTTCAATTCCCTAATGTCTTGTCCTGCAAGGCTGAATAAATTTGCCAGTTGTACACCTCCCCCCCCCCCCATATCTCATCTTTTAAAAATGAAATTTCAAGGTTTTTTCATCCTGAAGAAATGTGTGATTTTTTTTCTATTAAAAAATGAATCAAAGGAAATTCTCCAAATTCAATAGATGTAACTCCTCCCAGCATGATGAAATTCATTTTATGCTTGCCATGTAGCTGTCAGGAGGGAAAACCCCTCTAACAGCCAATAAGATGGCATCCAGAACAAACAAGACTGAATACAAAGCAATTCAAACGCAGTTTTTTTTTTAAAGAGCTAAGCATCCTATCCATTTTGGTTTTCTGTAGAAGTGTGGTAGAAGAACTGAATATTGAGCCTGCCCAAACTTTGGAGATGCCAAGAGGTTGCACTTACTCAGGGTTGTTGTTGTTATTGTTGTTGTTGTTGTTGTTGTTATTATTATTATTATTATTATTCCACTTAATTCCATTATGTTCATGAGGGAATATGCAGTTTTGGAAAGGCCTTGTCAAAAGACTAACTGAAGAAAATAATCACCTGTCTGTACAGGTCCCCAGTTTTGTATTGTTTTGTTTGTTCAGACATTCACAATTCATCCTCTTGCCATCCTCTTGAGATCTCCAAATTTTGGCTGGGCTGAATATTCAGCCCTTATGCCACACTTTTAGCAAAAAACAGCACAAAGTGACATGGCAAGAGGTTGGACTAAAAAGCCTTTGCATGCCATTCTAATTCCTGTACTCACTGATTGTTGGTTGCCATTGTGACTTTCTATTTGTTTGTTTTTGCCACAGTTACTTTCTTCCTGCATCACTATGACCTGCAACCATTTCCTCCTCTCTCCTCCATAAGATCCTGTGCTTGATTGTGAAAAAGTAATTTGTAAGTAAAGCTGCCTCTGTATGTTTTTCTAAACAAAAAAGAAGAGTTATTTCTTTCTTTGCTAGATCTTTTGTATGTTTCCTTGTGATTGGGTGTGGGACTGGTTGTTCAGTTACTGCCTTGCCAATTTGATTATTTGTTAGAGAAATCAGCTACTGTCCCTCACATTTCCCAACACACAGCTTGGGTAGGGGATGCAGCAGGGAGTGTGTGGGGGTTCTTGGTTCAAGGAAAGTAGGCTTATGTGTTTAATAACAAGGGGGGAAATAAAGGGTTTGTTCCAGAAATAGGAGCAAAAGTTTGGTTAATCCTGAGTCCACTCTCTCTTTTCTTACCATGGACTGTTTTGCTGCCTAGCCTAGTTAGTAATTAAGAAAGGAAATGTCTTTCATCTTCACAAGAGTGGTGATGATGGTAATAAAATGATGTAAGTAGATTGCAGATTGATAGAAGTTCTGACTAGGTTATGGATTTTCAATATACATTGTTGTCTGCATCAGCAAAGAACAGGTCATTATAGCCTTCTGTGACATTCATAGCCAATTTACTAGAAGGCCTGTTGTAATACGCTGCTTAAGCAACAGCCATTTTGTAATTGAAATCCCAGTTGAAATGTTGACAGTAACAATCTATTTTTATTTCCTGAGCAGCGTTTTTTGAAAACTTGGTATGATATTGCAAAGTCATGAACCCTTATCAATATGTATGCCATAAAACTGTTCAACTAAAATTGTTAAAAGACAAAAGGGTCTATGCAGATGAGCAAAAAGGGGTGCTTTGAGGGTGACTTGTAGGTGTGGCCTTTAGAGAATGCACACCTAAAAGTCTCCAGGAAAGCACCTTCTAGCCGTTGTAAGCCAAGAAAAGCTGCTCCAAAAAGGAGCCACTTTTTTTCTGCTCCTTTGGTGAAGATGCACACCTTCGCATGTGTGTATGTATGCAGCGACACTGATGCATCAGAAAATGTCCATATAAATGCACTGTGGCACATGCAGCGGAAATTGACTCGGCAACAAGAGCATGTGCCCTATGATGCAAGCTTTAATTTAAAGCACCCTATGCTTCCAGGTGTGGATGCACTGGCACAGGTACACTTGAATATTAAAACCCTAATCCTAACCCTCTAGTTGTCTAGCACTCTACATGGGGCTACGCTTATACCTAACTCGGAAACTGCAACTAGTACAAAACATAGCAGCCAGGTTGATCACTGGTACATGGAGAAGTGATCACATTACACCGATTCTAAAATCTCTCCACTGGCTGCCTCTTGGTTTCCAAGTACAGTATAAGGCAGGGGTCCCCAAACTACGGCCCGTGGGCCAGACTCGGCCCATCAAGGCCTTCCTGCTGGCCTGTGGTCGGTCCTGCCGCCGCCGCCGCCGCTGCGTAGCCTCCACTCGTGAGCACCACCGGTCGCCATTTTGTCTTCCAAAATGGCAGCTGGAGTCATGCGCATGCGCACGACTCCGGGTGTCCGGGAAAGCAGCCAAAGGGCTGATAAGACAGCTAGCTCTAAACAAACAAAATCTCCAGTGCAGCAGAGTCGGTGTTAACAACACAGTCTGGGAAATACACAGTAACTCTATCAAAGGGATTATCAAAAAGGATTGTCAGACGGTCCGAGGTTCGAGGTATCAGATAGGCAGGTCGATAAACAGTCCAAGGTCAAGGTTTCCGGATAGTCAAGATGATCTAGGAGACACGGAGCCAGAGACAAAGTCTTTCCCTTAGAAGAGTCAGATATCCACTGGCAAAGCACCACCCATGCTCCAAGTTCTTAAGAAGGCAAGGAGCTGGCCTTCAGCTGTGTCTGATTATTAACACGCTTCTGCTGAAGCCTCTGTGATCTTCGCAAGCCCTCTCTTTCTGCTCGACGCTCCTTAAAGGTAGGCACACTGCCCAGATCCTCCTCCCTGACTACAGCATTAGGCAGCCCTGACTGCTGAACCTCTGGAGGGCCCACAGCCTCTGCTACAGCAGAACTAGGGCCAGCCTCTGGCTCTTCCACTACAGGTTCAAGTCCCAGGGGCCCTGGCTCCTCCCTTACAGGTTCAGGTCCCAGGGGCTCCAGCTCATCCCCTGAGTCCTCTGAATCGTCCTCCAGGCAGGGCATGACACCCGGTGCCATTTTGGAAGACAAAATGGTGTCTGGCAGTGCACGCATGCGTGCGCTATGCCAGGCACATGCACACAACTCTGGATGCCATTTTGGAAAACAAAATGGCACCTTGTGTCATGCATGCATGTGCACTATTCTGGTGCCATTTTGTTTTCCAAAATGGCTCCCGGTGTCGTGCGCATGCACGCGTGATGCCAGGCACATGCGCATGACTCTGGGTGCCATTTTGGAAAACAAAATGGCATCCTAGTCGTGCGCATGTGCGCACGTGCCTCCACGCCCCCCGGAGATCTGGGGGCCCCCAGATCTAAAAGTTTGGGGACCCCTAGTATAAGGTGTTGGTAATGACCTTTAAAGCCCTACATGGCTTGGACTCAGCTTACTTCAAGGATCACCTTCTTCCATATAATTCATCCCATTCCCTCAGGTCCTCTGGGAGGAAGTTTCTTCAATCAACAAGAACTAGACTGACTACAACCTCCAAGAGGACATTTTCTGCCACTGCTCCCAGACTCTGGAATGCCTTGCCGGAAGAGATCCATCAGATATCCAGCTTAGATGGCTTTAAAGAAAGCCTTCAAGACAGATCTTTTCCAGCAGGCTTATCCAGAATAAAGCTAACTCGAGATCTAATCCTCCCCCAGTAGTTGCTTCTCTTTGGGTTGCCTTCTTTTAATATGCCCTTGCCCGCTGGGCTTGACTAGCCTCTGATGTACTTGGAAATGTTACCCTGTTTATTGTTATTGGTGTTTTAAATTAGATTTTAATTGATGCCGATTTATTGTATTTTTAAGAGGGGGTTATATGTTTGTTATAATGTGTGGGTTATAATTTTAATGTAAGCCGCCTTGATAGCCTTGGCTAAAGGCGGAGTAAAAATAAAATTTTATTATTATTTATTATTATTCTAACCCTAATTGTAACCCTACGCATGCACCCTAGCAACTGTCCTCTGTTATGACAATAAATGCATTCTGTTGGATATACGCTTGCTGTCAGCATGCACAGCAGTTTGCATGAAAGAGGCTTTTGTGACCTCTTCTGCGCAGGTGTGCATGTGTGCATAAGACCTGCATACCACTTCCTAGCATGATGGGGGGGGGGGTTCCTGGAGTAATGGTTGTCCATGTGTCCTGTTGACCATGTCCCTTGCATGACCACCAGCTACATGTATCCAGTCTGTTCACACAAACCTCCCTTGCATGTACCTTTCCCCTCCTCCCTGATCTGTGTGGGACATGTTTTGTGGCGGATGATGGAATGTCTTTTCCATTGACACACCCATTCCTTCACCCCAAGGGTGGCACAATCTGACAGTGGCACCTGTCTACTTCACCCACTCCTTGGGGGGAAGCGGAGATCAGCAAACCCTTGCATGATATGTGGGTGTATAACAGAACCTGTGAGGTGCACAGGGATGCCGAACATCAGTCATCTTTATGCACAGATAGTGACAGACTGTATACAATCCTATAACAGGTCCTGTGCAAGTGCACAGGGATGCCGAACTTCAGTCACCTTTGTACACAGAGTGACAGACTGTATACTAGCCTATGACAGGTCCTGTGCAGGTGCGCAGGGATGTTTTCCTGGACAGATGCACAGGTGTGGAGAGATGGTCCTGCGCACATGCTCATGCACTTGAGAACAAAATAATAATAATAATAATAATAATAATAATAATAATAATAATAATAATAATATATAATATAATATAATATAATATAAAATAATAATAAAAAATTAAAGCAGCCGCTACCGGCCCATGTGGTTGCTCTGTCGCCCTTTGTAGAGTCCTTGGGGCTGGCAGTGTGGTTGCTGGGGCTTCAATACAGCCTCGAAAAAGCTGCATTGACTCCCCCCCCCCCCCGCGGTTGCTCTGTCCCCATTTAGGGTAACCTCAGGGCAGGCAGTGTGGTTGCTGCAGCTTAGGGAAAAAGCAACTTCAGGTCACCTTTTCCTACCCATCTGCATAGCCCCAAAAGACAGGTAGTCAGGGTATAACTGTTTTCCTCAATTCTACAACAATTTTGGAGGTCTCATGCCAGAACATCCAGTATACATATTCCTGGGCATTATTTCTTTAATAGAAAATTTGGTACCAGAAGCTGAAAGAACATGAGAAGAATTTGGAAAGATTCCTATATTTAAAAAAATCAGTCCAAAACTAACCACATACATGTGTGAAATGAAACAACCAGGTCAGGTAAGCCTTTCATAGTCAAACAAAAATATTTCCAACTACTCGAAGGGTACTTGAAGGATTGGGAAACCATTGGGCGGTATACAAATAAATATTATTATTATTATTATTATTATTATTATTATTATTATTCCATAGTCCATCCCAGGGTGACTTTTTCTTTCATCAACCTCCACTCTTCTTATGACTTCTAGTATGGAGAGGCAGGCTAATCCATTCTTCCCCTTTTCTCTCTGTTTTGATGTTCATGCATGCTCAGTAAAGGACTCTGAAAGCAGTTGCTTTTTAGCTTGGCTGCAATGCCATACTCAATACCAGATCATTTTTAATACCTCCCTTCTCTCTTCATCAACTTTTTCCAGGTCTGGCGGAGCTGCTATCCATGCAGGAAAGGGAGGCAACTAGCCTTCCTGCCCAGCTAGTAGTCATCATACCCGGAAGATAGGTACTTCCCACCACCAACCACTGGTGGGGGTGGGCTGCTGATACTGCCTGACAGATTTTTTCCCAGTTTGACTAGCAGCTCCACCAGACCCAGATGGAGCTGCTGGATGTCAGCGGCACTCCACCACACTAGCAGCTGATAGATGGCAGAGATACCCTGGTTGGCAGAGGGGAGCAGCCAGGAGGGTATTGATATGAATGAAAGTGGTCACTCCACGGAGTGCTCACCCCCTGTGAGGTGTCACTCAGTGTAGTCTGTACCCCTAGTTATGCTCCTGCATGCCTGTTATAGGCAGGCACACACAGCTACATAGAACTGGCAAGTGCAAAATCCCATTGTTTCCTCACTTAATGTCTCTGTTTCTCTGGCTTTTCTTCACCACCCTCCCAATGCCAATGTTGCTGACATATGTCCGGTTATAATGAGGAAGAAAAAGGAGGTCTAGGCAGTTGTAAATGGACTTTTAAAAATATCTTCTCTGTTAGAGCTCTGTTAATTGAGGTATGCTTGTGGTAGGATGCCATCTTGGTACTTTGGTCCAAACATTGAAAAAGTCCAACTTTCTGCTGCTGGAGAGGCAACAAGTACATGAAGCTAAGGATATGCAGATGTGCAGAATCCCCAAGCATCTAGCACACAGGGGGCAGACAATAAGGATCCAACCCCATTATACATTGGCACTGAAATCTGCAAGACCTGGGTTTCAAATATTTGTTTTAATATCCCTCAATGCCCTCTGGTAGGGAGCATTTTCCCCACCTGTTTAGTGGAGGTTACCATTAACATTTTCCACAATTCTTCTGAGCAATAAGCATTGTGGGAAATTTAAAATATCACCAAGGACCCACTGATATAAAATAGAGGGCCATACTATGATACTGTGTCACCAGCCCCCTCATATCTGAAGTTGACCCAGTTTTAGGTTTTCCATAAATTATCTAGACTAAGTGATTGCAGTAAATAAAGGGAAGCAATGCCATTGGAAAGACATCACTTGATGCCAGAGATGCAGAGGATTTTCTGTGTCACATCTTCATTTTATGGCTGGCATTCTGTTAGGGACATGCACTCATGTATGTTTCCCTTACATTACATCCCTTACATCCTGCCCACTCTCCAAGAGGCACAGAATAGCCATGGTTGGGGGCTCTTGGAGGATGTATGCTAAGCCTGGAGGTTGTTATATGGCTCAGCCTAGCATAGCTCTGCATACAAAACTACTTTGCTACCCTGAACCATATAGGATCGAATCCTTCATGTTTCAAATTTGGAACCAACTTGAAGAGCACAACAACAATAATATTTGTGCACTTTGAGGGCAGATCATTGTTGAGATTATAAATTTGAATAAAGTGATTATATCTGAAACAGCAGATGCAAATGTCTAATAGATGCAGATGCAAAGCCTCAACTCTCCCTAGAAACCAAAATGATTAAACTGAGGGGATGGTACTTTAAACACATCAGCTGGCATCTTACTCATGGCATACACACTGTTGGTGTGTGGATGATGAGTGTTGTAGTGATGCCCTTTGGCACCCAGCAGAGTCTTCAGGACAAGCTGGCTGCTGTGATCCACAGCCACTGTGTAGATTTGCCATCAACTGGCTCAGCTTTCCTTCTCCAGCATCCTGTCTTCCTCAGTCAAGAAGACACATTGCAAAGTCCAAAAGCATAGCTTTATTAATGCATATAAAAAGTAAAAATAAGACAACTAAGTAAAATCCATTGTGATGAACTTGTCCAGTTCAGCCATATAAGATTACATCTTTAACAATCCAAAAACATTAGAATCCAACTTGTTACAGTTAAAATCACTGTTGTCAGCCACACACGCTCACATCTTGAACAATAAACAATTCTAGACAAAGGATTTTCTAAGCCCATCCCATACTCCACCTTCAAGGTGTTAACTTTATGTTAATTGGATAATATCTGTATGATGCATGCTAACCCAGCCTCTTGCTGTCCATCATCCACCACGTGAGTAACTTTCCCAAGCTAACAATTATTTACGTATTTGATATCTCTTGTTTTTCATAATAAAGTCTATGTCCCATGAGCTGTATCCTTGGGAAAATACATGCTGATGTCTGTGTATTGGCCACCTGGAGTTGATTTATTTTGTGTCTCTAAAATGTTGTTTTGTGCTTTGTCCAAAAAGCTGTTCTCAAGTGGAAAATTACAGACACACACACATCTTTACATTTCACCTTTGACTATATATCCCATTCATATCCTAACACACACATGTAAGTTTCTCTTATGCTTATGTGTGTCCTTTTTTGGGTGCCACAGAGGCAGTTGTTCCCTTCCTCTCTCTTCAGTGTCCAAACCTCCTCCTGAACTTACCCCCACATGGCTGACTGTGTCTCATATTTACCAATCTTGTAGGGTGAAAATATGAGCCAAACTGGGAGGATACTGTTCAAGTGGATACAGCCATGGATCAGTACAATCATCCTTCAGGTTTCTTAGAATCAAGAAATTTAGCTTTTAGGAGACATCAGGCCAGAATTTCCTGACTGGCACAACCCCTGACTGTGCTGACTGAGGGACATGTAATCCAAAAGGTATGTTTTCCATGCTCTGTGTAGCATCCACTTGGTTTGTCATTACAATGTCCAGACTCAGCAACTGGAACCTGGTGCAAAAGGGACATAAAGCCTAGGAATTTGTTTTGAATGCCAGAATGATTCTTAATGTGTTCTAATATTTTAATTATGTTTTTTATTTGCTCTTTTTTTGGTTCACCTCTATTTTTAGTTGAGCAGTGAGATATGAAATAAATATACCAATAAATACTTTCACCCCAGCTTTGTTCCTTTCAACAGTATAATTCAGTGTGTGTGTGTGTGTGTGTGTGTGTGAAGTGATGTAGCACAGAGTTGTGAATCACAGCAGCTACTCCTTCTGGGCTGCCAGCATCAGAGTGGCATCCCGGGAAACTGTCCTGGCTGTGCCTGGAAGTGAGTTTCCTGCCCAGAGTTGTGTCTGTGTCTGGCAAATGGTTAAGTGACAATGCAGCAATGTCAGGGACACAGTGGTGGTGGCTTCCATCTCAATAGGATAGTTTTTGTCTTGCTTTCAGTCTGAACTGCGAAAGAGCAATCAGAGCTGCTGTGCTTATCAGCAAAGCAGATCCAGAACCTTGAATAGCTCCTGTACAGTTTGGACTGAAAACCAGAGTGATTTTCATCCACAAGGAAACCAGTGCTGCCAATGCATGGAGATTATGCTGCTTGAGTGTGTGTATCCACCTGTCCACCCCAGGAATTTCATAGGGTTTTCTTAGGCAAGGAATACTCTGATGTGGTTTTGTCAATTCCTTCTTCTGAAATCTAGCCTACAGTGCCTGGTATTCATTGGTTGTCTCCATCCAAGTACTAACCAGGGGAGATTCTGCGTAGCTTCCAACATCAGTTGGGATCTGGTGCCTTTAGGGCAGTGGTTCCCAATCTTTCATTTTCCATTTGTTTTAGATTTCAGATCCCAGAAGACCTAGCCAACTTGGCCAACAGTTAGGAATTATGGGAAATGAAATCCATAACATCTGGAAGACCAAAGATTGGGAACCATTGCTTTAGGGTGTTTAGGCCCTTGATGCAAGCTGCCTGCCCAGGGTTTAAAGTTGCTACTGAAGCAGGGTGGTGAAGGACTGATTCAGAGGCAGCAGGGGCTTCAACATGATCAGCATTAGGGAAGTTGTGATATCTCCAATGTTGTAATTTAATTAATTGTCTTGGAGGTGGTGGTGTGGGTCTAGTTTGTCCTCTCAGTCCAACTCCAGCTGCCAAAAGCAAACAATCAAGAACTGGAGGTGGGAAAGGGAGACACTTAAATAATAATAATAATAATAATAATAATAATGTGCCAAAGATCTCTCGCCCAAGCCCAAAAAACTTCTACTGCTCCCACTGTCACTGTCACAGTTATCAAGATGCCCCCCAGAGGTGATAAGATTTGGGCGGGCTCCTGAGCTTTCTTCCAGCCTTCCTTTGGCCCCGGCGCTGTCGCTGCTGCTGCATTGCTGGAGGGGATGGTGCTGGGAGGGATAAATACCCCCTCCCAGAGCCTCACAGCTGCCCTGCTGCTGCTGCTGCTGCTGCTGCTGCTGCTGCTGTGCCGCCACGCCTCAGGAGGAGATGGTGTTGGGGGGGCTCCTGGGCTTCCTCCCAGCCTTCCTTTGGCCCCGGCGCTGTCGCAGCTGCTGCGTCAGTTAGCTCCTCCTTCCAGCTCTGACAGCAAGAGGATGTCCTCAAGGATTCCAAAGTCAAAGTCATTTAGAATCCAGTTGGGGGACTGCATGCCCCAAGATGGCTAAACAGGGTGACAGCTGGGAGGAAGACCTGGTGAGGAGGGTCAGAAGCAGTGTGGTTTTACCATAACATGGGATGAAATGGCTCTCTTGCCACTAAAAAGGAACACCAAGGGTATCATCCATTGAGCCTCATTCTACTATCAGACATCTTCCTTCTGCATTTCATCCTGGAGTTACTTAGCAACAAATAAGCTCAGAAGGCTACCTATGCAACTACTTCCTTAGCAGTGGAGCTATCATTGATCAAGGCTTACCTTCCCTATAAGTATGAGATGGCAGGCACTCTGTCACCAGCAGATCATAGCCTAGTTGTCTCTTTCCCCCCTCACACTCTTGTGGCTGATCCACAGGATATGATCAAGCCTTCCTTGAAGGAAAGAAAGGGGGCCGAGAAGTTGCAGTCTCCTCTCTCTCTGTCTTTCTCTCTCTCTCCTTGTCTGTTTGTCTGTCTATGAGGAGAGGAGGTACTGTGAGTACTTCAAGTATTCCAGCCAGTCACAATAAAGGATCTTGATGCACACACATCAGTGACCAAGCTTTAGTGAGTTTACTTTTGCATGGCAGGGAGTTGGACTAAGAGGCCTTTGCAGTCCTTTCCAACTCTATAGACGTTATCACACGGGGGGAATCTGTTGGTTAATCCACACAAATCCCAAACAAAAACTGAATTTGCACCTCACGATTTCACATGACGTTGCACAGAAACTGGTCAGAAACTGGACAGAAACTGGTATTATCCGAGATCTTTTTAATTTCGGGAGTTGAGGAAATGCATTTGCGAAATTACAGTAATTTTGCATTTACTGTAATATGAAAAACAAATACGCACGGACAATTCTCTTTTAAAACCTGGAGGAGGGCCAAGAGGAGGAGGAGGAGCCTCCAGGGAGGGAGAGTCCTGGGTTCCTGCCATGCAGGGAAGGCAAGGCAAGGCAAGGCAAGGCAAGGCAAGGCAAGGCAAGGCAAGGCAGGGCAAGGAGAGGGAAGTTTGGGATGGAGGAGAACTTTGGCATTTGGGATAAAGCGAAAAGGAGGAGAAAAAAGGCTTCCCTCGCAGCAGCTGTGGGTGGATGTGGGTGCAAGTGTGGGGTGTGCTTGTGGAGCAACTTGGAAATCCATCTCACCATGAAGTTCTGCCCTGCAGGTCCTACAAAGGGGAAAGGCTTATGGAGGGGCATGGGAGCTACCTCCAGTTTCCCCCTCTCAATCCCTCCCTTGCCTTGCCTTGCCTTTCCAGCCTCCTCCTCCTCCTCTGCTCTCTTGAGAGGTTCTAACCCCAATGGAAGGGGGTTAGGACCTGTGCAGGAGGACATGACCCCAAATGGAGGACAGTCTGACATTTCCTCCTGGGAAATGCAGGACCTGCCCTGGAAAAAGGAGGAGTCTGGTCACAAAGCACACCCATTTCCATTACATGTACGGATTCTTTTCACTTATGTATGAAAGTTAAAAATGTCCGCTTTTAACTTAATTCCGTGTGAAAAGCCTTTGCGTAATTAAGCTCTATTTTCACTTTCTTTTTGGGATGCTTCATTTCTACTTTATTATCTCTTTAACAACAAAACTGGCCCATGTGTGATAATGTCCTATGATCCTAATGCGTCTCAGTGGTTTCCCTGTAAAACAAATAGGCAGCTTTGACTTGCCTGTGTCTATAGAACCATCCACATGCGGTCATTTGGCTTCTGCTTTTGTTAAACAACTGACAGACAATTGTGAGTCTGAAAATCTTGCCAATGTATTTCAAATCAATAAATCCTGATTTACTTTGTGGCTCCCCCACTGTAGATACTTTGAAGGAAGTTAACAGCATGCTTCAGATTTGCAGAATAGCTCATGTGTGAAACAGTTGCCTTGGGCAAAAGAAATGGGAGAACCCTCCTGTGTAATTTTATATCCCTGAAGAAAAGTATCTGGGATACTGATCTAAGAAAATCTCATCTCCAGGGTTTATTCCCCTCCTCTTCAAGGCTTCATCTCCATTTATGGTTGCTCTGGGAATGGTATAGTGAAATCACACTATTTAGGATCCGACAGGACATAAGATAAAAGTCAATAAAAAGAGAATAATTTATTAAAAAGATCTAATGTTACAAGAACAGTAGACAGGAACCAGTATTGGACTGTGTCTTTCACATAGTATATACCATTATATATAGTAAATATATACAGTTGTATACAAGATATCTAACATTTTAAGATGGGACTTAAACTGAGGTTGGTTTTTTTTCCTGCTCACTTTTTAAATCATCATGACATTATACAAAAATACAGCCTTTTGAATGAAGCCAGACTGCTTTCTTACAATCTTATCCAAAGAAAATGAAAACAAAGATAACTTTCTGCAGCAGTACCCAAACCTTCTAAAACAAAAACAACAGCAGATAGGTGTCATGAGATGGACATGTTATTGTCTACAATGGAAGAAATATGATAATATGCAGGTACTTAAACATTTACAAATAGAAACAAGGTAAAACATTCTGCACATGTTGAATAAAAAAGGTACCACCTTGTATCTGTTCTTTACTAATTAACACTATGCTGGGGGCAACAAAGTTAGCTAAAGCTTGGCCATTAAGATTGTTGTTGTGTGCCTTCAAGCTGCTTCCAATTTATGGTGACTTATGGCAACCCTGAATCAATTGTGGGGTTTTCTTGGCAGGTTTGTTCAGAGATAGTTTGTTTTTTCATCCCTCTGAGAGTGACAGACTGTGATTTGCCCAAGGACATCCAGTGGGTCTCCAAGGCTGAGCGGGGATTTGAACCCTAGCCACCAACCCCTAGCCCAACACTCAAACCACTCATTATGCTGGCTCTCCCATTAAGATTCACAAGAATGAGCTGTGGCTGCCATCTTGTTCATGACACTTCCTGTTAATCCTTTCTGCTAAAGTTTATTAAAAAAACACCCAGAGTTTGGGAAAACTTCACCAGAATCTTGTTGGGGCCTTTTGTATTTGTAACTGGACTTATGCCTGCTGGAATTAGAATCATGCAGTTGCATAACACCCCATCCAACAGAGAGCTGTTGTTATGCTGCTACGTAGCAAAGCCAGCCAAGTGTCTGATCTGTAGTGGTACATGGTGCACATCAGTGCATGATGCACCTCATGCATTGTGCATGAATGTTCATCGCACATTGATGTGCATTGTTATCTGATGTGCATTGGTCCTGATGAGCATTGGGTGCTCTTGCCAGTGTCCTGTTACACATCTTTGCCATTTAATCAAGGGGTGTCATAGCACCTCTGCTATGCAGCTAGATATATATGTAAAGTTATGTAGCAATAGGTCTTATAGGATTCTGGCAATTGTTATTGTTATTATTTGGATTATGGCCAAGAACCAGTGGGACTGCTAGTAGAGCATTTATTTCTGCTGGTGGAGCATAATTACCCCATTGGTTTGTGTACATGTGTGTGTGTGAGTAATAAAAAACACTTTCTTTCCTGGGTGTGCAAGGGTAACCAGATGACTCCCATGCATAATTCCACCCCAACACTGATTGATCATGAAAATGTGCCTGGATGTAGTCTGGCTGCCTTTGAGTACCCATGCCAGAAAAAGTGGCCTCTGCTCCTCATCTCCAGACGGGTGAAAGTTTCTCCTTCTTTCCTGGTGCCACCTTTGATGCAAGGGCAGCCCTTTGGGGGAAGGTGCAGAACTATTTTTGGGAGCCACACAGGATGCATTGGACATCTAGCACAGAGGCATTTTGAAAGAAGGTATGATAAACCTCCTTTTTCAATGCCTAAGAATGTACTGGAAGCTCTGCCAGCATAACTTGCTAACAGGATTCCAGTTGAAACTCCCATAATCCTCAATGCTGCCTGGGATTTTTGCAGGGAGTGGTATGAAAATTAGATTGCTCCAATCTAATTAATTTTTGAATGTCTTTTGAAAAAACAACAAAAGCAACAATAGCCAGATAAAGAGGACATCCACAAATCATTTATTTCATTGAGGAAGAAGTATTAAAAGCTTAAAGATTGGCCATACTGTGGCATCTTTGTACCTCACCTCTCCTACTATTGTTGGGACCCTGGTAGTAGCAAAGAGGGTGCACTTAGAGTGGCTATGTATCCTGCTTTACAGTAGACAATCCTCTTAAAGAGAAAGACTCCTAAGAAAAAAGAGAAGGGGTACTGAGGATGCCAATATGAAGTTAGCACTTGGTAGCATACAGGTAGTCACCTGGTCTGGGGAAATAAATCTTTGCTAATTGTGTTCCCTAAAGAAACAGTGAGCAGTTTTAACAGGTTTCTTCCCACTCTGAGAAAGTCCTTGACAACTGTGCAGTTTTGAAGACTATTTCATCACAATTTAAGAGGGATATCGACAAGCTGGTGCATGTCTAGAGGAGGGCAAACAAAATGGTGAAAGGTCCTGTAACCATGCTGTATGAGGAGCAGCTTAGGGAGTTGGGTATGATTAGCTGAGGGAAAAGGTTAAGAGGTGATATGATTACTCTGTTTAAATATTTGAAAGGGTGTCATATTGAAGATGGAACAAGCTTGTTTTCTGTTGCTTCAGAGACTAGGACCCAGAGCAATGGATTCAAACTACAGGAAAAGAGATTGCACCTCAATATTAGGAGGAACTTCCTGACAGTAGAAGCTCCGAATGGCAAAGATTCCCAGTATGGGAAAGATCTCAGTTCTTCTCGACACTTGGGGAACATCCTTTTCAACTGCTGATAGAATATTTTCAAATATTTTTTCCATCCCTAACCTGGCCATACTCTTATCCACTATGCTGTAATCTACTGTATACTTATTAAAAGTATAGTAATTGACCCAAATCTTATTGGTTTATCTCAATTAGACTAGACAGACAGAGCCAACTATTGGAAAGATGTCAATATATGATTGATTATGAGTCTATATATAGGCATAACCCACTGACTGAATAGGTCTATTCTAGTCAAAACTAACAAAACTAGGATACAGGCTTTTCTAAATGCACATCTTTACATATAAATTAGTTTATGCAGATCTGTGCCTTCTTTCTTGTTTGGTGGTGCATTTCCTCCATTGGCAATGCTGAAGTGGTCACCCTAGATGAGTACAGTGTATATGGTTGCTGATAATGTCACCAGGGTCCCAGGTCCTGAAAGATGATGAGCTTGCCAGACATCTGCAAGATGGTTTAATCTGTTCATTCTACTCCAACCCAATACATGACTTTATGAGATCATCTGAAATAATTTGGTACATGGTAGAATGGGATATATGAGCAGTAGGAAGGTTGGACACATCTAGTTTCCAGCACACACAATAACATTTCATTGTATGTGTATCAGGACTCAGAGTCTTCAGGAAAGACTCTGACACTTTTGGTTGTTTTCAGCCCCATTTCAGCTATCATACCCTCTGGTTATATTTTTGGTGGTTTCTGAAAGTGGGATGTGAAATCATCACATATGTATGAGTTGCAATTTCCACAGCCACTGAAGGGACAATCTTGCCATATCTTTTCTGGGTTATGACAATTGTACTGTTTGTTTTCTGTTGTCAAATGATTTTGCCCCTTGTCATTTTAAATTTGCATACTCTATCCTTGTACACCAGGGGTAGGCAACCTAAGGCCCAGGGGCCGGATGCGGCCCCCTGAGGCCTTTGGACCACCCCCAGGCCGGTCCTGCCGCCACCGCCCCCCGCTGCCACTGCCGATATTGATTATTGTTTTTATTACTTGTTCTTGGGGTTTTCTTGGCAAAATCTCCACAGGAGGGTTGCCATGGCTTCTCTGGGGCTGAGAGAGTGTGCATGCATATTTTTTAAAATTTTTTAAATTTTATTTATTTATTTATTTATTTATTCATTTTTGGTGCTTCGGCCCCCCAATTATCTGAGGGACAGCAACCCGGCCCCTGGCTCAAAAAGGTTGCCTACCCCTGTTGTACACCATCACCCAGTGCATCTTGCAGCAATAAGATGGAGTAACACTAATTTGCATTTCATTCAATTGATTTGGTAAACTTCTATTTATTTAGACTAGATGTTTATGTTAAAAAAAAAAAGGGACTTACAAGAATTTTACCTCTAAAATCTACAGCACTCAAGCTAGCTTTTGTTACAATGGCATAAGAAGTATTTATATAATTCCCTCCCTTTCTAAGGAGTGACGAGCATATAAAAGTAAAATAAGAGGTTGATGTAAAGCTCTTTCATATGTTTTTGAGAGTTGACCTTACTGGGTTGGACAGTGAAAGAATGAAGAAAAACCCTGACCTCAGCTTTCAGTGCATGTTTTATACTTTTTTTTAAAATGCGCACTCTTTCTTTAAGTGATTTCCTAGCTATTAACCACTGTATTTGAGACATGCTCAGAAACAAGCAAAATAACATTTGTGAGTCAAGAATTTTTCCCCCTCAAAGAATCATGGTAGATAGATCCAGTATTAGCAGTTTACCAATATTCAGATGAAGCACGATTTCGTCAAGTCATATGCTATGGACCCTGGGCAGGGCTAATCTAAGGCATTTAGTGAGCAGCTAATGGTGCCCTTTCTCCTGCCCCACCAAATGAAGGTACATAATGCCAAATGAAGGTCAAGTTATTCTGATACCCAAGGCCACAAATCTGGCATGCACCTCTTTCTCTCCTTTGCAGTAAACATACAGTCATAACTTAAATAAGTAGCAATCTGCTATCCTTTCATGACACTCAACGTCTGCCACCTGAGGCAGTTGCCTCATTTTGCCTAACAGTAGGGCCAGCCCTGATTTTGGTATATTCCCTCTAATGCAAATAAAAAGAAAGACATTTTGGCTTGGGTGCTCAAGTCATGAAAAGCCTTTAGAAAAAGAAACAGAATCTCTCTCTTTCTCTCTCTGTGTGTATGTGTTTCCCTTTTCACTTTGTTAACAAGTGGCCATGTGTGGTGCCACAAAAGAATCTATGGGGTTCTAACTGACAACCAAGCCCTGGTCCAAGACATTGGTAACTTGAGGCATTTTAATACTTCTGTGTACAAGATGGTGCCTTCTGCCCTTCCATACCCCAAAGCTGACCAGATTGGCAGCTGAATCTCACTTCAGCACTGGACATGGGACAACATTCCTCACTTCACCTGAAAGTAGTAGGTCAGTTTCACCAGAAGGTGATAAATGCAAGGAAGGCTACTCAGCACAGACATCTCTGTTTGTTCCCTGCCCCTCAAAACTGGCTGTATAAAGTTGCTCTCTCACTCTGCCAAATGGTAGGGCTGGCCTTAGTTTAAGCATTACAATGTGTAATTATGTGGACCAGGCATAATAAGGTAGACACTTGTCTTCAGATGATGAACTGAATTGAGCCTAGGAGCTCAACTGATAGATCACTTAATACCTAATATAGCAACCAATGTGTTGTGAACTCTGGTTGGGAAAAAGAATGATGGAGGAAGGGAGATAATGTAAAGTAAAGGATAAAACTAGATAGACAAATGTAGAAATGAATGAAAAAATTCATAACATTTCAGAGTAAAAACAAGCAAACATCTGAAAATGGATCCAGTGTTGCAGGTTGAGCATCTGGAAAGGCTAAACATTTAGATGGCGGGAAACATTGACCAGCAGTAGCTATTCCAGTGGGTTTTGGATGCAGAATTTGATTTATTCTGTATTTTGTTGACAACAATCTGGTCAACATGTTCCTGTTCCAACCTCAATATGCTTCTTGATATCATTTCATTTAATCACCAAATATAGACAGTACAGTACCATACAAAAATGGACTACAAAAATAAAGGTCTAAAGACTGAAACTGTTTGGGGATAACAGCTTTGTCTCTTTGCATTCATTTTTTTTTCTTCCAGTTTGCACTTACTGGAGGGTATGAAGTGTCTGATGATAGTTTCATTGCCATTTGCATTCTCAATCAGCTATATTCTTGCTATTAAAAATAAAACATTTCTCCCTCAATTGTTAAGGTGGACAATAGCAGAAGTAAAACAATAGGGCTGACTTTTCTTCTCCATTCAATTGCTTCAAATGAAACATGTAGTGACAAGTGGTTCATTATGCCCAGAAAATAGAAACAGAACAGAGGAAAAACAACAGAAATTACCATACTTTGCCAACTTGATATGGCATTCTTTGTCTTTTTTTAAAAAAAGACATTTGCTGCAGTAATTATGATGAAAAGTTTGTTATCCTGCCCTGTCAATTTGAAAAAGAAAGAAAGATATATAAAAGAAGGGAGAAGATGGTGGTGACTCCCTAAACTGCAAATATCCTTCAAACTTTCTTTTTCTTAAAAAAAACAATCTATAACAACTCAAACAAAATAGATGTACTGTACTAGACATCACAGTTCAAACTGCTAATGATACAAGAATGGTGTCAGCTAATATATAAACATATATTAAGGAAAGTAAATATAATTTGACAGGAATTTCATTTGTTCATAAACATTCATTTCATACAATCTGCATATTTTCTATTGGGCAATAAACATCTCCTCTCCCCCAAAGAGGACATGTACCAAAATTGAAGAGAAGAAACCTGATGAATTATTTTAGCATTTCCCTCCTCCCACAACACTCCTCCTGGTGCACTGCAGGTATTTCCACAAGTCGTTGACCACTAGGCCTTCTGCCTCTTCCATGGACTCAGAGCTCCATCCCTTGGTATTACTGGCTTAAAGCAATTGAACAGATGAACGAGAAAAGGTCCACATAATAATTCTTCACCATGAGGTTGAAGGGACCATCAATACCAAGAGAAATGTCACAGTCGATGAGGATGTGGAGAAAGCATGTAGACTTGATTGAGAACTTGTGACTTTCCCACCTGAAATGGTCAAAACCAAAGATAAGCAGAAAGAACAAAACAGTCATTGTGTCACATGGGATTCAGTGAATTAAAAAATGTAAGGTTTGTGTTGGTTATAATAGGTTAGAATTTGTTTTCAAGTAGAATGTCTCTGTTAAGTCAAGGTGCAAAAATACATGTAACATTCTATTTCCCAAGAACGTTTGAGAGTAAATAAGCTGTTTTGCTTTTCTTTTTAATTTGAATGTTCTTTGCAATCTTATTAACCACTGATATTAGTTATAGTTAATCAATGCAAATATAAACAATGTACTGTGTCATCTGTTCTTTTTAAATTAGCACTCGTAGTTGGCCTGTTGACTGGAGCTGCAGGTTTGAACTAGCAAGGTAACACCTGTCCATTCTGAAATATTCTTTTTTCTTACTCATGCATTCTTCACATTATTTGTTCCATTCCCACTGTTACAGCTGTGAGTGCCATTGCTTATGTAGGCAAAATAGGTGCCAGAATCCTGTATCACCTTTTACTTAATGTATACTTACATATATTTAACTAAGTAGAAGAAGCACTATGTAGTGAGATTTTGTAGCACCTTTAAGATTAACTGAAAGAAAGAAGTTGGCAGCATGAGGTTTCAGAGACTTAAACCTACTTCCTAAGATGCATTTGGTGGAGTGTCAGGGACAGACCTATATATGCCCTTGGTGTGTGAGAATGTCAATTCAAATTCAAAATCCTTTGCGTATGGAAATCAAGTGGCAAGTCCAGTTTGGCACTGGAAACTAGCATGTAGGGGAAGAGAATAGATGAGTATAGGACACCCTCACAAGGATGGGATCAGAAAGTGTTGAAATGTGTGTAGTTTACCAGGAAGCCATTATCTTTGTTCAATCCCTTGCTGATGGACTGTAGTCTGTAGATGAACTCCAATTCTCCTGCTTCTCTTTCTAATCTACCTTTGTAGTTCTTTAGTTCAACGAGCGCTGTTCTGAGGTTTGAGATGGAATAGAGGGAGATTGAAATGTTCCTCCACTGATTTTTGTGTATTCCCATTCCTAATGTCTGATTTATGTCTATTTATCCTCTGGCACAGGGACTGGCCTGTTAAATGGCCCACACATTTATCCAGGAAATGTCATCACAAGACCTAATTACATCACCCACAATATTAGGAGGACTTTCATATGCTCATCCTCAAATGAGATTTATGCCATACTATGTCATCAATGCCCATCAACATTCTACATCGGGAAACAGGCCATGTTTGGTCTGTACCACTTTTGTGAATATTTTTGGGGAGGGACAGCAATATGTGTAAGTGTATCTTATGAGTGTGTATTTTTTTTGGGGGGGGGGAGTGGGGTGGGTCCTGCAGTGGTTGGTATTGCCGCCATCTCTGCACAGCACCCTTCCAACATACTTCAAAGCCCTAAAGCTGCCCCAAATTATAGGCTTTCCATGATGTAATATGAACCAATAGGATTGGAGAAGCACCTCCAATGCCTCCCCTCCATCAGAGGCACAATGATTAAAGAAGCACTGAGACCTTCAAAAGACTCCTGTGGATCTCAGCACTGATGTCATCATGGTGAGTCTGGGTATGAGAGGCATTGCTGGATCTTGCCCAATCCTGTCTACTCACGCTGCAGCATGGGATGCCAGTGTGATGTGGCTTTGGGACTTTAAAGTTGGTGCAGTGGTGGTATATGGGTCAGGATATCAAAATGTCTACATGCAGATCATTACGCTATGCTAGGGGGATGTTGAATTGGGACCAATTTTTGCACACATCCACACACTGACTACAGTGTGGTTCAGTGCATTTTTAATGTATGCATTTTTCAAATATATGCATTTTATCTGATATGTAATCCTGTAAACTGTGAACTTCTGAATGTGATATACAATTTTATCTGCATCTATTTCTGGGTGTTGCAAACTGAGAAGATCTGCACATACCCCCTCACATGCTGCATGGAGCAGATTTCAAATGACAAGGCTCACGGGGTCCCATAGCATTCTTTCTTTCATTATATAATTAGGAGATGATGGGCTGGGCATGTGTATGGTTTTAGATAACCATTTTATTATTTTTATTCATCATGACCTCCAAGTGTCTCGATTTGGCAAGGACAATCCCAATTAATTCTATACTGTCCCACTTTCTCTTTAACAATGTTGCATTTTCTCTCTCCTCCTTCCACTTTCTCCTTCATCCACAGCTTACTTTAATAGCTGCAAATTGAATTCAAAGGGAAAAAGCAGTTTGCACTCAATTAACTCAGCAAGGGTGGAGAAGAGGTGGAAAATTGCCTTTTCCAGTAAGCTCAGGCAAAAGCAAAAAGCTGCAGTCTCTCCTAGTTTGTGTGTTCTTCCTCATTAATAAATTTTGTCATTTTGTCCACATTTTTAGGTTCCTTGGCAATAAATGTTTTGGTTTTAATCTGTGAAATGTTAGATGATATGATTCATGTGTTTATTTATCAACTTTTATATTTTAGCCTATATCATAACATCTCAGGATAGCATGCAATCAAAATCAGCTTTAAACAATTTAAAACAGTAAGGAGTGATTTAAACAATTTGAAATAGATGAAAAACATATATGGTAATGTAAGCAATATAAAGCCATTTAAAACATGTTAAAGTAACATACCTTTTTTGGATTCAGACAAGATTTTTAAAATCTCTTTACTTCTACTTTTCTACAACAAAATGAGACTCATTTCCAAGTAAATGTGTTCAGTATCATAGCTGCAGGTGCAAACTCCACTTACTATTGCAAAGACAATGGTGCTATGATATGCGTATTAAAAATATGAAACTAGACATATTCATTTTCGTTCTTTCTTGTTTAAATCAAGGGTGCAAATATTTTTTTTTAAATTTTTTTTCAGGATTCCAGAAACAGCTGGAAAACATGGCATCTTGTGGGCAAGGTACTAGGAGAAAGCTGTTAATTGTGTATTTCACAAATGAAATAATAGACTTAGCTGGGAAGGGTGTATTATTTGGAGTGAGATCCCATTTCAGTTTGAGGTTCAAAATTCTCTAGATATAACAGTAACTGGTGTTTCATACCCTTTGTTTACCTTTACTAGTATTAATTTATTACTGAAATAGACAAATCATTTTCTGAGTAGGAAACAGTTTTTAGGATGTGCAGAAGACAATATTATTTTTCATGCAGAAAAATGGTTTCCTGCACAGAAAATGTGATTTCAATGCACATCAACCAAAAGTGAATTTTGTAAAGAATAAGTCCTAACTTGTAAATAGACTTCAATAACTGCATGGTTTTCGAAGACTTTCTCACAGTGGGAGGGAAATTCTGAAATTATTTGTTGCTTTTTTTGAGAAGGAAACTAGTGAAGAATTACATCCCTACTGAGATCTCAGTATAATCAGCATATATGATCAGCAATTTGAGGATTAAAAAGAAATGTCAATGGGGAATCTGAATTCTTACTGTGGGTGAGGCAATGCCCTCATTATGTCTGCCCTGTAGCTACACCAACACAGAGAATAGGTAGCTGTGTAGACTTCTCTAGCCCAATCCCTGAGCCAGTTTCCATACTGGAAGGAAATGTGGAAGGTGGCTCCATTACCTACCACACTTTGAATGTCAGGTATACTGATTACATTATTGAAATGAATGAATATCCCCTTGCAAATATTCCTCCCAGCATGACATCGTTCAGTGTGACATCTTTCAGCATTATATCCTGCAGTTGGCAAACAATGCCAGATCACATTGATAAGAAAAGTCACTTTGGGGCAGGGTGATTAGCTCAACTCTGTGCTTTCGTGTTAGCTAAAACACAAATATAATCTCTCCCATTTCAACCAGGCAAGTGTTTATCGGGAAAATTTTGCAAAATTCTGACACATTGCAAGATTGTGAAATATGTAAGCTTGAAAAAGCCGAATAAAGTTGAAAGGTCCTTTCCTTCACCTCAAACAAACAAACAAACAAACAAAAACAAATACCCCCCCCCCCCATCTATGTAAGACATCTCCAAAGCTGGCTGTATCCTGGAGGCAGCAGGAAGGATCTACATGCTGCCTTTACTTCTTTAAGTCACTAGCTAAATTTACCTAGATCCCTTTAAGTTGAAATCACTCTCTTTCAGATGCCACCTTCTGAGAATCTTGGATTTTCACCGGAGAATCTCACTGGTTTACTCCCTTTCTTGTGGTGATGTCTTGGATCAGAGAACCTTAGCTAATTTGTTCTCCATTTCTTTTCTCTGCTTGAAACAGACGTATGATACTCCCCAGCTTCTTCTCAGGTTTGTCCCTTCAGCCACTGATGAACAGTGGAGTTATGTCTGAGCATGTTCCATTTATCCTCACATACCTGGAGAAGAAGGAAGAGCCCTATGCTGAGGACATAGGCTGTTTCTTCTTCAGGTGTACCAGGATATCCAGAACATACCCATGTGCACACCCACAAATGATTTTGGATGGAAGGGTTGAAGAGATGAGGATGGAACAGGCTGCTGTTGCACACTTGAAGAAGCTTGGAAGAAAAGAGAACCCTTCACTCACAACAACAAGTGTTAAATATACTGGCAAAGATTTATGCTTCATCAGCACTCTATTGGTTATCTGTCAGCATCTCAGGTATTAGTCACGGATAAAAATGCATGCGTAATTGAGTTTCATAAGCTTCCACCATGGGATAACAATGGTAGCAGAGTTGGAATTCAATAACTGTGTGCGCCATTTCTAAGTATCATAGAGAATTTACCTGAAAAAGATGGTACTCTGATCTGGGAGCTGGGTGTTCCATCCCCTCCTTCGCTGACAGCACGGACTTCTATGATATAGACACCTACATCAGGGAGAAGCACCACTGCAGATGTTTTCTGTGTTTCAATGACTTGACTGTTGCTATGACCTTCTTGTCTAAACAAGACCTGTGAATGACATGATTGGGTGTAGAATATATGACTTCTAATGAATTTCTGATTCCCCTATGGGGAATGATAATTAAGGAATAAAGAAGTTTGAATTCAGCTGAAAAAAATGCATTGGGGAGCAGGGCCTGCATCCCTATTAGCCTTTCCTTGTCTCTTTCACATCCTTGTACAAGTCCCATCCTTCCTCTATCTTTGCTAATAAATACAATCTCTGAAGATCTTGGCATGTGACCTCTGTTGTCTTCTCTTGGCTGCTGAGCTGCAGTTTGGTTCTCTATAATGTACTCCATGACCTAGCATTTTGATTATTCAGTTTAATATGAGGAGCATTACTGTTAATTTCCATATTTTAAAAATGAAAATGAGAATGAAAAAAGATTGCCAGATAAAGATCTTATAGCACTCCCATTAAGTTCTGCAAGATTAGAAATAGTGAAATCATGAAAAACATTAGAAGGTCTTTCAGCACAAAAGTGGATAAATAGTGTATGGTCTATAGCAGTACTGGAACAGCTAACGTATAAAATGTGATTAGCAGGAGGGGAAATCAAAGGGGACAATTTGAAGAGATTTGCAAGCCCTTTATTACTTCTGTTACTCAAATGAACTCTGGATTTAAACCACCACCTGATCAAACTGTTCTCTGGTAAAGTATATTTTGAGTGTGAAGAATAACATAGCCCATTTGTGTGCACTTTGAAGATGAGTTCTATAGTGGTAGATAGTGATATATATATATATATATATATATATATATAGGCTTACTAACTAAAAAAGAGGTGGTGAGTGAGAGGAAAGGAGTGAGGAGAAGTGTAAATGGAGTGTTATAATTCAAAGACATAGCCATATTCTCCTGGATCAGTATGCAAATGTAGCACCTTTGTAGCACCTTTGAGACTAACGGAAAGAAAGAAGTTGGTAGCATAAACTTTCATAGACTTAAGTCTACTTGCTCAGATCTGATATTTCCACCATGAAACTTTATGCCACTAATGTCTGTCTCTCAGGTTGTGTCTGCACTGCAGAAATAATCCAATTTGACACCACTGCAATTTTGTGAGACATTTAGCCTTCTCTGTTAGAGAGCTCTAGTGCAGGGGTAGGCAACCTTTTTGAGCCGGGGGCTGGGTTGCTGTCCCTCAGACAACTGGGGGCCCGAAGCACCAATAAATAAATAAATAAATAAATAAATATAAAAATAAAACAATTTAAAACAATTTAATTTTTTTTAAAAAAATATGCATGAACACTCTCTCAGCCCCAGAAAAGCCATGGCAAAACCCCTGTGGAGATTTTGCCAAGAAAACCCCAAGAACAACTAATAACAACAATAATCATTATCATTATCGAAACAACTGGAAGGCAGGCCCACAAACAAGCAGGGATGCATGAACACTGTCTCAGCCCCAGAAAAGCCAGGATGGCAAAACCCTTGTGGAGATTTTGCCAAGAAAACCCCAAGAACAAGTAATAACAACAATAATCAATATCATCATGGCGGGGGGGCCCTGGCCCTTAGGTTGCTTACCCCTGCTCTAGTGCCACAACAAACTACAGTTCCCAGAATTGCATAGCATTGAGCCATGGTGGTTAAAATTGTGTCAAACTGAATTATTTCTGCTATGTGGATGCAGCCTCGGTCTCAGAAGTGCTACAAGATCCTTTTGGATTGTTAAAATGCATCTGTAAGTTAAAGAGTATTTGTAATGGTAAAATTCTAAATAATTTTTTTAAAAAATAACTGCACTGGATTTTATCATGGTCATAAGTTGGATGCCCAGGTGGTCAGAAGATGATAAAGGGACCCCAGTCAGAAACAGATTAGTTGACAATGGCAATCCCACCTTTTAAAGAGATAGGGATGGGGAACCATGTTTGTTTCACTCCCCCCAGTGTCTCTGCCAGGAAATTATCATGGCAGCATGCTTTAGGTACTTGGAAGCTGTCTTCAAGAACAACAGGGACGAGGAACTATAGGCTCTGCTCACATGCTGTAGGATGTTGGTCAAAGTGTAATTGTATGTGCACATAAAAGTTGTACATATGAGAAAGAGACTCATACATATCTATTTAGGTGCAGTCCAACAGGCACTTTCAAATGACATTTTGAAGAGTAGTTCATTCCTCAAAATGCCCTAAATTTGAGAGGAAGCTGGATATTATGAAAGTGGATTGATGAATACCTGAAGCTTAATCAAAACAAATCTCAGTATTTGCACTTCTACTCTGTAAAGAAAATATTAATTTTAATGGCACCTCATGCGTCTGCATTTCCTTAAATCCTACTGCAAATACTATCAAATTGAAGTGTTATCATGGATTTCCCTGCAGTCTGTCCCTACTATAGTGGAAATGGGATGGTGGTAATGGCATCAAACAGCATATATTGCTTAATTTAAAATCCCTGGTTGACAGTCCCTTTATTTAAAACATGCCAGCTAAAGAGCAAAGGTATTACATTTCAATTTAGTTCTCCTCACTCATTTTGTTTTTGTCTGACTCCTTTTTTTAAAAAAGTAATCAAAATAGTTTGTAACTTTGGGGTAGAGAGGGCTGACACATTTAAGAAAAGATCGTCTACTTCAGCAGAGTTGCCATGAGAGAATTGTGTCCTTGCAATACTCCAGCCCTATTGTTAAAGTTACTACTGTCAGAGATGTTGAAAAGCCATCAACATGGGGCTTTGTCACTCCCCACTTTTCAGCAATACTAGGCAGTGGTGTACCCCCTCTAAGACCACAGGGCACCATTATCTAGAAGCCATTTCACCTGTAGAACCTTGTAATATTCAGAACTACAGTTTTTTTCCCCACTTTTCCTCTTTATCTTTCCTACCAAAGTGTTTTGACTTTTTAAACCTAAGCTGCAGCTCAACTTGTCTTTTTCATTTGATTTGTAAGAGGCACTAAGAGCTTTTCTGGAGGCACAGGAAATATTACAAACAAGCCAAAAGACAAAATAGTGCCAACAGCACTGGTATGCTGTTTGTAAAGGGAGTGGGGAACTAGATTCATTTCCCCATGTTCAGTGCATACCACAAAACAGCTGATTATTGTGATTTCTGATTGTTTGAGAACATTAAGTGTATATAGTCTCAGCTAATGAAAAAACACATACAGAGAAGCAGAGATTTGGGGGAAGAGAAATGCAAGAGGGTCTTCTTAGTGGCTGCTCCCAGGCTCCAGGACTCCTTTCCTTGAGAGGCTACACTTACTCCTTCCCTTTTTTCCTTCTGGCATCAGATCAAAACTTTGTAGCTTAAATATACTTTTGGGAAATGACTGTCTATGGAGAAAGGTCTGTTAATAATGTGCTGTGTTGTCCATATTTGTTGATGGTTAATGGTCCTATCAACAGATGTAGGACTTTGTCACACCAGGCTTGAAATGTGGCATTAGAGCAAGATAACAGCATTTGTGGCTGTACCTTATCACATCATGCTGTGTCTATCAAATGGCTGGTCTGCAGTCCATCTGCTCATCTGCAGTCCATATTCACTAATGTGCAAAACCTCTCAATGCCCCACAATCATGCTGCTTTTTCACTATTGAATGAACGTGAGAAGTTCCTTCTAAAACAGTTCTGATATGCAGACAAACATGTGGTACAAGTGGACATGATTATGCTCCTCTCCCCATTTCCTTCACTGTTCCTAAGAAGTCTGTTTTTCTTTTTACCCCAATATCTTTTCTTTTCTCTTCTTTATTTTTTTACCTAATGGATTGCCATGATCACACCATTACACTAAAAACAACAACAACAACAACACAGAACATAAAAATAAATGCAGACTGAAAGACATACTGGGAAGGGATTAGGGCAGGGAGGTAATGCTGTGGATGCTGGTGTGAGGAAGGCAGAAGCTGAAACAGAAGCAACACAATAACACTTTTGAAGATCTGTGCAATAATAATTGTTCCCAACCCAGTATGTCTACACTTGCTAGACCAGTAGTCCCAAACTTTTTCAGGTTACCTCCTCCTTTCCTCTTAGGTGATAACCCTAGCACCCCCCCCCCATGGCTATTTCTTGGTATCAGGTCCACTGTTCTACTGGGGGGAGGGTAAGAGAAGATGCAAAGTATCCTAAGCAAGGGAAGTGTCTGCTTTCGGGTAATTTTGCAAACAAAGTAAATGAAATCCTGCTTGCCATGCAACCCCAATGGGTGACACCGGGGAAGTCACACTCTCCCAGCCACAGGGGAAGGTAATGGCAAAGACCCTCTGAAGAAACTTTTTCAAGAAAACCCCATGATAGGATCTCCATAAGGTCACCATTAGTTGAAACAACTTGAAGGCACAGAACTAAAACAATTGCTGCTAGCCAGCCCCATAAGTTTGTATTTGATGAAAGGAAGGTGAGGCTAGGGGGTGGCTTGGGAAAGTGAAAGAGGGAGGCCCCTCTATGGAAGGAACAATGCTGCCCAAACAGGGTGCATGGTGAAGAGGGTGGACAGGCAAGTCAGCTCAGCAGGATTTCCACCCGAGGAAGGAAGGGCTGTATACCCACTTGGGCACTCAATGTCATGAAATGTCCCTGCAGCCGCCCTCCTTCTCCTTCAGGCTTCTCCTGGCCAATGGATGGGGGGAGGGCGAAAAGAAGCAGGAAACCTCAGGAGCCGCCAGAGCATCCCCCCCCCCCCCCCCGCAGTAGAACAATAGGAGGTGTCTCAAGAAGCCGGGTTGGGTGACAAAAGAACTTTCAACTAAACTAAGTTTTAAACGGGAGATGTATAAGAAATGGACAAGGGGCAAAATCACTAAAGAGAAATTCAAACAAATAGCTAGCACATTTAGGGGTAAAGTTAGGAAAGCCAAAGTGCAGAATGAGCTCAGGCTTGCAAGAGGGGCTAAGAACAACAAAAAGTTTTTTTGGGGGGTATGTCTAGCAAAAGAAAGAAGAAGGAAATGGTAGGGCCACTATGCAGAGAAAATAGAAAAATTCTAACAGGGGACAGAGAAAAGGCAGAACTACTAAACAGCTTCTTTGCCTCAGTCTTCTCACAAAAGGAAAAAGGGTGTTCAACCTGAGGAAAATGGGGCAGAGGGCACAATAGGGGAATTGCAGCACAGAATAAGTAAAGAAGAAGTACAAAAATACCTGGTTAACCGAAATGAATTTAAGTCTCCAGGACCAGATGAACTACATCCAAGGATATTAAAAGAACTGGCAAATGTAATCTCAGTACCACTGGCAATAATATTTAAGAACTCCTGGAGAACAGGAGAAATCCCAGCAGACTGGAGGAGGGCAAACATTGTCCCCATCTTCAAAAAGGGGGAACAAGAGGATCCCAACAACTATCGTGTAGTTAGTTTGACACTGGGAAAGATTCTAGAACAGTTCATTAAACAGAGAGTCTGTGAACATTTAGAAGGGAATGCCATAATCACTAAAAGTCAACATGAGTTTCTCAAAAACAAGTCATGCTAGACTAATCTGATCTCTCTCTCTCTCTCTCTCTCTCTTTTTTTTTTTTTTTGATAAAATTGCCAGCTTGCTAGATGAAGGGAATGCGGTAGACATAGCATATTTTGATTTCAGTAAGGCTTTTGACAAGGTCCCCCATGATATTCTTGCAAACAAGATAATAAATTGTGGGCTAGACAATACAACTGTTAGGTGGATTAGTAACTGGTTGACTGACCGAACCCAAAGGGTGATCAGCAATGGCTTCTCTTCATCCTGGAGAGAAGTGATCAGTAGGGTTCCATAGGGTTCTGTCCTGGGCCCAGTGCTATTCAACATCTTTATCAATGATTTGGATGAAGGAACAGGGGGCATGCTTCTCAAATTTGCTGATGACACCAAATTAGGGGGAATAGCTAATACCCCAGGATGAAAATTCAAAATGACCTTAATAGATTAGAAAGCTAGGCCAAAGCTAACAAAATGAATTTCAGCACAGAGAAATGTAAGGTACTGCACTTAGGGCAAAAAAATGAGATGCATAGATATAGGATGGGAGACACCTGGCTTAATGAGACTATGTGTGAAAGGGATCTAGGAGTCCTAATAAATCACAAGTTGAACATGAGTCAACAGTGTGATGCAGCAGCTAAAAATGCCAATGTGATTTTAGGCTGCATCAATAGATCAAGGGACGTAATAGTGCCACTGTATTATGCTTTGGTCAGGCCCCACCTGGAATACTGTGTCCATTCTGGGCACCACAATTCAAAAAGGATGTTGAAAAATTGGGGAGTGTCCAGAGGAGGGCGACTAAAATGGTGAAGGGTCTGGAAACCATGCCCTAAGAGGAACGATTTAGGGAATTGGGTATGTTTAGCCTGGAGAAGAGACGGTTAAGAGGGGATATGATAGCTCTCTTTAAATATTTGAAGGGATGTCATATTGAGGAGGGTGCTAGCTTGTTTTCTGCTGGTCTAGAGAACAGGACCTAGAACAATGGATGCAAGCTACAGGAAAAGAGATTCCATCTCAACATTAGGAGGAACTTCCTGATTCAAGGCAGATAAGCAGTCTTAGCTGAAAGCTTTCTGAGCTGCTGTGGATCAGGGTGCTGGAAAACGATGACTGAAGCTTTCTCTGGTCACAGAGTGCGTTGAGACAGGCACCTGGAGAGATCCTTTGTTGTAGGGCTGCAGCTACTTATCTCAATGCTTCCTGTAATCAGCAAAAGACTGCAGTCATCATTTCTGAGCACCCTGATCTTCAGTGCCCCAAAAACTCTTTGGATAAGATACTACCTGGCTTAAGAGGTATGTTTAGGGGTCATGTTTGGTCATTACCAATCATAAAAGTGAATCCCAGAATTTATGAGAGCATAAATCTGACTTCCAATTTCATAAATATTGAACAGTATGTCAACAGCTATTATTTTAAAATATTTTCCCTTTTTAAAATTATTATTATAAGCAAACAACTATGTACAAAACATGTCACAACAACAAAGCAAAAGAAAACAATTCATCTCACAACTTTGAATTATGTTGTGGGTCTCCTTCTTGGGTTCTGTTCAACTTAAGTGGTCATTTTAAAGTCCAGTGCTTTCTTTGTGTAAATCTAGTCCAGAATGTCTGACCAAAGATTCATATGAGATGGAGTTTGTCTTCTCTTGTTTCTGTCTTTGTTTACTAAGTCAATGAGTCGGTACTATTTCTCTATGAAAGTTCCTGATTTTATTCATCCTGCATAACTTGCCATTCTATCAGACAGTTTTTCGAGTAACCATAGGTCCCATACCTTTCCCCACCACATATCTAAAGATAACTCCTCTGTTTTCCAGCATCTGGCAATTTCTACACGGGCTGCTGTAATGAAGAAATCTATGCAGTTTTTATGTTTCCAATTTGAGTTTATGCCCACATATATTAATAACAAAAGCATTTCTGGACATAACTTTACTTTTTGGCTGGTAATCAATTAAATTTGTTCAATACCAATTGTCAAAATGTGTTTATTTTGGGGCAGTCTAGCCACATGTGTAGAAATGTGTAATCAATGAAATTTGTTCAATACCAATTGTCAAAATGTGTTTATTTTGGGACAGTCTAGCCACATGTGTAGAAATGTGTAATCAATGAAATTTGTTCAATACCAATTGTCAAAATGTGTTTATTTTGGGGCAGTCTATCCACATGTGTAGAAATGTGCCATTCTATTGATAGTCTAATTTTGTTTTCCCTTTGGGTATGTACAGTTAGTTCTCTTCTACGACCTTGTTATCCACAGATTAGAGCATCCACACATGACCCTGCTCGTTCTTCCCAATGGTGGTAAGTGCACGCTGCCACACCAATGTGGTCAAGCATGCATCACACTGCTATTAGGATCAATGGGACTTGAGCTCCCACAGATTTTGCTATCCACTGGGGGGGGGAATTGAATGGAACCCCTGAAGATATGAAGAGCCAACTGTATTTACTGATTAGAGGTTTTATCTGTAGCTATTTTAATCTTTGTCTTACAGTGCTGGGTAAAGGCATGATGATGATGATGGTGATAATGATGATGATGATGATGATGATGATGATGATGATGATGAACACACACATGGATTGAGGCCTATGTGTTTGGTACTCTGACTCTCGGTGCTCAAAGATTCTGCTACAGACAGGATGAGTGCACAGCATAACAGTGTATAAAAAGCATTCATGCTCCAGAGAATGAGATGGTAAACATATGACAAACTGACCTTGTATCCCATGACATCAGATTCATTTGCTAAAGGTCTAACTGGTTCCCATCCCAGGGACACATGGGAGCCATCTTGTATCCACATAATATTGCTTGGTGCTTGACTAGGAGCTGGGGAAAGATTACAAATAAAGAGATAAATACATGATACATTGTTGAGAAATACATTTTTGAAGGTTTTTGAAAAAGAAACAAAACAACCAAGGGGCAGTTTAATTTTTTATTAGGTTTATGTTCAATTGCCAACAGAGCTAGACAAAGTTCAGCTGTATAGCCTCTTGCTGAAAAAGTGTCATTTTAATAGCTATTGGGCAGCTCTACATCATTTAATCTCCATTTGCTGTTCCATGTCAAAAGCATTTAGCCTTGTTTTCCAGAAAGCTAACCTTGCCTCTCATGAATGCCAAATGTTCTTGGTCACTTTTTAGGAATACAGATCCTTTGAAGTGAGCTCATGAATCAAAACAACACCACAGTCCTGTTTGTCATTCATTACATATCTCAAGAAATGGGGGAAAGAAAAGAAAAGAAAGAGAATAGAGATCTTTTCAGAGCTACACATATGAGGAGAACAGAAGTTGGGAACCTACGAGATTTCTTGGTAGCAGCACGAACGGCATTGCTAGGTGGCCCGTACCCCGCTGAGTTGTACGCCTTTACTCTCAGGTGGTACAGTGTGTTGCCTTCTAGCCCTGTCAGAATGATGGATGACTCATTTCCTTCTGTCCTGGCCTTTTCAGCTGCTTCTTCCTGTTCCATATCTTTCCAGTAACCAACCTGTCAATGGAAGACTGTGTGAATGATTGACCAGCACATTTGCGGGGTCCTCCCCTTAATTATGATCATTCATTCATAATGTCTATACCATGTTTCAAAAACTCATCAAAATACCTTGTTTCCACCACCCTCACAATAAACCTTTCAAATTTTGTTGAAGCCTGTGAAATAGTGGTATCCCAGTATCATGTGACACTTGGAAAAATATTATAGAATCAGAGTTGGAAGGGAGCATAGATGCTATTAAGTCTAACCCTCTATCATACAGGAAGACATAAGTAAATCAGGCCAGAAAGATGGCCATCCAGCTTCTGCTTAAAGATCTGCAAAGATCCACCACTCTTTGAAACAATCTATTTCACTGTCAAACAGCTGTTGCAGTGAAGATGTTCTTCATGTTTAGGTGGAACCTCTTGTCTGTTAATTTTAATTTATTGGTTAATGTTATAGTGTCTGTAGCAGACGAAAACAATTTCTTTCTTATACATGACATCCCTTTGGGCATTTCAATATAGTTATTATAGTCCATTTTTCCTCAGCCTGGTGCCCTTCAGATATGTTGGACTACAACTCACATAACTCCCAAATCAATATACCCAGCATATCTGGAGGATGTTAGTATGAAGAGTTCTATAAGTTTCTGGTAGAGTTCTATAAGTTTCTGGTGAAGAATTAGCTGTGGCCCCTGAGTTTATCTGTAAGGCCAAGATTACCAGCAACCTTCTTTCTCTCTACTGGTGGCCTGAATGGGCAATTGAAGGAAGTCAAAACAACTTATTTTTTCAAGGGTCTTCAATTCCTGATCCTTTATATAGATTAGGAGCAGAAAACCATAGTGTGCTCAGGGGTCAAATTCCGCACTTGGGACCCTATGGGTCAAAAATGAAAAAAAACCTGTGAAAATAATTTTTAAAAATAAAAAAAAATGAAGTGGTCAGAAGCTTGCTCCAGATTTTTTAAAAAGTTATTTCATACCATGTTGTATTTCAGATATGAAGACTGGGATACATGTGGCCAAGCAATATCAGATGTGATCAAGATGGCAAAAGTTATTAATATAGGACAAATGATGATAAGGTAATATATAGAATTTGCTTTATTACTGTGAGTTTTAATTAACTCAGGATGTAGCAATTAAAATTTAAGGACTGGAGTTACCGAAATAAATGGTGTAATTAATTCCCTCTCTGATACAGCTTAGGAAGTTTTAGTTCTTAGGTATTTTTATATTTATGCAATGTTTTTTTTTTTTTTGGCTTGGGCAATTTTTATTGGAAATATATAAAAGAACAGACAAAAAAAAGAAATAACAAACATAACGAACATAAACAATACACTAACACAAAAAACAAATAAAACATACGTTTAACTTCTAATCTAAACATATAAACATATAACTAAAACTCTTCCTAAGCAGAACCTAAGGATTATACAAACTCTTATCTTAATACCTATACTATCTTTTCCATATTACTAATACATACTACATCCTAAGCTTTATATATAAATATAATTAGGAATATGGCACTAAAAAAAAATATTTATGCAATATTAACTTTATTTGTCCAATTTTGTTTTTGTGATGGTATGTGTTTTTGTCATGTATGTTGTATGTTATGTATGTCATGTACGTTATCTGTGATTATCTGTTTTTTAAATTAATTAAAAATATTTAAAAAAAGATGGCAAAAAGTTATTAATGGGTAAGAGCACACAAGCTAGGAGTGGATGCAGCAGTTTGTTTCTGTCTACTGGGTAGGGGAAGATCTCACAACTCCTTTCCTTTCTGCTGAGTTGAGTGGAAACTATTTTTGCCATTTAATTCAGTCTGCAACAATTGAAATAAGCTGAGGATAAGAGGGGCAAGTTGGAAAAGGAAAGAGAAACTGGGACATTTCAAATGCTGTTGGGGGAAAAAAATGAAATGACAGAGGATTAATTGGAGCTGTCCCTGTAAAGTCAGGACAGTTGAAAAGTACAATCTGTATTGATGTTAAACAATAATGACAGGGGGAGCTGCAATGTATTTACAAGATGAGTTTAAAAGGCTTTTGAGGGGAAAGGTTGGCCATAAGAAGAACAGTCAGGAGAGTCTTGATGAGTTCAGAGCCACCAAAACAACCTTCCTTCTTTTGCGTGCTTCCCGAGGACTGCACTTTGTCTACCCCATCATAGGTCTGAAATTACCTGGACTTGGGTCAACCCCTGGGTCTTCAACAATCCCAACATATTTTTTTAAATAAAATGTTTGCTGCAAACTCCTAAACCACATGTCCAAAGGCTATCCAGCTCTCTCTCCCCCCCATTCTGAAACAGAATAAAGTATGCAGAAATGAGAACCAGATATAATTAGAACATCAAGTTCTGAAAAGAAATGGTGATACAGAACAGAACACATTAACTTGGAAATGAACTTTATTTTTGATATGGAAAATTGGGAGAGAGGAGCATCAGTGGCTTTGGAGGTCCCAACCAAACTTTCTACTAACCCTGAAGATTTATGTTTTTGGTCCACCTAGGTTGTTGGCATCTAAATGTGACCAGTAGTACTTCTCCACTGTTTCAGACAGTGGTTTTATTCATTCTTACATGGAGATGACAGAAATTGAATATGAGACTTTTTGTACACAAAGCACATGCTTTGCCACTGTGTGCCAACCCTTTCTTAGGGTAGACTGAAAGACAGAAAGAGACTCAACATCATTCAGTGACCTTTCATGGCTGGGTAGACAGATGAACCTGCAGGTCAACACTTTAACCACCATGCCATTCTGGCTCTCATGCATTGCACTGCATTTTGAAATGTGCTAACTTTGTTGGTTTTTGTTGCCTGCTTTATTTATCTTTCCCAAGAAATCTGTTCATTTGAGGAAAAGTGGTTCGCTCTGAAGTGGTATTTGACATTTTCAGCCAGCTAGTCACAGGGTGTCACACCATTAACATGCTGAAATTCAGCTTTGGCAGCATGGGACACCATAGAGAGACTGGACAAGGAAGAATGAGTGCTGACGGGAAGTCAAAACCACTTCAGAACATTCAAGTACAGTCCACCTCTCATGGGTTTCCAGAGAAATTTACTATTTACTATTCAGACTGAATTCTGTGAGGAAGTGGCATGAGCAATATTTCCTTCCTTGGCGAGCACAGGATACAGTGAGGCAGCTCTTAGCCTGTGTAATGAATTGGAGATGACAGAACACCTGAGGAAACCTTGTAATGGGCTAATAATACCCAAGCAGCATCGCTGGGGGACAGTGAGGAAACCTGAGGGTTTGGTTTGAGTTATTCTGATAGGAACAGGTTTCTGTCAATTGTAATTCAGGAAGAACCCTCTCTAAGGAGTGTCTCCCTCCTCCTTTCCACACAAAAGTTCAAATCGTTTTTGATGTTTACAAATCTGTGGCAGTCGTTGTTTGCCTTCGCTGAGTTTTCCACACTCTCTAGAGGTTGTACTAACAATGAATACTGAACAGCTCCTTAGTTATACTATCAGTATAGTCACAATCTTCCTGCAAACACTGGTTTTCCAGTGAGCAGAAATACTTGAGCAAGTTACTTTTTGGCACTGCACTTCCCAGAATCCCCTAGGTACTATGGCTTGTAGCCACATGCACTGAAGAATCATGGAAGATATAGTCCCCAAAAGTAAGTTATCAAAGCTCTGCTAGAGTTACTTTCATTAACTTATACTGAGACATGCATATTGGAACTGCTAGCTATTATGGATCTATTTATTATTAATTTTTGGCCTAAATCCAATACTAAGATCCAACTAAAGCAGGCCCCTTGTCTCAGTCGGAACTCAGTAATTCAGTACTTACATATATTCAGTTGACTCAGTGCATTTGTTCCAGTAGGGACTTAACAATTGGATTTAGGCCTTCATTTGGTTTAATAATATTATTTCTTTGAACAGAATGATTGTAAAAAATACCTTGAAGATGAAAAGAAAGATTCAGAGAAGCTCATAAACTGTCAGAGGACAAAAAAGTAAAAATAATAATAATTGATAATCAAAAATCAGAAAGAATAAAACTCGGCAAGGAAGAATTCAGCAGAATAAAACTGAACTACAACCTCTCTAAAACAAAAGAGTTGTTATATAGAATAAGACGTCTGCAATGGGAGAGGGAAGAGAGTGGCAGGTGAGACCAGGGAAGAGTTCCAAAGTCTCTATGCAATGATGAAAAGACCTTGTCCTGTATAACAACTCACCTCAACTCTGAAACGGGTTCATTTACATGACGGCTGGAATACTGATGGTATATTTTCGGAGACTGTTTATGTTCCCTTACAGAAGGGGTAGGCAACCTTTCCCCTTTAAGGGCCGAGGGACTTCAGCTCCCAGAATCCCAGGAGCTATTGGCCAACATGGGACTATTGGCCAACATGGCTGAGGCTTCTGGGAGCTGCAGTCCCTCGGCCCTTAAAGGGGAAAGGTTGCCTACCCCTGCCTTACAGCTGTGGTTGCATAGGTGGAGTTCCACAAGTGTAACATTCACACGGAAGCCAGCATGGGTAGTGATTTCAGCAATGACCCCAGGAGACAAGGGTTCAAATCCTTGCTCAGCCATGGAAAACCACGGGTCAACCTTGGATAATTTCTCAGCCTTAGAGAAGGGCAATGGCAAGCACTATCTGAATAAATCTTGCCAAGAAAACTCCATGATAAGTTTGTTTTAGGGTTTCCATAAGCTAGAAATGACTTGAAGGTACAGAACAAGAAAGAGGAGGAGTTTGAAATTTGTTCTGCACAAAATATGCATGTGGGGTTTTTGGTCACAGAACAAACATTTTTGCACAGAAACAGTATTTTCTGCACCAAAAATATTACTTCTGCACAAAAATCTTACTTTCTGCAGGGAAAATGCTATTTCTGTTGGGAGGGCTACAACACTTAGCACTGAAGAGTCAAGAATTCCCCAAAGTGGGCAATAGTAATGGTTAGATAGTCTGAGTGTCCCAAAGTGTCTTCTCTCCTTGTCTACCAATCCTGACCCCTCTGTGACATAAACTGATACTCTTAGGGATATCTCACCACCTCTTCTCTTGCTGTCAGTCATCTCTCAGCTCTTCCCTAGAATGAAGCTATTTTAGAGTAGCACCCTGCCTAATTTTCCTATCTTAGAATGGAGCTCCTGCAATAAATCCTTTATTTTGTTTCTGCAAACAAGCACTCTCTGTTAGTTTCCTACACAGAAAATGAAGTTCTCTGTACAAACACATGCAAATTTTGTGCAGAATAAAAACTGCAAAGATTCTCATCAGTTCAGGATTTTCCTTGTCCATACTGCAGAATTAATGCAGTTTGATACTGCTTTGACTGTCATGGCTTTATCCTATGGACTCCTGGGATTTTTAGCTTGTTGTGGCACCAGAGCTCTCTGACAGAGAAGGCTAAATATCTCACAAACACCAAGACCACTCTTTTATAAATTTTATAACTAAGGTGGATATTCTCCTCTTGCAAGAGACATGGTATACTGAGAAATTATGGCTAAATGACTTTATTTCATATTCTGTAAAAGCCTCACCTAGTAATAAGAAAGGCAGAGCATATGGTGGTTTAGCAGTTCTAATAAGTACAAAATTACAGGCTAGAATTACTAATTTACCCCCTTTACCACCATTGGCAATGGCAGTCCTAGTTAATTGTAATGGGCTCTCTATACTTGTTACTAATGTATACCTCCCCCCTCATCGCACAAAATCAGAAGTAAAACAGGATTGGGTAAGATTAGAGGAATATATAGATCAACTAACCACTCAGAACCCTAAAGCTGCTTTTCTGATGGGGGGTGACTTTAATGCACGGATGGGACCAAATGATAAGGTCTTGTTCTCCGTCATTAGTTGCTGAACCTTATCTTATTTCATCCAGATGCTTTAAAGACATGGGTATTAATTATGCAGGAACCTTGTTATTAAATTTGACCAACAAATACAATCTAGTTATCCTGAATGGCAATACTGATGGAGATATCCCAGGACAATTTACCCACCTAACACCTAAAGGAGCCTCCACTATTGATTATCTTCTGGCCTCTCACAACGTTTTGGAAATAATAGTTGAATTAAGGGTTGTGGGACAACTTGGCAGCGATCACTTACCATTGATTATGAACTTGAAATATGAAAGAGATCCCTTTTTATATACTAACAAAAGTGTTCCCAAAGAAATGACATCTGAGACAAGGGCCTACTCTATTAGATGGTCACCTAAGATTGAGATTATAATAGAATCATAGAATCATAGAATCATAGAGTTGGAAGAGACCACAAGGGCCATCCAGTCCAAACCCCTGCCATGCAGGAACAAATAGATAAAGCCTTGCAATCTGAACCTCTTCTGGAAATTCATAATGATCTCTTAACAGCACATAATATGGGGAAGGTTATAGAGGCATATCAAAAACTAACATCTTCCTTGAAAAAGACATTGCTTCATAATGCATCATATAGACCCCAAATATCAAACCATAGGCCCAATTCTTGGTTTGACCAAGAATGTATAGATATGAAAGATTCACTTGTTAAATGCTACAAGAGGTACAGAGAGAGTAACATGCCCTCTATTCCAGAAGAGTGGTACTTACTAAAAAAGAAGTATAAGGCCCTAATAAAAACAAAAAAAGAACAAGCCCTAAGAACAACTTGGCATCGGTTAATCTGTGCCTGTTAGTCCCATGACTCTTCTGCATTTTGGAAAATAGTAACGGGTAATACAAAAAAAAAAAAAAAAAAAAAAAAAAAAAACTAATCTAAGGGCAGATTGCTATATATCAGCAACATCATGGGAATCATTTTTTAGTAGGATTTTTACAAAAGAACATAATAATAATAATAATAATAATAATAATAAAATTTATTTATACCCCGCCCAATGGATACCCAATCAGGGTGGCTTACAAATTAAAATCATAGTCCACATAAAATATATAATACAGAAAACCCACCCTCCCCCCCCTTAAAACAATATTAAATCAACAATTTGTTAAAATCAACAGAATTTAAAATTAGAATCCACACAGAATAAGTAGGCCTGACTGAATGATCCCCTCCATCTAACAATGGGGCCATGTAGGAGCATCATCAGCACGACTGCTTATGTCCGGGGTGGGTTAACTAGTCTGGAAAGGCCTGCCGGAAGAGATCCATCTTAATAGCCTTTTTAAAGCTATCCAAGAATGTTAGTAGACGGATCTCGTCCGGCAGGTCGTTCCAGAGCCTGGGGGCGACAGCTGAAAAAGCCCTCCGGGAGGTAGCCGCAAGCCTCGATTTCTGAGGCTGCAGCAAATTCCTCCTGGAGGACCGAAGAGCGCGGGGAAGATTGTATGGGAGTAGGCGGTCCCTGAGATAGCTTGGGCCCAAGCCATTTAAGGCTTTAAAGGTGATAATCAACACCTTGTACCTGGCCCGGAAGCTGATAGGCAGCCAGTGGAGGGACCTCAAGACTGGAGTGATGTGATCCCTCCGAGATGTTCCCGAAATAAGTCTGGCTGCCATGTTTTGTACCAGCTGTAATTTCCGAACCAGGCACAAGGGTAGCCCCATGTAGAGTGCATTACAGAAGTCAAGGCGTGAGGTTACCAACGCGTGCACCACAGTTTCGAGATCCCTTACTTCCAGAAAAGGGCGCAGCTGGCGTATTAGCCGAAGCTGATAACAGGCGCTCCTGACTGTCGCATTTACCTGATTAGTCATCAGAAGCAACGAGTCAAGGAGCACCCCCAAGCTGCGAACACAGTCACTGGAGGAGAGCGTGACCCCATCCAGGACTGGAGGTTGTAACCCAATTCCTGGTTTCGGGGCTGCTACCGTGAGCACCTCCGTCTTGTCTGGATTCAGCTTTAATCTGTTTTTCCTCATCCAGCCCATTACCGCCCCAAGACATTCATTGAGAGAGTTAGTAATCATGATAAACAAATTAGTAATCATGATAAACTGAACTTTAACAGTAATATACCAGAATGGCCACCAGTCACAGAATCGGAGATACTGAAACCAATCTGAGTGGTCGCCTTTCTTATAAATGGGGATCACATTAAAACCAGGTAAGGCTGCAGGATGTGACAATATCTGTCCAGAGCTTATAAAGAGAAATTTAAAATGGTGGGCACCAATATTGGCACATCTGTTTACTTGGATTGATCGAAAAGCTGTCTTCCCTAAAGACTGGGCAGCACCTATAGTGATCCCCATTTATAAGAAAGGCGACCACTCAGATCCAGCGCATTATAGGCCAATCAGTCTATTGAGTGTTGTTAGTAAATTATATGCCAGACATTTGTACTTCAAGTTACAGGACTGGCTAGAGCTAGACAACATACTGTTAAAAGAACAAGCAGGCTTCTTACCTGGTCGTTCAACATTGGATCAAGGGCTCATCTTGAAACACCTGACTGAGAAATACATGGCCTCAGGCACAGGTGAACTCTATGCAGCATTTATTGACTTTAAATCTGCTTTCGATTCAATTGATAGAGATCTATTATGGAGAAAACTGCAGGATCTATCTATAGACAAAAGGTTGTTTATACTTATTCAGGGCCTGTATACACACACGAGCCTTAAAGTTAAGTATAATAACAAAGGACACCTCACAAATGCTATCTCTACTCACAGAGGTGTTAAACAGGGTTGCATTTTAGCCCCTCTACTATTTAACCTGTACATTAACTCTTTAATTGGATTCTTAAAAGGAAAATCTTTCCATTCGCCTCAACTGGCTCATCACCCCATATCTATCCTGCTATAGATGCCGTTTTGTTATCTTACACTGAAATTGGCCTGAGAAGACTCCTTAGACAATTAGCTACATACTGTCACAATGAAGCCCTGACACTAAATTACAATAAAACTAAGGTACTAGTTTCCCCCCCAAAAAGAACTATTCATAAATGGCAAATAAACGGAGTAACAATCGAGCAGGTAAACAGCTTCAAATATCTAGGAGTAGTCTTTCAGGCAACAGAGGCATGGAAACTCCAGGCAGAATTGGCAATTAAAAATGCATATAAGAATATGACAGCATTGAGGAGTTTCTTCTATACCAAAGGAGGTCATTATATACCAGCCGCTATAGAAGTTTTTGAAGCTAAAATTATCTCAGTTTTATTATATAGAGCACAAATCTGTACCTATAATAACTTTGTCAACTTCGAGATAATACAGACAAAATTTCTAAGAGGTAGTTTTTCAGTACCATGCTCTGTGCTAAATGCAGTAATGTGTCTTGAGGCAGGCTTGATTACCATCAAAGCACGAGCTTGGATTCTGATAATTAATTTCTGGCTTAAACTTACATTTGCTCCATGTGGGCTGGCTCCTTTGGTTCTATTAGATAATTTTCTTTCCTCCTGGAAAATGATGATTAACAGCATCCTGAGTAATTGCGGATTTTCACAAACTACCCTGATACAAATGGGCCATGAAAAGGCAAAATCAGCCTTTAGACAACGAATCTGGGATATCGAACTTCAGAATCATAGGGGTAAAATCAGGAATATCCCAGTTTTAGGAAGCTTGGAAATGACCTTTGTTAGGCCAACATTTGACCAAGCTAATAGTACCCAAATTTAGGGCAGCTTTCACTGCAGCACACTGCAACGTTCTTCCCTCTGCTGTTTTGGAAGGAAAATACAAGAAGATCCCTTATGAGAACCGGACATGCTTATGCTCTGATACCTTAGTTGAATCACTCCAGCATATTATACTATATTGCCCTTTCTATCAAGGTGTGCGCTCCTCTTTAATTTATCCGATTTTACAAAAATTTCTGGGGCGAACAGCCAATCGCTATTTGTTATTACTACTCGAGGATGTAGATCCACAAATAACCGAGAACATGGTCCGATTTTGTGCTGTAGTCATTGCTACACGCAAGCAAATTATGAAAGACCATAACTATTCCTAAATGAGGGAAACGAGATGTTAAAAGATCCCTTTCTTTACGTTGGTGTGTAATGTAATGTTTCCTGTTTACATGTACATTTGTTTTAATTTTATTTTATTTAGATTTATCAGTTGTGTGTGATTTTATTGGCTAATATTTATATAATTTTGTGATATTTTGGTCAAAGACCGTAAATAAATTCTGATTCTGATTCTCACAAACTACACACCCCAGAATTCCATAGCATTGTGCCATGGCAGTTAAAGTGGTGTTAAACTGTGTAAATTCTGCAGTGTAGATGCAGCCTGAGTTTCCAAACATTCAAGAAGCACATTTTTTTCTGATCATTTAAAAAAAAAAATCAGATATTCTTTCCATCCCTTTTTCTTCACCTGAATCTTGGAAACAGCCTCTCTTGCCTGCTTGTTTTCCTCTGTGCATTCCCCATTGCACAAAAGAATGAGAAGCAGGCACTCTGGCAGTTGGCTGCACGATGTTTATACTAAGAAGAAGAGTGTTGTAGTGCAACCAGCCATGTAACTACGGGCCTCGGCAGACGACTAATTGGGTCGTCTTCCGGGCCCGGAAGAGGAGGGGCAGCCGCACGTTCGGCGCCCCTTCCTCTTCCTGAGGTCGCCCCTGGAAGCGCCGGCCATCCGCACGGCCGGCACTTCCGGGTTGACCTCACGCCGCGGCGACCGCACTCGCCGCAGCGTTTGAGTCAGGGAAAGTGCGCCCGCTGCTTTTGGGGCACACTTTCCCTTAAATCTAAAAGGAGCGCCAATTTGGCGCTCCTTTTAGATTCGGCAGGGAAGCGCCGCGGTGAGGCTGCCTTGGCCCCGCGGCGCTGCGGACCAGGGCGTCTTGGACGCCCTCGTCTGCATCCCCCCTACATGAGTGTAGACTGACATTATGCAAGTATGATATAGGAACTCAGCTGATTATTTTAGTGTTGAAGTCAAGTTTTAAAAAATCCAGTGAAATTCCCCCGATGAACAGAAGCACAGTGAAAGTCCTTCAAATATTTCAAACCTTTCCTTGGGACTCCCTGGACCTAGGATGGCAAAGTGGGCTTGCAGGGAGTTCTGGCTGGGACAGTGGTGCTCAAACCTTTTACCCTTCAACTGTGGGAATATCCTGCTTCCTCCAATATTTAGCATAGATTATTCTTGCTGCTATGATCAGCAAAAAAAGTAATTTTCCAAATTCTTTTTCAATCTCAATATTTACAATATTCAAAAGATATATTTTTGGGCCAAGGCAAACTTGTAAATTAGTAATTTCCCTAATTTCAGTGTTAATCTTCTTCCGATATTTTTTGGCCAGTCCACAATTCCACCACATATGCAAATATGACCCCACTTCAATTTCACACTTCCAGCAAACTGGATTGCAGCTCTTGTACATTTTAGATAGTCTGAGTGGTGTCAAGTACCAGCAAAACATTAATTTGTATAAATTTTCCCTTAGATCTACATTAACAGTATATTTTATTCTGCTTTTCCATATCTTTTCCCAATCATCCATTTGAATAACTTGATTTAGATCTCGGGCCCAGTTAATCATATAATCTTTAACACAATTTTCCTCGAGTTCCCAATTTCTTATTAGATTATAAAATTTAGATACCATCTTTTTAGATTCTCCTCCAAGGATTTTTTCAAAATTTTTATTTGCCAGCCCAATTTGATCCATACGAAAATCCATCCTAAATCGCTCCAACAATTGCCTATACATAAACCAATTAACATTGTACCCTATTTGTAACAATTCTTCCTGTGTTTTGAACGTCATTCTACTCCCTTCAATTTTAATCAAATCTTTATATCTCACCCATGACCCTTCGTTATCTAAGCCCTTAATCAAGATGGCCTCAGCGGGTGATGCCCACAGGGGTATTTGTGTACACCATTTTTTTTTATTTTGTCCAAACCCTCAAACATGTTTTACGTATATAATGATTTTTAAAATTTCTATCGTGTTTAGTTTTATCATAGAATAGGTAGGCGTGAAAACCAAATTGAAGATCTTCCCCTTCCATTTCCAATAACTTACTATTATCTAATTTGAACCAATCTGGCAACCAATCAAATAAAATATACAAGCATCAAAATACCAGGATAAATATGGTAGGGCTAAGCCGCCTTTCTCAACCGAATCCTGTAATTTTTTTTTAATTTAACCCTTGATTTTTTCTTATGCCAAATAAAATCCAAAATATCCTTATTCCAGTGCTTGAAAGGTTCTTCATTATCAATAACTGAAATATTCTGGAAATAAAACATCATTTTGGAAAGCACATTCATTTTAACTGCTGCGATCCTACCCATCCACGATAGATTCAAATTATTCCATCTTCTAAAATCATCTTTAATTTCTTTCCAGATTTTTTCATAATTATTTTTGAAAAGATCCAAATTTTTAGCAGTTAACCATATCCCTAGATATTTTACTTTATTCTCTTTTTTAAATCCAGAAAATGCTGTGATCGTTTCTGTTTCTTTCTTAGGAATATTTAATAACAGCATCATAGTTTTAACTTTATTGACTCGATAACCAGAAACTTCTCCATATTGTTTGAGAGTGGACATTATAGTTTCCATACATTCCCACAGTTGAAGAATGGAAAATGAAAGTACTTGATATTTATGAAATAGTAAAGTTAACATATTTGTTAAGAGATAACATGTTAACCGATTTTTATAAAACGTGGAATCCTTGGAGAAAGTACATGGGCAGGAAGGATGTTGAGAATCAGATAAGTTGTATTGCATTAATGGAATAGCACAGGATACATTAAGATAAGTAGGATTAATATTTAAGAATGGATTTTGACTTAGAAAGTATTATTAGATAATAGTTAAATATTAATATAAGGATTACCAGAATTTTAATTATATATTAATGTCAACAACCTTATACATTTAAGTATTAGTTACTAAGCAGATAGTGTTAATTAAATACATATTCGGGATAGAGGTATTTACCCCCCCAAGGAAAAAAAAAGGTAAACAGTACACCTTTTTTTGTTTGTTTGTTTTAATGCCTACGATGTTAAATGGATTTGGGATTAGTAGTTATAGTATAGCTCCGGATGATTACTCTCTCAGCACAGTTCGGGAAGAATCTTTTCTCTTTCTGTTCTTTCTTTTTCTTTTTCTTTTTTTTTGTTTCTTGATTTTCTTTTTCTTTTTCTCCATACAGATGTAAGTATTATGCATGTATGTATGTATGTATGTATATATGTGTAGTTTTATGTTGTTCTTTTTTAAGTTAATTTTTCTGTGTGTTTTTATCTCGTAATAAAAATTAATTAAAAAAAACCCTTTTACCCTTGACAGCAGATGGCGGTTCTCCCCTCAATCAATGTCTTGAAGCGGAAATGGATTGGATGAGGAAAAAACGACTCAAGCTGAATCCAGACAAAACGGAGGTACTTACAGTAGGGGCCCCCAAACCAGAGATTGGGTTGCGACCGCCAGTTCTGGACGAGGTCATGCTCTCTGTTAAGACTCTGGGGGTGCTCCTAGACTCGTCCCTTCACATGACAGATCAGGTGAATGCAACAGTCAGGAGCGCCTGTTATCAGCTTCGGCTGATACTCCAGCTGTGCCCTTTCCTGGAAGAGATCCATCAGATATCCAGCTTAGATGGCTTTAAAAAAGCCATCAAGACGGATCTCTTCCAGCAGGCTTATCCAGAATAAAGCTAATCCGAGATCTTCCTCCCCCAGTAGTTGATTTCACTTTGGCTTCCTCTCTCTTAATATGGCCTTGCCCGCTGGGTTGAATTAGCCTCTGATGTATATTGGGAAATTGTTCCATTGTTATTGTTATTGTTATTTTAAATTAGATTTTAATGGATTTAATGTATTTTTAAGGGGGGGTTATATGTTTGTTATAATGTGTGGGTTATTATTTTAATGTAAGCCGCATTGATAGCTTTGGCTAAAGGTGGGGTAAAAATAAAATTTTATTATTATTTATTATTATTATTGTTCATATTTACATGTGGATGTCTCTCTCTCTCTCTCTCACACACACACACACACACACCATGATGTAGTATATGAATATATATTTTTTAAATTTAGCATGTATATTTTAATTCACAGATTCATGTATATTCATATTTCAAAATTTTATAAGGAAATAGTATTGTTCAAATTAGAACAGTTTTATTTAAGTAAATTCAGTGTTTAACTCAACACGTACAAATTTTACACATAAAAAAGTTTGGAAAGAAGATGAGGATGAGGGATCAGGACCTGCAATCTTGTGACTCTCTTGAGCAACTCTTGTGCCTCCTGAAGGTCCTGCCCCACCATTTGAGAACCATTGGGCTTGGGATTTTGAATCTCACTACTTATTATTTTGGCTTCATTTATCTACTAAGCTACCAAAGCAGTCTTATACAAGATGGCCTATTTTCCAGGATGTACATTGTGCATGGAGTTTTGCCTGTGTCAGTCCATTTGTCTTTTTCTCTCATGTTGCTGGCTTCTTTAGAGGGCACTGCATTGATTCCAAGTTTATCCAGAGGCTCATTGGCTCTGAAGGAGCAGCTCATAATTATCTAGACAACATTTCCCCAGAGAACAAGGCTTCCAGCTCAGTTGGACAAGAAGGCACTGACATGCTGGTTTACTAATCCAGGCAGAAACTCCTTGCACAGAGACAATCTGCAGCTGCTAGCACTTTTTCAGAGGAAATGGGGTAGAGGTGTGAACCTCCCTGTTCATGCCCCTATAGCTAAAGGACTCCCATAGGCGTTGGCTTCCCAGGTATTAAATACTGTGGAAATAGGAAAAATCAACATAATAAAAATACCAACTATAAAATAAAACAAGGCATATTATGCACCCATTAGTGTGATAACACAACATTTTAACCCTAGCCTTTAAAAGTGAAAGGACTCTAGGAGTTGTCCCAGAACTGGAGGACCTAAATCAGTATGCAAAAGGTCTTGTAGCACCTTTGAGACTAACTGAAAGAAAGAAATTTGTATCATGAGCTTTTGTAGACTTCAGCCTACTTCTTTATGCTATCAACGTCTTTCTTTCAGTTGGTCTCAAATGTGCTACAAGATCCTTTTGCATACTGTTTTTTTCCAGACTTTAACATGCTATATCTTAGGAGGACCTAAAGATGATAGTGCTGGTAATCTCTAGATTGGACTTCTGCAATGTGTTGTACATTGGGCTGTCTCTGTACCCAGTTTGGGAACTTCAGTTAATTGAATACATGATAGCCAGATTGGTTACTGGTACATCTAGGACTGACCATATTATACCAATATTAAAAACACTCCACTGGCTGCCAATTAGTTTACAGGAAAAGTATAAAGTTGGTTATTACCTTTAAAGCCCTAGTGGTTTGAGTCTGGGTTACCTGCAGGATCACCTTCTCCCATATAACCCATCCTGTACACTCGGGTCTTCTGGGAGAGATCTACTTCAGTCAGCCAAAACTAGGCTCACTGCAACCTAGAAGACATTTTCTTCAGCCACCCCCATACTGTGGAATGACCTGCTGGAATAGATTTGTCAGCTTGAGATACTGCCAGAGTTTAAATCAGCATTTAAACCAGTCTCTTCGGGCAGCATTTATTGATAGATTTTAATATGTATCATATTTATATGCTTTTATTTATAATATCATGTGTTATTTATTTCAGTCCTCTGTCATATGATATTATATGTGTTATTTGTTGTTCCCCATGTTGATTCACAGGGAAAGGAAGGTAAGAAATAACTACTACTACTACTACCACTACTACTCTGTTATTTTGCAGAGAAAGACATTTTACATTTCTGTATGAGGGAGGAAGGAAAAAGAAGATGTCAGAGGACTGAAATAAAGAATTAAAAGGAATCAAGTGCCCAAACAAAGCTGTTTTTTTTTTTTAAAAAAAGCATGTGTACCATGTTGTTGTTTTTTACCAACAGTAATTCAATCCAGCGACAGCTAATACCAAGAAACAAAATTGTACTGCAGATGTTTAGTTTGGCTTGAAGAAGAGGGGAACAGAACTAAGAAGGTTAACAATAAGCTAGGAAATATACAAAGCAATCATACTGTACAAGAGGGGTGGGGACTGTAAGTCCCTTTCAGTGTTGTGTAACTACAATTCGCCATTTTTTTTCATCATTGGTTATACAATATCCAGTGAATCATGATGCAGGAAATATTGAGATACTGAAGAATTTTTTCCATGCTGGACACTCTTTCCTGCTGAGTCTTTGTGCCCACTGTAGTTCATACTCTCCATCTGTCCTGATTTGGCAGAGACAGCCCAGATTAATCTGTCATACCACTTTTTAACTGCTTTTAAAATGTCCCATTTTCTCTACTCTTCTTCCCATTTCCCCCCTTTGTCCCCATCTTACTTAAATTACTGCAAACAGAGTTCACATTGCAAATGCAGTTTGCTCTCAAGTAACTCAGCAGTGGGGAAAGTAGAAGAGGGGAGGGGAAAGGATAGAGTTTTGTCTTTCTCTGGAGGCTCAGCAAAAGCAAACTGCTACAGCTTCTTCTGCCTTGCATGCTTGTCTTCATAAATAACTTTTGCCATACTGACCACACTCTGATGTTGCTTGGGCACTTGTGCCTGGTTTTCATCTGTGAAAAGTTGGAAGATATGATAGTATGAGAGTTTTTGGAGGGGCTGGAGTTGGGGAGAAAATGACCAGGTGGACTCTCTAGAGCAGGGGGAGGCAACCTAAGGCCCAGGGGCCGGATGCGGCCCCCTGAGGCCTTTGGACGGCCCCAGGCCGGTCCTGCCGCCCCCGCCCCTGCCGCCCCCTGCTGCCCGCCATGATGATATTGATTATTTTGTTATTACTTGTTCTTGGGGTTTTCTTGGCTTTTCTGGGGCTGAGAGAGTGTGCATGCATATTTTTTAAAAAAAATATTTTTTTAAAAAAATAATTTTAATTTTTATTTATTTATTTATTTATTTATGGTGCTTTGGCCCCCCATTTGTCTGAGGGACTGCAACCTGGCCCCTGGCTCAAAAAGGTTGCCTACTCCTGCTCTAGAGGTTTGATGGATGCTGCTCTAAAGCAGCGTGCAGCATCAAGGACCAACAGCACACAGTAAAAACAACAAAAGCTTATTTTAAATATAGCTCCTTAACCTGAGATTCCTCCCTGGGAACCTTTGTTGGAGCAATTTTTGTCAAGGATGTTTTGTTTTACAATATTTACAATGATGCAAGTGAGAGTGCCACAGAAATCTTACATTATAGATCTAGTTCTGTGTGAATTCTGCAACTAAACATGACTCTAAAGGGCTAAAGCGTATATGTACTGTGTTATATACTTATGTGTAAATATTAATATGAGTTCTAGATTACCTTGTAGATCTGCCTGAACATTTCTGTGCTAGAAATGCAGCAATGCTCAGCAATTACAGAGTTAAAATGACTCAGTGAGAGCAGCTGTGATAAGGTTAAGTAGTTTCCAGTTATCCAAAGTCTCTTCACTTCTTATCCTCCTACCCTAACCACTCTGAGATGTAAACTGATCCTCTTATGGATTTTTCCAGCTGTTCTTTTCTTGCCCCCTGATTTCCTCACTTCTGCTAAAAGTCAAACTAGCTTATAGTTTGGTGTTAGTTTAGCACCCTTAGGAAGCTTTCCTGTCTTTAGTGGAGTACTTACAATAAAGCCTGAGTTTTTTTGTTTCTTCAGCCGTTGGTGTCATGGATCCTTAATATGAATTGTTAGCCACTGCACATGTGTACTGTCTATAATTTCAAACACTCACAAAAATAATATGGTATAGCAACAGAGGGTTTGCTGGGTGATTTAACCAACTTTCAACTCTGGGAGCCGCAAAAGAAGTATATTTTACGGTGGTGGTGGGGAATGCTTCCAACAGATGGGGAAAAAGAGCCAAGGCGAGGGGGTTCACTGACAAACCTACATTAAGATCAGAAATAATGCCAGTCTACAACAACCTTTGCATAAAGCCAGAGCAATTCCACTGGCAGTGCCATCTACCATTCAAAGATGCTTGTGAAACTAAACAAATTGCTTTGACTACTCCTCAGTTCAACATGCAGCAGACCTGCATTTCCAAGTAGGTCATGGAAGATTTATCCCTCCTGTAACTTTTGTCAATAAAACAAAGCAGGAAACCCCTGGTGAAAGAAGAAGTGGGTGAGCTAACAAAACAAAACAAACCTGAAAAGGAAACTGCTTACTGCTTAATATTATTGCAAAAAAGAGGGTGAGCCATCAAAGGTGAGGACCCTCATCTATCCAGATCAAGTAGGGGTCCCATACCTCAGAGCCTAGCCTGGAGTTTCCAGTTTTTGCGGGCCATCTCCAAGTGAGAGTTGTTCTTATTGTTTTGTGCCTTCAAGTCATTTATGACTTACAGTAATGCTAAGGTGAACCTATCATGGGGATTTCTTGGCAAGTTTCTTTGGGGGGGGGGGTTTGCCATTGTCGTCCTCTAAGGCTGAGAGTGTGTGATTTTCCCAAGATTGGCCAGTGAGTTTCCATAGCCAAGCGGGGATTTGAACCTTGATCTCCAGAGCTGTAGTCCAATGTTCAAACCACTACACCACACTGGTTCTCCAAGTGGGAGACAAGGTTGCAGATTGTCCAGTTTTGGTAAGCTCAGCTTCAGGCAAAAGGAAAGGGTTTTGTGAAATCTCCAGCTTGAGCAGTTTATTACAGTTTGAGGCTGAACTCAGGGGTAGGCAACCTTTCCCCTTTAAGGGCCGAGGGACTTCAGCTCCCAGAAGCCTCAGCCATGTTGGCCAATAGTCCCATGTTGGCCAATAGCTCCTGGGATTCTGGGAGCTGAAGTCCCTCGGCCCTTAAAGGGGAAAGGTTGCCTACCCTGCCTTAACTGATTTCTTGCTGCAGTTTGAAATGCCTTCCTGTGGGTCTCTGTTAACCTCATTAGCTTCCTTCCGCCTTCCTTGTTATGATGCCAGGACTCACCCTCCATTCCGTTATGCATTTACCTTCTACCTAGAAGAAAGTTCATTTTCCTGTCTCTCTATGAAGGCAAGAAAGAATAATAATCCCTTCATTTTACCTTCATCTGGGAAATCTTAGCCCCTTAAGCTAAGATTTCTGTCTTAATTTCCAAACAGGAAAACATTTTCTCTGTGCATGTGTGTGTGTTTGAATAGCAAAGTGTGAGCAATTGTGGTTAGTACTTAATGCATGATGCGCAATGGCATTATCAAAGACCCGTCCCTGGGTCTCAGGTTTTAGCCTGGAACCTCAGGACTTGAGACTCTCCTCAATGTGTGATTTCCCCCAAGACATTTGGCTCTTGATTTCTCCATACTGCCTTGTACTGCCCCTTCCTTTTGCTAAAAGCAGGGAGGGAGAAGATAAATTCCTGGAAGCCCTCAGATGCCATAGTTAAGCTTTCTAATATTTTAAAGACTCCTCAACACTTTTTAAACATAAAAATACAGTTGGGCCATGGTATCTGCTGGAGTTTGGTTCCAGGACTCCCCTTGGATGCAAAAATCTGTAGATGCTGAAGTCTCATTATGTACAATGTCATACTAACATAGTGTTCCTTATATAAAATGGCAAAATCAAAGATTTGATTTTTGAAATTAATTTTTTTCTCTGAGCCATAGACAGCTGAGAAAATCAATCCAACTATACTGCAATATAGTTTAGGCTTTAGAATAATTGGAGTTTGACCCTGGACTCATTGAATTAATTGGAGTTTGAGAAGTCAAACTTTATGTAAGTTCCATTGCATCAGTGGATCTACTTAAGTGGATATTAACATTAGATTTCAGTTTAGCAACTGTATATTTTGCTTAGCATAATGAGTAAACCAATCATCTCTAAACAACTTGTTCTCCTATTGTTAATAATATATAATCAAGAATGAAATTCTGACAGATATTATAATGTCTAATTATTTTAGTAGAATACAGAGTGAGGCAAACAGAGATTATTTCTTGTTGCTTTCTGCCATCAGGTCAGCTTCGACTTATGGTGACAGTATGAGAGAAAGACATACATGAGAGCCAGTCATCTACAGTTCTGCTCAGGTTTTCCAAACTAAAGGCCAGTGGCTTTTTTTCATTGAATCAATCCATCTGTAACATGGCCTTCCTCTTTTGTGACTGCTTTCCACTTTACAAAGCATTATTATCTTTTTTTCAGTGAATCGTGTGGTATCATGATATGTCCAAAGTATGATAGTCATTATTTAGCCATTATAGTTTATATCAGAGTCATCAATTAGGGTGCGGGGATATGTACCACACTGGATGACACCCCAGAGGGGAGTGTACTCTGGTGGGGTGATACATCCAATGGGACTGATGCTGCTGCTGGGCAGATGAGAAAGGACATCATCTCCCATTCATGCTCCTCCAGCATCCATGCTGGAACTCGAACGGGTGCTCTGGAGGCCACAGCACTGCCTCCCTCAGCAGTGGCCACTGTTGGCGGGGACATGCCTTCCATTCAAAGTCCAGCATGTGTGAGCAGCCATGCGGGACCCTGAATGGATGCTTCAGAGACTGCATTGCTGCTACTCCAGCAGCAGTGTGGTTGGGTGACTGCCAGCCAGCTGGCCAACCAAGAAGGTAAGGTAAGCAAAGCAGTGCTGGTGGGGACCGTAGGGCAGTCTGCTCCCACCCAGCACTGGATGACATCAACTGCAGTGAAGCCACTAGTTTATATTCATACCTCAAATCCTCGAGGTCTTCCTAGACTTTCTTTACTGTGTCTCCATGCAACAAGAATTTCTGATACGGATAATCCTGTAGCTTTAACATCAGTAGGAGCAGCGCTGGGTTCTGCAATAATAATAATAAAAAAAGAATGGGAATAATAAAGTCCAGCTATAACAACTTGTACCTATCAAAAATACTAGACTTGAATTTGTCAGGGACTTTCTCTTTAGTCTCTCTTATGGCTCAGGATAAAACTTCACAGTTGTCTTGCCTATCAGAAAAGTAATGCCACAGAAATCATTATTTTCACTGTGGTTCTTTATGTCTTCTCATCATACCTATAGCACTGCCAGGACCAGAGAGATGGGCAATCCAGAACCCATATGCTGGATTCAATTTCTGTGAATTAGATGTTGTACATGTAGATGTTTCTCAGCAACTAGCAAAATGTGAAGCATTATGATGGGTACAACATGAATGAAGAGAGGGTTGGCATGGCTGATGAAACATGCATATTGTGCTATTCAAAAAAATATCCTCAAGGTGATGTACAACAAAATAATCATATAATCCATCCTGCAAACATAATCCATCTCATGTGTCTTTCATCCACTCAAGTCATATGCAAAACTCACTTTCCAGATTTCCCTCCCTCCTGCTAGCAGATTTTGGGCAGAAAATCATATGCAAAATAATACTACTTTTTTCAACAAGGCATGCTATTACAAAGCTATTTATATAGATTTGTATATGTTTAAAATGTGCTGCTTCTCCTTCTCTTTCATTTGCATCTCTTTTATTCCCATCCATTGCTTTTAAAATGCAGTATTTATCGCAAACATATACCTAGATATCTCTGTAAATTTAAAGGGCAGTTGATCCTTTCAAACTGGCCACAGATTTCATAGAGAAAAGAATGCTGCACCTTTGGAACAGGGAAAATCAGCATCCATAATCACATTGTACTCATAATATAAAAGTATACATGCTCTTGTTAATGTCATGTTGTTGTATTGGGAATGCATGTCATTGCTTCTGGTTCTGGTGACCAGGGATTCCTCCTTGCAGCAAGTGTCAATCCCCCCCCCCCCTCAATTTAGAATGTCCTGATATAAATGCTGTTTCAGATGCATACCTAGCAGTACTTCCGAAAAGAGAGGTAGCAGCAGGTTGGGGAAATTCCAAGTGTTGTGGAAGTCCCCCCCCCCCATCAAAGTCTTCAAAGCCTACATGCACTGAATTGTGTATCTGTGTGCATATTAGCAATGCAATTCTTTACTAAGGGAATATCTACACTGTAGAGATAATGCAGTTTGACACCACTTTGGGCTTTCACAGACTGCCAGAAATAATGCAGCTTGAGGCCACTTTAACTGTCCTGGCTCAGTGCTAAGGAGTAATGGAAATTGTATTTTTTTTCTGGGACATTGAGCCTTCTCAGTCAGACAGCTCTGGTGCCACAATAAACTACAGTTCCCATGATTCCTTAGCACTGAGCCAGGACAGTTAAAGTGGCCTCAAGCTGCATTATTTCAGGCAGTCTGTAAAGGCCCTTTAACTGCCATGGTTCCATCCTACAGAATCCTGGGATTTGTAGTTTTGTGAGGCACCAGCAGCCTTTGGAAAAAATGGTAAAGACCTTATAAAACTACAAATCCCAGGTTTCCATAAGATGGACCTACAACACTTAAAGTGGTGTTAAACTGCATTACTTCTAAGTGTTGGTATACCTTACATTTCTTCTCAAAGGAAGCAATGAGTAAATTTTAACAATTTTCTACCATTCTGGACTCACCCACCCCATGAAAATGAAAAAATCAAACAAACAAATATTCAAGTCCCATTGGGTTGAATGGGTGCATGCTCCCGCACATGGCTCCACACATGAGCCTAGGGCACATGTGCCATTATTTCCCTCCTGGCTTCCCGTTCATGGAAATTCAAGACTGCAGATGGGAAGTCCACAAAATAGGAGGGATGACTGTATTATGCATTGGAACAGGTGCACAATGGGGCTGATGTGCATCAATCCGGTTGTGCACTGGTCCGGTTGTGCATCTGGACATTGGCTAGGCAGTGTTGATGTGCATTGGTGAAGCCCAATGTATATTAAAACACTCTTTCCAGCATCCAGTTATGCATGCTCACAATTAACTAATAAGGTTTCTTAGCACCACTACTATAAGGAACAGCATGGTGTAATGGTTTGAGCATTGGACTTAGACACTGGGAGACCAGGGTTTGAATCCTGGCTTGTCTATGGAAACTCACTGGGTGAACTTGTGCAAATCACACACTCTCAACTTCAGAAAACTCACTAGGTTCACCTTAGGGTCACCATAAGTTGGAAATGACTGGAAGGCATACAACACCAACGTACATAAAGTTATATAATATAGACAGTGGTATAGGACTCCGGTCAACATTTCTGCATAAAAATATTGATTTCTGCACAGAAAATGCTGTTTTTTTTGTTTGTTTTTTTGCATACAACGACCATGTGTGCAAAATAAGTCCCAAACTGTGAAGATATTAGTCAGACCATGATTTTTCTCAGGATTTCTCAACACTAAAAAAATGTGTTGTTGTTGTTATTGTTGTTGTTGTTTTCTTACCATTTTGTGAATATTTTTCAATATTTTTCCATCCTTTGTGTGCTTGTGTTGGAGGCAAACATTTTTTAGGTTCTATGTTGCAAGCAAAAATTCTAGAGCAGTGATGGTGAAACTTTTAGAGTGCCCAAACTGCAACCCCAAACCCACTTATTTATTGCAAGGTGCCATGTTCCTCTGACTTTCTAGTAATGAACTCTGTGCTGGAGCAACAGCGTGCGTGCCCAGAGAGAGGGCTCTAAGTGCCCCCTCTGGCATGTGTGCCATAGGTTCACTACTACTGTTCTAGAGACATTAATTTTGTCATAGCCAATTAGTTGCCAATGTAAAGCTAAAAATGTGCAGAAGGTGCCATATTTTTCTTTTGTATTCTGTTGACAGTACACTGCTTGGATGGGTGTATACAAAAGACTCTTCTTGACCTCAGGGCTATGAAAAAGCAAGCATGAAGTTTTCCTTTGCCCAGTGATGGTCCCCATAAAAGGAATGTGAAATGTGGTCTGGAAAGGTAATTGAAATACTAGGACAATGACATAAAAACTTCAGAGTGCCAGCTTTCGGCAGCACTAAAAAACATTTCTCCAACATTTAGGCATGAGAAGAACCAACTTTTCAAGGAAGTGAATGTACCAAATTTCTCCAACTCTTCTTTCTTTTATTGTGACTTTATATAACAGTATCACATCAAGATTCTTCTTGCATGATGTTTTAATAAAGCACTCCCTGGCCTTGATACAATACTACACCAAAAGCAACTGAATAAAACAAGACATCAAAAAAGTATCTGGATAAACATCACATTGCAATTACTTTTGTGTAGTGCTTTTATCATCTTCAGTGATTTATCCCTCCTCCCTTGATCACTGGAAGTTTAGAAGTGTGGGGGAAACTGGAGGGAACTAAATGCAGAATGTGCCATGCACTGTGCTCCATATAGATTCTGGGAATAAAATGTAAAAACACTCTCTGATCCTGTTAGTTTTAAGCAATAGGATCAGATAATGAAGGACCCCCAAATCTGACAGAAATTCAGGCAAGAATTAGTGAAGTGCCCCCATGATACCTTAAATTGGCTGATAGCCACCAAACCTAGATATAGATTATAGTGTAATATCTGACTAAATATAGATTAATCTGTATTATATAGGTTAGATAATTTCTCCATCATGACAACCTATATTGTCAACTCTGACTGGAGATTTTCCACCTCTTCAGATTTCTGAGCCTTTCCCCCGGAGATGGTGGGGGTTCAAACCAAGACCTCCTCCATGAAAAGCATGCATTCTACCATGTGCTCTGCAGTCTTTTCCTCTTGTTTTCCCCTTTCCCAAGAAGCCCAGGAGTTTCTCTACTTGAAATGTTACACCATGACATCACCTGGCCAGTCTCATTTGAAAGTCCACAGACCCTACTTGTTTATTATATCTTGAGGTAATTGGCTTGAGTCCTGTTGGTGGCACAAGCAACCATGACGCCTGCCAATATCTTTTTAGGATAACTGCAGAAGGAGCATCCAGCATCTCCTTTATGCAATGTTCCCCAGGGGTGTGCAACACAGCTTTCTGCCACTAGAGTGACCCTCACAACCATTTTTGTAGACAGGCAGGGTAGAGGGATAGCCAGGCAGTGGACAGTTTCTGCAGCCAGGCATACAAAGACTATGGGAATCTCCTAGACCTCCCAGATGTTCCTCTGGAATGCTAGGAAGGTGATGTTTTCTTCATTCATCTGGATTCAGAAACACAGCCAGCTGCTCTCTGGCTATGCTTGGCTGGCTACTAGATGTGTGGGGTGGCCCAGTGGCAGATAGAGGGTGGAAGAGGAACTACGCCTGATGGATTTTTTTGCTTTGACTTATAAGTCTCTCCCCATTTTTCTCCCTCCATGCTGTTTGCAACCTTTTGACTGATGAAGAGAGCTGAAAATCTTTTTTGTCCCTTTGGGTTTGGCCTAATAGATGCATTGCCACAATATGGTTTTTAGATTTAGTTGCTTACACACTTACTTTTCTTTTATTTCCCCTGTTGGCTCTGTGTCTCCTCCCTGTTCTAGAAGTCAAAAATATTTTTTTTTCATGACACCAAAAATGAGCTCATGTTTTGAAAGCATAAAATGAGAAATTTCCACAGTCAAAGAAATATTGTGCTTCAGCATTTGGTAGCCAACATGATTTTCTGTGCAGTAGGCACACCTTGTTTTCCCTTTTATGCATTATAAAGATTTGTGCATTGAAAGTCATTTCCTGAATTTTATATCATTGAAGCAATTACCTTGTTGTCAGGGAGGACGGCAGTGGGACAAATAATTTGTGATCAATGCAAAATGTTGGGTGGCAGTTTTCTATAAATGTAAAAGTCATTTCTCTCTCATGGATCTCTACTGCTCAAGATGAAAAGCAAGCAATGAAAAGTAAGCAGAAAAAAATATAAACAGCCTATTTGCAGTGTGAGCACAGAAATCAAGTATTTTTGTTGAATATGTATAACAAATATGGGGTTTTGTGTGTGCGTATGATGCATGCCGTTACGCGCTAGGATTTAATGATATTAAACACTAAAATGCAAATTTTCAGTTGGGAATGTACCATCTATGAATAAGCTAAAGTATAATTTCCTGAACATTTATAGAGATGAAATTGTCATTTTTATTGATTTGAACTGGGAAAGGGAGCATCAAATCTGTTATAATCCAAACTAGCCCCTAACTCAGTATGTTGTTGAACATTGTTTGACTAAGGCTAATACTAAGACTGATGATTCACTAGGTTTTCCTATAATTGTTGCCAGGGTTATGATCATAACCCTTTATTAATATTGCACTGTCAACTTCCAACTATAAAAGTCTTTGCAGAACTTTGTGGATGAAAATGTCAAAAATCTATAAAAGCTCTTTTTATAACACTGAAAATATTTTGTGCCACATATCAACCACACTGTTTTCTCATTTGCAAAGCCCAGCATCTCAGGTTCTATATTTAGTGTGTCATATATTAAATTTCCCAGTATCTAAAATCTAAATGAGTGTTCTGCATTCATTTAGTTAAAATGCATTTTTTTTTAAAAAAAAATCAATGGGTATTTGTTGTTATTTGCTGTCAAGTTGGCTTCAACATATGGTGACCCTATAAATAGGAGACCACCAAGAGGCCTCGTCATCGATTGCCCTGCTCTGGTCCTGCAAAGTCAGCATTGTGGCTTCCTTGATTGACTCAACTCATCTGTAATGTGGTCTTCCCCTTATCTTTCTGCTTTCAAGTTTACCAAGCATTATTACCAGTGAATCATATTGTCTCATCATATGTCCAAAGTACAATGCTATCAGTTTAGTTATTTTGGCTTCTAGGGCAAGTTCACACTTCATTTGCTCTTGGAATCATTTTTATGTCTTTTTGGAAGTCCATTACAGCCATAAAACTCTCTTCCAGAACAATGTTTCAAACAAGTTGATTCTCTTCCTGTTAGCTTCCTTCACTGTCCGGCTTTCAGAACCATACACAGAAATTGGAAATACTATGGTATTGGCAACCCTGACTTTGGTATTCAATTATAGATCTTTCCACTTAAAGATCTTACATAGTTCTTTCATAGCTCTCTTTCCAAATTTTAATCTTCTGATGTCTCAGCTACACTCTCCCATTTGATTAATGACTGAGTATCGAAAAGGTATAGAAAATATCTTCTTCTTCTTGTTTACTGCCTTTGAGTGAACTGTGAATCATGGTGACCCTGTGGATAAGACATCTCCAAGACCCTTTTCTCTTCCACTGCTTAAGTCTTGTATAGTCATGCATGTGACCTCCCTCATTGAGTCTATGCAACTGGCATGCAGTCTTCCTCTCTTTCTACTACTCCCAACCTTTCCCAGCATCACTGTCTTTTCTAATGAGTCTTGCTTTGTCATGATGTGGGCAAAATACAACAGCTTCAATTTGATCATCTTGGCTTCTAGGAATGTTTCAGGCTTGATGTGTTCAAAGACCAATTTGGTTGTCTTTTTGGCTGTATTCTCAACACTAATCTCCAGCACCACATCTCAAATGAGTTGATTTTCTTTCTATCCACTTTTTTCTCTATCCAGTTCTCACAAACATACATAGCGATGGGGAATACCATAGTTTGGATGATTCTGACTTTAGTGCTCAATTGTCTATCTTTGCTCTTTAAGATCTTGTGTAGTTCTTTCATTGCTGCCCTTCCCATTCCTACTCCTCTCTTAACTTAGGGCCTAAGCAGACTGCCAGAAATAGTGCACATTAAATTGAGGCACTGCCCTGGCTCAGTGCTAGAGAATCATGGGAACTCTAATTTATTGTGGCACCAGAGGTCTCTGACAGAGAAGGGTCAATGTATCAGAAAAAAATACAATTCCCATGACTCCCTAGCACTGAGCCAGGGCAGTGCCTCAATTTAATGTGCACTATTTCTGGCAGTCTGCTTAGGCCTTTAGTCTTAACTGCATTCTCCTTTCTGATCAATGTTTGATCCAAGGTACAAGAAATGTTTAACTATATAGATTTCCTCATTGTCTAGGATGAATTTATGTTGGCCCTCCATGGTCATTATTTTTGTTTTCTTTATGTTCAGCATTGACTGCTTACTGAAATTCTCATTCTTATTCTCATTCCATGGTGTTGGCTCTCCCTTGTGTTGGCTCTTTGAACAAGATGACCTCAATAGTCCCATCTCCTTCCCACTCTTACCCCTGCTCCTTCACTTGCTCACTCCTTCTAGACCAGTGGTTTCCAGCCTGGGAATGCAGTTCCCAGTTCTGGTTTTGACAATGGTGCTTATCATGAAGAAATTAACAGTTGGCCCTCCATATCCAGATTCAACCAAACTTGGTTCAAAAATATTAACACACACAAAAAATCTTCCAAAACAAACTTTGATTTTGCCATTTTATATAAGGGACACCATTTTTCTACATCATTGTATATAATGGGACTTGAGCGTCCATGCATTTTGTTATCCCTGAGGGATCCTGGAACCAAACCCCAGTGGATAACAAGGGTTCACTGTACATTAAAGTATGGGCTATGTGTTTGTTTTGTTTGTATAACAAGGAAAAGTTTATTAAATGATTGATTGACTGCTAAATGGTTCAGAAAAAAACTTGAGAACTGCTGTTCATGGTACGAGGATTAGATTTTGTTGCAAATGCACATCTATGGAAATGTATAGGAAAATGTTTATCTACTCAGATATTTTCCATTTGAGCAAATCATGGACCAGTTTTACCATTGAGCAAGATGGGATGACTGCCACAAACCAAATTTGGGATGCCTGAAAAGACAGCCAATAGTTATTGTATTTCTTCAGAGGACAGGATCAAAATTCAAAATGACCTTAATAGATTAGAAAGCTGGGCCAAAATAAACAAAATGAATTTCAATAGGGGGAATGTAAGGTACTACATTTGGGCAGCAAAAAATGAAATGCACAGATATAGGATAGGGGATATGTGGCTTGACAACTGTACATGTGAAAGGGATTTAAGAGTCCTAGTAGACCACAAGTTGAACATGAGTCAACAGTGTGATGCAGCAGCTAAAAGCTGCATCAATGGAAGTATAGTGTCTAGATTGAGGGAAGCAAAAGTACCACTCTATTCTGCTTTGGTCAGGCCTCACCTGAAATACTGTGTTCAGTTCTGGTAACACAATTCAAAAAGGATGTTAACAAGATGGAATGTATCCAGAGGAGGGCGACCAAAATGATGAAAGGTCTGGAAACCATGCCCTATGAGGAGTGGCTTAGGAAACTGGGTATGTTTAGCCTGGAGAAGATAAAGTTAAGAGCTGATATAATAACCTTGTTTAATTATTTGAAAGAATGTCATACTAAGGATGGAGCAAGCTTGTTTTCTCCAGCTGCAGAGAATAGGACCCAAAGCAATGGATTCAACCTACAGGAAGAGATTCCACCTCAACATCAGGAAGACTTCCTGACATAGTTGTTTGACACTGGAATACACTGCCTTGGAGTGTGGTAGAGTCTCCTTCTTTGGAGGTTTTTAACAGAGGCTGCACAGCCATCTGTCAGGGATGCTTTGACTGTGTATTCCTGCTTGGCATGGGAGTAGACTGTATGACCTTTGTGATCTCTTCCAACCCTATGATTCTATGATTTTAACATTTTTACAAATAGCAAAGTTTTTTCTGGGATTTATGCCTTCGGTTTCAAAATAATTAGACTGGCATTGAGCATTATGTGCTTTAAATTGGTTGGGTGGGTTGATGCATCTTATGCTATTCCATCTTAGGCAGCTAAATATCTTGGTATGGCCCTGTGTATAGAGATGTTGCCCAAGACTTGGTATGCTGCCTGACAAATCTCTTTCCACAGAATACTAATGAGATAAGGCTTGGTGTATGTTCCACTGATGAAGATGCTATCCTTTACTTATGAAGATATTAATTATATCCCCAATGTCTCTCTTACCATAGAGGTAGGAAATGGACAGGCTGATTGATAGAAGAAGGGTTCTGTAAGATTAAAAGTTTTAAAAGGCATTTTCATGCTCATGAATATAAATGGCACATTTGTAATACAGTGGCAGAGCAGCCAGAATCTTCAAAATAATAGGGAGTGTTACAGGTATTGGTGGGAGGGAGTAGTGAATGTGAATCAGCTTGCAAAAATCATCTGCATAACACAGACATTATATAAGCTTTTTTGTGGGGGAGGGGGAGGAGACTACCACTTTCATAAACTATCAGTCAGGAATGGAACTGGGATGGGTGAGTTTGCAGAATGTAATCCATATAACCCTGCTCTTGGAAGTCACTTTTTTGGACTACTACTCTCCAAATCCCCCAATCACCATAGCACTTGGCTATGGTGATTGGGGTATTCTGGGGACATTATCTCACCAGCCTGCTGTCCCCTCCCCCCCCCAATCTCACTAGTTTAAGCATGGAAGGATACCAGTTTGGCATCATTTCTTATCAAACTTTCCCCTACGATAGCACTTTTGCAATCCATGCTTACATGATCTGTTTTCCTCACTGCCAAATGTCTCCTTCTGGGAGAAAGGGGGAGGAGGAACAAGTGATTTCAGCTGCCCAAAGCCTCCTGAAGCTGGCTGCTGTGTAAATAAATACACATTTGCATTTGGGAGAAAATAGTGTGTGTGTAAAACAAGTGATCCCAGCTGCCAACTGCCTCCCGAAGCTGTCTGCTGCGTACACACATAAAGGAGCCCAGCTGCCAACTGCATCCTGAAGCTCTCTGCCATGTAACTGTGCACACAACAGCCGACTTTGGGAAGTCACTGGCAGCTGTTATAGTTGAGAGGGGGAGGAGGAGAGGAGCAAAATCATGCCCATTCACATCACATGATTGCCTTAGAAGTGGATTTGCAATGGAATGGACCTTCCACACCAAGGCAGATATAGTATACCAGCAAGACTGAGAGCCTATTGACAGATTTTTCCTATCAATGAAAAGGTGCACAACAGTAACAAATGGAATGTAATACAACACCAGGACAGACAGATAAGTACCAGACAGAAAGTGTTTATTCTGTTAAAGCTCTGCTTTTTAGTCTCATGTCATAAAGTCCTGGGAGTAATACTCTAGAAAAGGGTAATGCAGATGTTCCCCTCCTTTGTTTCTCATCTGAAACCCTGGGCACTCATTGCTGCTCAGTTCAGATCAGGTTCAGTAGCCATTTTTCACATTCCAACCCTCTGTGACCATACTGATGCAACTCTACCCATTTTCCTTTCATGGCTGATGGCACCAATTGAAATCATACTCAACCATGACATTTCAAGCATCGTGCTTAGCACCATGACCATTGCTCACATGACAACACTGTTAGGGTGAACCTCTGTTGAGCTACAGCCTTGATATCTGGTACACAGGTAATACAAAATATTGTTTGAGATCAGTGTAGAGAACTCTTGGCTCAGCACATTCATCTCATCCAAACCAACAAAAAGTATGCAGCTACTTGCCATTAGTTGAAACTGTTGCTGTTGTTGTTGTTGTGTGCCTTCAAATAGTTTCTGACTAATGGCAACTCTATTACGAGGTTTTCGTGGCAAATTTCTTCAGAGGGGGGTTGCTATTGCCATCCTCTGAGACTGACAGAGTATGGCTTGCCCACGGTTATCCAGTGGATTTGCATGGCGAAGCTGAGATCTGAACCATAGTCTTCAGAGTACCACATTGGCTCTGACACTTAACAAATACTTGATCACATTTGACTTTCTATTATCTATGTCAGGGGTAGGCAACCTTTCCCCTTTAAGGGCCGAGGGACTTCAGCTCCCAGAATCCCAGGAGCTATTGGCCAACATGGGACTATTGGCCAACATGGCTGAGGCTTCTGGGAGCTGAAGTCCCTCGGCCCTTAAAGGGGAAAGGTTGCCTACCCCTGCTCTATGTATTTGGAAGTGCTTTAGCTTTTTTTCTAGGGAAGAAATCAGATCATAAGAAATTCACAAAAGAAAGAGGAGGAGGAGGAGGAGGAGGAGGTTGCTAGTGCTGTGTAGACCATAAGAAAGTGTCCTGAATCCATGTTAGACTGATATTTTTATTAAGCCAACTCAAGGTAATACAAACGTGTGCCAGTTTTCAACTACTGTAGATATGTTGAAGAAAACAGAAGAAGTCTAGGGATGTGGCTGAAGCCACTGAGGCTCCATTTAGGTAGATATTTGCATTTAGAAGGTATTTCTAAAGTTAGCACCAAGAGTATAGGAGCCAGACAGTCAGCTTCCAATGCAAAGGGAGATGGGGATGAACCTGAAATTAGTTAGTTTCAATAAACTAAGTGCTAGAATGTTTGAAATTAGAATATTGTAAAAATAGCTGGCCATAAGCATAAATGAAGAGAATTCTATTCACTATTAAATAAAGCTGTCCTGCATTCTGTTAAGTTAGCAGGATATAAGCAGCTGTGTAGGGCTGCAAACCAATTAAATTAAGTGTATGTTGCAGAATGTCCTACATCACTTACATTTTCTCAGCATGTTGAGATGATATGAATATTTAATCATTGTGAAGTGTACTGATTATGGAAATATTTTACAGACACAATTCCTGGTACTGTTTAGTTGGTTATATCTTTTGCAATAGATTCAAGGCTAGACTACCTCCCCAAAACCTCACTGCAGTTGCCAATTATTAAATGGAGTAGCTTGACATTGGGATGGAGAAGAACATTTGCCAACATTTTTTACATTCCTTTATATATCCAGTTAAGCTTATTTAAAATTAGAGTCATATTTAGTAAGATACACACTCACCTCCTTCAGCAGAACAAATAACAACAATAGGGCTGAATGGACCATCTCCTTTGTTGTTGTAAACTCCAACTTTCACTTCAAATGGAGTCAGGGGAGGCACACTCTCATCTCTGTAGATGAACTTGGAGGCATCTGAAGAGGTGACCATTTTTTCCTTCCAGCCTCTGGTCCCATTTGGCCTGAAGGCTACAATGTAACCAAAGCCTTCTCCATTCTGAAACTCTTCAGAGACTGGCTAAAGAAAGAAAGGTTGAATTATTGTCCTTTAGGTTTGGTATGAGTCAATGAAGGCAAAGGTAATCTGCACAAACCTGCTCTTTAGTTTTAAAATATATTTAAACAGGCCAGTGATGGAAACTGTCCACTGTGGAAATAAATTTGGAATATTGTTACTGTATTGAAACTATATGAGACCTGAAAAAAGCCTTAAGGCTTGGATACAGGTTATTGACAATCTTTGTCTAGAGTGTGTCCAAAGAAGAGTGACCTGAATTGTGAAAGATCTGGAAACCATGCCCTATAAGGAGCAATTCAGGGAACTGGATGTTCTTAGCCTGGAGAAAAGAAAGTTAAGAGGTGGCATGTTAGTTATGCTTAAATATTTGAAAGGGTATCATATCGAACAAGCTTGTTTTTTGCTGCTCCAGAAATTAGGACACAGAGCAATGGATTCAAACCTAAACATTAGTTTCAACATTAGAGGAACTTGCTTCAGCCATTGACATCTAGGCTCTCGGCTACCTCCCAGAGGGCATTTTCAGCTGTCGCCCCCAGATTATGGAACGGCCTGCCGGACGAGATCCATCTGATTACAACTCTGAACAGCTTCAAAAAGGCTGTTAAGACGGATCTCTTCTGGCAGGCCTTTCCAGATTAGACATCCCGGCCTCAGGAAACCCTCAAGACACCTCCACAGCATTCCCTACAGGAATTCTTGCCATTTTACTCCTTGCTGTATTTCTTGTTGTTTTTATGATGTTTTTATTTATATGATGTTTTAATTTAATGTCTGATTTAATAATTTTTTAAAGGGGGGTGGGTATTGGGTGTGAATTTTATATGATGTAATTTGTTATCATCTGTAAGCCACCTCGACTGGTTTCAGAGGGGCAGGGTATTCAATAAAATTATTATTATTATTATTATTATTATTATTATTATTATTATTATTTTAATAAACTTTATTGACTGATTTAATAAAAAACACAAAACACAAAACACAAAAAATCAGACATGCAAATTTCCACCCTACCAGTTCAAACAAAATGAACAAACATAACAAACATTCATAACTTACATTGTATCACGTATACTTACATCGTGCTATGTACATATACAAATCTACTCATACACTCTCAAAGATAAACTATACATTCAATCTTCTCTTTCAAAACCTACAACCTCCTGAACTCTTACCAAGTCATTTTCTTATCCCTTTTAACTAAAAACTCTTTCTCTATTTTCTTTGATTAAGAAGAAATCAACCGAAGAAGAAAAATAAACTTTTCTCTTCCCCCCCCCCCCCGTTTCTGCTATTTTATCCTATAATAATCTCCAACTCTGATCTCCTTAATCCGCTTTTCTTATCTTTCCCTCTATTTATAGATCTTAAACTCGTTTTTTGCATAAATAATCAAATAAGGGATCCCAGGTTTCCTTACTCCGTTCCCAATCTTGACATCTTATCAAATTGGTGAGTTTCCAATTCGATTATATCTATCAGTTTATATAGCCAATCTTCCATTGAAGGAAGATCTCCTTTTTTCCAATTAGCCACAAATACCAGTCTGGCACATGTTGTAATATAAAATAAAAGTTTCCCATGCTTACGTTCCATTGCATCATTTTCACAAATGTTTAACAAATATAATTTAGGATCCATTATGAATTGGGTCTGCAGGATCTCTTCCACAGTTTTCTGTATTCTATGCCAGAATTTTTTTTGCCTCCTTACAGAACCACCATACATGGCCGTACGATCCTACCTCTTTCTTACACTTCCAACATTTGTTGGAGCGGCCTTTGTATATCCTTGCTAATTTATCAGGGGTCAGGTGCAACCTATACAGCATTTTATAGTGGCTTTCTTTCAGATTGTAGCAAGTTGTATATTTCAGTGTTTTATTCCAGACCTTCTCCCAGTGATCTAATTTTATATTTTGTTTCAGGTCCTGCGCCCATTTGACCATTTGTTCTTTTACAGTCTCTTCTTCCATATCTAATTCTATTAAAGCCTTGTTGAAGAGGGCTATTTTGTGCGTATTATCAGGGAACAGATGCTCCTCAAATTTAGTTTTTTCTGATCTTATTCCTGATGTCTTAACATCCATAACAAATCTTTCCCTTAATTGTCTGTGAAAGAACCATCCCAAAGTAAACCCTTCTTCTGTCAATTGTTCTAAGTTCTTAAATACAAGAGTTTGATTGAACTGTGATACATATACTAGTTCTTTATATGATAACCAATTTTCTCCTGTTACAGCCTCTCTACTATGGAATGCTTCTTGTACTGATGTCCAGATTGGAATTCCTGGACATATCCTAGCTTTGTATTTATTCCACACTCTTAAAAGAGCATTATTATTATTATTATTATTATTAAACATTAGGAAGAACATCTTAATGTTAAGATCTGTTTGACTGTGGAACATCCTACCTTGGAAAGTGGAGGAATATCTTTTTGGGAGGTTTTTAAACAAAGCCTGGAAGGCCATCAGGTGGGAGTGCTTTGACTGTGTATTCCTGCATGGTAGGGGGCTGGACTGGGTGGCCCATATGGTCTCTTCCAACACTATGATCTCCCAAACAAGCTTACCTAGACCCTGGGAGCCTCAGGAGAGGTTCTTCTCTCAGGCTGCTAACACACTGCAGAAATGAAGCAGTTTGACACCATTGTAGCTGCCATGACTCAATGTTATGGAATTATAGGATTTGTAGTTTGGTGGGAGCACTAGAGTTCTCTGACATGGAAGGCTAAATATCTCACAAAACTACAAACCCAAGAATTCTATAGCACTGAGTGTCAGCAGTTGAAATGGTGTCAAACTGCTTTATTTCTGCAGAGCAGCAGCAGCCGCAGTTCCCCAACTTTCTCAGACACCTGATGGAAAGATGAGATAGAGTTGTCCTCTCTTGTCCTTTTGAATAGGGAGGATTCATGATGATGGTTATCCTGATATGATTGCAGGCTTTGCGAAGGAAGAGTGTGTCTGTGTGTGTCCATGTGTGTCTGTGTGTATGCAGGCTTTTAAGTCACCTATTGACTTATGGTGATCCCATTAATTTCAAAGGGTTTTCTTAGCCAAGGAATACTCAGGTGGTTTTGCCAGTTCCTTCTTCTGAAAGATAGCCTAACAAGACATTTATTGAAGTGAAAGTTGGAGTTTAATGATGAGGGAAACAATAATCAAGCTTGAATACATCTGTATCCTTTAGTCTATTATTAGAAAAAGAAAATTATTTTTCTCTTTTTAAAAACTCATGCTGTTTTATTTTGAAAAATAAAGAAAAATTCCTTAAACACAGAACCAGTAGGTGGACATACTATACCTTTGGAAGAAAAATTCTAACAAAATATATAACTGACCAACCATTTCCCCTGACATTTCACTTATTTTTAAATCTCTCTCTCTCTCTCTTTTAAAGGACACAAGTCCTTGTCTGAGTATAAAATGGCATTCTCCTTTTTCAGTGATGAAATTATGGTGAGATTTCCTGGAAGGTCCATTTTTTTAAAAAGAGTCAAATAATTCCTGGCATATCAGTAATTATTTCCTGACCTTTTAAAATTAGATTCCTATATATCACTCAAGTTAGAAGTCTACTGCTAACAGGCAGTGTCTCATTTCAAGGTAATCCTTAAAGGCCCCAGCAACACAGATAACTAAGCACAGCTCCACTGCCATCATTTGCAAGGTTTCTGAAAGGTTTAGGGCTGACTGGGACTTACTATTTTTCAGTGGTGCCAGGAAGAATTTCTTTTGCATTCCAAATAACATGAACAAGGTGTGTCTGTCAGAATTACAGTGGAAGAAAGGATTAAAATCCCCTGCTTCCCTACTACACACCCTGTAGGGTTTGCCCCATTATCACCTTCCTGCTATTTGTTTTTGTACCACTACTCAAAGCTAGACAATATGAATGCCATGTTCATAGGGTTGTCAGATTGGAACTAGGAAAGGGCTTCTGCAACTTTAATCCTCAGCAGCGCCCTTTTTCACATTACACATTTATAACAACATGATTCTACTTTAACTGTCATGGTGGCATCCTATGGAACCCCAGGATTTCTAGTTTGGTGAGGCACTAGAATTTCAGCTGGGAATTCTAACTATCCCTGGCTAAATTGCAACTTCCAGGTTCCCACAAGATGGAACTATGGCAATTAAAGTGGAATCACACAGTTAGAATTGTGTACAGGGTGAGTCTTCCTTATCCAAAATGCTTGGGATCAGAAGTGTTTTGAATTTTGGATTTTTTAAAATTTTATTTTGTAATACTTGTTACATAATCAGATATCTTGGAGATGAGACAAATGACTAAACATACACAGTTGGCCCTCAATTTTTGCGGGGGATCCATTCTGGACCCCCTCCTGTGAAAATGGAAACTCACCAATATTTAAGCCCCATAGGTTTGAATGGGGGTGTGCCCGCTGGTGCACGTGGGACACACCCCAAGGGCATGTACCCCATTAAATTAAAGGAGGCTGCCCCTCCATGAATATTTGAGTCCGTGGATCTCAAGTCCATGAGAATGGAGAGGTGACTGTAATACATTTATGTTTCATATACACCTTGCACATATATATTGAAAGTAATTTTATGCAATATTTTAAATAATTTGGTGCATGAAACAAAGTTTGTATACATTGAACCATCGAAAAGCAAAGGTGTCACTATCTCAGCCACCCATAATTTCAGATTATGCAATTCTGGATAAGGCAGACTCATCCTGTAGTGTTGGGCCCACGTCTCAGCAGACGTATTACTACATGTGATCTGAAACACAGGAGGAGTTGGAGGAAGAAATTATTTTGCAGTTTTATATCCAAATTGTAGCAATCTAGCTGATTGAAATCACACCCAACCATACTGTACTTTTGGGTAAGAACCAACAGTAGAGGTTGCTTCTCTTATTTTCCAATGAGTTTAGCTGGCTGAAAGACTCACTGTTTTAGTTGTTGTGTACCAGAAAAATAATTAAAAAAAGTGGAGCAAATTAATTTGGGGTATTCTGTGATCCCAATGAGAATTCCCGTGTGCAGTGGGGTCCCATGTTCAAATGACTTGTGTATATATACAGAAAAAAGGGTTTCATTCCTAAACAACCAAAGCCAGAAAACACAGTAGGAAAGAGAAATAAAATGATAAAATGTGTATGTTTTATTTTTATTTTATTTTTCAGATTTCATTTCTCTTTCCTACCATGTTTTCTGGCTTTGAGTTTCCACAAGGCTTCACAGAGCAGTGGTGTCATTGGTGTGTGGAGTGTGGACTGCTTTAGGTGACATCCCTCAGGAGGGGGTGACACTCTGATGGGGTCCTCTTCTCACTGTGGTTGAGTGTGTCCTCATGGCTTTGTTGCCGGCCTGGCCCTTTCCCCAGGAAGAGAGCCTGGCTGGTGACAAAACCACAGGGGATGAGAAGTGGGGGTTGGGGATGGGGACGCCATTGCCATCCTCCTGGCAATCCCTCCGTACCAGGTGTTACCAAGCCCGGTGATGCCATTGTCCCACAGTCCTAGTCTAACACTCAAATCACTACACCATGTTAGCTCAAGCCACACTGACTTGGGCTGATTTCACTATGAGGATGATGACCATCGCTGCAAGCTCCTCCAGTGATAATGTTGCAGAAAGCCTACATGATACATCTATTTCTCTGTAGATTCTGGTACAAAATATTACTCTAGAGCAGCCCAACTTTTGATCCTCCAAGTGTTTTGAACTTCAATTCCCAGAAGCACCAGCCAGCTTAACCAACAGTCAGGAACTCTGGGAGCCAAAGTCCAAAATATCTGGAGGGAAAAAGTTTGGGAACCATTGTTCTAGAGAACTAAAGGCTGGTATTCTGTTGATTCCTCCCAAATACAATTCAATAAATTGATGAATAGTGAATCAACACATAAGTAAATCTCTTGATTCAATGGGTCTATTCTGGTTAGGACTAATAACAGTGTTAAGACCAAAATGCTCCATTCTAGTGCATTAGAATTAATATAATTTACATCACTGATCCTTATGTAGCATTGCTGTGTGCTACTGTGTAAAATGAAGATGGCAGGCAGTGGTGTGTTGGTGAATGGTGAGTTGGTGAATCTACTCTGGATTTGGGTCAGAATTTTAAGGGAGCTTACCAACATCATGAAACTATTTTGTGTATAGGGTTGTGCACCTTTAAAGTTTAGACTGAACCTCAGAATAGATTTATCATTGCTCTGCCATGGAAGCCACTAACTGCCACTTCTGAACATCTTACTTGGAGCTGCCTAGTGATGTTGTCACCACTGTCAGACAAACCCATCAAGGTTTCCCACTGTGGTGATCCAACACAGAACAAATTGCCAATACTTCTCTCCATCTTGGAGTACCAACTTAAAACTGGATTACAGACATTCAGTTCATGGAAAAGCTATTGAGCATCATGATAGAAGTGGCAGGGGAAAAGGGATAGCTGGTTGCTTGAACTCACTGGTGCTTTAGGCTGACCCAGGGTCATGCCAAGTTCAGATAATATCCTGAACAAAGCAGAAGCAAAAACAAAATTAGTTTGAGATTCTGCCATGAATCATATGTTCCCCAAAGAGCCAGTATGTTTTCTTCACTTTAAATTGTGACCCACAGGGAAATTTTAAACAGGCATTTAAAAAATGATCTTTTGTATTCCTTTCCTGACAGGTTTTGCTGTGGGGAAACCTCAGTGTAGACCTCCATAGCTTTCCCTCAAAGAAGTCAACATGAAACAAGGACTTTAATCAAAAGAATTCCTTACCTCCCATGCTATTACTAATTCATGCCGTCTTCCACTTCTGCCACTTACATTAGCAGGAGCTGTCTTTGGAACTGTGAACAAAAAGAGAAAGGGAGGGAGGAGAGGGAGAGAAAGAAAGAGATGAGAGCAACCAAGTTAGTGAAGTTTCCCCAAAGTAAATCCTTTGTCACGAAATTGATGTGCCCTGGGCAAACCAGGTCAAAAATAAAAAAGACAGACAGACAGATGTTGTTCCTGCTTCTGTTTCCAACTTTGTTTTGTAGACTCTGACAGTGAATGCCATTAACTGTAAGAGTGCAAAAAGAATGAAGTAGAAAATGAATGGAATAAACAAAATATGTTATTTAAATACTGATTTTGAGCATTTAAATTTTAAAACAACTTTAAAAAGATGATATCCAGTTTTATCACTTTTAAGTGAATACCAAACTCAGTCAGCCAGCGACTGCAAAACTGTTGACTGCCAAGCCAAAGGAGGCTACAGAAGCCTATAAATATTAGATAAAATCTCTTTTTTACCCCCTCTGCCTGAGATCTTACCCCTGTATTTGATTATGTGAAGAGATAATCTTGATTGATTCCTCCATGCAATACATTGTGCCATCCTAAAAATCTGCTCTGAAGAACAGGTCTTGGGAACCATATGTAATAGAGTGAGAACACTTCAAGAGAATCAGCAATAAAATAAAATAAAATAAAATAACTTTCCTCATTGTTCCACTGGATCTCACCTCTGTCCATGAATTAGAGGAACCCTTCAGTGGGTGAAAATCTACTTAGATCTAAGCCATTGTTAGTTTCCTGCAACATTCTTGCCAATTGGAGAAAGAAAGACATATCTTTTAACCAGAACAGAACAGAATAGAATTTGTACTAGTAAGGTGTATATAATAGCTTCAGGAACATTCATTGGCACTTTCAGTTTAGGTACCGTAATAGCATCCAAGACAATGGTAGAACCCAGCTGTGCATTTATGTATGTCCTTTATTGACTTGTGGCAACCCCATGAATTCCATGGGGGGGGGGTCATGCAGGCAGGGCAAAAGGAGCAGCCAGAGGCCACTCCCACCCCAATTGTGCCAGGACTGCAGTGACCACATGGGCACAGGCCTGATCCAGGTCACTGCTGCAGTTCTCAACCCAGTTGTTGGCAAGGAGAGGCTTCTTGCCACTCCTTTTTGTGTTGGCTCTTCCAGATTGGGGCAGGCTCAACACTACTTCTTGCTGTATTTGGGCATGTATCATGTAAACACCATACCTCCAATGCAGCCTGAAGCTGGCACTTTTGGCCTGTCTGCTTCGGATCAGGCTTTCTTAGGCAAAGAATACTAAGAGGTGGTTTGGCCTTGCTTTCCTCTGAAATACAGTCCATAGCACATAGCATTTATTGGCTGTCTCCCAACCAAGTACTCACCAGGACTGACCCTGCTTAGCTTCCAATATCAGATTGGATCTAGTGCCTCCATGGTATTTAAACTGCACCCAATCCTAATTTTGTTACCACCAGCAACACCAAAAGATTCCTCTAGTACTCCTTTAGCTGATCACGGAAGTGTAGTAAAATACATTAAATCAGAGCACATGATTTACTCTCAGGTCCTTAAAAGACTTGCCTATCTCCTTGGTGCATACAAGGCTTGTACCTTATTTATTCACCTGTCATTTTCATTGATTTAGAATACAGCCCCTCTTTGAAGTATCTAAACTGATGGCCTTGTTTGTTACTTAGCTGGAAACCAGCGCCTTTTTAGAGGACTGTTGGCAATAGCCTTGTAGACTGAAGCCCTCCTTATATGAGTAAATGTTAGATGAATAAACCTGTCCAAAGAATGGATTTCCTTCTGCCCCAGACTGTAAAATACAGAGACATACAGTGAAACCTCTTGGATGTATAATCCTTGCAAAATAAATATGTCAAAGCAATATTTTTCTCTCTGCATTGCACCAAACCAATAACACCAACACCAACATGCTATCGGAGAAGGAACACACCTAAATGAATAATTGTCCAATGAAGAAAACTATTAAAATAAGGCATCTTCCCACCTCCAGTATATTTGCAGCTTTCTTTGAAATGTCATATAATATTATGGAATACAGTTTTATACCAAGAACTATTTGCCCATAAGCTATGTTTATTACCACATAATTAGTACCTTGTTGCTAGTCTAGATATTAATTATGAGCACAGATACAGATATTGGCCAATAAATACGAAAACGCCACAAAGAAACCAGAAAGAAGTAGTGAGTAGTGAGGCGAATAATTTCTCCCAGATCAAGTAGTTAACACCTTCATTTTTGAATGAAACATAAATGTAGCAAACCTGATCTGTTCCTGATGAGCAAAATGAACAATTAATTTGCCATTCTGTTGATTTCTTGGGCTTTTCTTCTGAGGAAAACAAGCTGCTTGGTACAAATATATGCTGGAATCTTGTTGGTTTCATATGCACCTGTGGTTATACTTTTTTGGTTATTGTGCAAATTCAATTCACAGTTGCATAGATAGTGTTCCACAGGTGTAACTGTGCAATACAGGTGCAGATCCTTGGATGGTGCATAACTATTTGTTAGTGCCTAAGAAGGTATAATTTGATTCTTTGGAATTGTGAAGACAGTCACTGCTCATTACCTGTTGCACAAAGGGGAAATATGCAAGCTCACTAACAGATATGCCATGTTATTCAAAAGAATTGTGAAGTAACACAAACACCACTTAACTATGTGAGTGAAAAGGAACTATCAGCCATCATTTCTACATGTTGCAACATGTACACTTCAAATGAAGAAATTGTTTCTTATCTGAGGATAGAAATTGAAAGAATGTTTGAAAATATATGAAAAATGATTGGAAAACATGTTTTTGAAGTGATGAGAAATTGTAATGAGAAGAATCATAGACTGATGATAATTCTCACAGTCCAGGATTTATTTTGCACAAAATGCAAAATGGTTGTTTTGCTCATAAATCTGCATTTTGGCATAATAAACAGAGTTTTCTGTATGGGAAAATACTTCAATAGAAAAATATCAATTCCTGCACAGCAAATGCTGTTTTCTGTGCAGAAAATGCCATTTTTAAAATGCAAATCAATCATGTGTGAATTTTACACAGAATAATTTCCCAGTTACAGCATTTTCTGCACAGAAAACAGCACGTTTCTGTGCAGGAATCAACATTTTCCATGCAGAAAATGCTATTTCCTATGCAGGAAATGCTGAGTTCTGCATAAAACAACCACCTCTTTGTTTCTTTTTTTCACAGAATAAGTCCCAAATTATGAATAGCTTTTGAAGACTGGACTTTTTTTTTTTCTTTATTAAATTTATTAAACTGTATTATATATAAAAAAATTACATTGAAAGATCATATAAAAAGGAGAACAAAGACAATGGACATATTTACATCCGTACAAAGACAAAAACCCATTAATCATAAACAATTACACCCTGTACTCCCATACATATTAAACAACTTCCTAGGTTTCGACTCAGTGAACCAAAATAAGCTTTGAAAGACTCACCTTGGTCCAACAATAAAAATAAATAAAATAAAAAAACACACACCATTCCAACTCTATAAACAGAAAAACACAAAACATCGTAAAACCTAATATCAAAAACTTCCACTTCTCCTCCTTTCGTTTCGTTACGAAGAGGGGGGTGATCTTTACACTGAAGTATTGTTCACTTTAAATCTCCACCGATAACTCTTTATAATCACTGTTCACCAAATATCTTTTTAATGGGACCCACGTTTTCTTCTGTGTTTCCCATGAGTGCCCTCTTAAATACATTGATAATTTATCCATAGACACATTATCTATTAATTTGTAAATCCAATTCCTCACTGTTGGGATATCCTTGCTTCTCCATTTTTCCGCATACGTCATCCTGGCTGTAGTGGTTATATAAAAAATCAATTTGCCAAATTTTGTTTCAAGCTTTTTGTCATCAACCATGCTCAGCAAATAAAGTTTAGGATCTGGCTTACTGTGGACGGGGAGAATCTGCCTTACTTGCTCATTTATTCTCTGCCAGTATTTCCTAGCCCGTTTACAATTCCACCATGTATGTATAAAACTACCCTCTTCCTTCTCGCACTTCCAGCATTTGTTATTAGTGCCTTTATAAATTTTGGCCAGTCTATCCGGGGTCAAATACCACCTAAAATACATTTTATGCAAATTCTCCCTTAGATCATAACTAGGAGAGTACTTAAGTCTATGTACCCATGATTTCTCCCATTGTTCCAACGGAATCGCTTCTTTTAGATCTCTAGCCCATCTAATCATATAATCTTTAACAACTTCATCCTCCAGATTCAACTTTAATAACAAATGGTAGAATTCTGAGATTCTTATCCTCTTCTCATCTTTTAAAATATTTTCAAAATCCTCATTACCCTTCCCAATTCCCTTCAAACTGCGATCTTTCTTGAATCTCTCATGAATTTGCATATAAAGAAACCAGCCACATTTATACCCTTTAGTCATCAGTTCTTCTCTTGAAATTAATTCTATCTGCCCTGTGTTTTGAGAGATTTTTATTATCTCCTGATATGTCACCCAATAATTATCACTTAACTTCTCTCTCCATAGAAATGCTTCACTTATCGAGACCCAAAGGGGAATTTTCCTACATAGCACATTCTTATATTTGTCCCATACCCTAATCAAGGCTCTACGAATAAAGTGGTTATCAAATTCTTTATGCACCTTGCCTTTATCATAAAATAGAAATCCATGTAAACCAAATCTCAAATTGACCCTCTCAAGTAAAATAGCATCTGTATTTTTCAACTTTAACCAATCAGCCAACCAGGTTAGACAGCGAAGACTGGACTTTTTGAAGACTTTCTCTCAGCAGGAAGAAAACTGCTGAAATTATTTATCACTACCTTTGAGAAAAAACTTGTGAAGAATTACATCCCTGCCTAAGGACCCATCTAGGAACAAATTTGGAGTACTCTGAATGTGTTAATAATATACTGCTGAATAGAAAGGTTTGACAATGGATATGACACATCAGGCAGTTCTGGGAATTATCAAATTTAAGTGATGAAGAGGCTTTTAATGGGTTTTACTAGATAAGAGTTTAATTGAAGTCAAGATTTCCAGTGGAAGTATCCATTTTGCATCTCCTAAGACTTGCTGAGATTCAAGGCATTCCTTGCTTTGGAAAGTAATACATTCATGAAAATAGCTTCTAGAGAAATAAGCTATGCAAAGATTTTGAAAACGTGAACAGCTAAAAATGGACCTACTTCATTAATTGAGGTATAATTATAAATAGATATGCCTACCATATCACTTTCTCCTCACAAGGACAATGACATTGTAAAAAGTTCTAGAACTTCCTACTTCTTGGAAATGTGGGAAGCACTTGAACTCTGAAGGATCCTTGAAACTACAATTTAACAGGCTGAAAATGTTGACTTGCTCCCTTTGCATACTGTGATTCCTTCCCAGATTTTGAGATTCAGACTGTTGTTGTTCTGTGTCTTCAAGTTGTCTATAATTTACGGTGACCTTAAAATGGCCCTATAATGGGCAAGATTTGCCAATTTCTTGGCAAGATTTGTTCAGAAAGGGTGTGCTTTTACTGTCTTCTGAGGCTGAGAAAATGTTATTTGCCCAAGGTCACCCAGTGGCTTTCCATGACCAAGTGGGGATTTGAACCCTGGTCTCTGGAGCTGTAGTCCAGCATGCAAATCACTACATGATGCTAGCTCAAACTACAGATTGGTATTGCATCCTGTGGTTATCAGACAGGAGGGGCACCTCAAAACCCCACCTCATCTCCATAAGCCCCCAGACCCCTGAAGGTACTCAACAATGTTTGCTTTATTGCTATTTCTTTATTATAGTTTTTATAGATATATATCATATTTTCCTGCAAAAAATAAGTGGCAGTTAACAAATATAATTAAAAACAAATTAAACCATTTGTGTAATTAAAAAATTAACCAATTAAACAAAACCATTGGAATCACTATGCTAATGAATAATCTTTGAACGAATTTAAAGGATCAGAATGGAAAATTGTGCCTTCACTAACTTCTTTTTTCTGGTCTTCATTCAAATCAAGAACAAGTTTTTATTCCCAGGCTCAGGTCAATGTTGGCTGAAGGGGGACTGAGGCTCAAGGGACTCAAGAGGATAGTATCAACTGATGGGTCTTCCTGGCTCTCTTCCCATGCTTGAACCTTCCCTGTGGGGATCTTATCATTTCTTGCAATTCCTTGAGTTTCTGTATCAGCTGTCTGGGAGGCTTTCCCACCTAGCTGTTTGAGCTTTCTCTCTCTCCTGCCCACTTATTCTAGACTTTAGGAGAGCTGATTTCAATAATTTTAGAGAAACACTGGGAGTGATCCCATGGTCAGGAATACAAAAAGAGAAGGGAGTTCAGGATGGATGGAAGTTTCTCAAATGGGAAATACTGAAGGCACAATCTCAAACTGTTCCAATGAGGAGGAAAAATGAGAAGTGTCTCAAGAAACTAGGTTGGATGAGTAAAGAACTTTCAACTGAACTAAGTTTTAAACAGGAGATGTATAAGAAATGGAAAAGGGGCAAAATCACTAAAGAGGAATTCAAACAAATAGCTAGCACATGTAGGGGTAAAGTCAGGAAAGCCAAAGCGCAGAATGAGCTCATGTTTGCTAGAGGGGTTAAGGACAATAAAAAGGGCTTTGGAGAGGGGTATGTCCATAGCAAAAGAAAGAAGAAGGAAATGGTAGGGCTACTGCACAGAGAAGATGGAGAAATTCTAACAGGGGACAGAGAAAAGACAGAACAACTACTCCACACCTTCTTTGTTTCAGTTTTCTCACAAAAGAAAAAGCTGCAAAAAAAAAAAGAAAGAAAAGAAAAGAAAAGAAAGAAAGAAAGAAAGAAAAGATATAAGATGGGGGATATCTGGCTTAATGAGCCTATGTGTGAAAGGGATCTAGGAATCCTAGTAGACCACAAGTTGAACAAGAGTCAACAATGTGATGCAGCAGCTAAAAAGGCCAATGCAATTTTAGGCTGCATCAATGGAAGTATAGTATCTAGATCAGGGGTAGGCAACCTTTCCCCTTTAAGGGCCGAGGGACTTCAGCTCAATCCCAGGAGATATTGGCCAAGATGGGATATTGGCCAACATGGCTGAGGCTTCTGGGAGCTGAAGTCCCTCGGCCCTTAAAGGGGAAAGGTTGCCTACCCCTGAACTAGATCAAGGGAAGTAATAGTGGAACTGTATTCTGCTTTGGTCAGGCCCCACCTGGAATACTGTGTCCAATTTTGGGCACCACAATTCAAAAAGGATGTTGAGAAACTGGAGTGTGTCCAGAGGAGGGTGACTAAAATGGTGAAGGGTCTGGAAACCATGCCCTATAAGGAACGACTTAGGGAACTGGGGATGTTTAGCCTAGAGAAGAGACGGTTAAGAGATGATATTATAGCCCTGTTTAAATATTTGAAAGGATGTCATGTTGAGGAGGGAGCTAGCTTGTTTTCTGCTGCTCCAGAGAATAGGATTCGGAACAATGGATGCAAGCTATAGGAAAAGAGATTCCACCTCAACATTAGGAGGAACTTCCTGACAGTGAGAGCTGTTCAACAGTGGAACACTCTCCATTGGTGGGTGGTGGAGTCTCCTTCTTTGGAGGTCTTTAAACAGAGGCTGGATGGCCATCTGTTAGGGATACTTTGATTTTGAGTTCCTGCATGGCAGGGGTTAGACTGGATGGCCCTTGTGGTCTCTTCCAACTCTATGATTCTATGATTCTTCCAGCCATTTCCTTTTCATTTTTCCATGTCCTTCTTACATGTTCCAACTGGGGGTCTGGAGAGAAGATCTTCGGTTGGACATCCCCAGACTATCTTCCCAACATTTCACTCTGTCACTAGATCTGGAAGAAGCTAGATTTTTGAAAGAGAAACACTGAACTAAGTGGCCTTCTATTTCCCTTTTTCTTTGCCTTTCTTTTTTTATTTGTTCCCTTTCCTACTTTTCTACGCGAGACCTCTGCCACCATGAATCCTCTCAGATTAATTTCTGGCTCATTTCTTCTAGCCTTGTTTTGCTGGTCCTTCATCCACTTCCTTCCATGTTCATTCCTTTTGTCTTTTCTCTTTCTATCACACCTGTGTCTGCAGTTACCTCCTGTCTTATCTACCATTTAAATTATTATGTTTCTTCTCTCCCTCACATTCTCTTAGCAAACTTTGGGTGTACATTACTTCCCTAAATTCTGGGTTTGTTTTCATGCTCCTAAAATATGCTATTGGTTTAATCTTCAGCTAACAAGCCATGGGAAACCCTGATTCCTGATGGTAGATGATGCACCCAAATTGACAAGCAGTGGTTTGCACTCTTTTCTAGACACAGCTGAAAGCCTGCTTCAGACCATGATTTCCAACTGTAGTTTGGATGGCAACCACTAATAGTAGTAGTAGTAATAGTAGTAGTAGTAATCATCATCATCATTATCATCATCATGTATTGATTCAAATGTCACAGTAAAAAAGGTTGGGCTTTACTCCATGTGGCCTACAAGCCCCAAAGTGTGGCCCCTGAAGTCTCCCAAAGCTCAAGACCCCAATTTTTAAAAACAAATTTGGACAACTTTGTACCCCCATGCTCAAAATGGGTCAAAATCAAGGCAAAATGCAGTGGCTTTGCCCCTTCATGCTTCCAAACCTGCCATATACTCAAAAACAGCAAAAGCACAATATCAATAACAAAAATAGCTGAAAATGAGACCAGAAGTGATATGACAATATTTTGAGTTGTGTTAGGTACACCAGTGTGGGTTTCTGTCATGGCAGAGGTAAAAAATTCCCCCCTCGTGCTTTGCATTTTCTCATCTCTAAAGTATGGTTATGTACAGAGCAAAGTGTCTTCTCAGGCAATCTCTAATAAATGATTAAGAATGACAGTGTTGTGTTCCTCTCTTGTTTTGTCCAAGGTCATGCAATAGTGTATCTGATGTGCTAAGACCTTTCTGATGTAATAATGCATTTGACTTTGAAATCTTGCTTTAATAACCTATGAGCACCAGTCTTATTCCAAATTGTACTATGTTAAACACAGCCTTGAAGTATATGTGACCTCGAACATCTTTCGCCAGGGGCATGCTGTCACTGACCTCAGTCAAGTCACACAATTCCTTCACCGTGTTTTAGCATGTCCTGGCAGTTTAGCACCTTCTGAGATATTATGTTCTCTAATTGTCAATATAGGTTTTATCATACTTAAGATCAGACAAGAGAAGACCCTGAAGTAATAAGCACTGAATTTAAAGAGACAAAGCTAATCTAGAGAGAAAGGTGAAAAATCTAGAATGCTATGAGGTTTCTCTGGGTCCCTCTCCCTCTCCTGCCTGAGCTGGATGGCACCCCTTCATTAAGGGTTCACCTTTTACCAAAAGAACTCACTGCTACCACCTAATGAATACTTCTCCCATACTGGGACATTGCTGGGAAATTCCACTGGCACTTCCCTTGTTGACTCTAGGGAAGAACTGGGACAAACTAAGGCATGTGAAGAAGGAGTGCAAGAAAGGCAAAGTACTTTTAAAAGAAAAAGCCTTTATTCTAAGTAAGGAAATTCTATAGCAAAAGGATTTCTCTCTTCATGAAGAACCTTCTTGTTCTTCAGGCATGGGTAGAAGGTGTAAATTACAGAGCCAAATCCATTCAGCCAAACAAGCAAAAACTAAATTTAAAAAATCCTAACACAACTGACTGGCAGCTTCTCCTAATCATACTCACAGATGGGATTTGAAGTCCTCGATGCTTCTGGATAGCTGGAAGTCTGGACTCAATTGTTCAGCTCTACCAGCTTCCCAGTTCCTGAACTCCTGGTTAGAAGCCCCTCATGGTCTGGTTAGCAACAGCCAGAGCGAAGCGCAGATCATCAGCCTTGTGGTGCTTTGAGGCTTTTAAAAATTTCTCCTCAGTATCATCTCAAAGGTTTGTACTTCTCCCCAACTGCCCATTTCATTGGATATCATCTCTGATGCTGCCTCTCAACACATTTTAACCCTTTTTTCTGGGAAGAAGGCTCTGATAAATGGAGAGATTCCCATTTATTACACACACACCAAATATCAGTCATTTTGCAAATGCTAAATGCTAAAGAGAAACAATGGTGGTTAGCATTTGACATCTACTGCTGAGCATCAATTGGTGAAGAGGGCACTTGATGCAAGACTGGAGGAAGAAGGGGCACAGCTTGGAACCTAGTGGCCTGGGAGTTGCCACTCTCATATTGTTTGTCATGGCAAGAACTGGAGGACAGAAAAGAAACTTTAATTGGTTGGAGTCCTGTAAGAAATGCCCCTCCCAATCCAGTGGTAATTACAGCCCTGGGAGGAAATGGATTGCATGGTGCTGATATTGATGGGCCAGCAACATCCTCCAGTGTGAGCTACTTTGGGCATAGTTATGTGGAAAAGCAATGTATAAATCAACAGTATGCAAAAGGATCTTGCAGCACCTTTGAGACTATCTGTGTGAAAGAAGTTGCAGCATGAGCTTTGGTCTTGGTCTACTTGGGGGCAAAACAGATGCCCCTCAAGGAGCAGCTTGCCACCCCCCCCCCCCCCGAGTGCTGGATTGCATTTTCCTGGTGCAAAAAGAAGTGGCAGAAAGCTACTACTTTTTTTGCTGGGAAAAAGGTGCCTTTGTTGCTGTGGCAGCAGCTTTCCAGCATTTCTGCGGTGCGTGGTCAGCCTTATGTGGTCAGCCATGTGGCTTCCTGATGTCGGGGGGGGGGGGGGAGGAGGGCGGCATGCTGCTGTCTGAATGCCACGTCCCCAGGCTGCTGGGAAGTTGGCTCTTACTGCCAGTCTGTTTTGCCCTTTGGTCTACCAAAGGAAATGCAAAACTTGTGGGTATGGTGATAGCCCACAAGTTTTGCATTTCCTTTTGTATTCATACAGTTGATAAAGGTCCTCCCTGGGCAACAGTTCACTCTATGCATCTGAGGAAGTAGACCAAGTCTATGGAGTTTATTACATAGGGAAAAATTGATAATTTAAACAGTGATTAACCCATCAAAATTGTGCATTTGAGAGTAAAACATAACCTAGAGTAAGAATAACCAGGCAATTGTGCATTTGAGAGTAAAACATAACCGAGAGTAAGAATAACCAGGCAATAAACAGCAAAAAAATCATTCACAGGAAAATCCCATGAATGATTTGTTGCTGTTTATTGTCTGGTTATTTACAGGATAATGGCACTTTAATCGCCTTTCATTGTGATGTTGTGTGAAAACCATTAGCACAATTGCATGATTATCACAGGATATTCCTGGGATAATTGTGCTTTTAACACCACGTCTTGTGAAAATGTTAATTGCAAATGCATGATTTTGATGGGTTAATCACAGTTTATACTTCCATGTGATAAACAGATATGAAAGCTCATGCTACAACATCTTTTGAACAGTTAGTCTCAAAGGTGCTGCAAGATCCCTTTTCATATTGATATTCCAAACTAACACACCTAACACAGCTGTTTCTCTCAATTCTACCCCTATATAAACATGACGATGAAGATAAAGATGGCCAGTGATGTCTGGAGCCTGTATAAGGCACTTTTCATCAGTCTAGCTGCCTGCTGCCTCTTCAACCCTTTCTTTACTTGTGTATGTAAATGTAATGCTAAGAGTGACATAGCATTAAACCCTCTTCTTCACCACCTTGCCACAAGTTCCCAAGGCACGGATGCAAATAAAACAAATAAACACCCTTCCAATTCAACCTATCACTGAATTTCTTTGTTGTCATTTCCTTTCCTTTCCTTTCCTTTCCTTTCCTTTCCTTTTTTTTTTTTTTTAACAAAAAGAGATTATTATATATATTTTTGGCAGCACACATCTAAGAAGCCAGTAAATGTTAAGTGAAAACCCTTTCACAGTATGAAAGGGCAGCCTGTGAGTTCTCACCCTCCTAGGAACACATTTCACATCTCATCTCTTCTGGAATTAGATGTGAAAATGTGTCACGCTCTTTCAGAGGAGTCAGACCAAAATATTTCACACAAATGGAAAACAATAAGGGGAAATTTCAGGCCCTGGTTTGACACATCTTGTTGTGCTGCTCAGGTGTTTGTTCTGCTTCAGTGCTGAAGACGTTCTGATTCTCATTATTTCAAATGCAGCCTTGTTTCACTCATCACTCTTGGTGCTGCACCATGTGCAGGTCATGGCTGTTGTGCCATATTCACCATTCCAAGACTCTCACCATGGCATCTATGTTGAGGAAAGATAGCAATCCTCTTTCAGATGTTCTTATGACTGTACATGGGGGGATCAGTGTTGCATTCTCCTTTTGCATATACATTATTAGAGAGGGGCATAGCTCTGTAGGAAGAGCCACTGTGGTTTGAGAGTTAGGATTAGGATTCAAAGAGACCAGCATTCAAACTCCTGGTCAGCACTGGGTAATTTTGGAAGTCATATCCTTTCAGACTTAGAGATCAACAGCAGCATACATTTTTAATACTTTTGTATTATTTTTAACTTGTACTGTTTTATATTTGTTAGCCACCTTCAATCTTGTAATGGGGGAAAGGCAGGATATAAATAAATGAATAAATATATAAATATTAAAAGAAATCCAATGTAGCACCTTGGCTGATCACACTGTACTTGCCTTTCATACAGGTGTCCCATCCCTCTCCCCCTCCCTCCCTCCCTCCCTTCCTTTCATTGTGGGGCTGGCAGGAATGCATTTAGAAAAGCATAGTACCCAATACCCTGTCAGCATTAGTTAAATGTGTATCTAAATTGCAGCCTTTAAAACAAACAAACAAACAGATGTTTGGAAATTCCAAGTTCTGAATACAATGAAAAAGGGTGCATTTTCTTTTCAAACATGGGGTTAGAGTAGGGGGAATGTTTTCCATTAGTATCATTTTGACTCCTTACTCTTTAGTGATACTGATAATTTCATAGGGGCCCATATTAACTAAAGTCAGTGTCTTTAACCAGGCAAAGTACAAAACAAGATGGTTTGAAGGTCCTCATTATTCACTATTTTATTCTTTGGAAGATCTAATTTAGAATCAGGCCTTCTCTTTGCCCTTCTTAATTCTTGCACACATGCTGCTACTGATAAATGTCACCAGCTTATTAGCTCATGGAATCCAGTGTGCATGCATGATTAGCAGGGTAAACTCTGATTCTACTCAATTTTGACTCTTACTTCCCCATGAATAGATAATGTAATTGATGCCATGCCCCAAGGCTCCAAATGCCCAGCTGCTTTAGTGGAATGTCTTGTGTGTTTAAATTCATGTTACTGGCTATTTTAAAATGTAGGCCTGTAAAATATGTGTCAGAGCCAGAAGTAATGGGGATGGGGCAGCCTTTGCTAGAAAAATGGGGATTTAGTTTGGGAAAGTGCTTAATTTAGTGGTGAGACCATCCTCGTCCTTACCATCACCACCACTACCACCATTAAATAGCAGTATTTAACCAATGGTTTTTGGTTGTTTTATTGATCTATTTTTAAACCTATTGGGTTGGAATGTTCTTCTATTTTACAGAATTATTTTGTGTTGCACTTTCTTCAGGGTGGCTGGTAGCTTCCATGTCAGGGGTGCAGTGACTCCATTCTGGGTTTTATTCCAAGCTTTTCAAGGAGCTCTCCACAGTGCTGAATTCTATCCCCAAATAATTTCAGCACCTTGGATAGTTTCTTTAAATTCTGAACAAATAAAAAAAGTCAGAGCAATTCATTGCCCTACTGACATGGAAGCCTCCACTTAAATCAATTTATACAGATCTGTAGTTAGTTGTATTAGGAAGTCACTGTGTTGAAAAGTGAGATAAAACTCAAATTTAAAATTAACTTCTTAATTCCAAAACCCTCCAAATGCTTCGCTGGCTAAGGACACTATCATACATGGTATTTATACCAGAATAGTAGTAAAACAGCACCTTATCACACAGCGCCCCTCTGACCTGTTGCTGCTATGTTTCCCAAGTGTGGTTAAGGCATCCCTCATCATTGATGGGGGAAACCCATCAATAGCTCTCAATCACACTGCAGTCCCAGTACCCCTCTTGCGTGAAATATTGCTGTCACAGCAGTTGCAATATTAGCAGTCATGTGGTGTCACTCTCCTTCTCTCCCCTGTTCCACCTCCCCCTTGCTATTCCCAAGCAGCCTGATTCCTTTTTTTTTGGGGGGGGGGGTATTTCTTTTTTTTTCTTTTTTTTTTTAAATTGCATCAAGTCAGGAGAACCATAGAAGAGCAAAAAAATTAAATAAATTAAATAAAATACAACAATAGAGACACTGAGTAGGGCCTAGGGCAGGCAAGTGGAGTTAAGAGGGAGTGTGGAAGAGCATGATGGAAGAAACAGCCTGGTCACATGACTGTGAAGATGTGTGATGATGACTGTTCTCAAACTGGTATGTTTGCATTTTCATTAATTAGCATGATTGCAGCGAGAACAGGACTCATATGATAATATCCTAAGGCATGGATAGGGTGGTATGACTAGGCATGGAAAGTCCATCAGTGTTGCTTTATCCTGCATCTGAATTATTTTAAAGTTATTTTAAAGTTCTGATGTTCATGAATGAACATAATTTTTCACTCATCTGCACAAGCTGACTCTACAGGTACAGCTATTCCCAGATGGACAGGACTTTATTGTACCTGCCCCCTATATTGAGAAGCTTCTACAAAAATTCTGTATCAACATGGTTCAATGAACTGGACTTCAGATCCAGACTGATAAAAGTTAAGCACTCAGAATCCTGGCCCTGGATGGATGAAACTCTTAGAACAGGGGTAGGCAATTGGGTGCGAGCAAGAGGCCATTCTCCTCCAAGTACCCCTGTGGGCCACCCATCCAGCAATCCCAAATATTTCTGTTTTTCTCTGACGTTCCTTTCAAAATGGTGTCAAGAAGTGATATCAGCATTTTGAGAAGGGTTGCAAAGAAAAATGGGTATTTGGGAGTACAGAGTTCTGAGCTGCTTGTGGCACATATACCGGTATTCAGGGTGGGAATATTTGGAGAGCTCTCAGCAATGCTTTGGGGCAAAAAGATTGCTCTTCAAATCACATATTTTTAAAATGGGGGATTGGGGGTTCTGGAGTGGGGAACCCAAGGGCCACTTAAGTGAGCAGCCCACAGCTCATAATTTGCATACTCCTGTTTTATAATCTCCCCTCCTTCCCCTCCCTTCCTAACCAAGTCCTTGCCTTTCCTGATACGAAGACCTATGCAAATTGGGTGAATGCTTATAAAAACTGAACAGAAAAATAAATCCTCTCCTATCCCCAGATATAATCCTTTTAAATGGGACATTTTGACAGTGGGAGTAGCCCTTCAACTCCTGTATAAGATCCTGGAATTGGACTGCTTCAGGTATTTTCCCTCCTGGTAGGCAAATAAAGTTTCCCAGAACTTCTCAACCTGGCTGGCATTAGTCAGGAACATTTGGAAGCAGCAAGCAATCAACCACCCACTTACCTGTTCCCTATGTAAGACTGCTCTGCCTATATTATTTCGTACTTTATAGGCTTGGGGGGAAATTTTAATTTTAGACAGAGAAGCTGCAGGTGGTATGGTGGAGCCATCACTGCACAGTAGTATGCACATTTATCCATCATTTCCTTCTAGTAAATGTGTTTAATTTCTAAACACATTTAGTGCTTGAAAAAAAATAAAACACACTCAAACACTTTGATCAGAGGTGACAGGATAATAATTCCATATATGTTTACTAACAGGGAAGACTCACTGAGTTCAACTGGGCTTACTCCCATGGAAGCAAATTTTAGCCCCAGTGAAAATCATCCTGAAGCTGATGCTGCCTCTAGGAAAAAAAACACTGTCCTTCTGATATCATGCCATGAAGCAAAGAATTCTAAATGGTAGGCAACATGGTGATTTTCTGATGTTTAGGACTAGTTACGTCTAGGCTCTTTATGAAGAAGATTTGATATATCTGCATCTGCATTTGTATCTATATTTATCACAGCTCCCATCAGCCCCAGCCAGCATGGCCAAAGGTCAGAAAAACATTAGAGGGGCATCTCTTCTCCTACTCTAAATTCTATGTCAGAGGACAACATGGAGGACACCAGTACTACTAACATGTCTTCCTATTCCACTTTGCATGTTATAGTAAGTTGCATTTTCAGAAGATTCATAAAAAAAATAGTAACTGGGCTTTTCATTGTCCATAGTAGCTAAGATTGCCAGGGTGAAAACTGGAAACAATTCTTGTTCATTTAATGGTTGTATAGAAGATGGAATTTCAGCAGCTATTGACTGTCACACAAACAGATAACAAGGAACATCTACTGAAATACCGTCTTCTATACATCCATTGAAGGTACAGGAGCTAGCCCCTATTTTTGCTTTGACAACCATAGTCCATATATGTTTATTATAATATAACCACACATAGATATGATAGCATGCTTGAAAGCTCTCATCTAACTCCTCCTTAGCTCTGTTGTACCCCATAAGGAGGCCTTAAATACTACTATAAACAGAGATGCAGTAATATGAGATAAGATGTTGATAATAAGCTCTCTAAAAACAAGCATCTTCCTTCTGCCTTAGTCTTAGGGAGGAAAGGAAGAATGGGAACTACAACTCTCCAAATACCTGTGAGTGTCATCTCATAGCTGTGTCAAAGTTTCAGTTGAAGGGATGAGAAACCACTTTCTTTCTTTCTGTCTTGCCATCTAATTGTCAGCAATAAAGCTACAAATTGTATAATTGTCTCTCCATTTCTATGGGTTCTAAATCCATGGATCTATCCAACCATGGTTTGAATTAAAAAAAAATGCCAGCTTTGGGGTGGTGTGGGGGCATGGCATATGCATGACACACACCCTAATGCCACCCCTAAAATGGCATCATGCCACTCTGCTGTCTGGGAAAACGGCCAAGAATGCTGATAGCCAAGGTCCAGACAAAATACAAAGGAAACTGCTCATGGAGCTTTGTGAAGTTTAAAGCAAAGAAGATACAAAACAAAGTCCAAGGTGCTAACCATAGAGAAGTCCAAGGCCAAGGGTTCCAGCAAGGCAAGATGATCAGGCAGTCCAAGGTCCGGGGATCCAGAGAGTCAAGATTGCTAGGCAGTCCGATAGTCAAAGGTCCAGACCGAGATGACAAGGTCAGGTTCAAGAGTACTTTCACCAGCAAACTCAGATAATCTCTGACAATTGGTCTGGTGTCCTTCACCTATTTATATCTCCAGGTCTCATGAGCTCAGCTGTCTATTGATTAGATGGTGTTTCTCATAAAGCCTCCTCAAATGCTGGAGACACACCCTTTCAGCTCTTTGCTGGTTGAAGGTAGGTATATTCTTTTCATCCCCTTCATGCCTGAAGGCTCTGCTGCAAGGAGGCTGGGTTGCTGAGCCTCCTTGGAGGCCACAGATTCTGCTTGAGTTGCAGGCCAGAACTAGGGCCAGGCTCAGGTTCAGGCTCAGTTTCAAACTGAGACTCTGGCTCAGCCTCCTTGTCCTCCTCCTCCTCCTCAGGCTGGAATGACACCTGCTGACCACGCAGCGGGCAAAGTCACGACATTCCAGCATTCCAGTGTTTACATGTGCCACACCACAGAAATGCTGAAAAGTGGCTATCACAATGGAAAAGGCACTTTTTTTCTGCCCCAAAAAGGAGCTGCATTTTGCTGCTTCTTTTTGGGCTGTAAGAATGCCAGCTCGGGGCTGCAGTGTGTGGTTGCTGTAGCCCTGATCCGGCCCTGAAAGGGGTGGTGTAGAGCCAGACTTTCAGGGCTATATGTTTCACACCTTAGTTTTACTTCAGTGTGTCCTTTGAAGCTAAATTGAACAGGATTTGAGTAGATCAGTCCCTCCAGATCACTATAATGCCACAGGTGGGGGAAGAGTGAAAGATATGGAATCAAACATGGCCATGCTAATTCCAGAAGCCTCCCTGTGTCATTTTTAAATATGTAGCATCATCCTTAAACTGATGAGTCCATCAAATATCCCAGATATGCTTGACAGTTTCCCCCCAAACAGCATTTTTTCTAAAGAATTATGGAAGACTTTCTTTCAAATTGTATTTGAATATAGGCACTTGCAATTATGCATCTTCAAAATGACAATAAACAATGAAAATTCAAGTAGCACTCACTGTCTCCTTTGAAACACACATACACACCTGAGAAGTTTAAGACCTGAACAATCTGGATTTTTAAAAAAATGAATCTGAAGCAATAGCTAACCATCTTGTAACTGGAGGCACCCTGACTGACATACTTGATCAATCTATCATTTACTTCACTTACTTCAATAGATTTCAACAAATGCAATGACTCAGTTTATTGGCATTTATATAGATTATATGAAACCATGATCCCAAAGCACATGATGAAGACTGCAGCAATTATGTATGATCCTGTAGTTCTGGTTGCCCACCAACAATGGGGTTCCAGAATAATGGATAGCTTTAACTTCAGCATTGCAAAAACAATTATTGGATTTACAACCCCAAAATAGATGGATAGGGAAGTTGGCTGGGAACAGGGCAGGATTTAGGTAGGAAGTGTCGGCTTACTTGCCTATGCCTTTGTTTCTAGTGCGAGAGGACATTTGGAGAACCGGGGGGAGGGGGGAAAGAAGGAGTGATCAGCAAATCCATATAGATTTAGCCTTGGTATTACCTGGATCCTTCACATGTCCTTGTGTCTACCTGTCCTTTCCATGTGAAAGTCTCCTCAAATTCCAAAGGTCATCATGTCCTCTTAAAAACATGCCTGGCTCCACATATGGCAGCCCCAACTATAAAGCGGGGTATGCAGGATATGCTAACAATATAGGGATATAATTCTTCACTAGTTTTCTGCTTAAATAAGTAGCTTTATTTAAGCAGGAAAGCAGGAAGCAAAAACTACATGGTTTTTGAAGCCTATCTGCAATTCACTACTTATTCTGTGTCACATTTGCATGCAATTGTTTTGTGCAGAAAAAAGCATTTTTTTTTTTTTTTTGCTCAGGAAACAGCATTTTCTGCACAGTACATATTATTTCTCTGTAGAAATTTTAGCTGTGAATGTGTGCCGGGATGGTGATGGGGACAGTTTTTCCAAAAGTATCTAGCGGCGTGGCTTGAAGCCATGCCATGTGGTCATGACATGTGCACTCTAGCCACCTTGGGAGCTAGTGGTACAGTTGCTGGGGTTTGAATGTAGCTTCGGAAAAGGCAGCTTCAAGCCACTTTTTCCTGCCTGTTTTGCCTCTTAGTCACATTTCCATAATTAAGTAGCCAGTGTAGAAAATTGGTAACTATTTTCTGTGCATAAAATCCTGTTTCTTTTGTTGTTCTTGTGTGTCTTCAAGTCCTTTCCAACTTATGGCGACCCTAAGGCAACCTTATCATGGGGTTTTCTTGGCATGTTTCTTCAAATGAGGGTTGCCATTACCATCCTCTGAGGCTGAGAGTGTGTGACATGCCCAGGGTCACTTAGGGGGGTTGCAGACTGCCAGAAATAGTGCAAATTGAGTCCACCTTTAGGGTTAGGATTAGGGTTAGGGAATCATGGGAACTGTAGTTTATTGTGGCACCAGAGCTCTCTGAGAGAGAAGGCTCAATGTCTCAGAAAAAAAAATTCCCATGATTCCCTAGCACTAACCCTAACCCTAAAAGTGGACTCAATGTGCACTATTTCTGGCAGTCTGCAACTCCCCTTACTTGGCCGCAAATTGTACATACCCCAGAATGCATCACCTAGTATATTGGCAGTCCTTCCCCCCACCACCATCTCCTAGCTGGGAGATGGAAATAATTTTTAAAGCAGCATTTAAATCTGGACTTTTTTCAAAAGGTAAGGTCCAAAACACACTGCAGAAATAAATGCTAGGGAACATGGGAGCTGTAGTTTGTTGTGTTTACAAGTGACAGTTTTCTTGCTAAGTACCTGCATGTCATAAGCATTTGAATTAAAATTACCATATCAAAATAAAATCTAACTTTTTTAAAAAAATTATTTGGTGTGCGTTGGAAGAGGGGTAGTCTTATACGGAGAGTATATCCCAAACTCTATATTTTAACTGGAAAAGTTAGGGGTCATCTTATACGCCCAGTTGTCTTATATACCAGAAAATATGGTATGTGCAATTTTTTTCACAGAGTAAGTCCTGAACTGAAAAGATTATCATCATCCGAGGATTTTTCTAATCAGGTTTCATGATAACCAAAACATTTTCTTTTTCCCTACCATTTACTGCCAAATAATTTCAAATATACTTTCCATCCCTAGTAAGATATTTTAGCTATCATACTACACAACTGTAGTGATCCTAGCTGTTAGGCAGCTTCTTCTCACAAGAAAACAACAACAAAGAAACAAAAACAAATAAAGCAAAACAAAAGGTCTTTATCAAATCTAAATGCCATCTTTTATGGATTTTATAAGTCAAAATCAGCACTTTGAATTGTGCCTGGAAACAGACTATGGGGGGTTGCAGATTGCCAGAAATAGTGTGAATTCAGTCCACTTTTAGGGTTAGGGTTAGAGTTAGGAAACCATGGGAACTGTATTTTATTGTGGCATCAGAGTTGTCTGACAGAGAAGGCTCAATGTCTCAGAAAAATAACAGTTCCCATGATTCCCTAGCACTAACCCTAACCCTAAAAGTGGACTGAATTCACACTATTTCTGGCAGTCTGCAACCCCCCTATGAATCTGGACTTGGAGTCTTGGGAAAATTTGAATGATATTATATTGATTGCATCTGGATGGATGGACAGTTGGTTCATTGGCATAAGAGACAAGAAAATGGAAATGAGGTTTGTTAATTTTTGAAAAATTAATTTCATTTTTTAAAAATACTACTTGAACTAGCTGTCAAAAGGATAAAAACTGATATGATAACCCATGTGGAGATAAAATATTAAAATACTCAATGCAGATCTGAACAACAGGAAGGAGCGTACATGAAAACAGACCAAATCAATAACCTGAACAAAGAGAAGCCCAGAGAAATAAAACAAATAACAGGCACCATTTTTTAAAAAAATTATGGAGACAGAAAGATAACATAAAATCTTTTGCTGGCAAAACAACTGCAGTGTGGGAAGAGAAATACCTATACAAACTTAGAGCAAACTAATGTCATGAAATTTTAAAAACCCAAGCTGGTGTGAAAATTATGTGCTTACAGCTTAAAACACATCTGGCCCATTAAAACACAGAACTTGCCCTTTAAAATGCAGGATATGCATTCATAACTCCGAGAGAACATGGGCACTGGGACACAACCTATTACCTGAGGTAAGCTTCCTGTTCTGTGTCTGTGTCCTCCTTGATTTGTGCTGCCTGGCTAACTTGTTCAGTCTTTGTCTTTGATCGAACAACTACTACATATGGTGCTGAGGAGCCATCTACATCCTAAAGCTGGGTGGTAAAAGCTTTTCCAAACACGCTTTTTGGTGGAGGCACTCGTGTATTTTTAATGTTGTTTTCCTTCTTTCCCATAAGACTGTAACCGAGCAAACTACGCAGCTTACTCCCTTTGCTGGAAAGAACCTGAAGCAGGTACTATTTTTAAAGCAAAAGCAAAGCAAAGCAAAGCAGAACAGGAAGAATTCAGAGATTATTTTCAAGGAGCTTTCACCCAGTTTATGGTATCTTCAAACAGCTGCTAAAAACTGATCAGCCTACTAACTAACTGGTAAAGAGGTCTGGTAAAGGTCTTGGGGTTGTGGTGCAATGAAAAAACTAGCCTAGTACATGGCAGCTGTGAATAAGGTGAAAATCCATCTTGGGGAACATTAGAAAAGGGACAGAAACTACAACAGTACAATATATTTGTTGCAAGCTTTCGAAACTGCATGAAGAAGCCCATGGAGCTTTGAAAGCGTGCAAGAAGTATATTGTGCATTTTGGTTGGCCAATAAAGGTATCACTGATGGATTTTTGTTTGAATTTGCTAAATGGTCAACACAGCTGCCCCTGAATATAAAACAGTATAGGTTGAGTATCCCTTATTTGAAATGCTTGGGACTAGAAGTTTGAGATATCAGTATTTTTTGTGTGGATTTTGGAATATTGCATATACATGAAGAGATATATTGGAGATGGCAACCAAGTCTAAACACAAAATTCATCAATGTTTTGTGGATTTTGAAATATTGCATATACATGAAGAGATATCTTACAGATAGGAACCAAGTCTAAACACAAAATACATCTATGTTTCATATATATCTTATATACATAGTCTGTAGGTAATATTTCACACCATATTTTTAATAAATTTGTATGAAATAAAGTTTGTGAACACTGAACCACTGGAAAACAAAAGTGTCATTTCAGCTATCCACATGGACATTTTTAGACTTTGGAGTATTTTGGATTTTAGAATTCCAGATAATGGATACTCAACCAGTAGAGTCTTCATACAAAATAGGGCTTAGGTAAAAAAAAGTACTTTTTGGACTACAAGTTTTAATCCCCAAAAATGAATTTTTCCAAGGCCTGAAAAACTGTAGTATAACCACACTTAAAGGGACTTGGTTTTTATTGTGAAGTTGCCCTGATTAATTCACAGAAAAATCAATGAAAAATCAATAATGCAACAGAAATAAATGTGTGAAAGTAAAGTCAGGCCATATGCTGCTTGAATCCAATATGAAGTCAAGAGTTGTGAATACACCATACAATGAGAGAATTTAGAATAGTCCTTTTCCTCACTCTTTTCACACTTGGGACCTAGCTTTAATATAAGCCTAACTGCAAACTGAGACATTCAATTTTTCCCCAGCTCGTTCTCTTTTGTATTATAGCAATAGCAATAGCATTTACTTTTCTATACCGCTTAATAGTGAACTAAGCAATTTCTAAGTGTTTTACAATCTAGAAGCCAATTGCCCCCAACAAGCTGGGTACTCATTTTATCAGCCTATGAAAAGATGGAAGGCTGAGTAAACCTGGAGCCCTCTGGGATCAAACTCACAATGTTGTGGCTGCAGTACCGTCATTTAACCACTGCATCACTAAGCAGTACTCTTTTTGCTGCTTCTTGTCTGTTTCTTCCTCTTCCTCCTCCTCTTAAACTCAAAAGAAAAAGACAAGGTACTGATTTTCTCTTACTTTTTCAGCAGCTTCAGCAATGTCAAAATGAAGGGTTTCATAGAGTGACACACACACCTATTGTGTCACAATGTTTCCAGAATTTTTTTACAGAAGTCCCCCAATGTGAAAATGTATTGAAAAATGAACAAGAACTCTCACCTTGTAGGTGAAACATTTATTTATTTATTTATTTATTTATTTTGTTCTTCTTTAGGAGAATGAAACAAGCAAAGATTTACACCCACGACAATGGAAAATATATTTGGTAGGGCAACAAAGAGTTTCAGAATAAAATCAACCTGTGCTTTATTATGATTATGGGAAATTATAAATTATTCTAAAAGAAACTGGAGAGCTACAACATCTGATTGTCCTGTGTCCACCTCTACTATGGACACAAGGCTGCTGTCAAACCACAATATGGAGAAACAGAGTGGTCTCCCATTGGCAAGGGGGATCAAGCAAAGCTTCATTTTGTCACTGTATGTTTATTTTGTATGTAGAAGACGTTATACAGAAAGCTGGATTAGATTTAGAAGAAGCAGGTGGGAAAATAGAGGGGAAGGAATATCAACAACGTAAGATATGCAGGTCACACCACATTACTTGCAGAAAAAGCAAAGACGTGGCATGGCTACTAATGACAGTTTAAAAAGAAAGGGCAAAAGCAGCTGAATAATAACAAGACAAAAATAACAAGTTCAGATATTTACACAGCTTTAAAGTGGGTGGTAGACATTAAAACAGTTCAGCCTCAGTCGTTACTCAAAACAGAGATTGTAGTCAAGAAATTGGAAAAAGGCAAAGACTTGGAGAGGCAGCCATGAAGGAAATAGATAAGATCCCAAAGTGTAAATACCAAAGTCAGAATCCTCCAGGCTGTTGTTGTTGTTGTGCACCCTTAATAATAATAATAATAATAATTTTTATTTATAGCCCGCCTCTCTGCCAAGCAATCGAGGCGGGTTACACAAGTTAAAATAAACAGTGTAAAACAATCCCAACCCTAATCCCTCCTCCCACCCCCTTAAAACAGTATTAAACAAGAAAATGTTAAAACAATGAGCTACTACATAAAACAAGCAATAAATAAATAACCTGCCCAAGCATCACAGGGAGGCCGGTAGAATATCAGACAAGAAGCGACTCCCCAGAGCAGATGTATCCGGGGAATAATTAGTCTGGGAAGGCCTGCCGGAAAAGATCCGTCTTCACTGCCTTCTTAAAGGCAGTGAGCGTAGAAATAAGGCGGATCTCGTCCGGCAGGCCATTCCATAGCCTGGGGGCGGTTGCGGAAAAGGCCCTCTGGGAGGTCTGAGACAGCCTAGTTTTTATTGGCTGTAACAGATTCCTCCCCGAGGACCGAAGGGCACGGGGGGGGGGGTGGTCATATGGGGAGAGGCGGTCCCTAAGATAAGATGGACCCAAGCCATGTAGGGCTTTAAAGGTTAAAACCAACACCTTATACTGCGCCTGGAAACTAATTGGCACCCAGTGGAGGGATTTAAGCACTGGTGTTATGTGCTCCCTCCTCGATGTCCCAGTAACTAATCTGGCTGCCATGTTTTGTACTAATTGAAGTTTCCGGGTTAGGCACAAGGGTAGCCCCATGTAGAGCGCGTTGCAGTAATCCAGACGTGAGGTTACCAGCGCGTGCACCACAGTTTCCAAGTCCCTCATATCCAGATAAGGGCGCAGTTGGCGTATCAGCCGAAGCTGATAACAAGCACTCCTGACCACCGCATTCACCTGACTAGTCATGTGAAGCGATGAGTCAAGGAGCACCCCCAAACTGCGAACACAGTCCTTAGAGGAGAGTGTGACTCCGTCCAGGACTGGAGACTGTATTCCCAGATCTGGTTTCGGGCCAGTGACTGTGAGTACCTCCGTTTTGTCTGGATTTAACTTCAATTTGTTTTTCCTCATCCAACCCATTACCGCTCTTAGACAGTCATTAAGAGGTGAGACGCCATCTGAGGTCTGAGTCGATGATCTGGTCATGGAGAGATATATCTGGGTGTCATCAGCGTACTGAAGACACCGTGCTCCATGAGTTGCTTCCAACTGATGGCAAACCTAAGGCGACCCTATTGTGAGGTTTTCCTTGCAAGATTTGTTCAGAGGAACAAATCTTGGGGCCAGGCTATCTCAAGGACCGCCTCCTCCCGTATAATCCCCCCCGCGCCCTCCGGTCCTCTGGGAGGAATTTGTTACAGCCTCAAAAAACGAGGCTGGTGACGACCTCTCCCAGAGGGCATTTTCTGTAGTTGCCCCCAAATTGTGGAATGGCCTGCCGGAGGAGATCCGCCAATTGTCATCACTGGGCAGCTTCAAGAAAGCTGTCAAGACGGATCTCTTCCGGCAGGCCTTCCCGGATTAATGTACCATCTCTGGCTCCAGGATCTCCTTCCGAGACGCTTCCCTCTTCTGTGACCAGGCTCCGTTATGAGCCAGTAGTTACACATTTGCCAGCACTTTTCAGTTATGTCTTAGTGTTGTTTTTATATGGAGTAATTTACCTCCTTTATATTTTGTTTTAAATTGTAATTGATTTAATAATTTTTTAAGGGGGGAGGGGGGTGAACTGTTCTTAACTTCTGTATGATGATTTTATGATGTTAGCCGCCTCGATTGCACTCAGAGGGGCGGGGTATCAAATATATATATATATATATATATATATATATATATATATATATATATGAGGTTTGCCATTCCCTTGAGGTCATGCAGTGGGTTTCATGGCCCAGCTGGGAATCAAACCCTGGTCTCCAGAGTTGTAGTCCAAAACTCAAACCACTATGCCACATGTTGCTGTTAATTACCATCAAGTCAACCTTGACTCTAAGGGGGGAAGCAGACGACTGCTTCCGGGACGCCGCCGGACGGAGCGCCGGCGGAGCGGAGCCTCCGCACCACGGCGCTCCTGCGGCGTCCCTAAAAGGAGCTCCAAATTGGCGCTCCTTTTAGATATCAGGGAAAGTGCGCCCTAAAAGTGGCGGGCGCACTTTCCCTGACTCTTCTGCCGCTTGCGGTTGCTGCGGCATGAGGTCATCCCCGGAGCGCCAGCCGTGTGGAGGGCCGGCGACTCCGAGGGTGACCTCAGGAAGAGGAAGGGGTGCTGCTCGTGCGGCTGCCCCTCCTCTTCCGGGCCTTGAAGACGACTCTATTAGTCGTCTGCCGAGGCCCTAAATTAATGCGGACCTCTAAGTCACCCTATTATCAATAGCCAAGCTCAGGTCTTACAAACTTAGGACCATGGCTTCCTTGGGCTAGTCTACATGTAGCAACTATGCAAATTGCTGCAGATTTTTGCACATTCACATTAGTGGTTAATTGTCTTCAGTTTCCTGCACAAATTCACATCTATTTTCATCTGCTGAAAATGCACAGCTGTCCAAATGCATGTGAAATACAAACGTGCGATAATGATCATTTCTGTGGATTTCTGCAGATAGTCTTTTTTTTTTTTTGCAGAGTGTAAGGAATTTTTCACCCCCACTGCAAAACCTCGAACTCCTGTGAATCACGTGGCCAGATCACATGCTATTCAACTGGAATGAGTAGTATGTTAATCATGTAGACTAGCCCCCGATTTAGCACTTGTAATGCTAAAGATTATTATTTGTAGTTTAAAGAACTCTTAATTTTTTAAATCTGTTTTTATCTCATTATGCAGCTGGTCCTCTGTGTCCACAGATTTTTTTTATCCATGGATTGCACCATCCACATTGAAAATATTTAAAAAATAAATAAATCCTAAAAAGCAAACCTTGATTTCACCATTTTACATAAGGGGCACAATTTTACTATGGCATTGTATTTAACGGAACTTGAGCATTGATGGATTTTGGTATCTCCAAGGTGTGTGTATATTTAACCAAACAAAGGACTCACTATATTGTTTAATATGTTTTTAGCTTATTTAAACTATCTTACACTTTTAGCCTGTTTAAGCTGTTTGAAGCTATTGTAAATGGCTCTGAGATCTCTTGATATAGGGCAGGGTATAAATATTTTAATAAATAAAATAAATAATAAATAATGTGGTCCTCCTCCTTTCCTACTGCCTTCTAATTTACCAAGCATTATTGTCATTTCAAGTGAGTCATATCTTCTCATGTCAGACAAAGTATGACAGTCTGAGTTTAATCATTTTTGCTTCTAGTGAGAGTTCAGACTTGATTTGTTGTAGGACCCATTAAGTTGTCTTTTTAGCAGTCCTGCATATCTGCAGAACTCTTCTGTAGCACCATATTTCAAATGAGTACATTCTCTTCCTATCAGCTTTTTTCACTGTCCAGCTTTCCAACTATATATAGAAATTGGAAATAAAATGGCACGGACAATCCTAACTTTGGTATTAAATAATATATCTTTAGAGAGCCAGTGTGGTGTAGTGGTTTGAGTTTTAGATTGCGACTCTGGAGATTAGAGTTTGAATCCCCACTCAAACATAAAATCCCACTGGGGGACCTTGGGCAAGTCACACTCAGCCTCATAGGATAGCAATGGCAAATCCCCTCTGCAGAAATTTGCCAAGAAAACCTGTTAGGGTTGCTATAAGTAAAAAAATGACTTGGAGGTATACAACAACAAAATATAATATTACACTTGAAAATCTAGTTTATTTTTCTTCATAGTGGACCTTTCAAGTACTACTACTAATAGGTTTTATTTGTAACCCGCCCCTCTGCAAAGCAACCGGGGCAGCGTACAGCAGGATAAAACAATAAAAGTTAAAACAATCAACCCAGTTCCAATTCCCAAACCCACCTACCCCTTAAAAGTAAATTAAACTAATGCCATATTAAAATAACAGATATAAAACCTCAAAGTTTACATGCAAATAACAAAGTGGAAGAACCACACAGCAGGCAAAGAACATTAGCAGCAAATAGTGATAGCTCAAGGAAGCTGAGGGGGCAGTTAAAGGGTGGACGGGTAGACAGACCAATATTGCATGACATATACTAGTTTTCTGATTTATTGATGGCTGTCCCCATTTTGAGTAATGTCTGAGCCAAGGTGTAATAAGCCACCTTGATTGCCTTGGCAAAAGGCGGGATAGAAAAAGAAATTGTATTATTATTATTTATTAATAAATCTTTCATTATCTCAATATCTTCATTGCCTACTTTAAAATTATGTAAACCAGTTGTAATGATTATTTTTATTTTCTTAATGTTCAACTGTAAACCTACTTCTGCCCTTTCTTCCTTGGGTTTCTTTGATAAAAGTACCAAGTCTTTGTTATCTTCTGCTAGTAATATGGTGTCATTTGCGTATCTTAAATTGTTGAGGTTTCTTCTTACAATTTTCACACCTCCTTCCTCAGAGTCTAATTCTGCTTTGTTTATGATATGTTCAGCATACAGGTTAAACAGATAGGGTGATAAAATGGAGTCTTGCCTGACCCTCTTGCCTCTTGTTTCTCCATATCCTGTCCAAATGGTGGCCTCTTGTTCTGAGCACACATTATGCATTAGGACAGGGGTGGGCAACCTTTCCCCTTTAAGTGCCGAAGGACTTCAGCTCCCAGAATCCCAGGAGCTATTGGCCAACATGGGACTATTGGCCAACATGGCTGAGGCTTCTGGGAGCTGAAGTCCCTCGGCCCTTAAAGGGGAAAGGTTGCCTACCCCTGCATTAGGATAATCAAATGTTGTGGTACACCCATTTTTAAAAAGAGCAATCCAGAATTTTTCATGATCTACACACAATCAAAGGCTTTGCCTTTGTGCAGGCTGATTTTCTTCTGAAATTCTTTGGTGTGCTCCATTATCCAATGTCTGTTTGAAATATTATTTCTTCTGTCTCTTCCTCTTTTGAAACTAGCTTGGACAACAGGCATTTTTTGCTCCATATGTGGTCAAAGTCTTTGTTGCAAAATTTTGAGCGTCACTTTTCTTGTATGGCAGATTAATGCAATGGAACTGTAGTTACTGCAATCTCTGGTTTCTCTTTTCTTGGGGATTGAATGTATATTGAGTGTTTCCAATCTGTGGGCCATTCTTCTGTTTTCCATATTTGTTGACAGATCTTAGTTAGAATTAAAATGAAACAGCTCTATTAGCATGCCATCTATTCCTGGTGATTTATTTATCCCAAGTGCTTTGTATCTTCCACTTCAGTTTCTAAAATTATGGGTTCATCTTCAAATGGTTCTTTCTTGAATGGATCTGTCATTCTTCCATCTCTTTTATACAGTTGTTTAATGTATTTCCCCCATCTTTTTCATTTCTTCTTGATCATGCAGTATGTCCCCCTGCATGTAGAACATCCCTACTCTTGGTTTAAATTTCCCTCTGAATTCTTTGCTCTTGTGGAACAGGTCTCTTGTTCTTTCCTTTTTGTTGTCATCTTCAGTTTTTCTACATTGATTGTTATAGTTGTTCTCTTCGTCCCTGCACACAAGTCACTGAATAGTTGTGTTTAGGATTCTGACACTATTTCTGCCCTGTTTTGCTTCTCATCTGTCCTTAACCTTTTGAAGAGTTTCATCCATCATCCAGTGGGCTTTTTTCTATCCTTTTGGCTAGAGATATTGTCTTTTTGCATTCTACCATTAGAATGTCCCTGGTTTCAGTCCAGAGTTCTTCTGGATCCTGGTCAATTAGGCTTAAAAGTGCTCTTTTTAAATAAATAAATAAATAAATAACAGACAGGTACATTATCTTTAAATTTTAAAGGGATGTCTTCAGGTTTTATATTGGCACAATCCAGGCCTTAGTATTTTTTATAGTTATGTATGTGAAAGATGGATAATGAAGAAAGCTGACAGGAAGAAAATCAATTCATTTGAAATATGGTGCTATGGTTACCACATATTCCTAAAAAAGAACAAACAAATAGGTCTTAGAGCAAATAAAGCCTGGACTCTTACCAAAAGTGAACATGACTAAACTGAGGCTGTTGTGCTTTGGACATATAATGAGATGTGACTCATTGGAGAAAATGATAATGAATGATAAGCTCCTTTTCAACCTGGAAAGAAGTGATCAGTGGGGTGCCACAGGGCTCTGTCCTGGGCCCAATCCTATTCAACATCTTTATCAATGACTTGGATGACGGTATTGGGGATATAGTTATCAAATTTGCAGACGACACCAAATTAGGAGGAGTAGCTAATACCCCAGAAGACAGGATCAAAATTCAAAATTACTTGAACAGACTAGAAAGCTGGGCCAAAGCTAACAAAATGAAATTCAACACGGAGAAATGTAAAGTACCGCACTTAGGGCGGAAAAATGAAAAGCACATATATAAAATGGGGGACACCTGGCTGAACGAGACTACGTGTGAAAGGGATCTAGGGGTCCAGGTAGACCACAAGTTGAACATGAGTCAACAGTGCGATGCAGCAGCTAAAAAGGCCAATGCAATTTTAGGCTGCATCAGTAGAAGTATAGTGTCTAGATCAAGAGAAGTAATAGTGCCACTCTATTCTGCTTTGGTCAGGCCTCACCTGGAATACTGTGTCCAGTTCTGGGCACCACAATTCAAAAAGGATGTGGAGAAACTGGAGCATGTCCAAAGGAGGGCACCTAAAATGGTGAAGGGTCTGGAAACCAAGCCCTATGAGGAATGCCTTAGGGAGCTGGGGATGTTTAGCCTGGAGAAGAGAAGGTTAAGAGGTGATATGATAGCCTTGTTTAAATATTTGAAGGGATGTCATATTGAGGAGGGAACAAGTTTGTTTTCTGCCGCCCCAGAAACTAGGACCCGGAACAATGGGTGCAAGCTCCAGGAAAAGAGATTCCACCTCAACATTAGGAGGAACTTCCTGACAGTAAGGGCTGTTCGACAGTGGAACACACTCCCTCAGAGAGTGGTGGAGTCTCCTTCCTTGGAGGTCTTTAAGCAGAGGCTGGATGGCCATCTGTCGGGAATGCTCTGATTGGGAGTTCCTGCATGGCAGGAGGTTGGACTGGATGGCCCTTGTGGTCTCTTCCAACTCTATGATTCTATGATTCTATGATAAAATGGATATGAAAAGAAGGAGTCCACACTATAGATGGATTGATTAGATCAAGGAAACCACAGAGTTTTGAGTTTGCAAGATGTGACCTGGGCAGTTGATGACTTGGGTTTTTGGAGGTCTCTCATCCATATTGTTGGCATACGTTGAGATCAATTTAACAGTAAATCACAACAACAAGAAAGAGTGTCAGGCATGGATGAGACCAGAGTTTAAAAATCAGTACCTGCCAGCCTAACTGATTTTTTCAGGATTATTATGAGAGTTGAAATAATAACCCTATGAGCACTGCTCAAAACTCCATGTTAAGTTTAGGCCGTTTATATGTTACTATATATATACTGTTTTTCTTCTAAAGACAGGTAGAGAATGTGTGGCACTCCAGGTGTTGGCGGGATGCAATTCCCATCAGCCATATGCAGTGGCAAGAGATGATAGGACACGTAGTCCAACATTATCCTCAGCCTTGCTCTTTAGAGCTCCAACAAGTTTACATGGGCTTCCTAGGAAGCCTTTCAAATTTAGACCTGCTTCAGATCAGCAACATAAGTTTGTCATGTGCGTTCAGATCATTGTCTGGGATAGAAATGTGATAAACACAATTTATACAACTAAATGATAACTAAACATATGTAATTGCTACAATATAATTGCAACAATATAATTGCAAAGCAAGCATAACAAAATAATGGAACATTAGAAACAACATTAAAATGTGTCTCAGAAAGGATGAATATTGCAATGGTAATGAGTGGTTTTCTCATGGGGAAACCTCCACCACTCAGAAGCATTTCCAGTAGTTTCTACATGGCAAGTATATCATAAAAACCAACCCTTAGTGACTAAAGCCTTGTTAATATGTCACACTGATAAGCAAGAGGGCCAGTATAGTGCTGCATTTACCAGGTGCGTAATTGTCCAAAAACCAGAGCAAAGCTAATTGAATGAAACCAACTGTTAAAAATCTAATATAAATTTATTTAAGCTACAATGTATTATTTAGAAACTACCAATGTGAGAACCAGTTTTTAAGGGAATTCCAGGTGTTTTCTTTCCCCAGACCATCTGAGAAATAGATATATCTTACTTAGCAGTCTCACAAACCTGAGATCATTAAAAACATTATTTATTAATTAAAATATGTATAGTCTGCTTTTCAGTCCTCAAAGGACAACTAACAAGGTAAATTAAAGCAATATATAGGAAATGCTAAACAATAAAGGCTACAGAAGAAAAAATAGGCTTAAACCCTCTGGAAGACTGGTGTTAAAACAACCAGAGACAGCTTAAAATGTTTTGCTGTCTGAGGTAGAAAAAATAAATTATGTTCTTCTCCCCATCAGTTCAAGTCAGGATGCTTATTCTAAGAAGGCAGAAAATCCCACAAGTACATTTTCTCATTCCTGTCAGTAAAACTAATTACAAATTACAAATTAGTAATCACAAATTAAATACCCAACAATTTGCTGTGTTTTTGTGATAATCTAAAACCTGTTATTTTTGGCAGTGCCTAATGGTAGGGCTGAAAGCAACAATATGCAATAGGATGCATTGACCTGCCTCAGTACCATGAGAGCAAAAGTGATACATTACAGATAGGGAAAGTATGACTTACGGGAAGCAAGTGGTTCCCCAAGGTTGGTTTTTTTGTTTTTTTTTTGTGACCACCAAACCTCCCTAATTCTGATTTTTCTAAAAAAACACCAACAAACAAACAAACAAAAACACCAAACACCCTTAAAATATCTGCAGCCCCTTCTAGGTCTATCCTATTTAAGGCCCAGAAGATTCTTATTCCAAAATATGAAATAATATCTGTTTCATTTCCTAGTTTGGAAAAATGCCACTCCTAGACAGAAAATATTGTCAGGATTTGTTTCCCTCAGATTTCCTGCCATAGTTTATAAAGATATGTTTTATGGCATTATACCATTTTAATTCTGGATGATGGGCTGTGCTATCATGGGTTAATGATGGTATTGGCACCTACATTCCTTGAAGTGACTACCAAGCTGCTTGGGGAGTAGAGATTATTCTGGGAACTTCACAGCCAGTCCCATGAAAATGATACAGACTTGGAAAGAGGGGCAACTTTGGTAATTGGGTAATATGAAGTTATTTAGGTACATCAGCAAAAGGGGTGTAAGCCCACTTGAAGTTTGAATTCTGGGTATTATACAGTCCACCCTTCATATCCATGAGGGAACTGTTCTGGGACACCCCCCCCCCCCCATGCACACATAGATAAGGCAAAACACAGGACCTCGAGTCCCATTGTTCTCAATGGCGGGTGAGACATGTGTACAGTCACTAATGTGACTGTGAGCATATACCCCCACTGAAAGCAATGGGGCTGCTGTCCCTAGATTCTTAAATCTATGGATGGATGGTAAGTCCACAGATATCAGAAGTTCATTGTACTGTGTAACTGCTTGTGCTTCAGTCCTGACAACATACATTGGCTGTGCAAAACTTTGGTTTCTAAATAAAATTTTCATGCTTTACTAGTGAAGCTTCGATTTCTGAACTGAAGTGATGTACTTGGCAATTTTCAGGACTCCCTTCCATCTTAAACTGATGCAACATGCATTTGCCCAAGGTCAACCCTAAACAAGGGTCTTTTTGCCAGTTCTGAACTCAGCACCTTACCTCACAGAAAAATAAAAACCATCTAATTAAACTAGTAACAAGAAAACAGCAAATAGACAATAGAGCCCATTCTTGCCACTACAACTAAATCTTCATGTAGAAAGATAGCAAGGACAGCAAGGCTAGGAGTACAGTTATAAAATCTGGGAGTAGCCACCGAGAAGGCCCTATCACATATTCCCAACAAATGCATCTCTGAAGGTGTTGGGATATAGAGAAGGACTTCCCCAAAAGAACTGAAAAAGCAAGGAGGTGTGTATGGAAGAATACAGTTCGACAGATAACCTGGATCTGAGCATTATAGGTCATAACCAGCACTTTCAATTGTGTCCAAAAATGGACTGGCAGCCAACGGTGTTGTTGCAGCAAGGGAACTGTGTGCTCCCTGTTGCCAGGCTTGCTTAACAATTTGACTGCAGCTCTTTGGATTAGGTAAAGAGAAGTGCTTGTGTAAGGGGATACTGGATAGTCCCTAATGCAGCAACTCCTGTGAAATATTCCCAAAACCACTAAATGTAAAAATACATATTTTATTATAGGCTTTAAATCATATAATGACAAGATCCTATGCTAGAGTTGCATGATGTAAACTGATACATGTGTAATTATGTATTAATTGAGCTGTGTAGCATGGAATTGCAGTGCTGGCACAATTGAAGATGTCAAATGTACAACCAAATGAAAAACTAACTGTGGATGCACATCAATGCACAATGTGCAATGCACATGCATGTGGTTGTGCATCCATATGTAGTGCATATCCATAATGTTGCATGTGCAACTTCCCTTCCACTACCTTGACTTGAATGTGGATGTTCTCCTTTGTACAGATAGGCCCAGCTCCTTCTGTAGGAGAACGCATGCATGCTTAAGACACCAATGAGATTCTGGCCATCTCTTCAGGTTAGTTTAGCAAAAGAGAAACAATGAAAAGTGAAGTCAGTTCAAAGCTTTTGTTTCCAGTTCAAGTTCTTACCTGCTTCTTTTGTTCGGATCACTCTGGATGGTGCACTTGGATCTCCAGTTCCAATTTTGTTAGTTGCTACAACTCTAAATTCGTATTCCACCCATGGGTTCAGTTCGACAGCCATAGCAGACTCCATGTCACCACTGATGTTTTCTGGAACTATAAACAGTGAATAAATTTGAGTAACACCTTAAAAACCACATAATCCACAAGAAATTTTCTCTGATACTGGGAACAGTTACTAGAGGACTCCCTTGATGAATCCAAGGGTGAATTAAAGATCCCTGTAAATTTATATATAAAATACTGTGATCTGCAACACTTGGACTCAAAATTCACACATTAAATACCCAACATATCACAAACTTCTTCAACTGTAGTGATGCAATTCTTAGCAGTTTAAATATACCAAAAAATAGATATGCACTATTCTGAGGATAAAAATTACAAATACTTATTACTTTTAAATGGGAATTAGAATTTTAAAAATTAAAATTTATTAAATCCTGTACATTATTGCCTGGGAGCAGGCTCTATTAAACCAAATGGATTTACTTCCAAATAAGTATGTGGGTGGGGGAAATCTCTTGATTTAAGTTTTTTAAAATATAGATAAAGCTCTTACCTGTTTTCACAGTTTGCCAGCCAAGAGAAAATGGACTTCGGGCTTGCAAGTTGTAGGAAGTGATGGGGCTGTGATTGTCAGCCCCAGGAGTCCATGAAAGTGTGGCTGTGGTTTCTGTGATCTCCTCAACAATCACAACTCCAGGAGGCCCAGGTGGACCTGACAGAGAGGAAAAAAAATTAGAATGCATTACATTTTTAATGCCATCTGTATGAATAGGATCGTGCCCATGTCTTCTGCTCATGAATACCAATTACAAACTGCTGATCTCTTCAGTCATTATGACAGGTTGGTGGTTGGCTGCCATTTCATCAGAGCAATGAATCCACTCTGGGTTTTGATCTGAATTTTAAAGCAGCTATTACTATAGTTCCCAACTTATGGAGACCCTGTCACTGGGTTTTCTTGGAAAGGGGGGGAATTTGCCTTTGACTACCACTGAGGCAGACAGTCTAAGGTCTGACTTGTCTAAGGTCAACCAGTGGGCTTCCATGGCTGAGCGAGGATTCAATCCCAGATCTCCAGAGTCATAGTCCAACATTCAAACCAGTTACACCACACTGGCTCCACCAACCAGCTATACAAGGTTGGAGTTCCTACATTGCTTCAGCATAACATAAAAATCTGCCAGCTGAATATCAACACAGTGCAATCAGTGTGGATTAATGGCTTACAACCCAAAATAAAACTGCAACACTTGATGTGCACCGACAACGTACTTAGAAAATGCATACAGAGTACTCTATGTACTTTAATGTGCTAATACATGTGCAACAGCCTTGTTGGCACAACTCTACTTATCCTGCTGTCAGCTGGATATGGTCATTGCAAAATCTGCTCTGCATGTGTAGCACAATTTCTCTCTGCATAAGTCATTAACAGGATGCTGTCCCTTTAAAACTGATACCAGTTCACAGATGGGGAGGCCACCAAGCCACCGGTGCATTATGCATTGTTATTGTTATGTGCCTCCAAGTCATTTGCTTTTCTCTGAAGCAGTGTGTGTGATTTGTCCAAAGTCACCCGGTGGGTTTCCATGCTCAAGCAGGGATTCAAACACCTTGGTTCCCAGGATCATAACTGAATGCTCAAACCACTGCCCCATACCATCTATTTCATCACATTTATAGTTTAGGTTTTTTGAAACTGTATTCCCCTACTTGTTTATTTTTATGTTTTTCTTTGCATCTTCCCAATAACAAAAGCTCTGCAGGGGACTTATATGATGAAATAACAACAGCCGTACATAATTAAACAGCAATAAATCAATAATCAGCCCAGGAATACAATATAAAGGTATGAAAGCAGTCCTTCCAGCACTGTAGAAGCATTTCCTTTTAACACAGATCACTCTGAAAGTGGAATGGAATAGGCAACTAATTGTAAATAGAAAACCCTCCACAACTTTGCATATGTATTCACACAAACAATCACCTCAGTCATGACAAATGTAACATGGCTAGATATGTCATGCCTATATAGATTGGTATGAAGAGATAGGGGGAGAATATACATTATTTGATTTTATGCTCAACTGTAATCATTTATGGAGTCAGAGGAATGGTTGTTTTAGAAAGCTTTCAATTTTCCTGTAGGCTTGTGTTATTCTTCTCATTCCCCAAGACAATAAAAACAAAAATTTGAGAAGAGCTAATTCTGGAGAAAAGTACAGCCTGCTGAATTGTGGGCTTGTTTGCTCAAAGGCAAGAAATGGCTATAACAATACATGCAGCCAACGTTTTTAGGGGAAGCAATCTGAGCTCAGTGAGCCAGTTGTAATGTAGTGGCTTGAGCATTAGGACTTTAGGATATCAGGGTTCAAATTCATGCTTGGCCATAGAAGCCCACTGGGTGACCTGGGGAAGTGACACTTGCTCAATCTCAGAGGAAGGCAATGGCGACCCCTCCTCAAATTTTAAAGAAGTTGACCCAATATGTACTTCCTGCACTAATGTGTTATCCTTTGGATTATATGCTTCTCATGATTTGGTGATGCAGTTTTTAGTCAGTTTTTAGCATTTTTGTTCCCAAATTCCCTCTAGAGTTGTATTGGAGTACTTATACTACATTTTGGAGGGAGGGCTGGCCATTTTAGAACCAAGAAGGCCTTTTTCAAAACCTGGAAGCCAACAGAAAGTGATTTCCAGTGACTCCCTGCTAAAAAAGACATTCATAGAATCATAGAGTTGGAAGAGACCACAAGGGCCATCCAGTCCAACCCCCTGCCATGCAAAATCAAAGCATCCCTGACAGATGGACATCCAGCCTCTGCTTAAAGACCTCCATGGAAGGAGACTTCACCACACTCCGAGGAGTGTGTTCCACTGACGAACAGCCCTTACTGTCAGGAAGTTCCTCCTAATACTGAGATGGAATCGTTTTTCCTGTATCTAGCATCCATTGCTCTGTGTCCTATTCTCTGGAGCTGCAGAAAACAAGCTAGTTCCCTCCTCAATATGACACCCCTTCAAATACATAAACAGAGCTATCATATCACCTCTTAACCGCCTCTTCTCCATAAACATACCCAGTTCCCTAAGTTGTTCCTCATAGGGCATGGTTTCCAGACCCTTCACCATTTTAGTCGCCCTCCTCTGGACACGCTCCAGTTTCTCCAGTTTTTGAATTGTGGTGCCCAGAACTGGACACAGTATTCCAGGTGGGGCCTGACCAGAGCAGAATACACTATTACTTCCCTTGATCTGGACACTATACTATTGATGCAGCCTAAAATCACATTGGCCTGTTTAGCTGCTGCATCACACTGTTGACTCATGTTCAACTTGTGGTCTAGTAGGACTCCTGGATCCCTTTCACATGTAGTCACATTAAGCCAGGTGTCCCCCATCCTATATCTATGTATTTTGGTTTTTTGCCCTAAGTGCAGTATCTTACATTTCTCCTTGTTGAAGTCCATTTTGTTAGCTTTGGCCCAGCTCTCTAATCTATTAAAGTCATTTTGAATTTTTATCCTGTCCTCTGGAGTATTAGCTAGTCCTACTAATTTGGTGTCATCTGCATCCCAGTAATTGTATTCCTGAGCCTAAAGAGGAGTCGAGGGGAGCTAAAGCCATGATGAAAATGATGGGGTATTGGGGGCTGTGGAGAAGCACTGGCAGATTGGAATGTTTGGAGCAAGATGGCAAAAAGGTGGGTGCCTGCCTGATGAGTGGATATAAAAAGGGGCAGGAGCCATTAAGAGGCATGAGTGTGTAATATAAATACAGGAGGTCTGCATTCATTCAGGCATTTAACCAATCAATTTACATTCTGCAGTCTACAACAAGGTTATAACTAAAAGCCTGATTTTTTTTTTAAAAAAATGATTAAAAAACCCAATTGAATTAGCTGTCATATTAAATGCCAATAATTTATAACAGTATTAAATAAATGAAAAATCATAGAAAATAAGAATAAAAGTGCCACCTCCATTAAAAGACCCCGTATGATTAAATGTAAATAAAATAAGTATTAGCTTACGGATGGAAGAAGACAGCCTAGCCTCCTATGTCTGGGATCAGCCACTGAGAAGACCCTCTCATGTGTCCTCACCAGCTGAGCTTGTGTAAAGGCCCTTTGATGAGGAGCTTAAGACTCAGTCCATCTTATAACTGAGATATGATCTTCCAAATAATGTGGACCTAAACTGTATAATAAGATATTATAGCTCATAACCTATTAGAGCAAAACAAGTCCAAATTTTCATTAGAAGTCAAGATGACTAAACTGAGGCTGTTGAACTTGAACATATCATGAGATGATAGAAGAGACAATAGGCAGTAACAAAAGAGGAAGGTTGCTGTACAGGTGGATTGATTCAATCAAGGAAGCTATGTCCCCAAATTTGCAAGACCTGAGCAGAGCTGTTGATAACCAGGGACCTTGGAGGTCCCTCACTCATAGGGTTTCCATACATTAAAATGGACTTGATGGCAACAACATGATAACCAACAGTTTTAATTTTGCCTGGAAATGAACCAGCAGTCAACGAAACTGTTTCAGCCAGGGATACTGAACAAGATCCAGAAGCCTTCCAGAAGCCATAGGATATATTTATTTTCTTTGAACATTTCCCCCTCTCTTCCTAGAGTGGCTTATATAAGATACATTTAAGAATAATTCATATTATGGTCTAATGTTTTCATCTTGAAACACAACACATAAAAAAGATACAGGGAGAATAGAAGAAATAAGCAAACTCGAGCACAGTGAAAAGTGAAATAATTAAAATATAACTTGTCCACTTAAAAATAGTAATTCCATGAACAATTACATGAAAAGTGTGATATGGATAACATCATTCTTCTTATATTGAAATCACATGTGAAAAAGGTAGATGGTTGGTCCCAGTATGAAGGAAAGATTTGAAAAGTATTTTATACATCTTTTATTGGTGTGAGGAAGTATGCCTTTTATTTTATTAAGTAGAATACACTACTGTCTTCTTTAGCTCTTATTCTTGTGTCATATTCCATTGACTCACTCACTCAAAAGGATATTCCCATTAACCCTTTGTAAAGCTTTCCCAGCATCCAGGTTCTGGTTGTATACTAATGCTCTGTGCATGGCATACATTATTTTCTGTGCTGAAAGCTGGATTTTCATTTCAATGAACTATATATATATATATATATATATATATATATATATATATGCTAACTTTGGCTTTCAATGCTTCAGATAAATTTAACAAAGGCAGAGATAGCCCCCAGATGAGATTTAATGAGAATAGGACTGTCTATACGTTCCTGATACAAAATCCTAAGTTGAAAAGTAAAACCAAGAGTCAGGTTTTTGTGAGTTTTGATTTTTCCATGAAATAGTCTCCTAGGAAATGGTAGACCTGTGCAATTCCTCAATATCTATAACAAAAATGAAGAAGTTCACCTAAACACTGAGATAAATTCTTAATGAACAATTACTTTTTTCATTTTGGCTGTGAATGCAAGACTGATCTTGGGTGGTTCACTAGTTCACTAGGTGGGTCTGCCCTTGAACAGCATTTGGATGCTACAGCTAATGCAAACTGTGGCAGCTGTTATCAAATGTCCCTATAAGAGAACATATAACCACTGGTCTTACAGAAACTGTGCTGGCTCCTAATTTTTCAAATAAAGGCAAGATGGAAAATAAATGAATACATAAATATTCCTTGAGTGTTGTTCAGCTGCAAAATAAAGTAGAAAACCCCTCCAAATCAGTGACCTTCAACCTTCAGTCCTCTAAATGTTTTTGACTTCCCCAGAAGCTCCAGTCAGTGTGGCCAATGGTAAGAGATTCTGGTGTCTGAAATCCAAACTATCTGGAAAACCAAACATTGAGAAACCCTACTCTAAATCATGGGATGACATTTTATAATCCCGTGTGAGCCTCCAGACACTGTGACATCATTCTTGATAATCTGCTATTCCTCACCCATCTTCTGAATAATATATAGGCAATGCAGTGCATTTACTTTTATGGTGTAATGTTGCATGTGACTTGTAATCATACTTTTTCTATTGAGACCCATCGGGCTTGCATACATTTCCTGCTTCCTAGTGATGGCATATTTAAATTAACCCATTACTGTCCAATAACCTATGGGTTTCTAGACTCTGCCCTTTAACATTCGCTCATGAATAATTTTAACTGGTGCCATAATTTTAACTGGTGAAATGTTGGAGGGCATGTGGAATGGAAAGGATACAACCATTGTCTGTGCAGCTCATACATTTGTAATGGCTGAAGTGGTTGAAATGGTTGAAAATCAGAGACTCTCCCCACAGATGGTATAGGGAGCCACTGATGGAAAGAGATTATTCCTGTGGCTCCAAACCACGCTATGATTTTTAAAAGATAACCCACCAGTACTTTGGAAGTAGACAGGAATGTAATTAGATGACAGTGAAGATTAACTATCCTTTTATAGAGATGAATCTCAGCATTCTGTAGTATTTCTGAAACAATTTCAGAAACAACCTCATGACCAGAAACTTCTTGCTGACATAGGCGCACATACCTTTGCTGTTTTATAACAGCCCCCTTTGAAGGAATTATCATGTTGCTGCTTCTGAAACCACTTCCCTTGCCCTGAAAGTCTGCACCATAGCCTGAATCTACAAGGAAGGACAAGATTCTTCCTTTTCCTTTTCTTTCCTCAACTCCTCCTGCTGCCAAATTAATTGAGTACAGATTATTTTTGCAAGTTGAACTCAGTTTGCAGCAGTTGAACTAAGCTGATGACAAAGGGGGAAGGTGGGAGGAGAAGAAAGAAACTGGGACATTTTAAAAAGCAGTTGAAAAATGAAAGGAAAGAGGATTAATCAGCACTGTCCTTGCCAAATCAGGACAGGTGGAGGGTATGTAGGTGGATGGGTCTCAGCCATCATAGGAGTTCTTGCTAAATCAGGCCAAAATGCCTATCTTTCTGATAGGTTAGCATTTGGGTGACAGAGTGCCAGAGAATACCGGGGCATCAAAGGAATAAGAAGGAAGGCAATGGAAAACCACCACTGCATATGCCTTGCTTAACAAAACCCTATGAAATTCATGGGGTTGACATAAATTGACAGAAGGAGAGTCAGGGGAGTGGGTTATCAGTGAAATGTCTGACATGGGCCTTTGCAGACTGCCAGAAATAGTGCAAATTGAGTCCACTTTAACTGCCCTGATTCAGTGCTAAGGAATCATGGGAACTGTAGTTTATTGTGGCACCAGAACTCTCTGATAGAGAAGGCTCAATGTCCCAGAAAAAAAATACAATTCCCACGATTCCATAGCACTGAGCCAGGGCAGTTAAAGTGGACCCAATTTGCACTATTTCTAGCAGTCTACAAAGGTAATATGTCCCTATATCCAGACACAGAAGGATTAAGTCATCTGATGAAACCTCCAGGGATTGGGGCACTTGCAGCTAAAACATGAGTTAAGAGTAAGAGTGAGAGGGGAGATGTAATATACTCCTGCATGCTGAATTTTTATGCCAAGTCCCTGTGATGCAAGATTTCAACTTCCATTGTTTATTTTGAGAGGTATTTTTGGCCCTCAATGTGGCTGTTCAAGATTCCAGATTCAGTGTAACAGCCCACCTTGATTTAAAGTTTCATAGGCAGATTGCTGGAATAAGATGGAAACCACTATGCAATGTACTTTAAAAGACAGGGGGGGGGGAAGCAAAATGACAGAAAAAGTGTGGTGGTGGTGGGGGGGAGAGAAAACTCAGCAACACACCTTAGAGACTGAACATTTAAGCAGAACAATCTAAAGGAGGTTATGATCATTTGTTACAGAAGCATTGGCTTATGGAGACAATGTGGTGAGACAACTCATAAGGCAGCTGGTCAATAAAGTGCAGTGGAGTCGCTTAGCAAAGCCAACTATCAGCTTGGTGCTAATGCACCATGAGCTGAGTTTGCTAAGCAAATATAAGAAGCTTTAGTTTTAGACAGGGCTCTAGTTCTAAAGTATATTTTGAGACAATCAGATAAGTAACTGTTCCATCTCCCGATATGACATGAAAGAAAAGTGTACTGGCTTAATACATAATCAGAACAAAAAATGGGAAACTCAGGGCCTTTGCAGATTGCTAGAAATAGTGCAAATTGAGTTCACTTTAAGGGTTAGGGTTAGTGCTAGGGAATCATGAGTATTGTATTTTTTTCTGAGACATTGAGCCTTCTCTGTCAGAGAGCTCTGGTGCCACAATAAAATACAGTTCCCATGATTCCCTAACCCTAACCCTTAAAGTGAACTCAATTTGCGCTATTTCTAGCAGTCTGCAAAGGCCCTCAGAGACTGTGGATCTTGGCAAGCCTGTGTAAAGGCAGCCAGTTACCGCCTTTGGGATACTTTGGGAGGAATAATATAAAACAAAGGTTAAACTGCTAGTTAGGGCCAGTTAGAAATAGACATATAGGGACAGGGACAAATAGGAATGGATTAAAGCTTGAAAAGATGAGAAAGGACCAGTCAGGAACAGAGAAATGATAAAGGCTAGGTATTTTAATTTGGAAGCCAATTTGTGTTCCAAGGTTTTTTTTGGTGGGGGACAAGTAGGATAATAATAAAAAGAAGATAAAAATGATGATGAAGATGAAGGAGGAGGAGGAGGAGGAGGAGGAGAATAAACAGTCAGTGAGGGAAATAACTTTAATTTGATAGAACATGAGATGTGGGAAGAGTTCAGAGAGAATTGTAACTTTGTTTTAAGCGAGATGTTACATCATACTGTGCATGTAGCCAGGATTAGGCCAAGATATTTAACTTACTTATTATACAATAAACCTGTTGTTGCTGATGTGTGCCTTCAAGTAATTTAAATCTTCAATATTTTTTATTTTCTACATGTGCATCTGGATGTTTTACTTTAAAAATTACCGGTAATAATCATCAGTCACTCACTATTACACTGACCCCAACGACTTATACATGCACTTGTCCATTATAAGTGTCACTTGGGAACCTGACGCAGGAAAGGGTTTTAGAGGTAATGTAAAGGTCAGGATGAGTGATAGCAGCCTTAAGATTGGAGCTATGGGGCCAACCTGGATGGAGGATCTACCACAGGGACCTATCTGCCTTATGCTTTGATCTTCGGACAATCCAGATATACACTCTGGTGTGTGATGTACAATTAGACACCTTAGGTAAGACAATTAAGAGGAAGAACTGGGGGTACTCATTAGTTTTATAGTCCGGGGGCGGGGGGGTTGTTTCCAAATAATACCTGTGCATGCTTGGAACACTAATAAAAGAAAGCTGACATTTTTACCATGGTAAATTCCTCACTAATTGTTTACAAACTAGTAATCAATATGGATAATTATAAACTAATGTCTGATTGATGTGAGTCGATGGCAGAAATTTCATTCAATGACTGGTTAATGTGCATAACACAGAGGATAGGTTCAGCTGTATATCCTATGGTGATGGATCACCACAATTGAAGTTCTGCAGCCTCTAGAGGTCCATATATTCCCCATGCTTGCATTACAGCTTCACATTCTGATGTGTCCTGTATTAATGGATTTCTCTCTTATCTGTTCCATGGGCAATGAAATCAGGAATAGCAGAAAATGCAATGAGGCTTATCAGTTATATTTAAAAAGTATCCAAGCTAAAAAAAATAACTAAATCCCACTGTATGATCACGCCAACTGAAATACATCAGAAGCAGCTGAGATTTTTAAATAAATTAAAGCTGGCAGGCACAGGTGCCAATTGGAAAGGAAATGTGCTTTGGGACCAGAACCAAGAATTGGACTAATCATTCACCGACAGAGCAAGACTTGATTTGCCATCATAAAGTGAAACCTGACAAACAGAGGCAAACAGTTTTTCACAGTGTCATAAACAAATGTACTCTGTATGAATACCTTGGTTCATTTGAAGAAGGTTTGATTTTTTTACCTTCTAGAAAAAAAACACACATCAGTCTACACTAGGATTCAAAAACATCAAGCACAGTGAGCAGCAATGTCACAATAGAAAATGACTTTTGAAAATATGGCTCACTCTTTTGCAAGCTGTGAATGAAAAACTGACTGGCTGGCTGTATGGGAACATTAGAGTGACTGAGGAGTAGTTAGATGGTGGAATTAAGACTGTCATTGTTTCTTTTTTCTGGCAAGGATCCTGGGGCTTTAACATCTATGCAACAGGCAAAAATGCCTGGAACTGCTCCTCCACTCAACAAATTCATGATGTAATTATTACCTTAAAATTCCTCCTCAAAATCTACCTTTTCCTCAAGTCTTGGACCAGCTTCCAATTTACTTCCTGGGTGAAAAAAGGTCTTTCCTGGACCAAATATACTCCATGCACCCCAACATGGTGAAATTGCCCCCCTATGGCTCCTAGAAGGCATTGGGGCATTTTTAGTATAATAGTTTCAATTTTCTCCCATTTTATTTCCAAAAATTGTTTGGATGCCTTGGGCGACCCTGATGGCCTAAAACAGCCTTAAAGAGATGCATGGCGCCCATGAGATACACTTTCTTTACCCTTGGTTTATTGGAATAAAGTCTAAATTTGGGTAATTGTATAATCTTCTTACTTACTCCTTGACAGTTGCTAGATCACAAGTCCTGGCCCTAAGTCTCAGAACTTTTCTCCACTTTTCAGGGCAAGGGGTGAGGAGTGTATTGAACACAAATATGTGCACAGAATATTTTTTCTTGGTGTTTTTTTATTTGAAAAGTGTATTCTGTGCAGCTATGGTTTATGCATAATGTCTCATACTCAATGGAATCAGTGTGATATAGTGGTTTGAGTGGTGGTTTAGTGTTAAGGAAAATGCAACATGGGACATACAGTAATAGAAATAAAATATGTATGTGATAGTCACAGTGACTAAGCAGGAAAAATCATGAAGCTACACAGGTGAAAAGGATAATGTAATTTGGAAGCCTTGAGAGCCAAGGACAAAGTTATAGAGTGTATATTGAAAACACCTGTTATAGATTGCAAACACCTGAGATTCATTAAGTAGTCAAGGTAAAATGATGAAATACTTGGGTTGGTCTTAAGTATGGGATGATCTATGTAAACCAATCAAAATGAATGTACACGCCCACTGGGTGGAAACTAACTAGTGGGTGGTGACTAACAATGGCTATAAGTGCAATGTTTGCCAATGCATATTGTTGGTGTAGTGTGGAGTAGTGTGGAGTATTTTGGTGGAGTAGAGATTGTGATTTGTAGGGCATATAGTATTTATATATAGTAGAATAAAGTAGATCTTTTATATAAGACTACTGAGTTGTCTGGTGTCTTGAGGGAAGATACAAGAACCAGAAGAATCCTGGAGAAGTTTGGAGACATCTCAGGAAGAAGAGAGAGAAGGCTTGGAGAGTTTGTCAGGGTCTTCAGCCTATTCTCTGAAACTCTGCTGCTTGGGAAAGAAGCATCAACCACTGATCAAAGCTGGTCAGCTCTGCTGCATAACAAGGTGGTGAGTTAGAGGCAGAGGTAAAGAGCTACAACTCCCATCATCCCTGACATTTAGGACTCTGGAAGACCAGAGTTCAAATCCTTCCTCAGCTATGGAAACCCAGTGGGTAGTCGTGGTCAAGTCACACTTTCTCAGCCTCGGGGGAAGGCAATGGCAAATCACACACCTTAACAAACTGGTTGAGACAACTGTGCTGTAGGTTCACCTTAGGGTCTATATAAGCCAGCAATGACCTGGAGGCACACAACAAAACAACAACTCATGCTTAATGGCATCACTTGTGGCTGTCTCCTGTGATATCACAAGAAGATATCTGTAAATCTCAGGCTTTAGTCCTGAAATCTCAGGTCAGTTGAATCAATCCTGATGATCAGTGTGGTGAAAGATGTCACAGCCAGATCACCCTGACAAACCTCAGGGCTTAGGATAGTCCTGACCTGGCAACCCTACTCCTTGTGCCACTCTCCACACCTTCCTGTGACATTTCCTGTGTTAAATTTTAAACTGCAGGTATCTCAGGGCTCAGTGTATTTTTCCAAATGTAATTTTATCACATGGCATGGACAATGTGGGAAGCAAAAGCATGTGGAACAATCCCTGAATGATGCAATCTCCATTCATGTTCTTCCAGGATCTAATGTTTGCATAAAGCAGGAACATGGATGTGTACAATTTGAGGGCCACACAGGATGGTTCAACTAACAATGGATAGTACTGTACATTTCAGTTTCACTCATTGCTCAATCCACATTTCTCCGCAATCCTGTTAATCTTCTTCCTCTGATACAACAGAATCTCCCTATCCTGGGTTCTCTCCACTTCAGTTCCTGAGTAATTCTTCAAATTGCCCAAACCCTTCAGTTTGAATTTTCTTGCTAACTCCTCCTATACATGCTTCACTTCATTCAAACTACTTGCAGCCACACAAAGATCATCAGCATATATCACTAAAATGACACTACTCTTGGTATACACACATGCATTAGTCACACTGCGTTGGTACCCAAGTATGACCAGCTCATCATGAATGCATCTGTTCTAGCACCTAGCACTTTGCTTCAATCCATACAGGGGCTGCTTCAACCTGTATACTTTGTTGCTACCAGCACAGTCATATCCTAGAGGTTGCTCCATGTACACAGTTTCCGCCAAATAAGCATTCAGATATGCTAGCTCAAAATCAAAGTGCCTTATCTCCAGGTTCCTTTTTGCTCCTACTGCCAACACTATCCTTAAACTCTCAGGCTTGACTGTTGGAGAAAAGGTCATATAATAACTCTCATACCTTTCCTGTGAAAAACCTTTTGCAACAAGACTGGCTTTGTACTTTTGAGTTCCATCTGGCATTTCTTTCTTTCTATACACCCACTTGCATCCTACTATCTTGTGATCTGCTGGCCTATCCACCACTTCAAAAACTTTCCTTTCTACAAGTGACTCGGACTCAGAGTCTATGGCCAGATTCCACTTTTCTTATTCCTCCTGAAGCATTCTCAACACGTCCTGAAAATTGTCAAGTTCTTCAAACACTACAGTGCAAACCCTTGCCTCTTGAATCACAAACCTATCTGGTTCTCTTCTGACTCTGTGAGTCCTTCTGGGAATGATTACTTTTGTTCTTCCTGACTCATTCTCACTATCCTCACTATTAGTCTGCATCTCTGGTACCACAACAGACCCTTGCTTAGACACAAAAATGGGTGTGAAATGTTTTGCAAAGGTGTTTGTGTGTGTGGCATGGAGGCAATGTTCTGTGATGTGCCTGGTCTTCTGCCTTAGGCAAATCCACCCCTCCATTTCTGGCATTTTGTAGATTAATGCCCAGTGGTACAAACACAACTTGGTTATGGTGCAATGTCTCCCAATCACTATGTTTTTCAAAATTTGCACTTCTGAAGAACATTACTCCACAAGTGCCCATCAACAACCAGTATTTGTTCCCTTCATAGCCAACAAACTGAAGCCTTCTCCACTTTGGCTCTTCCTTTTTCCAGAATTGTGGTAGAACAAACTTTTGCACATTGCCCAAAAATTCTTACATGGTTCAGATTGGGCGCATGACCATACTATAGGAAATATGGAGTTTGATGAATGGCAGGACTCCACATTCTATTGATGGACATCCAGCATCAAGCAATCATGCATTTGACTAATAACCCTAATGTGCCTTTCAGCCAGACCATCCACCTGTGGAGTGGCAGGATTCGTGGTCATATATTGAATGCCTTTCTGTTTTAGCCAATTTTGAAAATGGGTGCTGAGGAATTAGCCTCTCTGGTCAGTCGCCAATGCACCAACTTTGTGTGGAAACACCCTCTCAACTGAGTTTACCCACTGCTCAAGTTTTGTAGCTGTCTCATCTTTGGCATTTAACAGACAGACATATTGATATCTTGTGTACCTATCCACAATGACCAACATATATTTGTTGCCCTCTTCACTAGCTCTATAGGGGCCGGCCTGATCAGTATGTACCACCTGAAATGGCCTCTGGGTGGCACACTTGCTTTCCTTGGAAACAGGGAAAGCTTTCAGCTTTATCTTTTTGCACACTGAACAATCCAAATAGTTATTACAGGGGTTTACCTTTAACTCTGGACAGACCTTTTCCAAATGAGAAAGACTAGAAAAACGTGCATGTCCCATGAACCCATGCAACTAATGAGGACAATTCAAATGCAATGGTACATTAGAAATATTAGCACACTTTGCTTTTGCCACTATGTGGTACAGCTTGTTACTTTTTACCCCTCTGGCACAGATAGACCCATTAGAAGATATTGTGCACTCATCCCCTTGAAACAACATTTGATACCCATCAGATGTTAGTGAGGAAACACTCACTGAAACAATTTTCAAGATTGTTTGCGCTAAGTACATTGTTAAATGTCTTGCCAAATCTGGGAATGAAGCTGTACCCATTTTCTGAACCTTGCTAGGATCTCCATCTGCCAAACACACAGTGGACAATGGAGCAGGTTTTAAGTCCTTCAGGAGCTTTGGATTGTTCACCATATGATGAGTGGCCCCACTGTCCAGAAGCCAAACATCTCCTGGAGTGCTTGCCTGGTTGGCAACAGCAACACTCCTTTCTGCTTGAAATGCAATGCCCCTCCTTCCTTAAGGCTTCTTCTTCTTGCAGCTGGCTGATCTTCTCTTCTGCCCTGCTGAAGACATCCAGCATTCTCTCTGAAGATGCCCCACCTTCCTGCAGTTGAAACAGCGTCTCTCTCTGCAGACTGCTGATCTCTCACCCTCAGACTCTGGGGGAGACATCTTTACATAAAGGATGACTGAAATGGCTATCTCTCTCCTCACAGAACTCTGTAGCCTGGTCTTGAAATCACACCTCTGATCTTTCTCCAGGATCTGCACTGATACCAGGTCCAGAGTCAAGTCTTTCTCTGCGATGCTGTAGGCTGTACATTAGGAAATCCCACTCCTTGGTCAGACTTCCTAACAGGATGTACACCTTTTGATCTTCAGGAATGTTTACACCACAAAAGGCAACTTTGCAAATTCCTGCATACTGCTGAGATGTTGCGTTACAGATACGCACTCTTGCAGCCTACAGCTGTACAAACACTTCACCCAAGCATGCAAGACAAGGAGCTATCAAACTGGTGGGTAACTTTCAAAGCATTTTATAGCTCAAAAGCAGTTATTTTCTCTCTTACGTGGATCAACTGAGATGGCTCTAAGATAAGCAAAAGAGTCCTCCTGTCTTCTCTGCTCTTTGGCCATTTTGCATGCCTTCACAACTCCCCATAAACCTTCTCTGATCAGCAAGGCTTTGGTGTAAGCTGACCAAGAAGAATAATTCTCAGCTCTTAATTTCTCAAAGCAGAGGGTTGACTCCATGTTTGCTTTTGTTTTGCAATTTGCCAAGGATGCAGTCTTTTAGCAGACACCAAACCACAGTTCACAGATAAAGACTAGCAAACAGGCACTCAGTCTTTAACTATTTTTCTGCCAAATTCGCTGGCTGCTTGAGAATTTGGCCTTTATCTTCACAACTGGTGAACTTACTCAGAACTCTGAGCATTGTCCTAGTGGCTAACTGGGCCCATAACCCTTGTTAGCGCAGAGGGAAAATTGGGTCTATACACTGAGGGCTGCCAGCTAGGTAAAAGACGCCACTGCCAAGTCTGGAAAGTCACTCATGACTGCTGGGTTCTGAAGATAACCCAGTAGCAAAGTTAGTTGCAGCAAAGTATTTACAAGCATGATACACCAACTGATATAATGCTCCGCCATCAACTGACATGCACACCACCACATGGTACACTGGAGCATTTCTCCTTATATACACAAACACAGCTAGGATTCTGATCCAACCTCCTGCTAGTGTTTCATTATCTTCTTGTCATATGTCCACAGTGACAGTGCAGTTTTTAACCTGCTGTGACTCATCTCCATGATCAAATTGCATCAGCTTCCTCTGAGTCAGCATTTCCTCTTTAACCCATTGCATGCACCTGAGACATTTTACACAGCCTGGGGCAAAAATATACTGACACTTTTTGGTTACTTTTCTAGAAAAATGTGTGTATCCTCACTAAATGGTGGAGGAGGAATATCATATTGTGCTGTCTCCTGGTATGCTTTACACTCTGTTTTGGATCTTGTGGTATTGAAGAATTGGATGGGAGGAGACTGGTTTGTGGTTTCCATGCTAGAAATCTATTTCTCTGGCTCATATAGCACAGTGGTTAAATGCCTGTACTGCAGCCACTCACTCATAAACCACAAGGTTGCGAGTTCAATATTAGCCAGGGCTCAGGCTTGACTTAGGCCTGCATCCTTCCAAGGTCGCTAAAATGAGTATCCAGCTGTTGGGGGGCAATAAGCTTACAGTTGTAAACCGCTTAGACACTCCATAGCATGGTATGAAGCGGTATATAAATGAAGCTGCTTTGCTTTGCTTTTATAGGAATAGATATGCAGAGAACCGAGCTATATTTTGCATGCCTGGAAGCTATTGCATATGGTCTTGCTTCTGGAGAAGACAGCCACTGGACTTTGCACAGCAAATGGGAAAATGCACAAATAGGAAAGGATTACACCTGCCATAGTGCCATTAGCTCTATCCACATCTCAGATTCAGTCAGAAAAAATCCTTTCTAGAATGGAAGTTCAGCCTCTGGGCTGAAAAAGCTTCCTCATGTATGGATAATAAGATACTTCCAGTTGGTATTGGGGGGGGGGGGGGGGGCTAACATTGCTGTTTGTTTGTTTTTCAATTTAAAACTGCAAAATATTTATTACATGTACATTCTGCTTTTACAGGGTTGATTTCCCTCCCAGACAGGAAACCAAGTCTACACATGCTTACTTCATTAATGCTATAGCATCTGGTGTTCCCAGGCCATTCACTCAGCTCACTGCATAAATGTGTTAATGCTGGATTATTTTAATATTGTGAATTTCTACAAAATTGCTGCTTTACTTTCTTTAATGTGCTGTAAGTAGCCCAGAGGGCTTTTAAGGCCATTTAGTGAGAGTGGAAATGTAAAATAAATAAATCTCTGTAAGGCAAAAGAAGTGCTATTCTACAACAAACCCAGTTTGATGGGCAATTTTGTTTGCATCAGACTTTGGCAGAGGTGATTTAACACTTGTGAAGCCAATATCAGAACCAGTCTTTCACTTCCATGCCTCAAGTAGGGGGGGAAAAAAAGGATACCAGTAATAAGCCCAAGATAACGTAAAACTGATTTATGTTCACAGTCTGTCATAATATTCACTTTGAATAGAATGTTAATGGGAGTATAAACACAACACCTCTAATACTCAAAATCCTGTTTGAGTCCTGCGTTCAAAAGCAGCATCCAATGACGAAATCTCTTTAACAAATAACAATTTGACTTTTGTTACAAAGGGTTCAGAAAAGATATGAACATATAGCTTTAACTGTTTTGAAAGGCTGATGCAAGTGTTGACCAGTGAGAATAATATTTCATGACTTTTGGGAACATTCTCGGGTCTTCAAATATTTAAAGTTTACATTATCAAGTTTGCAAGGACTTTTATTTTAAAATCATTACTTTGAAAAAAAATATTCAGAAAAACATTTTAAAAATAAAATGAACCTTGTATCCTGATGTTTCTCGACAGATCCAATGTTTTCTGGTGCAAAAAGAAGTGAGGAAAAGAGCTACTCCCCCCACCCCCGTGAATCTCCTACATAAAGTAGTCACCCAAAAGGGCTTAGGATGTTATGAAAGGAATAGGAAATGCAATAACTTCACTCCTATGTTCCCATATTACTTTTAAAGATAGCCTTAAAAATAGATTTACAGTTCATCAAAATTTCAGCATGTATACTATGTCATGTAATGTTGGTGGAAAGATAGTACAGGAGGCTCTTGGTATCCACTGGAGTTTGGTTCCAGGACTTCCCATGGATACCAAAATCGGTGGATACTCAAGTCCCATTAAATATAATGGCATAATAAAATGAGTATCCCTTATATAAAATGGCAACATCAAGATTTGCTTTTTGGAATATATTTATATATGGAATATTTTCAAGCTGTGGATGGTTGAATCTGTGAATGAAGAATCTGTGGATATGGGGAACTGACTTTATAGAAATTTCAAAACCTGTATCCTTCTTAGAATTTAAGTGTATTTCTTGTTTTCTATACCCTGAACTGGAACCCAAACACCCTCCTGAAAAGTTTTTTTTTTTAAATTTCACCAATGGAAAAAAGGAGTATTATATTTATATATTATATTATAATATATAATATTTATATGTATCTCATATAATTTTTTATTTCATTATTTTTATTGGTTTTTTTGATAAATTTATACATACTGTTTACAGACAAAATAAAAGGGTAATATAAATATTGTTCCTTACACATATACATACTGAGCTTTGGTATCATATACATATACTATCTATCCAATATAGTTTTATATTCATGTAATTTATCCTTTCCATATAGTTTGTTACAACCTATGTCAATCCAAACTGGACTTCTTTCCATTTACTTTCGTATTGTTGGAATGTTTTTCCTGCTATATACAGACAGTTTATTCATAGTTATCAGTTCATTCAATTTCATTTCCCATTCTTGTACTGTAGGTATTATTTCAGATTTCCAATATTTTGCCAATACCAATCTCGCAGCTGTTACCATGTAGAGTATAATACTCTTTTCCTCTTGTTTCAATGTGTGTTCTATCACATCAATTATGTTTAGGAGAAACAATTCCAGTTTTAGTAGAATGTTCTTTTGTGTTATCTTACACATTATTTTGTGAACCTTCTCCCAAAATTCTTTACTGTTATTACATTGCCACCACATGTAGTACATAGTTCCAATCCCTTCTTTACATTTCCAGCATTTGTTTTCTTTGTATTTATTTATCTTGGCTAATCTGACTGGGGTCATATACCATCAATGAAATATTTTGTGAAAATTTTCTTTTAGAGTATTGCATCTTGTGAATTTATTACTATTTGTCCATGCATTTTCCCAACTCTGTAAGGATATTATATTACCAATATCCTTCATCCATACTATCATGTTTTTTTCCCACAACTTCTTCTCCCATTTTTAACTCTAATGTATCTCATATAATTTTTGTTGCTGTCATGTGCCATGAAGTCATATTTGACTCATGGTGACTCTATCAAAGGGAAATCCTCTTTAACACACTCAGGTCTTGCAAACTCAAGTTCATGGCTTCCTTGATTGAATCAATCCAAATGTAATGCAAGCTTCCTCTTTTGTTACCGCCTTCCACTTTATTCAAAATTATCGTCTTTTTCATGTCATCACATTTTCTATGTCATCACATCTCATCAGATGTCCAAAGTACGGTAACCTCAGTTTAGTCATTTTTGCTTCTAGTTAGAGTTATGGCTTGATTTGCTTTATTGAATCAGAAATATTGTTGGCAACAATGATCCTGACCCATTTCTACTTACCCAGATATTGAAGACTCTTTCACCCATCCCTTTGCGGGGTTGTAGGTTAATCACAGAGGCTTTAAAAGTAGTCAGAATTGTCAGATTTTTTTCCATGTGTTTGTTATGTTGTGCACTTTCAACTTGTCTTCAGCTTATGGCATCCCTAAGAATGCACCTATCACAAGGTTTTCTTGATACAATTTGTTTAGAATTTGTTTAGCCTTTGCCTTCCTCTGAGGCTACAAGCAATGTGACTTTTCCTAAATCATCCAACGAGTTGCCATGTCTGAGCAGATTTGAACATATGCTTTTATGGGCCATTGCTAACTTTCACCACATACTTTGCTTTATGAGATATTCTCTTAAAGGAAAAATAACACAAATGATTAAACAAGGAAAATGAATCAAGTGGGATGCACAGCTACAAAGACCAAGTCAGCTATTAAAATTCCTTTGTATGATAATTTATGCTGATCATGTCCTCCATTATTAGCATACTTACCCCTAACAAGAAGTTCTGCCTCATCTGATATACTGTCTGCTGTAGTTTGTACCCTGCAGCCATATCTCCCAGCATGCATCAGAAGAATGTTCCTGATCATTAAATCTGCAGAGGATACTTGCTAGAAGAAGAAGAAGAAGAAGAAGAAGAAGAAGAAGAAGAAGAAGAAGAAGAAAGAGAGAGAGAGAGAGAAAAGAAAGAAAGAAAGAATTGGTGACAAAATAGCAGCAGCTTAACAACATTATAGGTTTTTCACAGTAAAACAGACAAACAGTTTTGATTATTTTAGAAGTACTTGCTCCATTGTACAACTTGGTAGAACACTGTCCCCGCTCATCCTCTGTGTTACAGTAATCTCTATGTCAATGATGAGTAATATGAGCATGTGAAATTGCCTTCTGATGAGTAAAAAACTTGCTACATGCAGGCTACTACTTTCTACTGTAAGCAGCTCCTGGGTCTCTGTTTTGCAACCCTGCAGTCTATTTCTGCTACTTAGAGATGCCAGGGATTGCATTTGGGCTGTTATACACATGAAACAAATGCTCTACAGTTGCAGTGTGCATTCTCCCCAATATACTTTATGAGTGTATCTACACAAACATGGAATTTGATACCACTTTAGCTGCTATGGGTCTGTCCTAGAGGATGCTGTGATCTGTAGTTTGGTATGTTACTAAGGGCCTAAGCAGACTGCCAGAAATAGTGCACATTAAATTGAGGCACTGCCCTGGCTCAGTGCTAGGGAATCATGGGAACTGTAATTTATTGTGGCACCAGAGCTCTCTGACAGAGAAGGCTCAATGTCCCAGAAAAAAAAATACAGTTCCCACGATTCCCTAGCACTGAGCCAGGGCAGTGCCTCAATTTAATGTGCACTATTTCTGGCAGTCTGCAAAGGCCTTTAGAATTCTTTGCTAGAGAGCTTTGCTGCACTCTCCTGAATATAGCACTACAGCTCTCTAGCAGAAAAAACCCAGGATTCTGTAGAATGGAGCCATGGCAGTTAAAATGGTGTCAAATTGCTGCAATTGTGTTGTAGATGCATTGCATAGCAGAGGGTAAGCAACATGCCAACATACATTGCCCCAAACCCACCAGGAGCCAAAACTCCGCTTCCAAGATTTGTTAGCTACTGTTGAGGAAATGCAGCAACACTCCTTTTCTGTTTGACTTCCAACTAAGTGAAAACCCCAGAAAATTCCCCAGAAGGAATGAGGAAGTTATTTAGGTTCCTTTTTATTTTCCTTTCCTTTCTCTTCTTAACTCTTGCAGGCCCCACCTTCAGGTCCTGAAGATGCTTTGCCTCCCCCCATGTCTTGCGTTTCAGTGACCCCATCTGAGCACGAGTGCCTGAAAGCTACAAAGATACAAAATGTTAGAACGTGGCTGGTGTATATTTAGAGTAGAATATGCTGAAATCTTGAGAACTAAATAGAGAATTAAAAGACATAACTGTGTTCTGGAAAATTAGTATACAAAGGGATTTTGTAGCACCTTTGAGACTAATTGAAAGAAAGATGTTGAGTCTGCTTCAAGTCTACAAAAGTTCATGCTACCAACCTCTTTATTTCAGTTTGTCTCAAAGGTGCTACAAAATCCTTTGATAGATACATAGAGAATATTAGCGGAGATGGAGTTGGGAACATTTTTTTCCACTTGAAGTCTACAGTCTTCTTATGGTGAGCTTTCTGGGGGTCAATGTGCTGCAGATCCTGCACTTTCTTTTTCATAAAATGGCTCAGAAAGCCCTTCCCCAGTCAAGATAACATGCAAAAATCTCATTCTACCCAAAAAACACAAGTATCCCCAGAGCTACCTCCAATACTTCCTCCAATACTTCCATTTTCTTCTGCAGTCTCTCAAAATGGCAACAAGACAGCATTTTCACTTCCTGTTATCATTTGGAGAAGGTCTGGAGAGGAAAATGGAGGTATTTGGGCTTACTTGATTGTGTGTGGCCTATGGGCAGAGGTTGGAGAAATGAAATTGGCCCCTGGCCCCATTTAGTTGTGCACACATGCTGTAGAAGGAATGTGGGACATATATTCTCTCATATCATGCACACATCCACACTCACAGGTAGGAGGCAATTCTGTCACACATAACATATATTCTCACATGTATCACACAAGTATTTCTCTTCATGTATATTTCCTGTTTGCATTTTAATGTTGTTATGCGAGAATTTGTATGAAACATTTTATGGTGTTTTGCACCTACAATATTGGATGTTTAGTCCAATGTATTACATATAAAAAGATTGGACATAACATGCAGATTTTAATAGTTGGTATTAACTATTCAAGGGTTGTGGTGACTCAGTGGTTAAGACACCAACTCTGATAGCAGTTCAAGACCCAAGGGCAGTGTGACTGGGGGAGCTCCCATCACTAGTCCCAGGTTCAAAAGCATGTAAAAGTGTAAGTAGATAAATAGGTACCACTTTGGTGGGAAGGTAAAAGCATTCCATGCACCTCAACATTTAGTCATGTTGGCCATCTGACCACGGAGTCATCTTTGACAACACTGGCTCCCTCAGCTTAGTAAAGGAGATGAGCACTGTTCCCTACAATTGGACATGACCAGACAATCACATTAAAGGGGAAACCTTTATCTTTATTAACTGTTCATATTGCCTAAATGACCTAATGACAGCAAAGGAACATCCGTATAACGTCTTGTGTCAGGTTATTGATTTTACAAACTATATCAACAGCAAGATTCAAACTATCTTCAGTGGTGTGATAAAATAATGGCTGATGTGTGAAGACCATGTGGCATCCTGGTCTGGAAAATGACACAGATGTGGCCACTGAAAGGAACTGGAGCAATAGTAACAGGGTTACTACAGTTCAAGTGGCAGGTGCATGACTCAGCGTTTGGTGAGCTGTGCATCATGGGAGACCTGATGCAACATGCACAGTGGATGGGACAAGCCAGGTATGCATCATGGGAGGTCTGATGCAACAGTCCTCCTGCAACAGGCACTGGAAATAAAACCAGCAAGGTTTCATTAGTGCATGGCTGTCACATTTTCTCAAGAGGATCACCTATATGTGGGAGAGAGTCAGAATCTCTGTTGTTGGTTAGTTGTGGTTGGTGAAGCACTTTGTTAGAATGTATAGTTGTGAGTATTCAAGATGGACGTCTGATAATCTGTGTATCTTTGTAAATATTTGCAACAAAGATTAAAGCCCTCTCTGAGAGAAACCTCGCCGTGAAGCTATTCCTTTCTCCAAGCTGAAAGCAGCAGCTGCGTGTGGGAGGTTTTTTCTTGTGTCGTCTGGAGCAGACTCTTCACAGAAGACCAGCTCTACTCTGCATGTGTGTATGCTAGATCCCGCTGTCTGCATACCCCAACATGATGTTCTGTTAGGGACATACACATCATGTTTCCCTTAGGTGCTTCTATGTCTTTTTATGGTCACTGCAAGAGTAGGTATTCCATTACTCCCTCCACAGTGCTGAAAGCCTGCCCCTGCTACTTGCTGTACAGACTCTGAAATTTCCCACGTGGCTATTCCCTGCTTTGTGGGGAGTGGACATGATAATCTCCTCACAGCTAGATACAAAATGATGACATCAGCACTGAGATCCATTGGGAGCTCCTGAATGTCTCAGTGCTGCTGTAATTATTTTGCATCTGGCTACAGGCACATAGTGAGATGCTTCTGCAATCCTGTCTGCTACCTACTGTCCACATGAGGGGCTTCAGAAACAGAAAATCTCAAATTGCTACCACCTTTCTTAGGATTGCTTTACTATAGTGAATGACAATAGCAGATCACCCTCTTGAGCATTTATCAGGGGAATATGCTGGGTGCCCTCTTACTGAATTATATCTTCCTTTATATAATGCTTGCAGTATCTCATTACTGTGCTTTAAAGAGTTTTGGAATTTTTGGCTTACTTGCTCTCACCCTTCACATTAAAATAACTCTCTCACTCATTGGGCCTTTGCAGACTGCCAGAAATAGTGCAAATTGAGTCCACTTTAACTGCCCTGACTCAGTGCTAGGGAATCATGGGAACTGTAGTTTATTGTGGCACCAGAGCTCTCTGACAGAGAAGGCTCAATGTCTCAGAAAAAAATACAGTTCCCATGATTCCCTAGTACTGACCCAGGGCAGTTAAAGTGGACTCAATTTGCACTATTTCTAGCAGTCTGCAAAGGCCCATTGTCTAGAATCCCTGTATCTTTGTTTAATCCCTTTGTTTAGCTTCTTCTGATTTTGATTCACTAGTGGAATGGAAGAGAATCTGGAAAGTTCTGAGATTCTCATCAAAGTAATCTATTTTGTACCTCTCTAAATTTGTTGTACAAGACAAGCACAAACTGCCTCAGAGATTCACTCATTTTGCAAATACTGCAAAACACAGGCACATGGTTTTGTTGTGCAAAATTGCTGTTTTCTGTGCAAGACTTTTATTATGCAAAATTGCTGTTTTTTGGTGTAGAAAACAGCAATTTTGCACAACAAACACACACTTGGCTATCAGTGAATGATTCTTGATCAGCTAGATGATGATAATAATAATAATAATAATAATAAATTAGTATGCACACTTCATAAAATAGTGTCTCCTGCCCCTCCCCTGACTTACTGGGCAGCAGCTGTCCCCAGGCTAAACAACCCCAGCTCCCTAAGCTGCTTCTCATGAGTCAGGGTTTCCAGACTTTTCAGCATTTTGGTTGCCCTCTTTTGGACATGCTCCAGTTTGTCAACATCCTTCTTGAATTATAGTGCCCAGAACTGAACACATATTCCAAAAGAAGTCTGCCTATAAAAGGCATCAGATTATTTTTTCCAGCTAATTCACTATTTTCTATCCTGCCTGGTAGCAGCTCTCCAGAGTCACAAGGAGAAGATTTTCCCATCAGCTATATGATTTCCCTTACGCTGTTTCCTAACCAAAGATTCCAGAGATTGAACCTGGGACCTTTTCACGCAAAGCAAGAAGTCTACTACTGAGCCACAGCCTGAACAAATTACTTTTCTACATTACATTTTCTTGAACAAGCAATGTGTTTGCAGGGTCAATTGGAGAGTGTCGTGTTTCTGTGTCAGGAATTGAAGAAGTTTGCACTCTGACTTTGGGCAGAGACAGGCAGACCTACAGTTGTCTTAAACATGGTTAACTGAAACTGCAGACAGATGTTCACATTAAACAGAGAGTCTGAGAACATTTAGAAGGGAATGCTATAATCACTATAAGTCAACATGAGTTTCTCAAAAACAAGTCATGCCAGACTAATCTGATCTTTTTTTGATAAAATTACCAGCTTGCTAGATGAAAGGAATGCAACAGACATAGCATATCTTGATATCAGTAAGGCTTTTGACAAGGTCCCCCACAATATTCTTACAAACAAGATAGTAAACTGTGGGCTAGACAATACAACTGTTAGGTGGATTAGTAATTAGTTGACTGACAGAACTCAAAGGGTGCTCAGCAATGGCTCCTCTTCATCCTGGAGAGAAGTGACCAGTGGGGTGCCACAGGGTTCTGTCCTGGGCCCAGTGCTATTCAACATCTTTATCAATGATTTGGATGAAGGAATAGGGGACATGCTTCTCAAATTTTCAGATGACACCAATTAGGAGGAATAGCTAATACCCCAGAGAACTGGATAAAAATTCAAAATGACCTTAATAGATTAGAAATCTGGGCCAAATCTAACAAAATGAATTTCAACACAGAGAAATATAAGGTACTGCACTTAGGGCAAAAAAATGAAATGAATAGATATAAGATGGGGGACACCTGGCTTAACGAGACTACATGTGAAAGGGACCTAGGAGTCCTAGTAGACCACAAGTTGAACATGAGTCAACAGTGTGATGTCACAGCTAAAAAGGCCAATGCAATTTTAGGCTGCATTAATAGAAGTATAGTATCTAGATCAAGGGAAGCAATAATGCGACTGTATTCTGCTTTGGTCAGGCCCCACCTGGAATACTGTGTCCAGTTCTGGGCACCACAATTCCAAAAGGATGTTGAAAAACTGGAACGTGTCCAGAGGAGGGAGACTAAAATGGTGAAGGGTCTGGAAACCATGCCCTACGAGGAACATCTTAGGGAACTGGGTATGTTTAGCCTGGAGAAGAGACGGCTAAGAGGGGATATGATAGCCCTGTTTAAATATTTGAAGGGGTGTCATATTGAGGAGGGTGCCAGCTTGTTTTCTGCTGCTCCAGAGAATAGGACTCGGAACAGATGCAAGCTACAGGAAAAGAGGATCCACCTCAACATGAGGAGGAACTTCCTGACATTGAGAGCTGTTCGACAGTTGAAAACACTCTCTCAGAGTCTCCTTCTTTGGAGGTCTTTAAACAGAGGCTGGATGGCCATCTGTCGGGGATTATTTGGTTTTGAGTTCCTTCATTGCAGGGGGTTGGACTGGATAGCCCTTGTGGTCTCTTCCAACTCTTATGATTCTATGTATTACTCTTAAGGAAACCACTGCAATTTCAGAAGCTGTCCTTTTTTCTTTTAAGGGTTGGTTGCTTCCTGAATGTTCAGCTTATGTATTTGTATGCAAATGAATATTGCAAAGCCAATAGATTTGTTGTTCTGAGGGTTAAAAGGTTGTGGAGCAAAGAGCATGAACACAAGCCCTGCCCCCAGCATACCCAGACGTGTGACTACATCTAAAGTTTTTCCCATATTTAGAAGAAGGGTTCCACGGGATTATCCAGATGCTTAGCTGAACCCTTTTACAACTCCCTTCAGTAGTTGGGAAAACTGTCAAGAATTCTTATCCTAAGGAAATACACCATGAACACAGACCATTTCTGTAAATTCCTGCCATTTGGGAAAATGAGATGAACACTATACCATCTTAACAAAGGACAGACACACAAAAATGCAGGCATCTGACTAACATCTCCAATTGTTTTTCTCCTGCTTGGTTTGTAACTTCTTGCTTGATGAAGAAGCCAGAGGAGCTTTGAAAGATTGCAACAAGTATATTGTGCATTTTGGTTGGCCAACAAAGATCACTGTGGAGTCATAGGCTTTCATGGCCGGCATCCATAGTTTTTGTGGGTTTTTTCGGGCTGTGTGGCCATGTTCTAGAAGAGTTTCTTTCTGACGTTTCGCCAGCATCTGTGGCTAGCATCTTCAGAGAGAGAAAAAAGCTCTGAATATGCTAGCCACAGATGCTGGTGAAACGTCAGAAAGAAACTCTTCTAGAACATGGCCACACAGCCTGAAAAAACCCCCCACAAAAACAAAGGTATCACTGTTTGGTGGATTTTTGTTTCAATCCTGTTTTTGTAACAAAACTTTCACTAAGATCCTACATTGAGAAGGTAACACATAACTTCATGTTTATGGAATTAAGCAGTGTTTTTACAATGCCACCTAGCTGGTGAATTGTATAACTGAATCTGCAACTGAATGTGTATGAGCATTTTGCATGTGCACGTGCAAGGTGAAATGCACATTCACATATGCAATATACAAGGCGTATTTGCATGCACATGCACAACAGCAACACACACAACTGTTTCTGCAACCTTGAAATGAATACAGATGTTCCACATTTGAAAAAAATGTTCAACCACTTCTGTCGGGCAACTTATGCATGCATTAAATACCAACAAAATTTTGGCCTTTGAATTCAAATGGACCTGTAACATCTTTTTATAGATTGTGGGGAATTTCAGCCTCTAAATAAGTGTTAAACAAATGTGTGGACATTCACATACATGCCTGTACATACATTTGATAGTCTACTGATGACAAAACTCTTCCTTCTGTATATCAAATCTGAAGGATTTATTGACACTTGCCTAAGTCAGAGTGCATTGTGGTGGTGATGGTGGGAACAGAAAATCATCAATTCCCTTGTTTCCCTTGTAGAGTTTCTGAAGTTCTCAGGTACTTCACAGCCCAGCTAGTTCACTGGGATTCTGAAGATGGACGATGTGATGAATCACCGTATTTCACTTCAGTAAAGTGCCAACTTGGGGATACAAAGTTTGCAGCTTGTCTAGTATGACAGTGCTTATTAGCCATGAAATATAGAGTATTCAAGAAGATTAATGTTTTTGATATAAAGCCACCAATAGTTAAGGGGTAAGACCAAAATCACACCACATTTTCCTCACCGTCTGAGAATAATTTAGATTTAACGTGTGCTTTGTTGTTAAAGAAAAATAAAAATATCATATATACAGTGACTGCATAGTTTTATTGCCTCCATGCATTTAAAAATTGTAGCTGCCACACTATGAGGAAGCTTGCAGCAATTTAATCCTAATGTGCTTCTCAGGAAAGCAAATGTGTATTCAATCTACATATCTAAAAGGCAGAGTGAGATAGATGAATCATAGATTTCTAGGTGATAGAACGAAAAGCAAGCTAAGAGAATATTGTGGAATGCAGATATTACAGTTGTACAGAGTAAGAATGCTTTTAGACAGGGTTTTACAATCTATAACCCAGATGGGCAGTGGTTGCCCATCAGTCTTATGTTGCAGTTAGGCAGTAGTAAAGTTTCAGATTGGGCTCTATTCCCAGGACTGCAAAAACAGGAGTGAGTTCAGGGTCAACATTATCTTTGGGACATCCATTCTCATTATGCATGGTGATTCCCCCCCCCCTTTTTTTTTTTAGCCACTGTGGGGAATGTGATTCCCTCCTCCCTCCACAGAACCCCAACCTGTGCCAATTTACTATAAAGCCCTTGACAACAGCCCTCATGGCCATTCTGTACTTCAGAGTGAGAAGGCAGGATTAGAGAATCATCCAGCCACACACACAATGATGACATCACTGCTGAGATCCACAGGGGTCCTCCAGAGATCTCAGCACTTCTGTAATCATTTATACAGTTGGCTATAGAGAGGTAGCCAGATGATTCTCTGATCTTGCCTGTTTGTTGAGAAGCATGGAATGTCCATGTAACATGGTTTCAGGGTCTTTACAGTATGTTGGGAGGGTATATGTCTCAGCATAGCATAAGTCTGCATGTGGATATTAACACACCACCGAGAAGATGTTGGCTTGAGACCCAGGTATCTGCGAAGCTTCACTGTACTGTTGGTGACTTTCTTTCATCTTGATGCATTACATGCTCTATGGATCTGTTCTTTGAAAATAAAATTATGCATGGAGCTGTTTAATATCCTTTGTTTTTTGTTTTTGTTCTTAGAATGGGGTTGCTCCCCAGCTTTTGGTGGACCACAACTTCTATCATGCCTAGGTAGCATCACCAATAGAGAAGGATGATGGAAATTGCAGTTCCACATCATCTGGAGGGCTTCCCATCCCTGGCTCAGAAATGTGTAGATGCTCTGAAAAAACAGCTCTTTCCATTGAATCTGTGTGGTTTTGAGAAATCTCTCTTGATATAGGCTTCTATGTTTATATTACAAGGGTCATTTAAGAGGGCCATGTGTCCTTACTTCAGACTGGATAATCTACTGTTTGAAGAATCCTCTATTAAGCTCTAGGTTTCATTCACCGATACCGAGCACTGAGAAAGTAAAGCACAGACCTTGAAGTTACCCATCAATAATATAGCTTATGTTATGCAAATATGTGTCCTCTTTGTCCTGTTCTTTTTGGTGATGCTTAAGTGGCTACCTTTGGGCCAATTTATATTGGCATATGGATCTCTGTTTAATAATATTTGACAATTTTATGTTACAATATGAACTGACCTTAGAACAAAATGATCAGTAATCAACTTCAGGATGGTAAAAAATAAAATTGATATTACATACAGATAGAGAGGAAGAGAAATAAATAAATAAATAAATAAATAGAAAAGCCTATTAATCGAGACAGTGCAATTTGTTATTGTGGGATATCATGGGATAGATATGTTTATAAGAAATGTCTATTCTTTACAGTGTCTGGTTTTTACGTGGTTGAGACGCTGACTCTGTTCATTGCAAGATGGGCAGGTTGGCAGTTTGAGGCCTGGGTGCTGCATGATGTGGTGAGCTCCTGTCACTAGTTCCAGCTTCTGCCAACCTAGCAGTTCGAAAGCATGCAAACGCAAATAGATCAATAGGTACCACTTCAGTGGGAAGATAAACAGCGTTCTGTGCAATCATGCTGGCCACATGATCACAAAGTAGTCCTGGGACAATGCTGGCTTTTTGGTTTAGTAATGGAGATGAGCACTGTCCCCTATGGTCAGACACGACTTGACAACCTTGTCAATGGGGAATACTTTTACCGTTACCTTTTATTCTTTACTTATCTTCACTATCTGAGATTGTGGATCCTCAGAACAGAAATTAATTAAGTTTCCCTCTGTGCATTTTGAAGCATTGGTCTGTATATTTGTTCTTTTATTAGGCTTTAGTCTGTATTAAAAAAATATAAGTGTGGTGATGTTTGAAAATACCTGATATGACATTCTGAAAAAGGATTGTTGCATTGACTTTGTGTATTTGTTACTTTCTCACTCATTATTGTATAGCCCTCCCTCAAAACACTTGTGCTTGAATTAATGATGCCTGTTGTGTGAAGTGTGAATACAACACTCTTCTGCATTAGTGTTGTCAAATTCCCAGGTCTGAGGATTTTCTCTTTATGTGTATGCTTCTGAATGGCAAGGAATGTGGCCCTAAGTAACCAATCATGGGCACATACATCTGAGGAAAACTGGTATATTGCAGCTGTATCTACTATTCAGGTGATTTATGATTACCTACTGAAATTCATTTCTTTTTTTTTTTTTTTAAATAGCCCCTTGTTATGTCATGCAAAAAAAGGTACTGAGAAAACAAGCAGTATATTTGGCAGAAAAGTTCAGTCTAGCTTTCCCTCTGAGATGCTATTTTTCCATGTATAGAAATCTGAGAGTCAAGGAAAAACTGTATTTTAAAGCTACAGGTTAAGTACTGTTTATCCAGAGTTCCAAAACCAAAATATTCCAAAATTATCCTCATGGATGGCTGAGATAGTGACAAATTTGGTTTCTAATCATTCAGTGTACACAAATGTTGTTTTATGCACAAAATGATTTTAAAATATTATGTATAAAATTACCTTCAGGCTGTGTGTATAAGGTATATACAAAATATGAATGATTGTGTATTCCTGCACAACAGGAGGTTGGACTGGATGGCCCTTGTGGTCTCTTCCAACTCTATGATTCCATGATTTCATGTTTAAACTTGGGTCCCATCTCCAAGATATCACATTATGTATATGCAAACATTGCCAAATCAGAAAAAAAAATCCAAAATCTAAAACACTTCTGGTCCCAAGCAGTTTGGATAAAGGAGACTTTTTGTTAAAATGTAGTGACAAGAGGGAAAACCTGTAATTTCAAGTACGTAAATGTCATCTTTGCATATTTAAAATGACACTGGAACCATTTTTTTTTTGTGGAACTGTACTAATACATTGGGAATCTACAACCACATGGGCAGTTTTGGGCAGTGTCCAGGATGTGCCATAAAAACTCACACTATGACTGTGGCCACTTTCTCAGATCCATCTACCTCACAAGGTTGTTGTGAGGATAAGAGGGGCAGATGAGGAGAAACACGTATGCAGATATGAGCTCTTTGGGGTGTATGTGGGATATAAATGTTACAAATAAATTAAATATATGGGCAGGAACAACGGATAGAAACAATATACAAGTACTTGGGGAAAAATGGGGATTTTTGTTGGTCTGAAAACCCCAATGAGGAGACCTTTTTCATTGTTTTTCTTCCAGTTCTAGAAAAGAAGTGAAGACTACCCCTGCCCCCTGCATCTCAGATACACCTATTTACTGTCTTCAAATTATTATTATTATTATTATTATTATTATTATTATTATTATTATATTTGTATCCCTCCCCTCTGAGAGCAATCGGGGCGGTTAACATATTAAAATGCAGAATACAATCAAAACCCCAGTACCCACCCACCCCCTTAAAAAGTATTAAATCAAGACAGGTTAAAACATCTTAATTAAAACACAGAATAAATAATACCACAGTTATTATAATTAACTCACAGAGGAGAAAGGAAGTGGAAGCGGAGAACATCACATTGGGAGGGAGAGGACTAAGGAAATTCTCTGAGGCCGGGACACTATTCTGGAAAGGCCTGCCAGAAGAGATCCATCTTTACAGCCTTTTTAAAGCTGTTTAGAGATGTAATTAGATGGATCTTGTCCGGCAGGCGGTTCCATAATCTGGGGGCGACTACCGAGAAAGCTCTCTGGGAGGTTGCAGTCAGCCTAGATTTTATTGGCTGAAGCAGATTCCTCCCAGAGGACTGGAGTGCGTGGGGAGGATTGTATGGGAGAAGGCAGTCCTGAAGATAGGTTGGACCCAAGCCATTTAGGGCTTTAAAGGTAATAACCAACACCTTATACTGGGCCCAGAAACTAATAGGCAGCCAGTGGAGGGACCTTAATACCAGAGTTATATGGTCCCTCCTAGATGTTCTGGAAACGACTCCGGCTACCATATTTTGAACTAACTGCAGTTTCTGGACCAAGCACGAGGGTAGCCCCATGCAGAGCGCATTGCAGAAATCCAGATGAGAGGTTACCAGCGTGTGCACCACAGTCTCAAGATCCCTTACTTCCAGAAAAGGGCACAGCTGGTGTATCAGCTGAAGCTGATAACAGGCACTCCTGACCGTCACATTCACCTGATTCGTCATCAGGAGCGACAAGTCAAGGACCATCCCCAGACTGTGAATGCAGTCCTTTACAGAGAGTCTGACCTCGTCCAAGACTGGAGGTTGCAACCCAATTCTCGGTTTCGGGACAGTTACCATGAGCACCTCTGTTTTGTCTGGATTCAGTCTCAATCTGTTTTTCCTCATCCAGCCCATTACTGCCCAAAGACATTCATTGAGAGAGGAGATGCCATCAGAATTCACGTCTGATCATCGAGACATGGAGAAATAGATCTGGGTGTCATCAGTGTACTGATAACACCCAGCTCCATAACTCCAAATGATCTCACCCAACAGCTTCATATAGATGTTAAATAACATTGGGGACAGAATGGCACCTTGTGGGACACCACAAGTGAGGTCCTTTTTGCTGGAGCAACTGTCCTCAAGCAGCACCCTCTGAGACCTACCCGAGAGGAAGGAATGGAACCAATGCAATGAAGAAGCCAACAGGAACCATAATATTCCCAAAACTGTACAAGTCACTTGTACCTCGCTATTTCTATCTAGACTGCCACCACACTGCAGAATTAATGCAGCCAGACAATGTTTTAACTGTTATTGCTCCACTCTATCGAATCCTGGGATTAGTCGTTTGTTGTGGCACCAAAGCTCTCTGACAGAGAAGGCTAAATATCTCACAAAACTACAAATCTCAGAATTACATAGCATTGAGCCACAGCAGTTAAAAGTGTCAAACTGCATTAATTCTTCAGTGTAGATGCAGCCTAAGTTGTGAGAAGATGGGGTGATTTTAGAAGTCATCTTGGAAGTCTTGGTGTTTTTTCCTCTTCTTTCCAATTGGCAAAGCAGCCACCATCAAGATGACTCACAACATTTATATAGCAGGACCTCTCAAATTAAAATGTCCTTATATCTTTGAAAAGAAGTATTTTAACAAGTATTTACCCAACATACAGAAAAAGGTAAAGGTATTCCCCATTGACAAGGTTGTCAAGTTGTGTCTGACCATAGGAGGCATCGCTCATCTCTGTTACTAAGCCAAAGAGCCAGCATTGTCAGAGACTACTCTGTGATCATGTGGTCAGCATGACTGCACAGAATGCTGTTTACCTTCCCACCAAAGGGGTACCTATTTATCTATTTGCATTTGCAGGCTTTCAAACTGCTAAGCTGGCAGAAGCTGGGACTAGTGACAGGAGATCACACCATTATGCAGCACCTAAGCCTCAAATTACCAACCTGCCAATCTTGCAATCAACATAGTCAGCGTCTTAACCACTTGAGCCATTGCATCCCACAGAAACACAGAAACCTTCTACTTAATTAGTGCAGTGTTTTCTGACAAGGGATGCTAGTTTTCCCCCCCTTCTTAATTCTTTTTTTTAATGACTAATCTGAATGGACCTTGATGTCTCCCAACTTTGTTTATATTGTTAAAAAAGCAAGATGCTATCCAACATTGTTATGGTGTCCTGATTTCTTGATTTTTAAAATATTACTTTTAAACAATGAAATAACATAGGAGTCAACTATCTTCCACATCCATGTGTTCTTTCCATAGGACTTCCTCCTAGCAAATCTTGGTGCTTCTTTTATACATTTGAACTGTCTCTTATCATGTACTTAAGTTTTTCTATCATATACATTCTAAAGTCACTGACTTATTTACAACATGCAATTTATTTCAACTTTAGTCTATCAAACCAACAGTGGCAAGCTCTCCCTGTTCTTAAATATCTCATAACATGTTCCCATTTTTTGATAAACCTGGTTGTGGTTTTCCCTTACAAAGGGCAGGCTAGCTTGTTTAATTCTGCCATGTGTAATAATTTCATTACCCAATCTTGAATTGATGGGATTGTTTTATTGTTCTAAGTTTGAGCAGATATAATTCTAGTTGATGGTGACATATAGAATATAATTTTTGCTGTTTGGCTATTAATGTCTTAATTTTTTAAAATGGAATAGTTTTTATGATAAAATGTTAAATGGATACGAAAGTCTGAAATTAGTAATGTATGAAATACATGGTAAGCAAATGGTTTTCAAATGTGTTGGCTGAGATCTTGCATTTGCTTCAATAATGAAGCTTTGTTGTTACAGTTATGTCTGATGATGCCACCCAAGTTTCTTAAAAAAGCCTCTCTGTTCATCCTGGCAGTGCCCTAGCTCAAACTAAGAAACTGCAGATTCAGCAGTGCAAAATGATTTCTGCAGTATTCTCTCATGCTACTGCCACACTGCAGAATCAATGCAGTTTGGCACTGCTTTAACTGTCATAGATCCATCCTATGGAAGCCTGGGATTTGTATTTATTTGTGGCACTAGAACTCTCTGAGAGAGAAGTCTAAATATATCAGAAAACACAAAATCCTAGAATTTCATAGCTTGAGCCATGGCAGTTAAAGCAGTGTCAAACTACATTAATCTTGCAGTGCAGATACGGCCTTACTCCTGAGGTGGATCAAGAACAGGCAGCTGGGGAGGTCCCTCAGAGTCCTGCCACAATGACTTGTCTCAAGACACCTTGCCATACACTACAGATGTAATTTCCCCCAAGTCATGGCGACTATTGGAGATCTCCAAGCCCCCCTATCCCCCACTGTTCTGCTTAAGTCCTGTATATTTATGCCCATTACCTCCCTAATGAAGTCTAGTCATCTGGTTTGCAGTCTTCCTCTCTTTCTACTGCCCTCCACCTTTCCAAGCATTAATGTATTTTCAAGTGAGTCATGCCTTCTCATGATGTGGCCAAACTATGATAGCCTCAGTTTTGTCACCTTGGCTTCCAAGGGGAGTTCTGGTTTGATCTGTTTAAGGACCCATTTGTTTGTCGTTTTGGCTGTCCACAGTATACTTAGCATGCTTCTTCAGCACATCTCAAGTGAGTTGATTTTTTTCTGTGTCCATTTTTTTCACTGTCCAGTTCTCACATCCATACATGATGATGGGGAATACAATGGCTTGGACAATTCTGACTTTAGTACTCAGCTTTATGTATTCACACCTTAGGACCTTATCTAGTTCTCTCATAGCTGCCCTTCCTTTTGTTATTATTTCTTGGCTGCAGTCACCATTCTGATCAATGTTTTCTCTCAAAGATGCTACGAGATCTCTTTGCATACTAATTTTCCAGACCAACAAGGCTATATCTTTGAATAATATGCATATATTATTCATAGTGATTAATACATATTTATATAGCAGCATACATGATGTATGGCAGAATCAGGGAGTAACTCATAAAGAAGTTATGTGTAATTAATTCTTTTTTTCTAATTAAAAACTGCATTACATTATGACTGTAAGCGTACAGGAGATAACTTCATTCCTTTTGTGTTGTGAACTCATAAAATAGCAGAGAAGACATATCTCATGGTTCAAGTCTGGTTCATGTCATGTCTTGTGCTGCTGTCTTGCATTCTTTTTGGGGAGATGAGGTGACAATGGCATGATAGATTGGAGGAGAATGTGTTTTGTACTAGAGGTCAGTTGCTTGTAGCAGCCAGATTTTTCTAAAAACATCTAAAAGCAGTGATTATAACTACTTTTGAGAAACGAGGAAGCAAAGTGTTACTTTAAATTTAAGCATAATTGCAGCTAACCATTTTGGAGCCCTTGGCACTTTAGTCAGTTACTTTTTTAAAGTAACTTTTCAACCTGTTAGTGTGTTCTCATTATTTTTTTTGTAAAGGTATAGTCTTCATTCCCACTAGACCTATGAATGTCTCATCAACAGCTGTAATGTAAGATTTATGGCTATTTCCTTCTTGACAAAAGCAGATATCCCATGTTTCAATTAACTCAAATGAGATACTTTATTCTGTGAGCTAACATATCTTTCTTTTTTCTTCTCTTTTCTCCCTTGACTGTAATTACATTTCTTTCAGACATGTTTCAACTTTAGCAGTGAAGCACGGACTTTTCTTTCAAAGAGCTTTCTATTAGACATTTCATAGAAATAGATTTTGGTGCTTACCGCCCTGATGCTTTCAAAGTGTCCTCCTTCTTTTTCAAAATCAATGGGCTGCCCATTCAGAGTCCAGTGGAAAATGACATCTAAAGTGGGGTCATGAAGAGCTTTGCAGCTGAGGACGATGCTTTCTCCCACTGTTAGCTCGGTCTTCTTAGGGGACAGGTCTATTTTTGTAGGCTCTAAAGTGACAAAAGGAACCAACAATTACAATAGTAGTGTAATACTTGCCTAGATTAGGGTTGAGAAACATAGTTGGTCACTCTATGTTCTCTTTCCACAGGCAACAGCCTTTTTATTTTGGGAGGCCTTTGGTACTTTAATGATGAACCAGAAGGGTGTTTTGAATGGGCTGTGCTGATAGCCTGTGATAAATGGGAGTTCCTTCCATTTACCAGAGCTTCCTCCCAGATAACAAAGGGTTAAAATATGTGAAGAGGTTCTGTTACATTTTAAGAAGCATCACAGAGATGATGAGATAGCAACTGTTCAATGAGATGGGCAGTTGGAGAGAAGCTCAGACCTTCAAGGTAGTTCCAAAAAGATATTTTTTAAAAGCTTCAAAGCACCACAATGCATTGCTCTGTCTTTTTCTCTGACTCTCTCCCTAAACAGACTACAAAGTTCTGAAACAAAGGAACATCTGGAGCTGGATCTGTATGGGGAAAAGCTGGTGGAAGCTGGACAATGGAGTCCAGACTCCCAGCTATCCAGAAACACTAATGGCTACACATCCCATCTGATCTGTGAGTAAAATTAGGAGAATGTACCAGTCAGTGGTGTTAGGATATTTTGATTTATTTTCTTGGTCTGGCTGAAATGACTTTACTCTCTAACTTATTTCTGTCTGTGACTGAAGGACAAGAAAATTCTTCATTTAAAGAGATAACCATATGCTATAGAACTTCCTTACTTATAATAAAACCGTTTTTCTTTAGAAAGTAGTCTGCATGTCTTGCACTCCTTTTCACATGCCTTAACTTGGCCCAGTTCTTCCCTATGATTGGCAGGGGAAATAATTCCCCAGCAATGTCCCAATGCATTGCTAAGGTGGGAGAAGACAATTATTTGGAAGTGGCAGCTAGTTCTTTAGATAAAAGGTGGTCTCAAGGGGTCCCATCCTGTTCAGGCAGGAGAGGGAAGGGGGTCCAGAAAACCCGTCACATAGCTATGTTTAACTATTTGAAGGGATCAATATTAGAGAGATTTTGTAGCACCTTTTGTAGACTAACTGAAAGAAAGAAGTTGGCAGCATGAGCTTTCGTAGACTTCAGTCTACTTCTTCAGATGTTTTTGGTGGAGTGGAAGCCAGGGACAGACAGGAGGAAAGGAGTTTAATGGAAGAAAACTGAAAAAGAATGTTGGCTCTTGCACATCCGTTTAGCTTAAGGAGAACCCATGAGTAGTGGATTGATGAGTGTAGGATGTCCCCCTGAGGATGGGGTCAGATTGTGTGTAGTGCTGAGGAACTGTAGTTTACATATAAACTCCATTTCTTCTGTTCCTCTTTCCAATCTATCTTTGTAGTTTTTTTTGTTCAAGGACCACTGTTCTGAGATCTGAGATGTAATGCCCAGGGAGATTGAAATGTTCTGCCACCGGTTTTAGGGTATTTCCATTCCTAATGTCTGATTTATGTCCATTTATCCTCTGGTGTAGGGACTGGCCTGTTTGCCTGATGTAGTGTACTGATGGGCATTGATGACATAGTATGGCATAAATCACATTGGAGGATGAGCATGTGACAGTCCCCTAATATTGTAGGTGATGCCATTAGGTCTCGTGATGACATTTTCTGGATAAATGTGTGGGCAGAGTTGGAATCTAGGTTTGTGGCAAGGCTTAGTACATGTTTGAAGGGATATCATACTGAGGATGGCACGAGTTTGTTTTCTGTAGCCCCAGAGACTAGGACATGGAGTAATAAATTCATACTAAGCAAAAGCAATTCCACCAAAATATTAGGAGGAATTTCCTGACAGTAAGAGCTCTTCAACAGTTGAACACACTCTCTTGAAGGGTGATGAAGGGCCCCGGAAGACGGCTAATTGAGCCGTCTTCCGGGCCCGGAAGAGGAGGGGCAGCCGCACGAGCGGCGCCCCTTCCTCTTCCTGAGGTCGCCCTCGGAGTTGCCTTCCGTCTGCATGGCCGGCGCTCCGGGGATGACCTCACGCCACGGCGACCGGACTCGCCGCGGCATTTGAGTCAGGGAAAGTGCGCCCGCCGCTTTTAGGGCGCACTTTCCCTGACATCTAAAAGGAGCGCCAATTTGGTGCTCCTTTTACAGTCGCCGGAGGAGTGCCGCGGTGCGGAGGCTGAGCTCCGCCGGCGCTCTGGACCAGGGCGTCCCCGACGCCCTGGTCTGCAAAGGGGGGAAGTCTCCTTCTTTGGAGGTTTTTAAACAGAGGCTGGATGGGTGTGTGAGTGTGTGTGCTTTGATTGTGATATCTTGCATGGCAGGGGGTTGGACTGGGTGGCCCTTGCAGGCTCTTTCAGTTCTATGATTCTATGATACTTTCACCTTTTAATGATTTATATATCTGTTTTGAACTGTTTTAACTATATGCGTTGAAAAACAGAATTGTCCTTTTCATTGTTTTTGAACTTTTCTAAGTTAACCTTGTATTAAATTTTCTGTAAGCATTCTTGAATACCTTGCTGGAAGAAAGATAGGGTATAAATTAAACAAAAAAATAAATAAAATAAATGTACGGTTCTTTAGATATTCTTGAAGTGCAGCATAGTCCCTCTCCATTGGCAGTTGTCATTATTATTGGCATTTATTGTCACCTCTCAATCCACCAGGGCTCCCAGGGAGATGCACAATTTATAATAAAGTACGGTGGAATTTGGGAAAGTGAAGTGATGGCTGCTTTTCTGTCTAAAGTGCAGCAAAATGATGCCTGTGCACCCTTGGCCCTTCTTTGACCACTAAATGGCTGTTACTTCTTGTGTTCCTTAAGTGGTTGGTAGATCACAATCCTGTATCTTCAAGCAGGTTTGCACAGGGGGAGCCATTGCCAAGGGAGGTACTGGACACTCCATTATGCAATGAACTTAAAAAGAGACATGCACCTTATTCCAGATCAAAATCTTGTATGTTGCCAAAGGGATATGGGTTAATGTTCTAAAATGGCCCTTGGGGCATTTTCACAATATTTGTGCTTCCCCAGACTATTTTAGGCCTAGGAAAAGACTTTTTTTAAAAAATCAGGAAGTGATCAAGGAGTAACTTCCACTTGCTTCCCATTGTTAAAACATGTCCTGGATTGCAGCCAGCACACACAAACCTACGCCGATAAGGATGGCTCAACAAGGTAACTAGCTATGCAGCTGGAAATAGTCCACAAACGTTGCAGGGAGTGAGAGAAAGAGCAAACCAAAAGCCAGAGCTGAAGTCAGGAATACAGGGGTCACGATAGTCAGTCCAGTCCAAGGTCAGGTGAGCCAGAGGGTAGCAATAGTCCAGTCCAGTCCATTCCAGAGTGGAGGTACAGGGAGCCAGTGCAGGCAGCAATCACACCAAAGGATCATGCAATAAACTCTGGCATTGAATTGGCATCTCTCTGCTTTCTAAATAGGGGATGCCCTCCCCCGTACCAGATGAGGCTGATTAGTTAATTGCCTCACAGCAATTCTCTGGGATCTGCGTCTGCCAGCACTTTCAGCCCTGCGCTGCCTGAAGGAGGGAACCTTCAAGCCTGGTTCCTAGTCACCACTAGGCTGCTGTACCACCAGAGGAATCCCATGAGCACTAGGACCTGGCTGAGCCTCCTCCTCTGGGGCTGGGAGATCAGGGCTGGGCTCTGGCACAGCAGGATTAACACCTGGTGTAGCCTCAATTACCTCTTGCTCTGAAGGAGCCCCATCCTCCTCCTCCTCCTCCTCCGAGACCTGCTCTTGGCTGGCCATGACAAAACAATCCTTTCATGGGTCTAAAATGGCCAGTGGGAAGTCTGAAAACATGGCAGAAATGCATCCCAGTCCCCCTATTTTTTTTTCTGGGGGGGATGTGGAGAGTGTGCCTTACTCTTAGGCATAGCTTTCCATGTTGTTCCACCCCTAGTATATATTAGGGTTTTTTGTATTCTATTGATAGATGTTTTGTTTTCATTCACAAGTTACTTTGAGACTAGTGGTGTGTTTTTTGTTTGTTTTTTGTGTGTGTTTGGTGGGGATACATGTTTGATATATGAAGTAATTCAAATTTTCATGTACTTTTAAAACAAACAAACAAAACAAAACCACAAATTGATGCAGAACTGATACAAAATGAACTCTTGCTCCAGAAAAATGTAACTGTTATAGAAAGCCTAAATAAATAAATAAACCCACCCCACAGTCTTACCTTTAACAAACACAGAAGCTGTTATTTCTGCTGAACCAAATACGTTTTCTCCTCGGCAGACATATTTTCCTTCATCAGATTTGGAGGCATTCAGGATTTGTAGGCTCCCATCTGGAAGAACAGTTATCCTGAAAATTATAAAAAAGGTTTTTATCCTGAAAGAACATATGCAGAATTATTTCAAATACAGACAATGTCTGTAGAGTCATCTTTTCACCCTCATAAATAGACTTGTGGATGTTGGCCCATTTCCCAAACAATGGTGTCACAATGCTGGTTTTAAATAAGGCTGAAATATTATCATTTTATTCCCTTACCTTCTGCAGTACAAAAAATAAAATAAAATAAAAATTCCAAATTCCCAAAACAAGTGGATTTATCTTCTAAAACCTTCAAATGGTAGAAATGTAAATGAGTTCACAAAAAAGAAGATACCTCTTTCAGACTTGAAAAATGAAACTTTATCATCAGAAGATGTTCTAACATTAAGTGCCAGCTGTTCCACTGGAATCTAACAGTGACCTTAAAAATCAAATCTAAAAAAAAATACATGAAGTAAACACAGATGGCAAAAGAAGAAATTAATTGTATATAGCCAAAATATGATTTATAGTATATTCAATGCCAGTGTATCATGGAGATGAAAATGAGTTCTGGCTATGAATCCGTATAATTTCCATTTCTTATAGTTCTGCAGCACATTATGAAGTCATAGGCACTAAAATTCCACTCTTAAATATAGGAAATATAAGAAATGCACAGCTATTCATGAAAATAGCAGCCCTGTATGGGATTCCTCTTCCACCACTCTAATACGTAGTGTATTTATTTAATTTTTATTTTATTTTTTCATCACATTTACATGTCAGCTTTCTCCAAGTATGGATTGTAAAGTGGCTTATAGACAGTAAATCAAAATTAGCTTAAAATATAGCAATAAAATTAAAACACAGTTGAAATGGTGGACCAGAATGGGAGCTTCATCTTCAAGATCTGGCCAGGTCATGTCCCATCAATCCCAAAACAAAACCAAACACCTATTGATCCATGGCCACCATGTCATCTTGCTCCACTGCCAAGGGAGCAGTTCATCTCCTTTCTTCTTCCCTGTGTCTTCAGAATTGCAAATGAGGAATTCTAGTAACTAAGGGTTCAGGGATGCCAAATATCCTTGAGGTGGGGCTTGGTAAGATTTACAAAAAAACAAACAAAAAAACCCTGATCCTGCTAGAAATGAAAACTGCTGTAACTGGTTTGTTGATATGTGCCAGCAATACTCCTGCCTGCATTTTTGGAATCTCTTCAGCAATGGGGCTATGGGGAGGGTTAGAGTGAGCCCCTGCCCATCAAACCACTGATGCCTTATAACTACTATGTGAGGAAAGCGGAGATGTGTACAACAATTGATTCAGAATAAAGCATATAGATGATATCCTCATCAGCCCCACAGAAGAGCATGAAGCTGCCTTGGACCATATCAGAATCTTAGCCGATTCAAGACATTCTGCAGAAGTATTTCCGAGCACTGCTCCTGAGATTCTTGAAAAGGAGATTTAACTTGCCATGTTATGCATGCAAAACATGTTTTATTCTTCCATTGAGCTATGAGTCTTCCTTTCAGTTTTGATCCTGCAACATTTTTGAGAGTAGCAACAGACAATCATGCCTTCATGACCCTTAGATTAGATTATTGTAAAGTACTATAATGGAACCTAACAAGCAAATGTATGCAACATTAGGCGGAATTGAATCTTTCTTACAATCCATCCCTCACTCTCCTCATGTAGCAATAGCAGAAAGGCTGTTTGACCTTTCCATGCCCCTAGTTTTTCTTTCACACCTATTTAGCTTATTCCATGAATTGCTTAGACCAGGGACCAAATTCACATTTTAAGTAAATAGTGGCACATTTGTCATGCCAAAGAGACTCTCTTCAGCCAATAAGTCTTATAACTGCACAAAACAACAAAAGAGTAATCTATTTTTACGTTCATATGGGTAATTTAAAGGCCTAAGCAGACTGCCAGAAATAGTGCACATTAAATTGAGGCACTGCCCTGGCTCAGTGCTAGGGAATCATGGGAACTGCATTTTTTTTCTGGGACATTGAGCCTTCTCTGTGAGAGAGCTCTGGTGCCACAATAAATTACAGTTCCCATGATTCCCTAGCACTGAGCCAGGGCAGTGCCTCAATTTAATGTGCACTATTTCTGGCAGTCTGCTTAGGCCCTAAGTTTCCTAAGGAAACAAACATCTTTAAATATCAAAAATATCAAAGCCAAGACTGGTCTTGTCTAGCTTTAAATCAGCAGAGTACCAAAAATGTGCTCTTGTCTAACTATGGGGGGAAGCAGACTAGGGCGTCCAAGACGCCCTGCGATGGTGCACCGCAGGACTGGAGCAGTCGCACCATGGCGCACCGTCAGCGCCTCTGAAAGGAGCGCAAAAATAGCGCTCCTTTCAGAAGTCAGTGAAAGTGCGCCCTAAAAGCGTAGGGCGCACTTTCACTGACTTTTCCGCCACAGCGCGTGTGGTCGCTGTGGCGGGAGGTTGTCCCCAGAGCGCCGGACGTGCGGAGGGCCGGCGGCTCCGAGGACGACCTCGGGAAGAGGAAGGGGCGCCACGCGTGCGGCTGCCCCTCCTCTTCCTTGCCTCGGAGACGGCTCAATAAGCCGTCTGCCGAGGCCCTATGCTTCCCTAAGAACTGAGACTGACTCCAAAAACAACACAAGTAAGGTTGTCGTTCAAACAACCATTTACTAGTGACTTGAGAGAGGAAGATGGGAAGATGTAGTGTAGAAGAAAATCTTTGTGAGAGTGTCTGTTAGTCCCAAAGGGGAAGTGACCTAAATCACATGGTTAGTTTGAATGAAGGGGGGAGAGTTTGCATGCAGGAAATCCCTATCTATCTAAGGAGGGTGAAAGAGAATGCCAAAATCTTCCAACAATGGGCCGGAACAGATGGCCCGAAAAGGGTGGCTTGAAACTGCCCCCTCTGAGGATGGATTGGGGTCATGGCAAACACACACCATGGCCCCAATTCCACCTTGAACCCAGCCCAAATAGGAGAGGAAAAGTTCTGCTCCTATTTGGGCTTTCCTGGCCTAGCTGCAGCCCTAGGGGGGCTTCAAGACACTTTGGCACCATGGGGCATCTAAACGGCCTGCCGCTGGAGTATCTTGAAGGCACCCATGTCTGGGCAGCCACCTGGCTTCAGGGTGGCTTCTGGGCCTCATCGGAGCATGCAGCATTTAACGCCGCACTCTAATGATACCTGGAAGTGGGCTTTTTTTGGCTGTCTGTTTCGGCCCAATAACTGCCTAAATATTCTAAAGGCCCCAGATCCTGTCTGGTCTTGAAGGTTAAGCAAGGTCAGCTCTGGTTACTACTTGAATGGGAGACCAACAATGAACATCAGATTGTGTAGGCTATATTTCAAAGGTAGGAACTGGCAACAACAACAACAACAACAACAACCACCCCTCTGAGTATTGTTTGCTAAGAAATCCCTATGAAATTCATAGGGTCACTATAAGTTGACAGGTGAATTAAACACACACACCAGGCCCACTCCATGACATCAGAAGTGGTCTTACCTAGGTCTCAGGTTTTGTCCCTAGAATCTCAGGGCCTGGGACAGTGCTTCCCCAGCAACCCTAGGTGCCATCACTCTAAATGCCCTGCTGCTAAGAACTGCTGGGTGGACTTTAGGCATATATGGCATTTCCATGCTTGGCCTCCCCCTGCCACACTCTTTTAAAGGCTCACATTTTAGACATTCCTGTGCACTTTGATCAATCACTGGTTTCACTGGTGGTGGGAAGGAATGTCAGTTGTGAGAAAAATTGACCTCAGTTATTGGTGTTTGTTTGTTTGTTTGTTTGTTTTCCTCATAGCAATCCCAATTTCCATTTCCTTTTGGATGCATTTCTTCCTTTTTGTCAAAACTCTAAGCAAAGGGTGCTGGGCACTGTGGTGAATAGAATGTCCAGCTGGCCAATCAGGAAGCAGGTGATTGACAACCAATAGAATTCAAGCTGGGAAGACTTAAAAATTCCAAGCTGACAGTTGAAGTGGAGGGTTGGGAATTCGACAGTTGAAGAGATTGGTCAGGGAGTGAAGCCAGAGAGAGGGCTGTGTTTTGGGGAGTTCCTGAGGGAACTGTAATCTTGTTAGTTAAAATCCAGACTGGAGGGACTCGGAACACATACAGGACTCTAAAGAAGGAGTTGCTGTAGTGTTCTCTCCTGGGAGATATTGGTAGCCAGTGTGGCTGAAGTATTAGAAGTGAAGTGGAAACAAACGTTGTGATATGTAACCAAGCAAGCTTAAAGTAACAAGCTTTGATACAAGTTATAGTTATTCCATGCTGTTTTAAAATAAATGTTTATTCTTATTTAAACATCACTTGGCCTGCGTTTTTAAAATGAACCACGCTACTAACATTTTAAAGATTGACGTGGGACATCATACAAAGAATAGTGTGGGTCCTGTATACATAACTTGGTGGCAGGGTGTGGTAATGAGTTCCCACAGGACTGCCATCCCAAAAGTCAGTGCTAAAGGTAAATGGTGGCAAGAGTGCATGCCACAGGCACATTGGACAAGAGCCATCTGGGAAAAATCAGAGCACACTTAGCTGATTCCCATAAGGGACCATGATAGGCAGAGATTTGGGGGTTGAGGACCAGCTCATGAATTGAGATGCCAGCTCCACCCTAAGTGGCAAGAGGGGCTCACTCACCAGTTTACATACTGGTGGATGCCATATCATGATATTCCATTATGGTTCCTGGTGGACCCCATATCATGACATTCCATTATGGTCCCTACTTGGCTCTGTGGTGTAATGTGTGGTGTAATCGCTCCATTTATGGTTGTGTGTCAAGCAGTGGTTGGCAAAAAAAATTGCTCATAAGCAATAAATGTTGTGTCCCTTGTCCTTGACCACTGGTCATGCAACAATATATTGCTGCTGGGAAAATCTATTTTTTTCCCATCTATCTACTGTAAAGATTTCAGTTAATTTCTAAAGGAACAGAGAAGCCTAAGAACTGTGGCAATTGATGTTGACTTTCCTGTTAATCATACAGCCCTTGTGTCTCAACCCTGTAAATCCTTGGTTGAGTACATCTCTGGGAGACATTAACTACCCAGTAAGAACTCAGAAGCTGGGAACAGGTCAAAGGCACATTAGACTATCAATCCCTGCCAATTCCAGTCAAAAGAATTGGAGAGAAACTCATTCCTGAGATCTTGATATCTGGAATGAAATGAATCAACAAATCAGTAGTCTAATTCTGCATAAATTTTAAGTCCAGGAAGATACTTAGTTCAGAAATCCATGCTTCAATAGTTAAATTCCATAAAACATTTATTTAGAAAACTATAGCTCCAGTCCAGTGACACTAATTGTCAGAACTGACCAGTAAGCATTAAACTACACACAATTTCAAAGTTCAGGTGGTCTTATTTGTTATTTGTTATAATTAATAAGTAAACTTTTCTCTTTCCTATATCGCCCCTCTTTTTTTGTTTTACATGCAGATTTTTTTACAGAAACAACCTTGAACAGGCTTGGCTTGAATCGCATTTTGGAAGAGAGATATAAATCCAATAAATAAATAAATAAATAGTCTTACACTTGCCTCCTTTCCAGTATTACCTCAGCACCTGTGCCTGAGATCACCATGACTTGTCAATACCATTTCTACTGTATAATCCATAACACCTAGTTCCCAACATTTTATGCCAGGCAAGTTGTCTGTGCAACTTGTGACAATAAGGAAGCAAGAAACTTAATGTGTACATACATATAAAAATGCTTATGATTGTGTAATAGCTATCATTTCATGTCATGTGTCCAAAACTGGCATTTGAAAGAAAACACACTAAACTGCATTAATAAGAAAACAGTATTGAAAGCCAGTCCAATGCAATGGGTAAAGCGATGAATTGGATTCCGATTTTAACATCTATTTAGCCATGATGAGCTGTGATTATATTGTGTAATTTCCCACTCTTCTCATTGCTGGGGGAAGGGGGGGGGAGAGGGAGAAACAAAATGCTGATGCAGATTGATGGGTACCAACCCTAGATCATGTCATTATCCAAGCTGTTCAGACTTAACCTGCAAATACAGGCATCTACTACACATTCACAGGCTAGGGACTGGAGCACTGTCATAAACCAGAAATCATTGAACTAAAAGTAAGTGCAGACTGCCAGAAATAGTGCAAATTGAGTCCACTTTTAGGGTTAGGGTTAGGGAATCATGGGAACTGTATTTTATTGTGGCACCAGAGCTGACAGAGAAGGCTCAATTTCTCAGAAAAAAACCCAATTCCCATGATTCCCTAGCACTAACCCTAACCCTAAAAGTGGACTCAATTTGCACTATTTCTGGCAGTCTGCAACCCCCCTAGGGCACTTTCACACCATTTTAACTGTCATGGCTCCATCCTGTGGAATCCTGGGTTTATACTTTGGTGAAGTATTCAGCCTGGTCTGTTAGAAAGAATTGGTGCCTCACCAAACTACAAATCCCAGGATTCCTTAGGATAGAATCATGACAAAGTAGTGTCAAACCTCTTTAATTTTGCACTGTGGATACATCCTCAGACTTTTTTTAAAAAAAACCTTGCAAATGCATTTTGGCCACTGAAAATGTGAAAAATATACTATATATAATTTGTGAATGCATGCAAAAGCACATGGAAGGTTGTGGAAATATGATGAAAAATTCAAAACAGTGGCCCACGTGTTGAATGTATGGGTTCTGGTTATAACTGAAAAGGGTTGAAAGCATGGATTGTTGAAAAGCAGATTGTCAAGAATCAGGAGACACCTGTACATTTGGGATAAAATAGGGTCTTGGCTCCTAAAGTTTTGCACTAAAACCAGAAGCAGATTCACCATTCCACTGACATGGGAGCAACCAGCCACCACTTCTTCCATCAACTGCAGACTTAAAATGTAGCAAAATTAAGTGGTTCTTTACCCATTTTCTCAAACTCAAAGTGAACATAGGTCTGTGGTGTTCTAGAATTATGTAAGAAATGTTGTTGTGTTTATTTGAGAAAGTAAAGTAAATATATGGTCACTTTAGACTGAGTCACCATAAGTCAGACATGACTTGAAGACACACAACAACAACAACAACAACAACAACAACAACAACAACACAGCTGGCTCTGAATGTAATGTAATATAAATGGAATAAGGTAAGTACAGTGAGCTCTCTGTATCTGCTGGCGTTTGGTTGCACAATGGAATAGTAAAATGGTGTCCCTTATATAAAACACCGAAATCAAGGTTTGTCTTTTAGAATTTATATATTTTTGGAATATTTTCAAGCTGTGGATAGTTGAATTTGTGGATAAAAAATCCCGTGAATATGGAAGGCTGACTGAATCTGTTGCTGGAGGGGGCATTGAGAATATGGAGTGATGGGATTGACTGCATATATGCATGTGTTATTTTAAGACTGACCTTGATTCTCACAGATGAAAAATTGAAATAATAATGAAGGAATTAATGTGGAACAGGGTTTTTTTTTCCGTACAAAAGGAAAGTAGGGGATGGGGAGGACTATCCAATAAAAGACTTTCCATCAATTCCAAATCATCAAGCAACTTACAGAAGGGTGGGAAAAATAATAGCATCAACTGCTCTGTTTCTTATTTCTTCCTTTCCCCAGTTGACATCATCACTGGGGGTATGAAATTGGTTTGCACTCAAAGCTGGCGAGAGGACTTTTGAGATGCAAAGTGGGTAGAGAAGCAACATTGACTCATTTGCCCTGTGGCCTTTTCCAGTGTTCTGATCTGAGCAATCTGTCATTTCACATTAGCCTAGATACAGAACCTGTCAATATTCTTTAATGTAGATTATGTGGAATGAAGACAAGTATTTGTAAATAGTTTAAACCTTTATTTCTCCTTGAATGTCTTGTGAGCTCTCAGTCTCTTCCCCTGTCTTTCATAATAGACTTTTAAGCCTCTAAATCTCAGAGGAGCTAGAAGTGAGTTATTACTTTGCTGGAAAGTTCATGGGTATCCAAGATACCAACCAACCATGTATGATTTTTTGATAGCCCTGAATGGAGATCTCCCTCCAATTCCAAATATTGCTGACCTAATTAGAAGGAACTCAAGTCTGGTTAAGTCCCATATCTCAAAACAAAATTGCTAGGATCTCACATAGGATGAACTGATTTTTCTCATCTCCATATTTAGAATAGATTATCTCCTAATGCTTCTGTGTAAAGCCATAATGTCACCATAATACTAAAAAGTAAAATCCTAAGACTCAACATTATAGCACCATAAATCCATTTCCTGCTTTCAGCCAAATTAAGGCTTCTGCTCCTATAAAATCATTGGGTTTCATATCTTTGAATGTGATCTATTTTAAATCCACACAGAAAATGTGGGATAATTGAATCATTAGAGTTTTTGAACAGAAGTCTAAAAGGTTTTTTCTTTCTTTCTTCATTACTAGAAAAGTCCTTATACTGCATTCCACTAAAGCAATCTGAAACAAAAATGACACAGTTGTGACCAACCTCAGAAGAAGTAGAAATAAATGTAGCTTGTCTGTGCATAAAATCAAGTTGATACTCATGGCTGTCTTTCCCAGACTGTAACACCTGATTATCTCTCTCCCTGATGGTCTCAAGTAGATAGTACCCCATCACGGTGTTTCCTGACAACACAAACGAAATCGGTTTCTTTTACACTACACTAAAGCATTATGATGCTACTTTAGAGATTATCAGATGGACAAAAGTGATGGGAGAGAAGCAGGATGCTCCCATCACTATCAGATTATTGCAGGAAGATTATCAGATGATGTTATGCAACATCACGCTCATCCCATCCTTCTCTGATCAGTGAAGTGGAATGGCCCCATCATTTCTGATTAATGGGAAACTCTGTTAATAAAAAGTGAAGGGGCCATTTTCCACTTCACTGATGGGAGAAGGACAGGATGAGTATGACGTTGTCTGATAATCTTCACAGCAATTGTGTGATAGTGACAAGAACATCCCACTTCTCTTCCATCACTTTTGCCCATCTGATAATCTCTATGTTAGAACTATGACACAACTTTAGTTGCCATGGCTTCATTTTATAGAAACCTGGGATTGTAGTTCCATGAAGTATTTAGAATTCTGTGCCAGAGAGCAACAGCACTTCACCAAACTACACATCCCTAGATTTCATAAGACGTAGCCATGAGAGTTAACGTTGACTCAGAGTGCTAGATTTCTAAAGTGAGAAAGAGATATTTGGCTCACACTAAGGTTCTGTCTAAAAGAGCATTGCATTTAAAAAGTGAATTTAATGGAACATAGAAAATGGTTGCATGGGGAAATCCAAGTGAGATTTTTTAAAGTTTATAACTAAATTCTGTTCAAGTACTATTTATATTAATTTTATAACACATTCTACTACATGTACCTTTGGAAGCTGATGGTATATTTAATATTTATTTCCCCTGAAATTGATTTTTATGTTGTTCATCAGGTGCAAGGAACAATAGATTTAGGACCAAATATTCATTATCCTTCAATCTTTGTAAATCTCTCCTTGGGTTCATGAATGACACAAGAGAAAATTAGATCAGTCCGAAATCATAGAATACACACACACACTAATTACCATGGGACAGCCGTTTCTTCCCTTCTCCAGTTGCTACATCAGAATGCAAAGTATTTAGTCAAGTTTAAGCATTAAATTAGAGGTAGAAAGTTAAAAAGGCAATATGGCGAACCAGCCTTCAACTCATGCCTTCTAAGTATCAAAGGTCTGAATCAAAATGGAAACCTCCAGCATGATTAACAGAGATGTGAATGTGGGATCTGCAACAAAATGTTGCAGTGCAGCACACTTCACTTGAGAATATACTCTTCCAGTCCCTCTCTTGATATTTGCTTGGCCTTCCATTCTTACTACATATGTTCAAAAGTTGCCATTGAGATTTCTGGGGTCCCCTTGTGGAGACCTCCAAAAACCTTGGTATTTCCTTCCCAATTCTTTATACAGTGATGATGCCATTTTGTTTTGATAAGGACTTACCCTCCCTTCTGCATACTGAAATTAGAGGGAGTTATGAATAGCTGTAGTATCTGTGTACCACTTTCTAAGGAACTATGGCAGGAAAGGGATGCTTGCCCTCATGTCCTACATGTGGGCTTCTCATAAGCATCTGTTGGCCAGTGTGGGATACAAGATAATGGATGAGATAGGACACTGGTGAGCACTGATGTGATCCTCCAGATGTTTTGGACTGCAGCTCCCAACAGTCTTAGCCAGCATAACCATTGATGAGGAATACTGAGAGTTATAGTCCAAAATATTATGGATCGGCACATTGTGCCAACTCCAATACAGGCAATGGGGCTTAACAAAAACATAACTGTTTTTGTACTTGCATTGACAGAGGTAGACAACTTCATCTAGTGTAATTCAGTATAACTTATTGAGTGCTGTGGAGATTTAGACCTGAAGACTGGACCCAGGCTATTGTCAATCTGAAGGGCAAACTCTGTTTCAATTGCTATATCATTAACCTTGAGAAATACATAATGAGGACAGGATTGACTTCTGTATTTTCTCCGTGAAGCACAACAGATTTTAATTTTGGTGAATACGGTGAGAGTTTTGTTAACATTAGAGTTGCTAATTGACTATTTACATGGAAAGTTTCCCTCTGCTTGGGGCAACAACAGAGTTAAATCATTTTTATCATTAAAATGAGCCTTGTAATGCTGTCCATTCAGATGGAACCTACTCCTTTGCATGGGTATTTGATTTAGAGTTATGCTGTTGGAATATTAACTACAGGTAACATTGTCAGTCTCTTGCTTGGCTGAATATTCTCTCTGTTTGGATGGCTGCATCACAATTCCAGGTAATGAGCTTGCATTGATGACAGGCAGAGGTGTCATTGAAATGTTGCCCACAGCAAAATTTGAAGTGAATTTGTGGTTTCTTCATCAGCTGGCATATTTGCCAAATTTCAGGGGGAGCTCAGAGGACTTAAAGCTTAAAAATACCTAGGTTCCACTATACAAATTAATATAACCCCCCCCTTCTTCAATTTATAAGGTTAGCATCATTACATGCCACAGAAAACACTATCACTTTATGATTCAGTCCAGTCTGGAATTTCCAAATGATTCTACCCTCATATGACACACTTTTTTAATTTTAAAAAGAATGACAGAACAGGTAAAGTTTCTTTTGAAAACAGAGATGTCACCAATTCCAAGCCTAGAAGTGGAATGTGTGGAGGGAGGTCTATAACTTCTCATCTCATTGCACCAGCAAATATTATGGCCTCTGAATTCTCCTCTGGCTCAGAATCTCCTTCTACCTTTCCCCATCTCCATCACTCCCACATCCTTTTTACTCTGATACATCTGGCAGGGATTGACCAAAATGAAAGGAGAAAGGAAAGGAGGTATTTCCTTCTTTTGCTCTCATTTCAGACTAGGATCATCCCAGATAATGGGCTTTCCCAGTTAAAATGTGAGATCTGAGATGACCCTTGGGGATATCATTAAGCATTATACATTAAGTACCAAGCACAGTAGCTCACAATCGGTCATTCCAATACACACACACACACACTATGTGCCTATTTGAAAATTTAAACAGAGATCTTAACTAAAGGAGCTGTTTCCAGATCAAGGTGAACTGTGGGCATATTCTTTCCTATTAATGGATACAGGATAAGGAAAATTTAATATTGCCTACTGACTTCTAGCCAGAAGATAGATGCAGAGAAGTGCAGGGTGAGCCCTGGTGCTACAATGACTGGAAGGAAAAAGGAAGCTAAGTACAGTGGGCCCTTGCTATCCATGGGGGATCCATTCCAGCCCCCCCCCCCCATGGATAGTAAAAAACGTGGTCTCTCGAATCCCATTGTTTCCAATGGGCATGTGCTCTCCCGCATGCCAGCATATGCAGCCACCATTTTAAGAGCCAGGACTTGCTGTCTGTGGAGGCTCAAATCTGTGGATGGCAAGCCCACAGACGGAGCAGGCACACTGTATATACATAGACTGCCCCATTCAGGACAATCTCTGGAAACTGCAACAAAAAAGACATGAAGCCTTACAAATTGTAGCAAGCTGCTGTACTACTAGCTGAGCTGGAGATCTGCAGATAATCCTTTTCTCTTGCCTAGAAATTGGACAATTTACCTGCAGATGTTTCATACAAACTGGAGACCCAGGGCCAGGCCCTGAGATCTGGCAATCCTATTTCAAATGCAGACTCACAAATCTCAGCTCCAGTGATTAAATGTTGGGAGAGGATTTGGTGCAATCATCTTGTATTGGATAATGGACAACCATCACCCTGGCCTTCTCACTTCAGAGGCATATTTGACATAAATTATCATGCAAATTTTCCCTAGTTAACTGTACAATACTTCAAAGTCTATGAAATAGTGATAGACTTAATATCTGGTGAAAATGAAGTTCTCTAGTTGCCTTGATTTGGATGAGAGGATACAAACAGACATGGGCTAAGACTATTCACAATTAGAATGAATTTATAGATTGACTGATTGATATCCAACCTTTTCCTAGTTCTGGGATGCAAACCATCTTACAAAAAATAAAAATAAAAAAATAAAATAAAAAAGAGCTAAAAGTTCACAGCATAGAAAAGTTAAAATATAATCAAACTGTCAATAGAATTAAAAACAGTTCAAATATATTCTTTTTTTAAAAAAAGTAAAACAACAGCTATAGACAATTCTACATGTTATTAAAGATTCTTTCTCTGAGAGCAATAGTCCAGGGCCTTCGGGGGGTGGGGGAGGCTTTACTTGCCTACAGAACTATAGCAAAGAGGCTGCCAATCTAGCTTCTCTAACAAGGGAGTTACAGAATCTGGGAGCAGCTACCAAGAAGGCCTTCTCCTGTACTTCCATAAAGCATAATTGTGGGGTGGTAGGACAGAGAGAAGGAAGGGCCTTTCCCAAGAGATCTCAGAACATGAGCAAGCTCATATTGGAAAATATGGCCCTTCAAGGAACCCGGACCTGAGCCATGCAGAAATTTACTTAAATCACAGCAACTAAACAGGGGGTCGGATCTCTGAAATAAAAACACCATATCTGAGAAATGAAAAGAAAACAATGAATTTCTGAAAGAATACAACAGCATGATTTGATTTACTTGGATCCAAAAATCAAATTGTCTTGTCCCTTACAAAATTGACAACTTAAAATAAATTAAAAACATGACATTTGTCTCTAATTTCCCTTCAACTGTTTATTAAAGCTTACTATGGAAGCTGATGTTCCAAGGGGAATTAGATCAGACAATTCAGATGTGTACACAACAATATTCATGCACAAAGAGATAAGATGCATTCACTCTCAAATTGTGAGATTAAATTCACAGGGATACTGGTAAGGAAGCTCACTAGGCAGTCCTATGCACACTCATCTTGGACTAGTACTAGGTCCAACTCAGTAGGATGATACTAATAACTAAGGTTTAGGACAGGGGTAGGCAACCTTTCCCCTTTAAGGGCCGAGGGACTTCAGCTCCCAGAAGCCTCAGCCATGTTGGCCAATAGTCCCATGTTGGCCAATAGCTCCTGGGATTCTGGGAGCTGAAGTCCCTCGGCCCTTAAAGGGGAAAGGTTGCCTACCCCTGGTTTAGGACATCATTTTAGCATAGGACAGGAGACACAGACATAAACCAGATGATAGAATAAAACACAGGTTTGCATTTAATTTGTTATATCCATCTTTTGCAAAACCATCAAGACATGAAAGAAAATTTGGTATTACATCTCTTGCACTTCATTTGGGCTACTGAAGGAAACTACAAGGAAACAACAACAAACATGCTTACTCTAAGACCTGGTGTATAGTGATATCACATCTGTCCTGTGTGAGAGTAATGTTCCCACTTGTTTTGCCTATGGAATCCAATCTGGAGAACTCCCAAGAACAAAAACACAAACATTGTAAGGATAATTCAACAATCAGAAGGAAAGTTACACATCTTTCCTAAGCCTGCAGTGCTATACACATATAGAAACAGAATAATAGCATTGTCGAGTTGGAAAGAAGTTCAAAGGCCATCTAGTGCTACCACTTGCTGAAGCAGGAAATCCAAAATTAAAATGGGATCAAACAAAGAGTTTGAAAGGAACCCAAAGGGAAAACTTTCCAAATATATCAAGGATTCATTTAACTTCTGAGTAGATATGTATCTGTTCTGAAGATTTTTTAAAAAATAATAAAGTTGAAAGGAAAGAGGAAGGTATGAGGTGGTTGTTTTGAAATCAAGGGACTGAACCAGGGTAGGCAACCTTTCCCCTTTAAGGGCCGAGGGACTTCAGCTCCCAGAAGCCTCAGCCATGTTGGCCAATAGTCCCATGTTGGCCAATAGCTCCTGGGATTCTGGGAGCTGAAGTCCCTTGGCCCTTAAAGGGGAAAGGTAATCTACACAACTGCAACAGCGCAGTGGTTAAATGCCTGTACTGCAGCCACTCACTCACAAAACACAAGGTTGTGGGTTGAATCCCAGCCAGGAGCTCAGGGTCAACTGAGCCTTGCATCCTTCCGAGGTCACTAAAATGAGTACCCAACATGATGGGGGCAATTAGCTTACAATTGTAAGCCGCTTAGAGACTGCTTAGAGTGATATGAAGCAGTATATAAATGAAGCTGCTATTGCTAACAAGATCACCCTCAGAGATGGACAGAAAAGGGGCAATGGAGGGATATGAAGTATTGCAAGAGTACCAAAATTGGTTTTAAAAAGAGTTTTCATTTTTTTTAAAAAAAATGAAAGCAGATGGCATTATTTTCAAGAGAAGGAAGAAGTGACCAGTTTACATAGTGGAGTGTGTATGTTGGATAAAACAGAAACAGCATATTCAGAGCTGCACAGAAGCAAGTTACAGAACCCAACAGGAAGCTCTAAGAGCATCCATTTTTACATTTGTTGTTGTTGTGTGCCTTCAAGTCATTTATGACTTATGGTAATTTTAAGGTGACCCTATCATGGGGTTTTCTGTGACACACAAAAATATTCCTCTAACCAGTTTGCCAAGAAATCCCCATGATCTTCTGAACTTCAGCTTAGATGTAAGTGTGAGAAGATGTATAGTTTAGGACATTTTCAAGCAAAAAACCTTTCCACAGTTTTTGTACAGAAAACCACATTTTCTACATAGAATTCTTTTTTTCTGCACAGAAAACACAGTTTTATGTGCAAAAGACTATGCTGATTTTCTACCTCAGAAAGGTTCTGAACTGTGAAGATGCTCAACATGTAGAATTGTCCCTTTTCAATCACTGAATTAATATTTTTGAATGTTGTTTTCATCCCTACTTCCAAATTATTTATTTCTTTATTTTTTGTTCATTATTATTTGCAGCATTTGTTTTGGTGTTATTTACTAGCTAGCTTAGGGCCTTTGCAAACGGGCAGCCATAGGCCGCCCTGAGAAGCACAGGATTGGGGCCGAGGCTGCCCCATGCCTCGGCCCCAATCCATCCTTCTACCAGCCCTGGAAGGAGCACTAAAATAGCGTCTCTTCTGTGTCTTTTCCAGCTCAGCCCATGCAGAGGCTGGGCCGGGAGGACAACATCGGAGTGCTCACCGTGTGCAATGGCGGGTGCTCCAATGACGTCCTCTGTAAGGGGTTGGGGCATCCGGCGTCTGATCCCCCCTTCTCTGGCTCCAAGAGAGCACTTTGTGCCGTCTGCAGAGCCCCTTTCATAATATATTAATTGCCAATAATTGGAACTCATTGGGTTTTTTAAATAATGTTTTTAGTTTTCAATTGCTCTTCCTATATCAGTCTAAGTATACATTTTGGATTTCTCTTTAAGCACCCGAAGTTAACTAATAATTATTAGATCAATCAATCAAATGGATCATGAGAGTTTGAAATACAAACACAATCTGATTCACATTTTCTTGTTTTTGTCATCACTGATCCTGCCTGCTTTCAAATCCCTTTTCTCCCCCCTTTGATATTCAAGGCCCAGGTTAATAATCAGACAGATAGTTCCTTCTCTGTTTAATCTTTTATGAAGGAGTCATAAATAAATACTTCAAATTATATTGCAGAACCACCATTTTTCTCATGTTTCTTGTAATGTCCAGTGTAACCTTGGGCATTTAAACACTTTGAAAAAGAGGGAGGGAGTGGGAAAACTACACTGTCAATCCCATGACACACTTTCTAGCTTGTGAAAATGCTTTAGTCTGTCAAAAGCAAATAAAATAAAAATAAAATGTATTAGTCCAATAATATACTAGAATCTTATTAGACCCTTGACACTGTCTTTTTTTTTTTAATCTGTAGAGTTCATTTAAAATTCTGAGAAAGAATTGAGTTATCATGTGCTATGATTGGCAAAATGGCTAAGGCAACATCCATCTCCTTTTGCTAACACTACAAGGTAAATTATGGGTTGGCAACAGGGAAAAGGCAGTTAAAAAGACAGATGTGTCCTTTCCTGAGAATTTTATTGCCACAAATATTAGGTGATGAAAAGGGCATTAGTTCCTATGGGCAAGGTATCTATTGATTAGAAAATCTTTGGACTTTGTAAGGTATAGTTTACCATGCAGGGGCTCTTGTACTTCAGTGATAATTGCAGATGTTCTGATGATGAACCACAATGATAGTTTTCCTAGCAAATCCCTTCCTTTTATTAAAAGGGGCATATTTTGTAGCAACATCACTGAGAAACTGCACCAGGACAGAAGTTATGCAGTGAACACCTTCAAAAATACAATATAAGACATATTCCATGACCCTGTTTTTCCTAAAAGTAGTAAAAAAGGTTTAGTTGTTATTGCGTACCTTCAAATTGTTTCTGACTTATAGAGACCGTAAGGTGACCCTATCATGGGGTTTGCTTGGCAAGATTTGTTCAAGGAAGATTTGCCATTGCTTTCCCCTAAGGGTGAGAGCATGTGACTTACTCAAACGTACCCAGGAAATCGAATCCTGGTCTCCAGAATCGTAGTCCAACATACAAACCATCATGCCTCTCCCAGTAGAAGGTTACAGTTCTGCATTATTTTTTAAATGCAGTATTTGTTTCAAAACCAGTACATTTGATATAGACAAGTTACTGAGGGAAAGTAATGTTTATAGCCTTTTAAAAATATAAATTGAATGAATATAATAAAACACAAAACAGTTTTAAATCCTATTATTCTGCCCCTTCTTCCCCTTGAGTCTCCCATTACCCAAATTATCAGTAGCTCTAGAGGATGTTTGTGCAAATGTTAACGTGTGCATTTTTCTTTGTTAGTGTATGCTTTCTGTCCCTGTGGAATGGAGAGCAAGCCTGGAAATGTGGAGCTTTCTGGTTATAAATTCCACCTGGGCCTGAATTTGCTTCCTGGAGTACACATTAGGTAAATTCACAGACAAACTTCCTGACTATATGCATTTTCCCCATTATTGTTTCCAGCCTCACAAAATCCTCTTGTAAAGAAGGGTGTTGAGTAGGGATGGGAATAATGTGAACCCCCAGAAGTTGTTGAACTGCAGCTCCCACCTTCCCTGACCACTGGTTATGTGGATGGGAATTACAGCCCAACAAAACACAGCTTTGCAGTTATGTTTTGAACCTGGAACACTGGGAATATTTATTTGGGAATCCATATTATGGTACAGGATGAGTTTTGTTTTTGTTTTTTTGAGTTAAACATACATAGGTTCAGACTGTTTGAATAATTTCCTACAACAGCAATACTTTCACGTAACTTGAGGAATAACTCGGGGGTATTTGTTTCAAAATTTTAAATTCCCAATGAAAGTTTTGAGCCTGCTCCTGGCATCATGTAGCTGGTGGACTACATGTGGCCCCTGGATCCTACTACTGTGGTCCTGAAGCCCCTCACAATTCCCCCCAACCCCCTGAAATTCCTCAGTGGCATCACTAGCTGAGGTTTCACCAGACTCCCTTGCCTCCCCTCTCTCCCCAGCCTCTACATCACCCTGGCCAGGCAAGTGAGGTAGCAGGACGGGACATCTCCTGCTGCTCCATCACCAGGCTTCTTCCCCAGGGAGAAAGCCTGGTGATAGAGTAGACAGGGAGGGTATATGTTTGTTCCTTCTGCATGAAAGGGGGCAGAGGGCCAAACTAGGTGTCTTCCAACCTCTGGAGTGTCAGGGGTCAGCACCCCCACCCATCCCCAACACCCCCACACCACCCAGTAACATGCTAATACTTCTCAATTAAAAAAAATCAGTGTCATTTCCAGCCAATTTTAAAACCAAAATCACATAGAAAGCCCACCACCACCACCACCACCACGTTCATGGATACATGGCCACTCTGTCCCAACGAGTACATCAAAACACCATACCTCTCCCACATACCTCCATTGTCCTTTACACTACTACTAAAAATGGTGGAATCATAGAGCTGGAAGAGAACTCAAGGGCCTTCAAGTTCTACCTCAACTGCTTAGAGCAGGGGTAGGCAACCTTTCCCCTTTAAGGGCCGAGGGATTTCAGCTCCCAGAAGCCTCAGCCATGTTGGCCAATAGCCCCATGTTGGCCAATAGCTCCTGGGATTCTGGGAGCTGAAGTCCCTTGGCCCTTAAAGGGGAAAGGTTGCCTACCCCTGGCTTAGAGAGTGCTTAGTTCACTATGAAGTGGTATAGAAATGTAAATGCTATTACTATCAAGTCCAACTCTCTGCCATCCAGGAAGAAACAATCCAAGCATCACAGACAGATGCCCATCCAGCCTCTATTTTAAAAACGTCTAAAGAAGGAGACTTCATCACTCTATGAGGAAGTGTATTTCCACTTCCCTCCACCTTTCCCAGAATTATTGTCTTTTCTAATAAGTTCTCTTTTCTCATGATATGTCCAAAGTACAACTTCCTCAGTGTGGTCATCTTGGTTTCCAGGGAGGTTTTCGGCTTGATCTGCTTTAGGACCCATTTGTTTGTCTTTTTGGCTGTCCATGGAATCCTCAACACTCTTCTCCAGCATCACATATCAATGTAATTGATTTTCTTCCTATCATCTTTCCTAACTGTCTAGCTCCCACATCCATACATGGTAAAAGGGAATATGATGGCTTGTATGATTCTAACTTTTGTGCTGAGTTGTATATCTTTGCATTTTAGAATCTTTTCTAGTTCTTTCATAGCCACCCTCCCCAGATGTGTTGGCACTCCCATGTCTTTAAGGGCATTCCATAGCCTTTCATGATTTATGCAGTCAAAGACTTTGCTATAGTCTATAAAGCAGATGCTGATTTTCTTTTGGAATTCCCTTGTGCACTCCATTAGCCATCGCATGTTTGCAATGTGGTCCCTTGTGCCTCTTCCTTTCCTGAACCCTGCTTGGACTTCTGGGATTTCTCTCTCCATGCATGGTTGGGATCGACGTTGCCGAATTTTGAGCATGATTTTGCTTGTGTGAGAGATTAATGCTATGGTCCTATATTGCTGCAGTCTCTTGTGTCTCCGTTTTTGTGGATGGGGATGTTTATTGATCACTCCCAATCTGTTGGCTATCATTTTGTTTTCCATATCTGTAGACATATGTTGGTTAGCACTAGAGTTGACTCTGTCAATGTGGATTTCAGCAGTTAAACTGGAATATCATCTGTTCCTTGTGATTTGTATTTTGCTATTTCTCTTATTGCAGTTTCCACCTCACTTTTAAGAATTTGGGGTTCATCTTCATATGGCTCTTCATTCCATGTGTCCTTCATTTTGTCATCTCTTTTGTATAATTCTCCTGTGTATTGCATCCAATGTCTTTTTATTCTGTCCTGTCTTGAATTATGTTATTTTCATTGTCATAGATCGTCCCAATCCTTGGTTTGAATTTTCCTTTGATTTCCCAGATCTTGGGAAATAGATCTCTTATTCTTCCCTTTTTGTTGTTGTCTTGTATTTCTTTGTATTGGTTGTTGTAGTAATTTTCTTTATCTTTCCGCAGAAGCTGTTGCACTGTTGCATTAATAATTCTTAGTTTGTTCCTATCTCCTTTGTTTTTCTTCTCTGCTTTTCTTTATTGTTTGTAATGTTTTTTTCTGTCATCCATGGTTTTTCTTTCTTTCTTTTTGTTTATTGAATGCATATGTCTGCATTCTTCTTTTATTATGTCCCTTGCTTCAGACTATAGTTCCTCTGGTTCTTGATCTATTATGCTTAATAATGTGAATCTATTTCTTATGTTGTCAGTAAATTCTGTTGAGATATTATTTAGATCATATTTTGATATAATCACTGGTTTTGTTTTCTTCTTGAGTCTTACTCTTATTTTTGATATGAGTAGTTCATGATCTGTGTCACAGTTGGCACCTGATCTAGTATTAACCAGCAGTATAGAGTTCTGTCATCTTTTACTTCCAATTATATAATCTATTTGATTTCTGTGTTGACCATCTGGTGATGTCCATGTGTATAGCCTTCTTTTACAGCCAGGAGCCAAAAGCAAAAATGAGATAAGAATTGTTTAAGATGAAATAGTCAATTATGGTTATTAATGTTCTATATCTAGTGTGTTTTCCATTATGGAGAAGTGGTGTTATAATTTTAACTATTGAAATATATATATATTTTTAAAAAGTGTATAGCCTTCTTTCTGATTGTATAAAAAATGTCTTTACTATGAATAGGTTGTCGGCTGCACAAAAATCTATGAGATGCTCACCTGGTTCCTTTCTTTTGTCTAATCCAAATCTGCCTACTGTTTTTTATTCTTCTTTGCTAGTAGGAAGAAAGGAAGGCCACATGCCAGATGGATGGACTCTATTAAGGAGGTCACGGGTATGGGGTTGCAGGAGTTAAGCAGAGTAGAGGAGGATAGAGGGTCTTGGAGATGTCTCATCCATAGGCTCATCATTAGTCAAGATCGACTCGAGGGCAGTTAACAACAACAAAAATCCACTGTTAAATGGCTCTTACTGTCAGGAAGTTCTTCCTAATATTTAGGTAGAATCTCTTGTATTTTGAATCCTCTGCTCCATGTCCTAGGGGAAAATCTGCAAGTAAGTGTGTTATGAGCATTGCTGCAGATTTTCACACATTCATATCAAAGGTTAATTGTCTTCACTTTCCAGCACCAATTCACATATATTTGCATCTATTAACAGTGTCAAAAGCGTGCAGCCACTCGAATCCATGTGAAGCAGATGGATGGCCACATATGCAATAATAAACATTTCTGTGGATTACCATGCATACTCTGGTAAAAACTGTAAAGCCTTTTTCTGCAGAGTTTAAGGAGTCTCCATCCTGCAAAAGCCTGAATCTTGTGAATTGCATGTGGCTGGTTCACATTCTGTTTGACTGTATTGAAGAGCATTTTAATCATGTAGACTAGCTTTTAGTCTCTAGAGCTGCAGAAAACAAGCTTGCTCCATCCTCAATATGACAACCTTTCAAATAATGAAACAGAGCCATCATATCACCTCTTAACTTTTTCTTCTCCAGGCTGAACATACCCAGCTCCCTAAGTCTCTCCTCATAGGGCATGGTTTCCAGCCCCTTCACCATTTTGGTTGCCTTCCTCTGGACATGCTCCAGCTTCTCAACATCTTTTTTGAACTGCGGTGCCCAGAACTGGACACAGTATTCCAGGTGAGGTCTGACCAAAGCAGAATAAATTGGTACTATTACTTCCCTTGATATAGGCACTTTACTCTTATTAACAGAGTCTAGAATTGCATTGGCTTTTTCATCTGCCACATCACACTGTTGGTATATGTTCAGTTTGTTGTCTACTAAGACTCCTAGATCCTTTTACATGTACTGTTATCAGGTCAAGTGTTCCTCATCCTATATCTGTGCATTTCATTTTTTTCTTCTTCTTAAGTCTAGTACCTAATATTACTTCCTGTTGAAATTCATTTTGTTAGTTTGGCCCAGCTTTCTAATCTGTTAAGGTCATTTTGAATGCAGATCCTATCCTCTGGGTATTAGTAATATAAGTCTACCCTCTATTCCATCATTAAACTCATTGATAAAGATTTTGAGGAGCACAGAGTCCATGACAGAACCTTGTGGTACCCCAATAGTCACTTCTCTCTGGAGAAGCTGCTGTGAACACCCTTTGGTGACAAAATGGTAACAAGAGGTGATGCATCCCTTGTTGTTGCTGTTGCTGCTGCTGCTGTTGCTGTTGTTGTTGTGTGCCTTCAAGTTGTTTCTGTTTTCTTGTCAAGATTTGTTCACTGGAGGTTTGCCATTGGCTTCCTCTCAGGCTGAGAAAGTGTGACTTGCTCAGGCTACCCAGTGGGCTTACATGGCTAAGATTTGAACACTGGTTTCCAGTCACATTCCAATGCTCAAACCACTTCTCCACTCTGGCTCATATGCATCACTTCCTGCCACCATTATGAGAGAGAATGCAGAAGAAAATGGTAATATGTGGGCTTGTTCTGGAGTGGTGCAACTTGTGATGGAGGTTGGGGGAGGAAGTGGCCCCTGGCCCCCCACATAATTGCCCAGTCCTAAATTATGGCAAAAGCAAAGCAAAGCAAAGCAGCTTCATTTATATACCATTTCATATTACTCTATGGGATGTCTAAGCGGTTTACAACTGTACGCTCATTGCCCCCCAACAGTTGGGTACTCATTTTAGCGATCTCGGAAGGATGCAGGCCTGAGTCTAGCCTGAGCCCTGAGTGATAATTACACTTTTATAGGGAATGTGTTTCAAAAATAGCCCCTTTCCCCCCCTTGTTATATAAGAAGTGGAAGAGCCTTCCTGCAGATATTAAGGTGTGAGTAGGCTAATATGAAGCATCCCTTCAGGTATAAGGATCCCATGATAGCTGTTAAAAAATTCACAAGACTCTTTGTATTTCTCTTTGTTCCATAAATGTCACATGTGGTGGCATTCCTTTCTGTACACCTTCTAACCTTTCACAGCCAAAAGCCAGAACATATGTGGCCAAGCAACATCAGAGTGTGATCAAGCTGGCAAAAGTTATTAAAGAGAAGGAACTGATAAGCTTGGAGGAGATGCTACAGCAGTTTGCTTTTGTCCGAGCCTACTGCGAAAAGGCAAGATTTCATCTGCTCCACTTCTTTCCCCTTACTGAGCTAATTGAGTGCAGATTACTTTTTCACTTCAAACTTAGTTTGCACCACTTGAAGTAAACAGAGAAGAAATGGGAAAAGTGGGGTGAGAAGAGAGAAACTGGGATATTTTCTCACTTTGGGAAAAGTGAGACTTGGGAGTATCTGTGCCAAACTGGCAGAGTTGAAGGATATGCTTCTGCATGTCTCTGCCCTAATACGATAGCACTGGTTGTACTGATGTTATTATGGCTTGCATTTCAGGCACCAACAATATGAAAATGAAAGGAAACAGGATTGTTACAGAAGAACAATGGAAAAAAGCTATAGCTTTATATGATCTTAGAAGAACTGAAATGACCACTGTGGGAAGCAGGCTCCTGGGACTACACAGGTCTCAGTCTGATATAAGAAGAACTTGAAAAAGTTACTTTTTTTGGACTATAATTTCCAAAATATCCTGGCTAGTTCTGCCCTTGACTATGCTGGTTATCCAAATAATACGTTTTCCAAAGATTTGGACTGGCCAGGACAATTTTTATATTTGTAGGAATTCACTGTAAGGGCATAAAGAATAGTGGACATAAGATTGCAATTTCTACAGCAAACTGTATTTGTTGTCACATGTATCTCTGTCCATAAAAATACAGAATGAGATATAAAACTCATTCGTTTTGCCAGCCCCCTGTCCTTCATAGTTGCTCTCCTTATGACTAAAGTTTAACTTGATATTAAAAGGTGCCAGACTCATAAATCAGTATTTATGATAATCATTGTGTTATTAGCATACCTTTCAGACACTCAAATAAATACTGCAATATCTAAGGGAAAATATCACACACGTAAACTTGCCGCCCCCACATTGTCACAATGCAGCTTGTGATACTGAAGGTCAGTTGCATATAAAAAGAGTTTGATCTTGGCCACAAAGGAAAAGTTAATAGTGTGGTAAACTGACTTTAAAAGGGCCACAAAATGCAGCCCATAAATACCAATGTTTATCATGTACCAATAAATAAAATTTGATTTTTAAGAGAGTGGGGAAAAACCCCAATCAATCTTCAGTACAACAGTATTAGTGTGAATATATGCTTTATGTACTTGTAATGCTATATATATGTTTGCACAAACTGAAGTAAGCTGACCATGAAGGGAGGAAGTTGAAAGCAGCTGAAAAAATGGGACGACACGAGATGAATCTGCACTCTCCTTGCCAAATTGGGATAGTTGGAGGCTTGGCCTTGTTGCAGGTACAATTGGTTTGGCACAATGGGTGAGGAAATTATAAAGAAGGGGCTGTACATACTGGTTCAGTTCAGAAAGAGAAGAATAGGTGGAAAGGAGGGGAGTTGCAATTATTAGGGCTAAAGAGTAGGACCTTTTTATTTAGAGTATGGTAGAGGGATTTTCATTTATACATAACCTACAATTGCACCGACACAAAAATGACACTGTACTCCAAATTATGGTTGTGAACTTGGCCACAACTTTATTTGTACAGGGTCATCAATAATTCTTTAACAATTCAATTTAATCACAATTTACATTGTTCTTGACACATGTGTTCCTTTACATATCCAGTCTAACCAACCATGTCAATTTGTCCCTTTCATTCATGTGTCAAGAACATCAAGTTCCAATTAAACACACACCCAAATAAATCATCTCCTCCCAACCGGAAATGACATCATAATTTAGCTCATGATGTGACTTGTCCATGACATCATGAATTAGTTTGATGATGACATATCAACAATTTGTTTAACCCCTTGAAATATACTCTTTGTCCAATTAAACTTGAACCAATTTCGTAATTCCAATTAACTAACTTATCCCCGGGAGGGGGGTCCCTGCCCGCCATAAGATTAAGACACATTGATATAACATATTCTAACCAGGACCCTGACACCCAGTTGTGACAGAATAACTTAACTTGGCCCCATTGCAACATAACCAATAACAATTGCATATAGTCATAACAATATATGCTATAAAAATTTAAGCATACCCCCATTTAATCTCAGGGAGAGTGAAAAACCCAGGTCACAATAACTCTGGGAAAATTCCCTCCCGGCCCCATAAGGCGACCAGCTGCAGCCTGAGAATAAATACTTACGCCTCTATTAGTGAAGGGCGGGTGGGTTGGGTTGCTTGTCCGCTTCTCCAAAATGGCTGCTGACACGAGGCAGCCATGGGGCTTTATAGCCCCTCCAATTCTTGTTGGTAGTCTCGCGATAAGTGAGACTATCATCGAGAAGGGATCCTAGAGGATCCCTATTCTGATTGGCTGGGCAGCGGAGGAAGAGGCAGGACTCCCCCCCCCCGCTCAGACCCCCCCCCCCGCTCAGCCAATCAATTGTCCAGCCTCATTTACTTGGCCGGTGCAATAAAGAACCCCTCCCAACGCATCGAGGGGTGTGTGTGTCTTTGTCTTAGGGGGGTTGCAGACTGCCAGAAATAGTGTGAATTCAGTCCACTTTTAGGGTTAGAGTTAGAGTTAGGGAACCATGGGAACTGTATTTTATTGTGGCATCAGAGTTGTCTGACAGAGAAGGCTCAATGTCTCAGAAAAATAACAGTTCCCATGATTCCCTAGCACTAACCCTAACCCTAAAAGTGGACTGAATTCACACTATTTCTGGCAGTCTGCAACCCCCCTCAGTTTGGCAGCGAGAGTCCTGACCTGCTCCCGTTACCTTGGCCTCCATTTTTGCACCATGGTGGCTATCTGCATGGGCATTCCACTGGACCACTTGGCACATTCACTACCACTCTGGATCATTTGCTTATGAGGTCAGAAAGAGACACTTAGGAGCTTATTGCATTACCTTTTAGATTAAAATTGGCCTCCCGGGATGCAGTGGGGACGCGACTTGAATTATTGCATTGTATTTTGCCCCAAATTGCCGGGTGACTGCAGCCCGGCCAACTGAGCATGGCTGGGATCCAGGCTGTAGTTGCCTGGCAATTCAATCGCACATTACACTGTGATAGTTCTCACCTCCATACTACCTCCTGGCTGCATCCTGGGAGGCTGATTTTGATTTAAAAGATAATGCGATAAACCCCTTAGTGGCAGTTACGTTTGGGGTACCTTGTTCTGGCCTCAGAACAAGTGACCCACAGTGGTGGCAGATGTTCTGGGTATCCTGGTGGGACATCTATACAGTGGGTTCTGGATATTTCCCAAGGATCCAGAACAAATGGTAAGTTTTTAACATCATATTAAGGCTGTTAACTTTAGTTCTAGTGTGGAACATGCCAGACATGCATTATCCAAACATGATGACATGAGAAGAAGGGAGAGGAGATGGGCCTTTTGGCCCATGCAGACAAGGCCTTATATCAGGGGCAGGCTACCTTTTGCCTTTAAGGGCCGAGGGACTTCAGCTCCCAGAAGCCTCAGCCATGTTGGCCAATAGTCCCATGTTGGCCAATAGCTCTTGGGATTCTGGGAGCAGAAGTCCCTCGGCCCTTAAAGGGGAAAGGTTGCCTACCTCTGCCTTATATACAGACTCTATGTAAAGTGATTCCTGAAGACAGTATATATGAAAGTATTGCTTCATAAATATATAGGATATTCACAGTTGCCAGGGTCCTTATATGGAAATGGGTCCCATATTTGGGAAAAAGTGGGATATAAATCAAATCAACCAACCAACTAACCAACTAGGAGTCTACTTATGTGAGCTTAATAAAGTGTTGTATCCAGAGGTAGGCAACCTTTCCCCTTTAAGGGCCAAGGGACTTCAGCTCCCAGAATCCCAGGAGCTATTGCCCTACATGGGACTATTGGTCAACATGGCTGAGGCTTCTGGGAGCTGAAGTCCCTTGGCCTTTAAAGTGGAAAGGTTGCCTACCCCGGTTGTATCTCTTCGAAAGAAACTCACAAGGCAACATGGTTTTGAAACTGAAATATTTCTTGAAAGCACTTTGTGATACAGATAAAGCTGAGTACTCAGAGACAACAACAACAATGATGACAACAACAGGAAAAACTTGTTCAAAGAAAACTAAAACAACTGTTCAGTAGAATATCATAATTCCCTTATATGATCTGAAGTGCTTTGGAATCACAGCCATAACATGTATCTTAAATTTGCTTGGTAACTGAACTAGAAATATGGTAATTCAGCACAGAGAGGAATGTGTCATTGCAATGAAGCAGGGATAATGTTAATGACCACTGATTAAAGAAACAGAAAAACAACACTAATCTTTTTATACATTGCACTAATTAGAAAAGATGTGCCACTGAAAGACAAAGAAAACCAGCATAAATTCTTATCACCACTGTACAAATTATTTGTCCATGGTACATTCTGTAGCAGAGGACAATGCACTTCTGCCATTTAAAAAAATGTGGAAACATCTTTTAGTCCAGACCAAAGAAGCGATTGCTGTGACACAATGGCAAAAAACAAACAAACAAAAAATGTTGAACCTAATAAATCACAAACAGTAATGAAGCAAGAACTGAGACTTATAGGACCAGCAGCCAATATATCTGACAAAGTGAAGGAAGCATCATTATCTAGAAACAATTAGTTAAGATATAAATGAGCCAAGCCGGAAATGAAAGATCATAAATCTAGAAGGCCCAAGGTGATAAAAACAATTCTATTAGCAACAAATAGTGTGAACAAAAAATGAAAAGAGGCATGTGTAGATGTCACAGTAAGCCACAATTTATCACAATTTTGTTCACCATTTATGTACTAGTGTACACTATAGGAAGAACCTATGGTTTGTCCTGGGTTTTTTTTTTTCCTTTGGCTTGCTGGGGAGTGATGACTCAATGAAAGCAACAAGAATACACATGTGAAGCACCTCTCACTAAAGACCTGAGGGAAACATGGAAACTGTACAAAATGCCCACCAACTGAGGTAGTGGCCCTTCTGAGAGCCAAGCCTCAAAGTCTGTTGTTGGACTGGCCATTTTATATTGCACAGTATAAAATTATAGCACTGTGAGCCCACTTTAACAGCCATGCAAACATCCTATGGAAACCTGGGATTTGCATGTAGGGATGGGTATTCAGAATGCACACTCAAAAACTTCTATTGCCTCCCCAAAATACAAACCCAAGGTGTTGTCATGGCAGTTAAAATGGAATCACAGTGCTATAACTGTGAAGAGTAAAAAAGGCCCCTAGTCAAAGCTAATGTTTTGGGGAGCATTTAAGCTAATCCATATAAAACATCCTTGAACACTGGTTGGTGTGAGCATTTTAATCATGTGATTGCTGTAATGTTGGAAGAGAAGTCTCATGCAAGATGGTTGCTTCTGTTTTGTGAACAGAGAATGTGCAAGTTTACATGGCTCACACAGTGCAAGAATAAACTAATTGCAGGAATGAAGTGTGCAAATGAATCTCCTGTAGCTCTGCAGGAATGAAGTTGATCTCCTGTAGCTTTGCAGGAGAGCAGGACCAATTGGAGATTTAAGTCCAGATAGTTAGGGAACACATCTCATTGTGCTCTCTTACTATTTGGACTTACCAGATGACAAACACCTCTAAAGGGATATTTTTGACTGGCCATAACTTGTAACAAGGAGAAACAAAGAAAAAAGATCTCAACGATAACTGTAGAGATCAAGGATACAATGATGTTCATCTCTGTGCCTCTCTAAAGTGTAAAACTTCACTTATTTATGGCATGCAAGAGTGAAGACTTTGAAGCATTTTTGTCAGCGGGCAAGATTAGGAGAGGCTTTGTACATTTTAAAAATTGTTTTTCACATTTTGAAATATTTTTGTGAAAAGTCTGCTTGTGCAAAAGCATTAGAAAATCTTTTTTTTCTATGCAAAACGTACTCTTTTATGCAAATTGCTTTTTTTTATCCACCCCCCCCAAAGGTTCAGCAGAAAGTTCCCAAAATAGGAAAAAAAATATATAGCCATTTTCTTGACTGAGAGGATGGATGGATTGACACACCATTTCTCACTGGGCCTGCAAAAATATGTGAGTCTTCTTCACATCCCTAGTGCATATGCTGTGTGGTAGGTGGTAGACTGTGCAGCAACAAAGAGATATCTCCCCTGTAATTCCTGTTCATGCTAATCTAAACAAAATTAGCAATGGCCAGGAAAATCTACTGGGCTTTTGCACTGGAAGATCTAGAAGTGTACCATACCTCCAACATTTCACAGATTAAGACTAGGACACATGGGGCCTCACAACATCAAAGTGCGGTCAAGATGACAAAAGTTATTAATGATAAAGAGCACAAAAGCTTGGAGATGCTGCAACAATTTCCTTTTGCCTGTGCCTACTGGGAAGGGCAGGATTTACCCCTCATTCCTCTCCTCTTCTTTCTGCTGAGTTAATTGATGAGAAACTATTTTTAAACTAAGAAAATTTGTACCAATTGAATTAAACTGAGGGCATAGGGGGAAAGTGGGAGGGGGAGAGAGAAACTGGGACATTTTAAAAGCATCTGAGAAAGTGGGATGGCAGAGGATTAACTAGGATTATCCCTATCAAATCAGAACAGTTGGAAGGTTTTGTGTGTTTGTGTTGTGTTGCTATATACAACTAAAAGTAGTAATTTCGCTGTGGCTATCTTAGCACAGTCATGGTGGTAACAGTGGGAAAGAACTCTGCTTAGCTAATAGGGAAACAATGTGTAGTCTGGTCCCAATATGGGGAGTTTAGATTGTAAACTTTAACACAGGGGGAGAGAGCAGTAAAAAGTGAGTGAATGGGAGGAAGTGATAAACAGGAAACAATATACAGATGTTCACGTTTAGTCATAAGATCAATTGCTATGGAGCATGGGAATGGTCCCAACGGATATAGTGGATACAGCTAATGGTGTAGAACAGGAGGCCATCTTGCTGTTAGCTTTCTCAGACAACTCAGGGTATGTACATACACAATATACAGAAAGGCACATGCAGCTAAGCATTAAAAGTGGCTTGGAAACTGCAGTTAGTTATCTTTAAACACCCAAAACAAATCAAAAGAGGATATTAGCCATCTGGACATCAAAAAACAAACAAAAAACCAGCTCTTAATCCTTCAAGGTTGTCATGTCTCTTCACATCCACTGCTGGCAACAACTCCACACAGAGAAAATCTAAATCTGACTGTTGAGCAATCAACTGGACAGGCTATGATTGATAGGAGCGGAACTTACCCTTTATTAAATCTGCAGGTATCTAATTGCTTAGTTCAGTCAAGTAGCACTTTGTGCCCAGAACACTGTGCCAAGCATTTCTTCATTGCCAGTGAAAGCTATTCACATTTAAGTGGCATGTGGTACTACCACCCATGTGGGAAAATTGGGGTGGTGATGAAGTGACTTATGGTTTAGTGTAATTGACTTTCCCTCCCCTTTTACTGTTCTCAGGTTTACTATAAAGGTTAAATAAGATTGTGAAGTATTAGGGATGTCTGGTAGTTATCCTGTGCCATACTGTGATCTTATTATGTCTTTCAAGCTAAGCAGGCCTTGGTTAGGGTGATATTTGGAAATAAGATATTCTTGCAGTGTCTATTTCAGGGAGAAATGTCTGATCCATCATTTGATGAGTCTACCCCAGTGTGGATTAACATCATTCATATGCAGAGTTATCAAACTGGCCATTCATAAGATCCTTTGCAGCTATTTTGTCTCTTCTTCTTAATGAATTTTCTATGGAAAAAAAAGATGGAAGATGTGGGAAAATGAGGATTGTGTGTGAGTGACAACACAGTGCAAAGCTCTTATAAAGCACATCTCTGCACCCACTAGCATGTATTCTGCATGGAAAGAACTGACTTTGCTGGATCTGGAAGGAAAAGAGCCCAGACTGTAACCATCCAATGCAGCATACCAGGTTGGAGATGAAGGGTCAGAGCATGGGAACATGGTCTGCCTCCCTCACCTTCTCTTTTCAGTAATGACACTTGACCAACCCAGCAGCTTGAGTTCAGTGTAAGGTTTTGCTGGTCACTCTGGGCTGGATAGGAATTTTGGTCCTCCTTTTTTTTTGGGGGGGGGGGGTAGAGGGTGCAACCTATCCTACACCGAAACATCAGGAACAGGAGAAATTGACTCAGACTGTGGTATCTAACTAGGCAGTCACTTGGCAGTGGAGAGGGAGAAAATTATAAGTATGGTGAGCACCAGTAGGCACCCATTTGATAAAGGGGAGGTCTCTGGATTGGCCCCTTCTGGACAGGGGTGGAAGTAAGAAAGGTGATCACCTTTGAGGTCTACCTGGTGGATATCCTTGTTTTAAGTTGTGGGACTTAGAATCATAGAATCATAGAGTCGGAAGAGACCACAAGGGCCATCCGGTCCAACCCCCTGCCATGCAGGAACTCCCAATCAAAGCATCCCTGACAGATGGCCATCCAGCCTCTGCTTAAAGACCTCCAAGGAAGGAGACTCCACCACTCTCCGAGGGAGTGTGTTCCACTGTCGAACCGCCCTTACTGTCAGGAAATTCCCCCTAATGTTGAGGTGGAATCTCCTTTCCTGGAGCTTGCATCCATTGTTCCGGGTCCTAGTCTCTGGAGCAGCAGAAAACAAGCTTGTTCCCTCCTCAATATGACATCCCTTCAAATATTTCAACATGGCTATCATATCACCTCTTAACCTTCTCTTCTCCAGGCTAAACATCCCCAGCTCCCTAAGTCGTTCCTCATAGGGCATGGTTTCCAGACCCTTCACCATTTTAGTTGCCCTCCTTTGGACACGCTCCAGTTTCTCCACATCCTTTTTGAAGGGGGGTTCCTTAGGTGTGGCCTTTCACCATGAAAGCCAGCTGGGGGACAACAAAGTCACCTTGAGCCTAGGTGTCATGTCCAAAGATGGTTAAAGAGGAGGTCAGAGAGAGATTTGATTCAGAGGAATACCACACTGTACTCACCTACCCCAGATTACAGTTCATGTTTAAGAACTGAAAAAATAATTAAAGTGGCCCTATCCAACCGAAAGCCTGATGTCTGGTCTCCTTATTTCCTAAGTGGTTCAGCAATGAGACTGTTCCAGTCTTATCTTAATTGTACTAATAAAGAGAAGCCATAAAAAAGCTTGAACACCCTTGAAACAGAGGTTAGAAAAGTTAGTTTTTGGACTAGAAACTTTCAGAGTGCACTTTCCAGTGACCATATGAGCTAGCAGATTATGGATGTTGTTATTTTTTTTTTTAAGAGTAACTTTTCCTTGGAAGAATGTAAAAGGGAGAAGGCTAATATAACATTTTCTCTTTTTGCCATCAATTGATCTTTCTATGGTCTGATCTTAGATATGCAGCTTTAGATGTGATGAGACAGCAAAGACCGAAGGCGGGTACCTTCCATTGACCCTGGAACATTAGCTGTGGGCAGTCTGTGGGATAAGCTCCTTTAACATAGAATAATGACTCTAAGGAGATTATTGCATGCCTTCTTTTCACCCAATCCAGGCATGGGCTGGGGCTCAAATGAGTGAAAACGAATCTTATCGTATGTTTCCGTGCCCAACTCAGTCACATTGCAAACCAATCCAAACTGCTGGTGTACTTTTCTGGCAAACGGGAAAGTATCATTCTTCAAAAAGTGCGCCAGGAGTCCAGATTGAGTATGCAATGAGGCTAAGTTGGGCAAGGAGGTGTGCAGTAAGATCCGTTTTCAGCCATTTAAGCCCGTCCCCGGATTGGGTGAAAAAAGATGTGTGATAATCTCCTAAATTTTCTCCAGGGATGCTTCTCCTTCACTTTCACTCAGCAAGTCAGTCAAAATGAACATCCCCCCAGAGCTACTCTGCCATGAAGTAAAATCATAAAGCTACTCCTACATGCCAGTTATGAGATGTGCTATAGAAACAACAAACACATTTGTTCCCAAATTACTGGTTTCTTGCTGCATGGTATCAGTGGGGTTGGGTGGATTGTTCCTTCGAGAAACAGTCTGGGAATCTACCTTTTCAGTGGGATCTACCTTTTCAGTCCTTTAGCATTACAATTCCCATTGGATTACACATCTTGGTCAACTTGGACTCATCCACACCTTGCCTTCATCACTACAAAGGATGTAGTAGCAAAAATCCCCTGCAGTCAGGAGAACTCTCCATGTCAGGCTTCATCAAGGCAGCTTCTGAGACTAAACTTATTTCATCTTATCATAAGCAGCAGTATGGCATGATATGTCTTTGAACTTTGTATTTTGCCAAGGGCTATCAGATTCACTGACCAGTGATACTGGTTTGCTTTTGTACACCTTAATAGAAGCCACCATCAAAATGCAGGACCAGAATATAAAGGATTTAAGAAATGGTTTTAAAAACTCTTTTACACTATGTGAAGGATCAGCCATTTATCTTTTCTGTTTTTGATCTCTAAAAACCATGTAAATTTATTAAGCTGGGATCAAAGGGCCATCTCACCTGATGTCAGTCTGGACTTTCTAATGCTTAGTGACTGGAATGAGTTGCAGAGGAACCAAATTCTTGTATTTAGCATTAAAATATCAGTGTAATATTGTATTTGTGATCCCTCTTTCCTCTTCCACAAACCATTCATATGTATTCTACCTAGGAGGTCTGGATTTATTATTTATGAATTCAGTTCCTCCTGCCACATAAAATATTAAGAGTAGTTATATATAGTACTCAGAGAATGGTCTGATTTTTATCTAGGGTGTACTGTATACTGTAGCTGAGCTCATTGGCAAAAGCTACCTATAGCTTAAGGGTTGAAATTATGCTGTTCAGTTTTATCCTGCACCTTGAATAAAACTTTTTGAAAAAAATAATATATTTAGATAAGTCTTTCTGGCTAGTAAATTATTAAACTGCTAAAATGGATTGACAGCACAAAGTAATGCTGGAGGGGTGGAGTGGTCTATCTCATTCCTATTTTCAAGGTCACCCTAAAGCTACTTTTTTTTTCAAGTTCTAGGAAGCAGAAATGGATAACAACAAACAAATCAAACAAACCTTGAAGATGGCCATTCAGAAATGACACTTCATTTGATCTTCCCACAACTACTTTTAATCACAACTAAGGGTAATATATGACTGATTTGAAATACCTTGTTCAGATAGATGGGAAACCTCTCTCCTGTTTTAATCTATTTATAGTCTTTCTAATCCTGAAGGCTCAGAGTTAGTAGAGGTAACTGTAAAACACCAAGAGTATATACAGTTAGATTGGGCATGCACCCAGTCTAATAGTGTGGTTAACTACTGAGCAAACTCTGTTCTACACAGGACTGGGGACACACTCTCTTTTTTGTGCATATATGTGTGAGGCATTGTGGGATGCTACACTAAACATGCTGCCCCATCCACATTTGTGTATTAGATTGATAAGCTATAAATGTTCCATTCAACAGGCTAAACTTACTATAAGTTACTGAACCAAATACTTACTATAAGTTAATGAACCAAATCTATTGAGTAAATGACTGAAGTGGCTGAAATTCTGTTGATGTCATACACAAGGCTAAGTTCCTTTATGCATGTGATTGTACTGTTTTGGTGGTTGTGAAACAAATTTATTCAGTTCACAATGACAAAAGCAGAATTTTACACTTCACATGGGCCTAAATTCTATTGTTAGTTTGAACTAGAGACAAGCCGTTGAATTAACTGGATTGACCTATGTATTGACTCACCATTCTACAATTGATTCATTGGGACTATGGAGCTAACCCAGTAATTCTCAGACTGTGGGGCAGGACCCCAGGGTGTGTGTGTACAAGAGTTGTTCAACAAGGGTACACATCTTGGAAACCTTGATCTCTTCTCTTCCTCCTCTTCCCAAATTTGTTTTTCTCCTAGAGGGCAAAGAAAGGAAGGGTGGGTGCTTGGAGCCTCTGCCTGATAAGGAGGAGGAGGAAGAGAACTATTTTCTTGTAAAATATTAAAATATGAACATATATGAATGTGTGAATTTAAATACTCACACTAAACAAATAAAATATTTTTATTCATATAATATGTCAAGTGAGGGGTGATATCCACATGTAGATATAGAGGGTTGCAATGTTTGAGAATCACTGGGTTACTCAATAGGATTCCACCCAAGTCGTTGCACATAACTATAAAGGAATCCACTGTTTTCTTCACTGGGGTTGCAGAAACAATCACTGTGCATGGCCCATTGCATAATGGGACAATAAACAGGCATACTAGCAAATACACAGTTGTTTGCATAATGTCAGTATTCTGAAGGGCAATGAAGTAGAATCATAGTGGAACTATGAGGGTTGGTTTACCCTGTGTTATATGTTTTCAAGTCATTTCTAATTTATGGTGACCCTAGGGTGACCCCATCATAGGGTTTTCTTGGTACAATTTGCTTGGAGGGGATTTGCCATTGCCATGCTCTGAGGCTCAGTGTGACTTTCCCAAGGTCATCCAGTGGGTTTCTATACTCAAGTAGGGATTCAAACACCCTGGTCTCCAGAGTCCTACGGGCTGTACAGACAGCCCGTAAGGGGTGGCTCCATGCCACACCCTGGAAGCACTGGATCGGGGGCACGGCAACTACATGCTGCAGCCCTGATCAGGCACTTTGCCGCTCTAAAAGAAGTGTACGAACGCTGCACCAAGGGAGTGCCCTGTTCTGCTCACCATGTGGTGGGACATGATGGTGGCATTGGGGTGGAGTTTGGGCAGCTGGCGTGTGGTAGCTACACCCCGACTCCACCCCCAGGCCGGCCCTTTTGGCCGGTCTGTATAGCCTCCTAGTCCAACACTCAAGCCACTACACCACACTGTCTCTCTGATTTACATCATGGAAACACAATGTAGGATCTGGCCCTGGGACAAAATTTTCATTTATCATGAGAACTCAAAGACATACCATTTAAATTCAGACAATGCCATAAATATTACCATAGATTCCTCCAGATATATCTACAGACTAATAGTGAACCCATTGTGGATCCTTATCTGGCCAAAATGGCGCCATCCATACACAAGAGACATTTAATATTGTTCAGTATTATGTACATTTGTTTTTAAGTATTCTTTCTACCTTTTACTGGTGTTGAGAGGTATACAGAAATAGAAGTAGGTAGTACCCTGCCCCAATGCCTGATAAGGAATAAATATATCCCAGATAAACCACTGACATTTAGTGAGTTTTGGCTATTTTAATTTTTAAAATGAAATTAAATAATTTCTAGCCTGTGAGACTCTTTGACTCAGCTCCAGGTGAAAAGAGCTGAAAGGAACTGCATTAATTTTAGTAATGTTTAATTATTCCATCAGTTTTAATTGAACATAACAGCTAACCTTTACATGCAATAGTGGAAGGGTGGAACACTGGGATATCAGCAGGTAATAGACAGGTGTTGATATTGTAGTTCTACAGAGCTTTAACAAGCTGAGGAAATCCATCTATACAGTTGGGATGTAAATCTTCCCCTATTTTCTTCTTGCAAGTGCAAATGAAAAAAACATCAGAAGTTTTCTCCCCACTGGATGAGATTACAAGTGTTTTTGCACACACTCAAACACACACATGCACACATATATATATAGAACCAGTAGCAAAAGTGAAAAATATATTGGTTTTGCAGGGAAAAAAAATGAATCTTTTGCCATATATATATATTCACCTTGGCAAAAGATTCATATTTTTTTGTGCAAAACTAATATATTTTTCACTTTTACTACTGGTTACAAAAAAAGAGAGAGAGAGAGAGAGAGAGAGAGAGAGAGAAATTCTCATCTTTTGGTTCTCATTCCAGGGCATTGTTTTGCTTTTTTTTTTTTTTTTTTGGATGAGGTGTAAAAAACAGATATTTCCAGTATATTGGTGTGAAAGCTGAACACTGCAGAAAAGGAACAGGAAGAAAATATAGATTCATGAGACATTTGGTGCTGAAGGAGAGCTCTACAGATATCATGGACTGCTAAAAAGACAAATGAGTGGGCCAGAGAGAAAATCTAGTCTGAACTCTTCCTAGAAACCCAAGTTGACCAAACTGAGACTGTTGCACTATACATATACCATGAGATGATTGTGGCTCATTAGGAAAGACAATAATGACTGATAAAGTAGAAGATAGCTGGAAAGAGAAGAGCAGTGTAGTGCAGGGCTTGAGCATTGGACTATGAATCTGAAGACCAAGGTTCAAAGCTCTATGCTCCATTGAGTGATCTTGGGCAAGTCACACTCATTAGCCTCAAAGGAAGGCACAGGCAAATCCCTCTGAGCAACTCTTGCCAAGAAAACCCTGTTATAGGTTACCTTCAGGGTTGCCATAAATCAGAAATTATTTAAAAGAATTGAACAAGAAGTTAGAAAGAGGAAGACCATAGTACAGCTGGATCGATCCAATCAAGAAAGCCACGACCTTCACTTTGCAAGACCTAAGCAGGGCAGTTGATGACAGGGGATCTTGAAGGTCGCTCATTCATCTGGTCACCATAAGTCAAAGTTGACCATGGCTGCTGCTACACTGCAGAATTAATACAGTTTGACACCACTTTGGGGGGTTGCAGACTGCCAGAAATAGTGTGAATTCAGTCCACTTTTAGGGTTAGGGTTAGTGCTAGGGAATCATGGGAACTGTTATTTTTCTGAGACATTGAGCCTTCTCTGTCAGACAACTCTGATGCCACAATAAAATACAGTTCCCATGGTTCCCTAACTCTAACCCTAACCCTAAAAGTGGACTGAATTCACACTATTTCTGGCAGTCTGCAACCCCCCTTTATCTGATGTGGCTCCATCCTATGGAATCCTAGGATCTGGAGTTTGTTGTGGCACCAGAGGTCTTTGGCAGAGAAGGGTAAATGGCTCACAAAACTCCAAACACCAGAATTCCATAGTATTGAGTCATGACAGTTAAAGCAGTGTCAAACTGCATTCATTCTGCAGTGTAGATGCAGTCCTGATGACAAATAACACCACCACCACCAACAAAAAATCAGGTAGTGACAGGTGAAACAAAAGACTTCTGCCTGAGATCCTACATGTCCTCTGCCAGTCAGTGATCAATATCAGGCTTTAGGGACCAAAACTCTGATCAAAACAGTTTCCTCTTTTCCTATTTCTGTCAGGGATAACATTGAACCCTTCCTTTTTAGAGACAACTCCCAGAATCCCCTGGCCAGGATGCCTACAGCCAGTTGCATTGGGGGATTCTGGTTGTTCTATATTTAAAAAGTAACTTTTGCAAGTGCTGCTGTCATCAGTGCTTGGCCCCAATGAGCCGAAAGTTTTGTAGCACTGGATGGGGTGGTAGTGGAGGAGAGAGAATAAATTTTGGCTCTGGCTTATTCCCCCCGCCCAGCATTGTTACATTAAAGGTGATAATACTATCCTTACCTTTTATTTATTTGACACAAAATGAGATTAGGTGTTATCTGTAGTGTCTTGAAACATTTTCTCTTTGCATCTTCAAGTTATGTTTCCCTATACAGTCTCCTTGGTGAAAATGATCTACTGGGTATGATTTATAGTTATATTTAAAGGTCAAGTCACCCCTTTTGTATTTCAATGCAGGCAGGGCAAACCTTTTTTCTTCTTCTGGCCATTATAGATGTTTGCTCCACCACAAGTGCATCAGGCTGTAATAGAACCCATCCCAATGAAACAGAAATTATATGCTTTGGGATCTGATAGCCCGTATCCACTTCAAAAGTGAATATCTGTTCCTGATATATTACAAATTAAACTGCCACTGGATTTGTTAGATTTTTTGACTCATAGCAATAAGACGGACCTGGGCTGAACTGATAAGGAGCCTTATTTTTGTTCTATGTTCACTTTGCAGGATTCATATTGCAGTAAACTGCAGCCCAGGACATGGGTTTTAATTTGTTTTAGGGAAGATTGGAGGACCCCCTAACTTTTCTCAATTGTCTTCATCACTCTGTATTTCCTCCCCCACTCCTAAGGCACAGAAAGCAAGGGGGTGGTTGTTGGGCAACAGATAAAGAAGCCGTAATGAGTTTCAGAGAGGGTTGGGGGAAAGGATGGCTAATAAGAGATGAGGATTCAGTGAAAGCATTAGCAAAAAAGAGAGTTGAAGGGAGAGCACTTTTAGAAATGAGAGATTTTGTATTTGAGGGAGAAATACTCTAATTTAGGCCATTTCAGTATAGCTATAAGCAAGAGCAACTGTCTTTGAAATCCTCTGACAGGTGTGATAATAGCCAAATGCGCAGGGGATTATTATGCTCCAGTTTTTCCCCATTTCTTTCTCTGAATGGAAACAAAAATAGGGTCATTCTGCCACTTTTCCCATGTTGATTAGCCTTGGAAATAGCAGTCAGGCACTTGGAAACCACTGGAAACAGCAGTATTATGGTCGTGGTTTACCTTCCAGGAAGGAAGGAAGAAGAAAGAGAAGTAGGAATATGCCAAACGCAGGAGAGGGAAAGCCTGCAAGCTGCATGGAGACCCCAAGGACCCATTTTGCAAGGCTAAAGCCTCCTGAGTTTCCCCACACTCTGAGTGTGTATGTGTTGACTTATGGTGACCTCATTAATTTCATAGGGTTTTCTTAGGCAAGGAATACTCAGAGGTGGTTTTATCAGTTCCATCCTCTGAAATACTACTACTACTACTACTACTATTACTACTAAAACATTTTATTTCTTACCCGCCTTTCCACAACAATCACAGTGAGGTACATCACATATAACCATTTAAACCCATAGGTTAAAACACCTAAACATAGGTCACATTAAAATCATCTAAACATAAAATTTATTTATTTATTTATTATCCCGTCTTTCTTCCAGAGTGGGACCCAAAGCGGCTACAAATACAAATTTAAAATTTATATTTGAACTGAACTGGGTACACAATTTGTTACACAATTTGAATGTTGATGGTCCACCTTGCAAGGGGATGTTAGGATTGACACATTTTAAATTGCTATAACAAGAGTATGACAGGCAGAGGCATAGCTTGGTAGCACAGCACTTACTTCCTGTGCAAAATGCCCTGGGTTCTAATCCTGCCATGTCCATTTGAAGGAAGCCCAGATAACAAGGCTGATAAACACCTCTCAGTGCAAAGAAACAGTGCTTTGTTGTTGCTCCGTGTTTCTGAGTCATCTCTGACTTATGGTAACCCTATCTTATGACTTTCTTGGAAGTTTTACCCAGAAGAAGTTTGCCATTGCTTTCCTCTGTGGCTAAGAGTGTGTGGCTTGCCCAAGACCACCCTATGAGCTCCCATGGCTGATAGGGATTTGAGCACTGGTACTTTGAAGTCTCAAATCCCTAAACTATCCTAGAAAATATCTGTGGTGGTGATCTTTTGACAATCTTAGCAGATAATAAAAGGTTAGATCAACCAGAGCATGGAAATCTTTCTTTCTTTGGATTAAAACACAATCCCAGATTCCACACGGACTATAGGCTGATGGATTCAGGGAGCTGCAGTTCAAAAAAGTAACTTTTCCAAGCTCTGAGATAGACTATCAGCTTGAATCATTATAGCCCAAATTTTAATGTTTTAGTTTTTGGTTTCTTGGCCTTACTAGTGTGAAGAAATATTTCCAGCCAGCTCTTAAGTCTATGGGCCTAAGCAGACGACTAAAACAGTCGTCTTGGAGGCCCGGAAGAGGAGGAGCCACCGCACGCGCGGCGGCCCTTCCTCTTCCTGAGGTCGCCCTGAGCGCTTCCGGGCCACCGCACGCCGGACGCGTTCAGGGCGACCTCCCTCCACAGCGTCCGGACGTGCTGTGGAGGATAAGTCGCAAAAAGGGCGCCCGCCGCTTTTAGGGCGCTCTTTTTGCGACTTATGAAAGGAGTGCCTTTTTGGCGCTCCTTTCAGGGTCGCCGGGGAGGCGCCGCGGTGAGGCTGCCATAGCCCCGCGGCGCTCCGGACCAGGGCGCTCCAAACGCCCTGGTCTGCATCCCCCCTATGTCTATCTCTGTAAAAATGAAAATGGCAACTAAATAAGAATCCTTGAATGCCCATGTCTGGATGCATGTGACAGAATGAGGGTGTCTGATTTCCCTTGAGTATAGATTCCTTGCAGTGAGAGGTCTGAAAATGTCATTTGCCTTGCTAGCACTATTTTGTCCATGAAAAATGAGCAGATAGGGCTCTGTGCAATCCATTACGCACCTGATGGAGCTGGAGGTTAGGGGGAGGAATGCATGAATTGGGGAAAGGAAGGAGAGAGGTGAGCATTTATGCACATAGCAGACTTCTTTCCAGCATGGCAGCCAATGTGTAGGAAAGCCCTTAAGATCAGCTGGACTTTCTGGATGTTTGTAAGAAGGCAGAAGTGCCTGAGGGCAGTTCATGTCTTGGAAACTCACTGTCGGTACGTGCCACAAGATAATGAAGCATAACAAAATGATTCTGAGAGCTCAAGACACAAATTGCTGCTTCCACTAGAGAGCTTCGATGGAGAAGCAGAAATGTACAAGGGAGTAACAAGGATTGCACTCCCAGTAAAGAACTTTATAGAGGGAGGTATGAAGTGAAGCCAATGAATGTTACTTGTGGCATATGATTATTTTGTCATCCTGCATGGTAGATGGAAAGGTGGCTTACAATATGCATCTTCATGCACAAGTAAACCTTACATTGTTAAATAGGCTTTACTGCTATGTAAGTATGTACAATATGACAGGTAGGGATATGAAAATTTTTCAGTTTTGGTTTCATTCCATTTCTCCAAATTTCAACTGTATTTTTAAGGACTAAGTGTGCAATCACGTTCTTATTTTCATCTGGGAAATGTTGGAGTGACATTTGTATAAAACAAAACAAAAACAAAAACAAAAACCCAAGCAAACAACCAACAATAGTTTTTTGTGGAGTTTTCAGGCTAGTTCTGGAAGAGTTTATTCCTGATGTTTCACCAACAGCTGTGGCTGAATCTTCAGAGAATGCTGGCATGGAAGTGAGTGATATACACACACACACACACACACACACACTCTCACACACTGTTTGACCCTTGGTTGAGAGGAAGTTATTTACATGTTAATCTGTGCTGGTCTGTGGTTGAATGGCATGGCCACAGGGTATCTATTCAATTAGTGATCCATTGTCTGCTGGGAAACCCCCCTGACCCTGGGTGGTTTTCATTTGCATTTGCTGCATCTTGATTTTGGTGTTTTTCAGGACTGGTAGCCAAACTTAAGGCCTAAGCAGACTGCCAGAAATAGTGCACATTAAATTGAGGCACTGCCCTGGCTCAGTGCTAGGGAATCATGGGAACTGTAATTTATTGTGGCACCAGAGCTCTCTGACAGAGAAGGCTCAATATCTCAGAAAAAAATACAGTTCCCATGATTCCCTAGCACTGAGCCAGGGCAGTGCCTCAATTTAATGTGCACTATTTCTGGCAGTCTGCTTAGGCCCTTTGTTTACTTTAAGGATTTCTTCTTTTTCTGTAGAAGTTGTCTAGGTGTTTGTGGATTTCAATGGCTTCCCTGTGCATTCTGACCTGGTAGTTGTTGGCATGATCCAGAATTTCAGTGTTTTCAAATAGCATTATATGTCCAGGATGGTTTATAACGCGTTCTGCTACTGTTGATTTTTTTGCCTGGCCCAGTCTGCAGTGTCTCTCATTTTCCTTGATTCATGTTTGAATGCTGTGTTTTGTGATTCCTATGTAGACTTGTCTGCAGCTGCACGGTATGCAGTAAACTCCTGTGGCCGTAGGAGGGTCTCTCCTGTCCTTTGCTGAGCGAAGTATTTGCTGGATTTTCTTGGTCAGTTTGTAGACCATTTGGAGGTTGTGTTTCCTCACCAGTTTCCCTGTTCTTTCTGTGACTCCTTTGATGTATAGTAAAAATACCTTCTCTTTGGGTGGTTTTTCATCTCAAACCTCCCAAAGGTAAGATATTTTTACTATACATCAAAGGAGTCACAGACAGAACAACTATCAGCTCAGATGCTCAAGGAAGCCATTGAAATCCACAAACACCTAGACAACTTCAACAGAAAAGAAAAAAACCAGTTCTGAAAAATACCAAGACCCAGCAAATGCAAATGAAAACTACATTGATTTAATTCTCACAATTCAGGCTTGCCCTGAAGTGCTTCCCTCCAGCTCGAGGGGAACAGTCTCACAGCCTCTAGTTGTCAAGCATGTGGGTTCTAGGAGACGAGACAGGTGAAATGATCAGCCTGGTTTGGTCTCATGAAACTATTTATTTAGACAACAAAATAACAGAGATAAAGCATAACTCTGAAATCCCAAGGAAAAGTACAAAGACAAAGGATACATACACACAGGCCAGGCAGTCCTCTTCTTGTGAATCTGTAAGGCAACTTTTCTCAGTCCAATAAACATCTTATATCAACATACATGATGTCACCATGTGTCTCATGGGGCACGTACCAAAGGGAGGCATCTCGTCCCCTCTATACAAATTAATTCCAGGTGCGAGGATATGCTGAGACTCGCTTATCTATCCTTGACCTTGGGAGGTCCCTCCTTTCTCATCTGACCCATCCCAAACAAAGAGGACTTTCATTAACCCATTCCTCCAACAAGACACATGAGGCCTGCCTTCTTGTTAAGATAAACTACTGCCTGAACCAATATACCACAAAAACCACCCAGGGTCAGGGGGGTTTCCCAGAAGAGAATGGATCACTAATTAAATAGACACCCTGATGCATTGCCATTCAACAACAGAACAATACACAGATTTACATGTAAATCACTTCCTCTCAACCAAGAGTCACACATTATATATATATATATACCCCACTCACTTCTATGCCAGCATTCTCTGAAGATGCCAGCCACAGCTGCAGGTGAAATGTTAGGAATAAACTCTTCTAGAACATGGCCACATAGCCCAAAAAACCCACAAAAACTATGGATGCTGGCCATGAAAGCCTCTGACTTCACATTAACAAACAACAACAATGCACAATGAACATATTACACAAGAAAAAATGTTCCACAGAAAACAGCAGTGTTGAACAAAATTGCAGGCCCATTTTTGTGCATGATGGATGGATCTTGAACAATACTTCTTCTTGTATAAGAGGTTTTGTTGTGCAGCATTGCTATTTTCTATGAAAAAAAGAAATCTTGCATGACAGTAATTTTGCACAACAAAAATATTCTGAAGAAAACAAGAGACTTGCACAACAAAACAACATGTGACTGCAGCTTCAGTCTGCCTGATTTTCTTGTTCTTCTGTGTAACATTTAGACTGTACAACTTTCAAATCAGCAAAGGCTGATGTTGAATTCATCATCGTTGCTTGTGTAGGAGTAGTTTTTCATTTTGTGCACTTTCCCCAAATACATAGTGATAAACAATGTAGGCAGGTGGGGTGTAAAAACAAACAAACAAAACCCAAGCTGCACATTAAGATCTTTACTGCAAAGCTCAAGAGTTTCTCCAACTCTTGCTCAGTTCTTTTAAAAATGTGCAGCTTATGTTGGGCCAGGAACAACAACAAAAACCTTCCACAAATTGTGGGAATTTTCATTATGTCATTTTTCTTCCTGCATAAGTTTCTGAAGGTGTTAGGACTTCCAAATTCAACTCCAGTCAGGAAACTGAGAAATATTCATTCCATCCCTAAGCACTTGTTTTTTGAGAAAGAATGCAACACCATCCTAAATAGGCCTTCTGCCCAATTGCTGGTCTTTAGAATTTCTTCCACAGAGGACCTTTTTCTTGCTAGTATTCACCTTACATATATTGGCCAATTTCCAACCCCACTGGTATTTCTAGGTACCAATCCATCATCTGATTGGCCTCAGCTAACTCAGGTAACAAATATAACGGCCTAAGCAGACTGCCAGAAATAGTGCACATTAAATTGAGGCACTGCCCTGGCTCAGTGCTAGGGAGTCATGGGAATTGTATTTTTTTCTGAGACATTGAGCCTTCTCTGTCAGAGAGCTCTGGTGCCACAATAAATTACAGTTCCCATGATTCTCTAGCACTGAGCCAGGGCAGTGCCTCAATTTAATGTGCACTATTTCTGGCAGTCTGCTTAGGCCCTAAGTGCCATCAGTACACTGATAACACCTCAGCCCAAATCATCTTATGATCTCTTCCAGAAGGCTTCCCATAAGTCTGATTCCACTACATTTCCCAGCTTCAAATAAATGGTTACAAATGCAAACTTGCAGTTCCAGAAGCCTCTAGAATAAGAGTATAGAGTTGGAAAGGCTGACTAATCTGAAATGCTGCCATTTGGCAACATAAAACTAAAGCACTCCCAAAAAGGTAGCCATCCAATCATTGTTTGAAGAATTTCCACCCTGTGAGGCAGTCTATTTCACTGTCAAATAACTCTTACAGTCAAATTCTTCCTCATTTTCAGGTGAAATATTTTTTTTCATATCATTGATTCTTGTTCCAATCTCTGGAGCAGGGTTTCACTTCAGGTATTGAAATATGGCAGTCATGTCACTTCTCAGTTTTCTCTGCTGCATGTCAAAAATAGTCAGCTCCCTAGCTATTCCTAGGGTTTCATAAAAGCATAGAGCTGGAAGAGACTACAAGGGCCATCCAGTCCAACCCCCTGACATGCAGGAATACACAATCAGAGCCTCGTGACAGATGGCCATCCAGCCTCTGCTTAAAAACGACCAAAGAAGGAGGCTCCACAACTCTCCAAGGTAGCATATTCCACTGTCAAACCACTCTTACTGTCAGGAATATCTTCCTAATGTTGAGGTGGAATCTCTAGCGGGGGAAACATATGCAGGGCAACATATCCTCTTTTCCTTTGCCCTATGTACTAGTCTCTGGAGCACCAGAAAACAAGCTTGCACCATCTTCAATATGGCATCCCTTCAAATATTTAAACATGGCTATCATATTACCTCTTTACCTTCTGTCCTCCAGACTAAACATACCCAGCTCCCTATGTCACTCCTAATAGGGTATGGTTTCCAGACCCTTCACCATTTGCCCTTCTCTGGACATACTCCAGCTTGTCAACATTTGGTTTCCAGATATTTGAACATTGCATTGTTACATGCATTGTTGTGTGTATTGTGCAACGACCTTTGGTCAAAAGCAATAAAATTTGAATTGATTTGATTTGATATTTGAACATCTTGATTGCCTTCTGCTAAACATGTTTTTCAGCTTGTCAATATCTTTCTTGAACTGTGGTGCCCAGAACTGCATTCCAGGTGAGGTCTGACCAAAACAGAATAGACAGGACTATAGTCCTGTTGATCTACCGGGGAAGCAGACGGCTAAAAGGGCTGTTTTGGGGGCAAGGAAGGGGAGGGGCAGCCACACGGTGGGCGCCCCAACCCCTTCCCGAAGGCATCATCGGAGCGCCGGCCCCTGCGCAAGGCCGACACTCCAACGATGCCTTCCCGCCGCAGTGTTCGCACATGCTGCAGCAGAAGAGTCGCCAAAGGTGTGCCGCCAGCCTTTTGCGGCACACCTTCGATGACTTGTGGAAGGAGCGCTATTTTAGCACTCCTTCCAGGGGCGGCGAAGCTGTGCCGCGGGGTCGAGGTGTGCGGATACCTCGGCCCCGCGGCGCAGCTTCCCGGGGCAGCCCACGGCCGCCCGTCTGCTTCCCCATATAGTCTAGAATTGTATTGGCTTGCTAGGAGGAACAGTTTTATGTTCAAACACTGTTTGTAATATCCACTCTCAAACAGCCAAAAAACATTTAAAAAACCATGCCCTTCATCTGTTTTGGTTCGGCAAATACAGTCCTGATTAATCCTCTGCCATCCCATTTTTCTAGTTCTTTTAAAATGTCCCAGTTTCTCATCTTCCTACTTTCCCCCTTCATCCTTAGCATTCCTCAATTACTGCAAACTAAACTAAAACTGCAAAAGCAATTTGTATTTAATTAAATCAGTGGGCAGAGAGGGCAGAAGGAGGCAGAATCTTGTCCTTCCCTGTAGACTCAGCCAAAGCAAAAGGCTGTAGCCTTCCCTAGGAGATTATCACACTATAAAAAAGTGACTTATTCCCAATGGGATAGTTGCTTTTTGGATTAATCTCTGATTTTAGCACATGTAAATTGCTGCCTTTGCCATCGGGTGACTGCAGCCTGGCTTCATCCCAGGTCCCAGTCATGTTTAGCTGGCTGGTTTTCAAAAACAGGAGCTTGCTAATTTGGAAAACTGGCTGGCTAAGCATGACTGGGACCTGGGATTCAGCTGGGTTGCAGGTGCCTGGCAGCAAAGGTGGCAATTTATGTGTGATAAAATCAGAGATTAATCCAAAAACCGACTGTATCCCCTTAGGAATAAGTCGCGTTTTTGGTAGTGCAATAATCTATCTAAAAGATAAAGGTATTCCCCATTGACAAGGTTATCAAGTTGTGTCTGATCATAGGGGGTGGTGCTCATCTCCACTACTAAGCCGAAGAGCCAGCATTGTCAGAGACTACTCTGTGATCATGTGGCCAGCAAGATTGCACAGAATGCTGTTTACCTTCCCACCGAAGTGGTACCTACTTATCTTCTTGCATTTGCATACTTTTGAACTGCTAGGTTGGCAGAAGCTGGGACTAGTGACAGGAGCTCACCCCATTATGTAGCACCTGGGCCTCTAGGCTTGTATATTCTTCCTCATTAATAGGGAGAGTTAATCCTAAACACCTGCAATGCTAAACACCTTTGGCATCTTGACTACACTCTGATGTTGCTTGTTCATCTGTGCCTTGGTTTTTATCTGTGGAATGTTGAAGTATATGAAAAATATTGACTGGAACATAACTTCTGGTTCTGAAAAATCAGTCTGTGAAGCCTGCATGGGGTTGTGGGAACCCACAAGTAGCCTTTGGATCTTTTGAGCATGGTCCATGATGCAATAACTATAAACATTGTGGGGGACAACATAGCCTGAAACCCATGGGCAAAATGACACAGCTTCAGGCTGTGGTGGGAGCATGCCATTTACATGAAGCACACCCCAAATGCAGCCTGAAGCTGCACCGAGGCTGCATCATTTGCAAAGAACTAAGCCAAGAAGGAGCAGATAGAATCTACTCCTTCTGGCAGCCCGGTGCAGAATCAAGGCAGCAGCCTGGATTGAGACCAGGCACACACGGTTATACGGTCCTGGAATGAATGGTGCCAGTGTGGTCTCCCGCTGCTCTATTTGGCCCATCTGTTTCAGGCCTATATCAAAACTGTCATGCAGAGGTCCACCATCACTTTCTGGAAAATTGCTTTAGGTAGAAGCAGTTTTCCAATCCTTTAGCACTTAGGTGGTTATGGAAAATTCACTGCACACCTAGGAATCTTTAATTACCATTAACCCAGGAAGTGAGCAAATTCCTTGTCCTTTATATGCACATAACTTCTGGTATTTGATATGCTTGAAACTTTCAGTAGTGACAGTGAATATTGATGCTGTGTAACACAATCTCATTTATTTGCATGCCCTATTTTTAATTCTTACTGTGCATTAATGAGGATTTTTTTTTAAAAAGCACTCTTTCCACATCCTGTTGAAAAGAAAAACCCTGAGACATGATCCAAAGCATTGTATAATACAGATGCTAGGGATTCTACATCAATGCTAGATCAATTACAAGGCTGCAGGTGTTTAGGATTAACTCAAGGACAGATGAGAACATATTATATACTTAAAAGGCAAAGATGAAAAAGCATCTACAAAATTGGATGTTGTCTTTTAAACAACAACAGCAACGACAACAAAGGCATGGCTGCTTAAGATTATAAATGACAGCACAGGTGGGGGAGTTGATGAGTAAACATCCTAGCCAATTTACTAGTGATTGTAATACATAAAACATTTCTAGTTTGGGCAGAACTGTCATTCAGAGAATTTCATTCAGAAAGACAGAAATGTTACTGCATAGAATCTATCAAGGGAATGATTACAAATTCAAGACTCTCATTGTCATTACCACATAGGGCCAGAAGACCAGCTTGAGAAAATATTGCTAAAATATGAACATCATTGAAAGCACAGGATTTTATAATGAAAACTGGAATGGGGAAATAGGTCAGGATTGAGCTGGGATGGAAAGAAATGTTGTTGAACTTGACAGTCTTGACAAAAATAGTATTTTTGTACTTTGAAAGACATGTTGCAACAAAATGTCCATATCACCTATGCATTTGTATAGGGCAAATTTGAGAAGTATACACAAACAAACAATCAGCACATGCTAAAATGCAAACAGTTAAAATGCATATAACTGGGGAAATTACACAGAAACACAGCTTAGTCACTTGGAGAGAATTGCATAATGCTGGATAAATTTGCACAAATAAATGCACACATTTGAAAAATGTTAAAATTGTTCAAATTTTACTGTACAAAGAAAACACTAAGCCTTGCAACTCACAATGAAACAATGAGCTGAAAAATGCAGAAGGGATTTGTTAAAATTCAGTGGAATCAAAACTGAGATTTTTTCACATTCCTAGGACATTATCACATGTGGGCCAGTTTCGTTGTTAAAGAGATAATAAAGTGGAAATGAATCATCCCGAAAAGAAAGTGAAAATAATAATAATAATAATAATAATAATAATAATACATTTTATTTCTATCCCGCCCCTCTGCTAAGCAATCGGGGCGGCTCACAGCAATTAAAATACAATAGTTAAAATACATTCTAATGTCCCAAACCCTCCCCCCATCCCTCCCACCCCTTAAGACAGAATTAAACTTCAAAATTTTAAAACAAGAAATCAATAAATGAAAACAAAGTTTTAAGATAATGGTGGCAGAGCTTAATAGAGCTTAATTATGCAAAAGCTTTTCACACGTAATTACAGTAATAACGGAATTAAGTTAAAAGCGGAAAAAGATGTTTTTAACTTTCATACACAAGTGAAAAGAGCCCATACATGTACTGGAAATGAGTGTATTTCATGACCAGACTCCTCCTTTTTCCAGGGCGGGTCCTGCATTTCCCAGGAGGAAATGTCAGACTGTCCTCCATTTGGGGTCATGTCCTCCTGCACAGGTCCTAACCCCCTTCCGTTGGGGTTAGGACCTCTCAAGAGAGCAGAGAAGGAGGAGAAGCCTGGAAAGGCAAGGCAAGGCAAGGGAGGGATTGAGAGGGGGAAACTGGAGGTAGCTTCCATGCCCCCCCCCCAAGCCTTTCCCCTTTGTAGGACCTGCAGGACAGAACTTCATGGTGAGATGGATTTCCAAGTTGCTTCACAAGCACACCCCACACTTGCACCCACATCCACCCACAGCTGCTGCGAGGGAAGCCTTCTTTCCCCTCCTTTTCCCTCTATCCCAAATGCCAAACTTCTCCTCCGTCCCAAACTTTTTTCTCCTGGGCTGCCTTCTCTTCCCTTCCCTGGCACTGAGAAGGAGCCCAGGACTCTCCCTCCCTGGAGCCCCCTTCTCCTCCTCCTCTTGGCCTTCCTCCAGGTTTTAAAAGAGAATTGTCCATGCATATTTGCTTTTCACATTACAGTAAATGCGAAATTACTGTAATTTTGCAAATGCATTTCCTCTAAACTCCTGAAATTAAAAAGATCTCAGATAATACCAGTTTCTGTCCAGTTTCTCACTAGTTTCTGTGCAACGTCGTATGAAATCGTGAGGCACAAATTCAGTTTTTGTTTGGGATTTGTGTGGATTAACCAACAGATTTCCCTCGTGTGATAACATCCCTAGGATTGAGATTCCTTGTACAGGAATTTAGACATGACCCATTAGTGTGATTCTGACATAGTTCAAAAAGAACTAAATCCACTCAACTGCTCAGGTGAAACATGGATCAAGAGGACGTCTATCTTATCTGGATTCAGTGTTCAATTATTGCACATCTTTCCCAGGCTTCTCAAGTCTTAGGGGGAGACTTATTTGGAAAAGAAAAGAAGAAAGAAAAGAAAAGAAGGCACCTAATTAAATCTTTTTGAATGGATTGACAACTCTATTCAGAATTGCTTGGGCTGAAAAAAATCAACTAATTTGTTGTTTTCCTTTGCTGTCAAGTAAACTCCAGCTGATGGAGACCCTATGAATGAGAGGTCATCAACTGCCCTGCTCAAGTCTTGCAAATGCAGGGCTGTGACTTCCTTGATTGAATCTCTCCATCTGTATAGAGAATTAGAATATACAGACATAAACAGAGGATAAATGTATTTTATAGTTAGAGTTTAGCAGAATTTGAAAAAAAAAGTGTAGATTCACTTAAGTTTCTTTTGTTTTATTTATACAAGGTTTAAAATTTATATCCGTGATGTAGCAATGATCCATGTTTAATGTGGTTATTTGTTTTTCATTTTTGTTTTTGAATCCTAGGTCTCAGTTTAGGAAGTTTCAATGTTGTGTTTTTCTTTTTGTCAGTCCGTTTTGTTGGTTTATTTTTAATGTATTGTTTTGTACTGTGTTTTTATGTATTATGTTTGTATGTTGTTAAAGCTGACTTTTTAAATATTTCAATAAAAGTTTTTTTTATAAAAAAAAAAAGAATCTCTACATCTGTATTGTGGTCATTATCTTCTCCTACTGCCTTCCACTTTATCAGGCGTTTTCCAATGAGTCACATCCTCTCATGATATGCCTAATGTATGAAAGCCTCCATTTGATATTTTCACTTTTAGGAAGAGTTCAGGATTCATAGGCTCTAGGATCATTCTTTTGTCTTTTTGGTAGTCCACGGTATCCATAAAACTCTTTTCCAGCACATTTCAAAGGAGACAATTATCTTTCTGTCAGGATTCAACCAATGCAGGTGTGAATTCAAAATGTGACCAAATGAAAATGGCAGGATCACTGAAAGCTTTTTAAATAGGCTTTGGGCCTCTGCAGACCAGCCCAAAGGCTCGGCCTGGAGGTAGAGTTGGGGCAGGGCAGCCGCAATAACTATGATGCAATAACTATAAACAGTGTGGGGGACAACACCGCACACTGTTACGCATGGTGCATGGCATCAGGTTGCCCTTCAGGCACAGCATTCTGACGCACTGCACCGAAAAGGGCGAGAAAGAGCCACGTGTCAGCTCTTAGGGTGGCCTTTTGCACACACAAACCATATTAATTTTCTTTGATTTTATCAATTTTCTGGCTTTTAGTTGGTTGTGTCCTCCATTTTTCTTGAATGTCCTACATTTTGGCCTACATGTTTTCTACATTTTGTCCTGGTTTTGTGGAAGAGAATTATGGCAACCCTAGATATAACCGGAGAAGCCTAGAGAAGCAGATGGGCAGCTTCAATGGTCAAGAACCAACCTATGGATGTTCAAATCATGGAAATTACATGGATTCCTTCCTTGTTTTCCTTCCTTCAGCTACTGAAAACTTTTCTATTTTGAAAGGGTTTCTAATAGTGTGCCATTTTCCTGTTATTTGTTTTTGTATTTTTAATGGAGTGATTTAAATGATTTTACTTCTATAAATTGTCTAATTGCATCTTAAAAATAACTTTTGGTAGAAAACGTTCTGTATGTTTTAAACCTATATCACTGTGTGTTCCTCTATTTGTAGTTATTTTAATTAATTTTAGCCATCTTGAGCCGCAGTTTTGGGGAAATTATATAATAGAAATGAACAAAAAGAACACAAGTATTCTACCAGTCAAGTGGTAACTTCCTGCCAAAGATACACCTAAGTTTATGACCTTGTAATATATGAAGTAAGTCCAAGACCATGTCCAGAGTACAAATCAGAATGTGAAATATAAAAAGCACCCTCGAACATAATAATATTAAATATTATGTAAATAACATTAAATATTATTAATTATTAATTATAATGAGCACTGAACTACATATTAAAAGTTTCAGCTAATAAAATTTTCTTTCTGTTTCTAACAAGAGAGAACAAAAGTAAAGGGCTGCTTTCCCCTTCTTTTTTAACACTTGTGACTGAGTAAAACAGAATATATATATATATATATATATATATATATATAACATAACATAATTAGGCCTATATACGGATTAATAACTTTTTAAAAAAAAAAATCCTTGCAGGCAATTTTGTTTCCATTTCTTTATGCTCAGTGAAAAAAGAACAAAGACCAATAAAAGAAATGGAGCTGATTTTTTTTAACTATTCTTTTCTTCACTGGGAATCCAGCTTCATCCTGTCCAAACCAATAATTTTTATCTTGGAAATTATAATTCACCTATATACTCACTCACTGTAATTCGTGAAAAGAGAATGTTAGCCCAAGCACGTGCTTGGTTGTTAATACAATGTAACTATGCCAGAGGGACAATTAATTTGGGGGAAGACTGTTGATAGCTTAATCAAAGAAATCTGTGAACTTACTACTACAGTGAAGAAGAACAAAAGAAGAGAAAGAGATAAATAAATCCATACAGTTCAACAGGGGGAATGAGCTGCAGAATTTGATGGAATGGGAATGGAAAAATCAGAGAAGGCAATCAAACAGCAGAAGGTTGAAAGGCCATCTTTCCCATAACTGCTTCATGGACTAGTACATTGACATTTCTTCTGCCTCTGGATTGCACTGGCTATTTAGTTGATATATGCCTGTCAAGTTCCTTATGATTATCTATGTATCATGTACTGCTGTTTTTCAATCTCTCCCTGTATGTCTTAGGATTGTGTTCAGCTTTAGCTAGTGCAAAGCTCACATGATTGGACTGATCAGAGAGAACTAGGTAGCTAAAAACAAAACCCTTGTAAAGAATCTTATGTCAAAAGTTCATTGTATAGTAATATAGACTGGAATCTGCCCATAGCAAAAAGGGCTGTTTGCAGATCTTCTAAACTTAGGATCTGACTCCCAATAGTTTAAAAACTATTGCAAAACACATCACTGACATATCTGACCTTGTACTTATCACTTTTCTCTCAGCATCATTGTTACCAGCTTGTAAAATGCAAATATTAATTATTTGCCTTTGACCAGAGTTTTTCCCCCACACTACACAATTATAGCACTATAATTCAACTTGAACTACCATGGCAACACCCTATGAAATTCGGTGATTTGCAGTCTAGGGAGGGTTTCAGACTTCGCAACCAGAGAATGTTCTATTACCAAACTACAAACCCTAGGATTGCTTAAGATGTTGCCATGGTAGTTAATGTGGAATCATAAAACTACAACTGTGTAGGGGAAAGGACTCCAGGTCTTTCTGGGCTTCCCCAGCTTCTTGACCTGTTTCCAGGTCTTGTATTTTAAGCCCTGACTTGTAGAATTCAAAGATTTGTCCTGGAATGTGTATGGTCATTCTCTCACTCTTTCTCACTTTGTGTGAGTAAAAGAGAGACCACATGTACACATTTAATAAGTAACTGACTTCATCCCATGTCACCATTTTGCATCTGACTCTCTTCTACCCACCACAGTCACTATTTTGCACTGATCTTCTTTGCGCTTGTCTCTTGGGTTCCACTAAAAAGCAAAATACATCTCACTAGCCTAATGTCTTCCATGCTTAGAATCATAGAATCATAAAGTTGGAAGAGACCACAAGGGTCATCCAGTCCAAACCTCTGCTATGCAAGAACTCACAATCAAAACATCCCTGACAGATGACCATCCAGCCTCTGTTTAAATGCCTCATAGAATCATAGAATCATAGAGTTGGAAGAGACCACAAGGGCCATCCAGTCCAATTCACTGCCATGCAGGACCTCAAAATCAAACCATCCCCGACAGATGGACATCCAGCCTCTGTTTAAAGACCTCCAAAGAAGGAGACTCCACCACACTCCAAGGGAGTGTATTCCACTGTCAAACAGCTCTCACTGTCAGGAAGTTCCTTCTAATGTTGAGGTGGAATCTCTTTTCCTGCAGCTTGCATCTGTTGTTCCGGGTCCTAGTCTCTGGAGCAGCAGAAAACAAGCTTGTTCCCTCCTCAATATGACATCCCTTCAAATATTTAAAGAGGGCTATCATATCCCCTCTTAGCCGTCTCTTCTCCAGGCTAAACATACCCAGTTCCCCAAGTCGTTCCTCGTAGGGCATGGTTTCCAGACCCTTCACTATTTAAGTCACCCTCCTCTGGACATGCTCCAGTTTTTCAACATCCTTTTTGAATTGTTGTGCCCAGAACTGGACACAGTATTCCAGGTGAGGCCTGACCAAAGCAGAATATAGTGGCACTATTACTAGATACTATACTTCTATTGATGCAGCCTAAAATCGCATTGACCTTTTTTAGCTGCCGCATCACACTGGTGACTAATGTTCAACTTGTAGTTTACTAGGACTCCTAGGTCCCTTTCACACATAGTCTCATTAAGCCAGGTGTCCCCCATCTTATATCTATGCATTTCATTTTTTTGCCCTAAGTGCAGTACCTTACATTTCTCTGTGTTGAAATTCATTTTATTAGCTTTGGCCCAGCTTTCTAATCTATTAAGATCATTTTGGATTTTCATCCTATCTTCTGGGGTATTAGCTATTCCTCCTAATTTGGTGTCATCTGCAAATTTGAGAAGCATGCCCCCTATTCCTTCATCCAAATCATTGATAAAAATGTTGAATAGCACTGGGCCCAGGACAGAACCCTGTGGCACCCCACTGGTCACTTCTTTCCAGGATGAAGAGGAGCCATTGCTGAGCATCCTTTGGGTTTGGTCAGCCAACCAGTTACTAATCCACCTAACAGTTGTATTATCTGGCCCACATTTTACTATCTTGTTTACAAGAATATTGTGGGGGACCTTGTCAAAAGCCTTACTGAAATCAAGATATGCTATGTCTAGCGTATTCCCTTCTTCTACCAAGCTGGTAATTTTATGAAAAAAAGAAATCAGATTAGTCTGGCATGACTTGTTTTTTGGGAAACACATGTTGACTCTTAGTGATTATGGCATTCCCTTCTAAATGTTCACAGGCTCTCTGTTTAATGAACTGTTCTAGAATCTTTCCCGGTATTGATGTCAGACTAACGGGTGATACTTGTTGGGATCCTCTTTTTTCCCCTTTTTGAAGATGGTGACAATGTTTGCCCTCCTGCAGTCTGCTGGGGCTTCTCCTGTTCTCAAAGATTATTGCCAGTGGCTCCGAGATTACATTTGTCAGTTCTTTTAATATCCTTGGATGTAGTTCATCTGGTCCTGGAGACTTAAATTCATTTAGGTTAACCAGGTATTCCTGTACTTCCTCTTTACTTATTTTGTGCTGCATTTCCCCTATTGTGTCCTCTGCTCCATTTTCCTCAGATTGAATACCCTTTTCCTTTTGTGAGAAAACTGAAACAAAGTACGTTTTGAGTAGTTCTGCCTCTCTCTGTCCCCTGTTAGAATTTCTCCATCTTCTCTGCGCAGTGGCCCTACTATTTCCTTCTTCTTTCTTTTGCTATGGACATACCCAAAAAAGCCCTTTTTATTGTCCTTAACCCCTCTAATGAGCCTGAGCTCATTTCGTGGGTTTACCCCTACATGTGCTATTTGTTTGATTTCCTCTTTAGTGATTTCACCCCTTTTCCATTTCTTATACATCTCCCATTTAAAATTTAGTTCAGTTGAAAGTTCTTTCGTCATCCAACCCGGTTTCGTGAGACATCTCCCATTTTTCCTTCTCATTGGAACAGTTTGAGATTGTGCCTTCAGTATCTTCCTTTTGAGAAATTCCCATCCATCCTGAACTCCCTTCTCCTTTAGTATTCCTGACCATGGCATCACTTCCAGTGTTTCCCTAAGTTTGTCGAAATCAGCTCTCCTAAAGTATAGAATGAGTGTTTGACTATGCCCAGCTTCTACTTTCCACTGAATAAGAAACTGCTGGAGAACATGATCACTCTCACCTAAAGACCTCACCACTTGCACCCCATTTACCATTTACCCCATTTTTAGGCTGCATCAATAGAAGTATAGTGTCTAGATCGAGAGAAGTAATAGGGCCACTTTATTCTGCTTTAGTCAGGCCTCACCTGGAATACTGTGTCCAGTTCTGGGCACCACAATTCAAAAAGGATGTTGAGAAACTGGAACGTGTCCAGAGGAGAGCAACTAAAATGGTGAAGGGTCTGGAAAGCAAGCCCTATGAGGAATGACTTAGGGAGCTGGGGATGTTTAACCTGGAGAAGAGAAGGTTAAGAGGTGATATGATAGCCGTGTTTAAATATTTGAAGGGATGTCATATTGAGGAGGGAACAAGCTTGTTTTCTGCTGCTCCAGAGACTAGGACCTGCAACAATGGGTGCAAGCTCCAGGAAAAGAGATTCCACCTCAACATTAGGAGGAACTTCCTGACAGTAAGGGTTGTTCAACAGTGGAACACACTCCCTCAGAGTGTGGTGGAGTCTCCTTCCTTGGAGGTCTTTAAGCAGAGGCTGGATGGCCATCTGTCGGGGATGCTTTGATTGGGAGTTCCCGCATGGCATGGGGTTGGATTGGATGGTCCTTGTGGTCTCTTCCAACTATATTATTCTATGATTCTACCAGGTCATCCCTGTTGGTTAGGATCCGATCTAAAATAGCTGATCCCCTTGTAGCCTTTTCCATCTTTTGAACAAAGATATTGTCTTCGAGGAAAGTGAGGAATTTGCTAAACCTTGAAGAATTGGCTGAGTTTGACTTCCACAAATATCCGGATAGTTGAAGTTGCCCATCACTACTACATCTCTCCTTTCTGAGGGTGTGGTCATCTGCTCTAGAAAGACATCATTCAATTCCTCAGTCTGACTTGGGGTTCTGTAGTAGACTCCCACTGTCATATCCCTGTTGTTTCCTTCCCCTTTAATTTTTATCCAGATAATCTCCACCTGATTTCCAGGATTTAAGTCCTGGATCTCTTCACAGGTGTAAACATCCAAGGTATATAATGCTATTCCTCCTCCTTTCCTGCTTGGTCTATTTCTCTTAAAAAGGTTATACCTCTATTCCTACATTCCAATCATTTTGCATCCCACCAGGTTTCAGTGATGCCTATTATGTCATATTTGTTTTGCTGTGCTAGTAGTTCCAATTCATCTTGTTTATTTCCCATGCTCTGTGCATTAGTGTAGAAACATCTAAGAGCATGGGTCCTTCCCAGTTGCTGCCTGGTGAGGTTTTTTGCCTCCCACTGTTGGGCCCTTGCATCATTTGCCTTGTTCCCTATATAACACTTTGACTATTATCTCCAGCCCATGATGTACTCCTGCTTTCCAAGATACCTTCCAAGATACTGTTTCCCTTCCCAACATGACTCAGTTTAAAGCCCTCCTGATCAAATGTTTGAGACTATTGGCAAAAATGTTTCTGCCAACTGGTGTGAGATGCAGCCCATCTCTTGCTAGAAGTCCATCCTTATGGAATCGCAGCCCATGATCCAAGAATCCCAATCGTTCTTGGCAACACCATCTATGGAATCATTTATTCACGTCTGCTATCTTCCTCTCCCTTCCTTCAACTGGGAGAAGAAATGAGATAACAACCTGTGCATCCAGCTCTTTCAGCTTCCTACCCAAAGCCTCTTAATACCTTCTGATATTCTGAAGACTGTGCCTTGCAGTATCATTGGTTCCCACATGGACCAAGAGGAAGGGGTAATGGTCAGTAGGCTTGACAAGTCTTGTCAGCCTTGCTGTCCCATCACAGATTTTTGCCCCAGGGAGACAACACACCTTCCGGGACATCTTGTCAGGCCCACAAACTGCTGCTTCTGTACCCCTCAACAAGGAGTCCCCAGCCACCACCACATGCTTCCTCCAAGGCTTAGCAGTGGCTGTTCCCTGTGGTGGTACTCTTAGGGTCCCCTCCACTGTCCCTGAGGACTGGCCCTGCTGCTCTTCCTCTTCATTGATGAGGGAGCAGATACAAAACCAGCTCAATAGAAAAACAATATGCTCAGTGGACATGAAATGTTGATTCCTGGGGGGGGGGGGGATAGAAAACAGAGAGGTGTGGGGTAACGGATTGAGTATCTGACAAAAGGACATGGCTGCCAGGTTGGAAAATCCTGAAGGGCAGTATTCCACTTTGTAACATTTCCTTGCAAGTTCAGCTTGCTTTTAATAAATGTGTAGACAAGGGGATTCCAACAGCCATAGCTTGTATAACAATCTTGAGATGCTCTCTCAGAATAGAAAAAAATATTTTAAAATACTTGATCTAGCAAAACTGAATAAGTTCACCTTGCATATTAAGCCAAAATCAATGATCTCTTTGTAATGGAGGTTGGTTCATTTGCAAGCTGTGCTTGAAGTTGCTTTTGTTTTCCCTTAATATGAACATTGTGCACTAAAGTGACATGAATAAAATGAGTCAAAATTGGTAAATAGCTCCCTTGAGTCCTACCCAGTTTATAAATCAAAGTCTATGAAGATACACCAGAGCAATCAAAAACAAGAGATGTATAATTAATTCAAAGTCTTTTTTGATGGCATTTAATAACCAGCCTGCATCATACTTTCACCAACCATTAGAAATTAAGAATCTAGATCAGGGGTAGGCAACCTTTCCCCTTTAAGGGCCGAGGGACTTCAGCTCCCAGAATCCCAAGAGCTATTGGCCAACATGGGACTATTGGCCAACATGGCTGAGGCTTCTGGGAGCTGAAGTCCCTCAGCCCTTAAAGGGGAAAGGTTGCCTACCCCTGGTCTAGATCATGATTTACAAATGAGATCAAGATATTATTTTTCCTAAGTTATATAGCTAATGGCTCAGTATTGTTTTTCTTTTTCTTCACAAACCATAATATAATAATAATAATAATAATAATAATAATAATAATAATAATTCCTATCCCACCCCTCTGCAATGCAATCAGGGTGGCTTACAATCATAAAACATCACAGTTGTAAAACATCAATGTCAAATCCTAGCCCACCCACCCCTCAAAAAAGTATTAAACTAATCAGTTTTAAAAACAAAGTAAAACAATAACAAAAAGAAAGGAATATATCCAATACAGTTTCATGGCAGATTGGGTATTCAGTGGCAGCAAAAGAAAGGGGGGAATTAGTTAAAACCTTAGGCCGGGAAAATCATTCTGGAAAGGCCTGCCGGAAGAGATCCATCTTGACAGTTTTTTTAAAGCTATCTAGATTAGTAATAAGACGGATCTTGTCTGGCAGACCATTCCATAATCTGGGAGCAGAGGCGGAGAAGGCCCTCTGGGAGGTTATCATCAACCTAGTTCTCAACTGTAACAGATTTCTCCCAGAGGACCTGAGTGCGCGGGGGGGGGGGGAATCATATGGAAGGAGGTGGTCCCGGAGATAAGTTGGACTCAGGCCATATAGGGTTTTAAAGGTCAAAACCAACACCTTGTACTATGCCCGGAAACTAATGGGCAGCCAGTGGAGAGTTTTTAGCACAGGTGTTACGTGTTCCCTTCTGGAAGTACCAGAAACCAACCTGGCTGCCATGTTTTGAATTAATTGCAGTTTCCAAGTTAAGCACAAGGGTAGCCCCATGTAGAGCTGATTTATTAGATTATATCAAAAATTATATAAGAATTTTAAGAGCTGCTTTATTGGATTATATCAAAGTCAATCTAGCTTTATTTATTTATTTATGTAATTTATATAATGCCTTTCTCCTATAATGGGATTCAATATGGTGAACAATGATAGATGATAGATATAGATAGATAGACTTCTTAGTAACTCTGTGTCTTACCGTGATCAGGCTTTTGCTCTCAAGAGTATTTGGAAAAACTTTTTTTCCCATTGGAATTACTCTAATTTAAAGAACGCCTCAGACAGCATGGCCTGTGGATTCTGGATATTGTCATCCAAAAGATTTGTTTTCTAGGCTCAGTTATTGTGGTCATACTTCATTTGCCCCCTTGTAATGACAAAAAAGGTGAACTATGTAGGTGTAAGTTGGACTTTTGCTTTTGTAAGTCACCAGCTGGATGCCAGACTTTTTTTCAAAATTCTTCCCCCCCCCCAAAAAAAAAAAAACCTAGAAGTCATTATCTAGTTATATTCAGAGGGGCTGATGTGGTCCCTGGAGAGTGCTTAGACCTGAAACACAGCCCATGGATGGTACTTTGCCACATGTGTCCTGGTTTTCATTTGTGAAATGCTGGAGGGTATGGTTATTGATTAAATTTAAAAAGATGGCCTGCACTGTTAACAGTGGGCTACAATCTCCACAATGGGGAAACAGACTGGACAGTTTTCATCAATAGACTCGCCAGCACTACTAATAAACCTGGCTCATTTACTCACAAGCCAGCAGTGGACTTCTAATGTAATTTTTACTTCCCTTTGAAGCCATCTGATCCATATTTTTTTAGCATGGGGTTAAAGGTTTTTCTTCAAAGATTGGCTGATGTTCAATTCATTCTATGCCCCAAAAGAAAAAGCAATGTACTAAGGGTTCTGTCCATCAATTCTGAAGGGTTTTATTCTCTCTCCCTTTGAAATCTTGCTTTGTTTGGGAAGTTACAGTCTTTAATAATAGGGTGGACAGTTACATTTCAGTTCTCTGCAATCTGCCTGCCATTTTGGTCTTCTGTGACTGCATTTCTTTCTCTTTATATAATTAGATTGAGTCAGTTCTCTGCTGAGATAGTGACAGCTTAGTGTCATTAACTTGTAGTTTTCCCAAGATTCAGTTCCCTGAAAACTCTTTTAATTGCTTTGGTAACTTTAGTGTATTGAGATTCTCTTGTGTAAAAAAAAAAAAAAAAAAAGGGGAGAGAGCAAAGAAAAACATGCTATTGATCAAAGTCCGTCCAGTGCTAAGCACAAAATTTCCAAACTATTGATGATGATGTATAAATACAATCTTCCTGAGCAGTCCTCGGAGTGTCATTAGAAATCTTGAACATTAATCCTCTCATTCTGTCACTCTCTCAGCTGTGAGAATAAAAGTCTGTAGGACAAGACTTCTGAGCATTCAGATCTGATATAAATGCCCATTAGATAGCCATTGGGTTTTATGTTAACTTCCTACAGTGTACTATTATAGAATAATCTGCCCCCAAGTTAAAGTACTGTGCCACTGCTACTGCAATTATTTTTTTCCAAATACTGTGCAGCTCAATTGTAAAACAGTAGCTTCTATCCGCTTCTAGTACAGTATAGATGTCTATTTGATAACTATCTTTATCTCCATTCTGGTATTTGATCTTTGTGCATCCCAGTAGAATCTGATCAAATACCAGAATTATTCTCACTTCCTGAAATGGTATGGATTGGAACCTGATTATTTCCAGGCTTTCAATCTTTTCAAAGGGCCCAGCTCACATCATCTCATAGAATTATACCAAAAAAAGTTTTCAAAGAATGTTGGCAGAGAATACAATCAAAAATATATTCCAATACAAATGGCCATATTTGTCTATCCCTACTATCTTCCACAGACATGGAATAATTAACTGGCAGGGTTGTAACGAAACAAAACAAAACAGGGTAGCTATTCTATTAATGCTATCCCTATATTCTACCTTAAGGAATGTTACTAATCTTGGGGCTGAAAGATGAGTAGAAATTTTCTAAACTAAATAATTGAAATTGACCACTCTTAAATGTTGAATTATTCAGGACTGCTGTGTGGACCAATGCTACTTGTTACCCACTAGGTTATTTGAAAGGACTTAGGAAGATCCTCTAAAACATTTACAGAACATACACAACTGATTTAACACCTACTAACTAAGCAGGAAGAAGGCAGGTGCATATTCATATTCTCATAATGTACAAGAAATATGCTTCTCTCTCTCTCTTTTGTATTTTGGTTCACTTCACTAAATGGTAAATGGGGCTATAAGGAATAGATCAGAATATCAAACAAGAGAGAATAAATTGGAATGAGTATGTCTCCTCTCCAGTTTGATTTGCAGCCAGCAAAATTCCACTTCTCCATATCTGGAAAACAGTTTGGTTACTTTTAGATCTATGTCAAGCTCCATTGTATACCCAATAATATTTAAATACAGTGGGTTTTGAATGTTATCCTAACTCCATTAGCCCTCAACTTCCATTGTTTGTCTGCTGGTTTCAGGAAGCCTTTTTCTTTCTTAAATGTTCTAAAACAGCTGATGATAAGGGAGGGAGACTGACAGTCAAATATATTGGTCCCTCATTAGGAGGGTAATCTGTGAATCAGAGTTGCTGAGTTAGCTTTAGGTTCAAAGTAACTTAGATTTACTCTACCCAGTTCATAACTCTGGTAGTAAGTAAAACTTACTTCCTGTAATGGCAGAGGTTTAGACTAGATGATTCTTGAGACCTCTTTCAGATCTACAACTCAATGATTTTGTCTTAACTGCCATAGAGTACAAAGTCATAGAACATAGAAGGACTGGTGCAGGCATATTTTATAATGTGGTATTACAAAAGAACTAAAGAAAATCCAATCACTACATTACAAACTAATGTTGTTTGGAGAAACATCTTACTTGAGTATGTAACTTCATTGACTAACCATTTCCCAGTCCAGCAAAATAAGTAAATTATCAACAGTTTAATGAAGCTGTCCAAATAGCAGAAATTAAAAATGATTTTTAAAACTGTATATACCAATTATTTACAGTATATCATTCAACACACAGTCAATTGCACTTATACAATTCTCTGCACCCTGGGATTCAGTCAGAAACATGTGATTTGCTTCTCTTTAATATTATGTTTATGCAATGAAAATTCTTTCATTAACTATATTGGGGAAATTACTTCCAACAGAACAAGCGGCCCCATACTAAGGAAAAATGATTTTTAATAAATAGAAATTCATAGTTGGCAGTAGTTGCCAGGGGTTATAATTTTTTGCTCTCTCCAAAATACCCTCTTACACACTAGGGGTTCTGTTAGCTACTCTGTTTGGACTCTGCCTTCTGGTATATCCATTTATCTGAGCATCACACAAAAGTAAAACTTATGCCAGGAAGCAAAAATGTCAGTTGAAACCTTAAAGAATGAAAGAAAACTGGAAGAGACGGATACTTGTTACCTGTGCTAATTATTTTGATGTTTGCTTTGATAGCAGCTAGGAGGTAAGGTATGAAGTTCTGCATCTTCTACTTGGTTTCAATAAAGCTTTGGTACACTATGCAAGAAGGTTGCTTAAAGCAGTTGTTGCTGAGACTGAGCCACACCAGTAATCTCAGATGGAAATAATTTTGAAAGAATCTGTGTCCAACTGTGTGGAGTCCAAATGACCTTCACTTCTGAATGCAGCCCGCTCTGCATTCAGATTTACATCAATTGCTGTTCTAAAGACTGAATTCAAGCAGAATTTTTGTTGTTGTTGTATTCAGCAGTCTTAACAAATGCATGTCCTGAACCTTGTGATGAGAATAGTTGCATTCATACATTCATGGCATTTATAGAGCATTTTTGGAAAATAAAGTATGTCTCCAAACAATGGGCATATTTCAAAATGAGATAATGGCATTAAATGCCATTAAATGCCATACAAAAGCATAATTTTAAGAACGTATGGAAATATGCTTTGTCAATGGAGATGAGTTCCATAAAATGGGTAAATTGTACCTAAAGTGCATGAATTAAGCATAAATACCTTATAAATTGGACAAAATTGCATGTGGATTGAAAAACCCAAGTGTTGCAACCTGACGTGAAACAAAGATGAGAATAAAATGCAAGCAGGATTTGGAAAAAGTAAGTGAAATTAAGACTGAGAGCTTTTCACATTCCTGCCTGACTGTCTACAGATGAGATATAGAAGAAGGAGGTCTGAAAATGCACATTCAGAAGCAGTGTGTGTACGTGCATAGGGTTTTCTAGGCAAGGAATGCTCAGAGGAATTTTTTGCCAGTTCCTTATTCTGAAATATAGCCTACAGCATCTGGTATTCATTGGCAGTTTCCCATCCAGGTGCTAACCAGGGCTGGCCTTGCTCAGCTTCCAAGATCAGATGGGTTCTGGGGTGCCTTTAAAGTATCTCTTTGGGTTCCTATAACTTTCACATATTTGAAAGCACAAGTTCATTCCGTCCCATATTTGACACTGCTTTGCAAATTTTGGGATTAAGAACTTTGTAAAATCTATGCACATTTCTGTATAGCTGTATATTTCTCCTTGTCTCCATTTCTGTACTGGGGCTCTTGATGGCTTTGTCAGCAGAAATGTATACATTAGAAGAAATGCACACAGAAAAGCATACACTTTTGTATACATATATCCTAATGTGTGTATTTTTGTGCTCTATCTACATAGTTTTGTGTGCACTTTCAAAAAGTTGGATCAGGAACTGAGGAAACAGAAAAATATTTGTTTTCTGCCTTGCATATTTGTATGGGAAGTGTGACCCAGGCCATTTCCTATTAAAGTGCAAAACTTTGGATTCATTCTTTAATAAGTACAAACAATAATGCTTTAAATGATACATAATATTTTGTTGAATTAATGGGAAATATTTATCCATATTATGAGGGAAATTAAAGAAAAAGAAAAAGAGAGAACATTTACTAAAACTAGACCGGAAGGATGGGCTACATGAACAGAAAGAAAGTATCAGTCATGCAGACTGTGTCTCACACAGTGAGAGCAAGAGTGAGCCAACAAGAGAGATGTTTTTTAACAAGAAAAACATAATAACTATGCAAATCTCCATTACAAGCTTGTCAGAGGAAAAATTAGTACAGGATATGCTCAGAGCTACAGACTGCTCAGAACATACTGGTGTGTGAAATCAGATTTAGGAGATTTTGCTTAAAAATGAGGAGGAAGAATCTGGGATACGTATCTCTAGCTGGAGAGATGCTAATAGTGTCAGGATTTGTCAGTGAAAATTTTGCCTGATTTTATTTACATTTCAAGTACATTCATGCACACAAATAATGATTGAAAAAAAGAAAACATTATATGACATACTGAAGAGGTTTTACACTTTTCTGATGAGTGACCTTACCCATTATTCATAACTACATAAGAATATCACTGCTGGGTTATAATAGCTAACCAGATATCTGTGGTGGAGTTCACCAGGAATATATGAGAACAATGCCAGTTTCCACTGTTGGGCCTATTAACTGGTATTCCAAGGCATGCTGCCTTTGACTATAAAGGCAGTTTGTTACCATCACAACTACTAGCTATTGACATCCATATCTTCCCTGGTTTTATGTAGCACTGTTTTAAAGCTGTCTGAACTGACAGCCATCACAACATGGCAATAAATTCCACACTTTAATTACACATTGTGTGAAGAAATACCTCATTTTCTCTGAATCTTACATGATTCAGCTTCCTTAGTTTGTCTCATGTTGTAATAGTTTGAGGGAAGGGGAAACAACCCTTACCTTTTATCACTTTCTCAGTACCATTCATAATGCATATTTTTTCACACTTCTATCACTCACCTTTTTCTTAAATAGTCTCAGATGCAATAGCCTCACTATTCTTCATGTTTCCTTTCAATATATCCTGTGAGTTGCTCTTTTACTTGCTATGGTACAAATACTCTGCTATGTGATTTGTTTTACTTGCTAGACTGATCCCCCCCCCCCCCCCCCCGTTTCATTATAAGCACAGAGTAGCTGGCCTAGCATGGATACCACCTTCTCAAAATTGTTACCCTTGTTGTTTGTTCTTGTAAATGTTATCCATAGGGTACAACAAATGTATACTGTTGGTTTAATCTGAACAAATCCTACCGATAGTGTACAAACAATTTATGTGCTTTCTGATGTTGAGTAAAGAATGCACTTTACCAATCATGAAGGGATGGAAAAGCAAATTATATGGGACTGAAGTACGTACTCTGCCATGGAACAACTTATCAATATTTTTTTAAAAGGCTATAAACTATCTCACAGTACTGTAGGTTTTCTCTTGTGGTGGATCTAAATGTTTTGCAAGAGGCATAGCTGTTGAAAACATCAAGCATACATCTCCTCACGTGTCTCAAAATGCCAAAGAGAGAGAGAGAGAGAGAGAGAGAGAGAAATTTATTAGGTCCAGACTATATACAAGGACAGAATCAAGGTCAGCTTCAGAAGTGAACCAACCCAGAAAAATATCCTTCCAATTGAAGGTATGCTTATTAAATTTCCCTTAACACCAATCCTGGAGGGGTAGCTCATACAGTAGAAGGCAGAATGAGATTCAAGATAACCATAACAGATTGGGTGTCATTGCTCCTTAAATAAGCATTCTGTCCTCCAAATGAATGTTTCCTCCAATCTGCAGATTTCTAGCACTGCAGTAACTAAAACTTCTATTGAGCATTTAGAAATGTTTAGTTTAGGCATCCAAAGAAAAAGGACAGACAAAATTACTGAGGGAATGCAAACACAGCAAAGCTGCGGATGATTTTCAATGCTATGCTAAAAATTTGTGGACTGAAGGAAGCTTTTTTTTAGAGAAAGAGGACAATTGTTATTTAAGGGCAATGCCTTCATTTTGCACCCACCTCCTTAGCTGCACAATTGAACTGGGATAAATTTTAAGGTCAGAAAAATCTGAATGCCAAATATAGGATGGTTGACTTCTGAATTGAAGCCATGCACATGAAAGGATCTAGAGGTCTTGGTAGTCCTTAAGCTAAATGTGAGTCACCATTGTGGTACAGCAAACAAGCAAAAATGCAGTTCTAGGCTGCATCAACAAAATGAAATTGTCCAGATCAAGGCAAGTAATAGTACCGCTCCAATTCTGTTTTGACTAAAATTCACATGGAATACTGTGTTCATATCTGGATATCACATTTTTAAAAAGGACATTAAGAGGCTGGAATATTCAAGTAGCATGTGGGCGAGTTGTGATAAAGTGTCTGGAAACTAAGCCCTATGAGACATTGTCAAAGGAGCTAGATATTTCATATGGAAAAGAGAAGACTGAATGGTGGTATGATAGCCATTCGAAAATACTTGAAGGACTGTCAAATGAGAGATGGAGAAAACTTCTGCTGTTCCAGATGGTAGGGCCAAAACTAATGCATTCAAATTAAAAGAAAGTAAATGTTGACTAAACATGCAGAAGAACTCCCCTCATGGAAAGATCTGTTTTAAAGAAGAAAAATTTGGTGGGAAAAGATGGAATTTTTTTCACTGGAGGTTGTTAAAGTAGATTGGATGTCAGGGTTGGGAATACTTTAGCTGTGGATTTCTGCACTGGCAGCTTGTACTACATGACTCTGTGGTCCTTCTAAGTCTATGATTCTATGTCCTCATGGTGTCTCCTACCAATGGGCTTATTGGTGGCTATCACAGTGGTAAGCAGTGCTGATATGGCATTTGGCAGTTCCCAAGCAACCAGAGTACTGATTTTGTCAAGTCCCCCTCCTCCCCCACAACACGCCAGTCTAGTTTCTCCAAGGCATTTCTGCTTCTAAGCTTCCACCCTCTTGGTAAAGCCAAACAAAAAGGAATGGACAGTAGTAGTTTACAAGTAAACAAAAAGGGAGACCCTCCTGGTATAAGAGTTGTTCAACAACAGAACAGATTATTTGGGAAGGTGATAGACTTGTCACCTTCCTAAACAGATGTTCTGAAACAAATGTTGGACAGCCACTGGCCAGAGATGCTTTATCTGTGGGTTTCCTGCATTGGCAAGGGATTCAACTTCATAAGGACCCCTTCAAATCTCAGCTCTTTTGTCCCATTTATGAAGAATTGTTTTGGTCAATTTGGATAAGAAATGAACTAAAATAATTTCTTGTTTCTTAGTTGTTCAGTTTCACTTTACTGGGTGTTGCAGGTGTCCCTGACTAGGTATTACTGTTACTATTATTATTATTCAAAAACATGCAAAACTATCAACATTAACATTGCATTTAACAGTTAACCATATTGCAATAATTTAAAATACACTTTGAGGAGTTAAAACTGTTAATCAGTGCCATTTAAAACAATAAAAATCTCACAGCCTTTTCTTTAAAAGCTTTCATTTTTAAATGCTTGTTTGAATAAAAAAAAAGTCTTCATCTGCCTGTGGAAGGATAGCAAAGAAGGGACCATTCTAGCCTCCCTATGGAGGGAGTTCCAAGTCTAGGAGTAGCTACGAAGAAGACCTCTTCTCATGTTCCCCCCAACCATACCTGTGAAGATGGAAGGATTAAGAAAAGGGACTTTCCTGTGAATCTCAGGGCCCAGACAGGCTTATATTAGGAAATATGGTCTGTCAAGTAGATTGGGTCTAAGCCAGTATTTACCAAAGGAAGACGAGGAGACAATATGAGATTACTGATGTCAGTGCCAGAAATGATACATTTAGTTCTGGAGAGGCTCCTGATTTTGGTCCTAGAAAAACTTTATCTGGCTCTATTGATTTTATCTACTGCACTTCTTTAATTCGTATTGCTTAGAAATATTAGTTAGTGACATAGAACAGCAATAGGAGGTGCACTAATTAAATCAAGGGAATCTGATCAAAATATAATCACTTTCCAAGCTGGTTCAGGATCTGCACTGCAATTAGAATAATAAAGCCAATTAATACAAATGCATGCTACTAAAAAAAGAGATGATATTACAATTCAATTGTTATCACAAATTCAAAGCTGACATGTTGCTGTTACCGCTCTCTAATTTATATCCAAATCCTTCCCATTACAAATTGATACAGCTACATTAGACTATGATTTATGCAAATTTAGTAGCAAGGGAGGGAATGAAAAGCTGCAACTACACAATTTTCACAGCATTTTCTTTTTCTTTTTTGATATCTTGTTATCGAATGCTTTCTCTCCTCTCTTCCCCTATCTGTCCTCTGCAAATTGTCTTTCTCTTCCATGACAATTACTAAAGAACTGCTTGGGGATGAGAAGAATGAGTTGGTAGTGTGTCCTCAGAGGTTTAAATTCTGGCATATTTTAAATGCAAGTTTCTATCAAGGACAAACAAAGCCTAAAGCTGTGATTTACAAGCTCATACCTAAAGATAAGCCTTTAAGTATATTAGGGATTTTGCAGGGGCTGTGGCGTTCAGAAAGCCAGCATGGCATAATGTTTTGAGTTTTGGACTACAACTCTGGAGACCAGGATTTGATTCTCAGCTCAGCCATGAAACTCACTGGGTGACCTTGGGAAGGCACACTCTCTCAGCCTCAGGGGAAGGCAATGGCAAATCAATGAACAAATTTTGAAAATAAAGCACCATGATAGGTTTGGCTTAAGGTCACCATAAGTCAGAAATGATGAAGGCACACAACAACAACAATGTGTTTTTCAATGAGAGAAAACTGTAGTAGCCAACTGGGGCAACTGAGCCATAGTGATGTGAACCCATAATGGACTTGCAGTGAAAAGGCACATAGAAAGGAACCCAAAGTGTATCAAGGCTAGGGCATGGCTGGTATATGGTATATGGAACAATATGGCCTAGTCTTCTTGGAAAAGCCACAAGATGAAAGTAGTTGTTTGATATTTGGTGCTGAAGGAAGAAAGGAAGGAAAGAATTGGTCACAGACCTGGTGGCGATGTGGTTAAATGTTGGTACTGCAGCCACAAGGTTGTGAGTTTGATCCCAGGGGCTCCAAGATTGACTCAGCCTTCTATCCTTTCATATGCTGGTAAAATAAGTATCCAACTTGTTGGGGGTAATTACCTTACAGATTGTAAACTGCTTAGAGAGTACTGACTTCACTGATAAATGGTATAGAAAAGTACATGGTATTGCTGTATTGCTATTGCTACAGATGGGGAGAACGTAGCCCTCAGATGTTGCTAGATTGTGACAGCAGTCCCTGTCTGCAGATGATGGTGAATTATAATGGGAGTTGTAAGCCAACATCTGGGGGACCATACTCTTCTCAGCCCTGGAACAGGAAATGCATGGTTTCAGGCTGACTGAAAAGAAGTGGTAGCTGGTGTCTTCCATGTTGTTTGGTGGTGAACCCACTCTGTGTTTTAGTCCAAACTTTACTGTATCCAAAATGGGTTCAGCACTTTAGATATCTATTTTAAACTTTGGATTAAAACCTAAAGTGGATTCACTGACATGGAAACCACCAGTTGCCACTGCTGAAAACTTTCTGACTCAGGACTCCCTTTACCTGAGATGCATACACATAATGGACCAGGTACAAGAATCTGCAAGACATAATTTCCAGGCATATGGAATTTTTGTTCCAAAAGCTACTTTGGTCACCATGATGGGTGTTCTAGATTGAGAAGTAAATAAGGGGAAATGCATCTGTGCTGGTCTTCTTTTCAGAGGCTTTTGATACCATTGGCTGATGTATACATCTAGATTATCTGTCTCAGATGCATTTTGGAAGCAATATTCTACAGTGGCTCTGATCCTTTCTGGGCTATTTAAGCCCATTGCACTGATCTACTGTTAGATATCATGGCCTATGGTGTCATTGAGGTTTTGCCCTGCCTTTCTTGCTATTGAATATGAAACTGGCAGGACAGTAGAGTTCTGAGATTTAATGGGATCAGTATACCAATGCCACTTTTCTTTTTAAACCCAGAGAAGCTGTTTTGGTGCTAAATTAATGCAGGATTCCAGTAATGGACAGGATAAGGATAAAACAAATTGAACAAAATTGACAAATTGAACTTCTTCTGGATTCATCCCTGAAACTGGATTACTAGATTTTTTACAGTGGGCTGGAATTCATTTACAGGGCTAAACGATTCAACTATGTAACTATGCCCATTTCTTGGAATGTCTGATCTGGCCACAGTGGCTCATGCCTTAGCTACATCTGTTTTAATTACTGTGACATGTAATAATTTCATGGCTCTGAAATGTGTTTGGAAACTTTGTGCTTGTGTAATGTATCTCTATATTCACATAATTTCAAAATGGTTGCACTGCACTATCCATCTACTTAATACTAGACATGGAAAGAATAGTAAAAAATATTCAAAAATAGTTTAAAATATGCTTTTTTGGTGTTGAGAATGAGAATCCTGGCATGATGAGAATCTTTCCATTTCTCTGTGTAAAATTCAGATGTGGCTGTTTTGTACAGAAAATTGCATTTTTTGCATGGAAAATAATATTTCAACATGGACATATTCATTCCTACATAGAAAAAATAATAATTTGGGTTTTGTGTAAAATTTGCACATGGATGACTTGCATAGAAAACAATATCTTCTGTTCAAGAATGAATATTTCTGCATTGAAATATTATTTGCCATGCAGAAAATGCAGTTTTCTGTGCAAAACAACCACAAATTTTGCACAGAATAAGTCCTGAATTGTGAATAGATTTCAAAAATGGTGTAGTTTTGAAGACTTTCCACATTACCACACTGTACTCTTATAGTGCTGCTATTCCACTTTGACTGATCTGGCTGCCTCCTGCTGCATTTTGGGGGTTGTAGTTCACTGAGGCCTAAGAGCTCTCTGTATGAGAATTCTAAATGACCCCTTCCTAAACTGCAAATCCCAGAATGCAGCAGGAAGCAGCCAGAGCAGTTAAAGTGGAATAGCAGCACTATAAGAGTGTAGCGCGGTAATCTACTTTCTTTCAGAAGGAAGGAGATTGTTGAAATTATTCACTGTAATCTTTGCAAAGAAACGTAGTGAAGAATTACATTCCTACTTCACTGGTCTAGAATGCTGCAGTCAGATGGTTTTGTTGGGTACAGATATATCTCACCTAATGTCTGAATGCTAGAGATGAACTAGTTATATAATTAAAACACAAATCTTGATATGTACACAGTTCTAGCGTGATATTGTCATTCAATGTCAGAAAAGGTTAGCTAACTCAACTCAAGCCATTTACTTATTTTTTTAAAAAACAAAAAGCCACCATCTCCCTGAAATTACTTTTTTGTTAGCTAAAAGCAAACAATTTTGTATTCTGAGCAAAGTAAGTAATAATAGAATCTTAATAGGAATTCCCTTTGCGAGATTGGTTTGCTTGCCAAAGAAAGTCATTTTGAGTCCCATTTGGGAGAAATGTGGGATAGGAATCAAATAAATAAATGAATGAATACATGAATAAATAAATAAGTAAGTAAGTAAATAAATAAATAAATAAATACAGCCCATAAAAACCAGGCTGTCGGTGAGCTCCCAGAGGACCTTCTCTGCCTCCGCTCTCAGATTATGGAAGGGCCTGCTGGATGAGATCCGTCTCATTACTACTCTTGACTGCTTTAAAAAAGCAGTCAAGACAGATCTTTTCTGGCAGGCCTTCCCTGAACAACATCCCAGCCCAAAAGAAAGAATAAGGAGAAAATAATGATTCTGGCTCTTTAACTGCCTCTGCCAAGCTGCTATTTGTATGACTGCACTGTACTGTTTTTCTCTTGTATTTTAATTTTGTAATAGTTTAATATATATTTTAAGGGGCGGGTGGGTTAGGGAAGGGATTGTTGGATTTGTTTTAACTTGTGATGTTGTTTTAATTTGCTGTACGCTGCCCTGATTGCGCTGCAGAGGGGTGGGATAATAATAATAATAATAATAATAATAATAACAACAACAACAACAACAACAATGATTTAGACTCTAGAGCAAAGCAGTATAATCTAAAATAGTCCACATATCCAGTGATAGCTAGTGCTCTGATATCTAAAGGGTTTTAAACTGAAGTACAGTTGTCAGGGAGTTGGATTTGATGACCCTTGTGGCCCCTTTAAACTCTACAATTCTATTCTTCAAAGCAATTTGCTTTGCTCTGAAGGTGCTGGAACCTACCCCATAAATAAGTTTAATACCTTGGATAGCTCCTTTAAAAAGCCAATGAAAACCCAGGGCACACTCATGTAACCCCTGACATCACCACTTCTTAGAGCAGAAAGAAGGAAGAAATTGTAATTGGGGTAGCCTGTCATCTTCAAGTCCCATCCACTAGACTAGAAGTGGGGAAAGTGCAGCCCATGTATGATATACATCTCCTAATCCCCTCACTGAATTCCCATCCAAGCCTCTAACACCCCCTATTTTATTTTGTCAGGCTGATATGGGAGAATTTTTATCCCAAATTCCCCTTTCTTGGCCCCAAACCAGTCAATAATAGAGACCAGATGTGACATAGCAATAGCAAGTACATTTCTGTACCTCTTATCAGTGCACTTAAGCACTTCCTAAGTGGTTTACAATGTGTAAGCTAATTACCCCCAACAAATTGGGTACTCATTTTAGTGACCTACAAAAGGATGCTGAGTGGACCCTGGAGCCCTGCCTGGAATTGAACTCACAACCTTGTGCCTGTGAATGGATGCAGTACCAGCATTGAACCACTGTGCCACTAGGGTTCCTGGTATAACATCACTTCTAATTAGAATTTGGAGGCACAGGGATAAAAATTGCAGGTGCCCATTCCTGCATTAGAAGCTAGTACAGGAGCATCAGCTGCCATTTCAAAAAGTTCTTTTCTGGAATCTGGCTAGGGACACGATAACCACACATCAAGCTATAGCATCAGGAATTTTGACTCCACTCCAATATGGTTCCCCTCCAGAGGCTGCACTACAACCTCCTGCCACTCTGCTACCACTTTTCCCCACTGATACTATCCAATGGGACAGGAAAATGCAATTTTATTTTAACATATCAGCTTGAGGGCTTCCCATGGGTTTCTACCACTTTCCCCACCACACATATTTTTGTATTCCCCCCCTCACCATCCTGTTCTAATCATGCCAGCATGGAGCTATCTTTTTAAAATCATGTCATGCAGAAGTGATAGTCCCAATGCAGCCCCCTTTCCAACAGGAGAAATGCACATACAGCACTATGGGAGCTGTGTGTACATTTTCATTCCTGGCTTTAGAATGTCAGGGAAAAGTAAAACAGGATTTTTTAATATATATAATAGATGAACAGAGTCTAGGCTTCCAGCTTCTTTGCTACATTACTCTCATTTATCTGAGGTCAGTCAAAGGGTGGGGTAAACAAATGTAAGATGGTATATTTATCTCAAGGTCATCTCACAGAATTATGAGCGAAAGTGAAGACAGTGATAGTGAATTGCATTGGGGCATTCTTACTATTAGAGGTCATACAGATAGCCACTCTGAATAATGAAATGGGCATTGATTAAAGAGAAGAACTGCATCTTCTTGACCTAAGGGACCAAGAAGAACCATTCTTCATTTGTAGAACTCTCCTCAATCTGACAGCAGACGCAAATAACCCAACTTTGCCCTCACCTATATAATTTCTGCTAGTCTATTAGTGACTTGTCATGTCATTTGGCTTCATATTAATCTTGCTGCTCTAAGTTTGCCTTAATTTTCTGATTTGACTATTCCCAGTTTCAGACATTGAGCTTTCTGTTCAAAAAAAGCACACAACACAGTCCTTACATGAATGTGTCACTTCAGATTGCAGGTATGTATGTGTGTATGCCAGAATAATGTAGTGGTTTGAGTGTTGGACTAGGACAGTGGGGGGCCAGAGTTCGAATCCCCACTTGGTCATGGAAAACCGCTGGGCAAACTTGGGCAAACTTCAGAGGATAACAATGGTAAACCGACTCTGAAGAAACTTGCCAAGAAATCCCTGTGACAGTTTTGTCTTAGGGTCACCATAAGTTGCAAATGACTTGAAGGCAAACAACACCAAACGTGTGTGTATGTATTTGTGTGGTGTGAATGATTCTTCATATTTTAAAAGAAAAACAAAAGAAACTCCAAGTTCCCACTTGGATGATATACTGGTTACTATTTGTTGGTCAAGTATTACATAAGAAAGCATTCAGAAATAAAACTTTCCCCACCAGTAGAATGGCAATACTGTTCAGGAGGAAGACTGACCTCTGACTAACTTGAAAAACCTTCCAAATGAGTCTCTGGGCCTTTGCAGACTGCCAGAAATAGTGCACATTAAATTGAGGCACTGCCCTGGCTCAGTGCTAGGGAGTCATGGGAATTGTATTTTTTTCTGGGACATTGAGCCTTCTCTGTCAGAGAGCTCTGGTGTCACAATAAATTACAGTTCCCATGATTCCCTAGCACTGAGACAGGGCAGTGCCTCAATTTAATGTGCACTATTTCTGGCAGTCTGCAAAGGCCCTCTGTATCAGGTTGCTTTCTAACATTTTATCTAAAACCGAATATAATTTATCCACAGCTCTCCCCCTATCAGTGGTTTGTGTGCTCCATTCCCATATCCTTGAAAAGTTATTTTCTCAGACACATTCCAGGAGAACTGATGGGGAGAATTACTGTCACATAGAGACAACAGGAAAACATGAAATTATGAAGACAGGACTGTGGATTTTGAAGAGGATTAGGAAGTGAGGCTGAGGGGGAAATCAGTAGACAAAGTTGTACTGTGAATGGGGGCTGGTAAATTGGTAAATCCAATATTATGGGGAGAGTGAAGAACATGACAACAATTTTGTTGTAATAATAATAATAATAATAATAATAATAATAATAATAATAATATTTTATTTATAAGCCGCCCCTCTGCTCGACAATCGAAAAGAAGGCACATTAGAAACAACACAGCAAAGGGGAATTATATTGCTGAGCAGGAGAATGATGAGAATTGCAGGGAGAAATGGAAGGAAGAGAGCAAAGAAGGAGCTGGGCCTGTTAGACAAACAGAAATATTGGCTATAGTTTTCTGTGGGTTTTCTGGGCTATGTGGTCACCTTCTGGAAGAGTTTATTCCTGGCATTTCACCTGCATCCGTGGCTGACATTTTCATCTTCCTCTAAAGATGCTAGCCATAGATGCAGGCAAAATATCAGGAATAAACTCTTCCAGAATGTGGCCACATAGCCCAGAAAACCCACAGAAAACTATGGACACCAGACGTGAAAGCCTTCGACTTCACAGATATATTGGCTATTTCTTTTTTCCCCTTGCATGCTAAGATTTTTGTATTGTGTTGCTGGACTCAGACATGAGGTTTTTTAGCATGCCTGGTTAATGACAAGATCTTAACCTAAAAAGAAAAACATTTAATTAATTTCTATAAACAATTTATATCCTGCATTCCTCCATGAAACTAGGGTTGTCACCTACAATTAATGATATACAATGTACATTAGAATGCACAATAAAAAATAGTAAAACATTGCACATTTTCATCATTAATGCCTTGAACATTTAATTCTGGTCACTGTCGATCAAAGGAGCTTGCCTGTTATCTCTTCCTAGCAGGCCTGCATGCAGTCAAAGGTAAACATTAATGAACTGACATCTGACCTTTTATTTTCTCTGAGTGCTTTGTCTCCTTTCTTCCATGAGATGGCTGGCTTGGGAGAGGCCTGGGGTTTGCATTCAACAGTCAGTTCTTGTCCTTTGGTAATAATGATTGTTTTCTTCAGATGACTTGATGGGAAAGTTGGAGCAGAAGCTGTTGAAAAGGGAAATATTTTAGTTACACTGTTAAATATTTATTACTTAGCAAACTGTACATCACCCACTTCTATATTTCTTTTTCTTTTTTGCAGGGTGGGGGGGACAGTCCTTATGGAAGTGCTGATAATGTAAAATGCCATTGAACAAAAATGCATAGTAAACAAGAATCCAAATCCAAAAGGACACACTAGAATCTCTTTCTCTTCAATTAAATATCACCACAACTTGTGTAAAGTATTATTGTTTAAATTATAAATGACATGAAAGGGTTTTAGAATTAGAAGAGTGTTTAATAAGAAATAGCTGGAGGAAGACTCATTCAAGTAGTGGATTAAAATGATAGTCTCGTAAATGTACTAGTCAGAATAGTTTATTTCTTTCCTTTTCTGATCTGCCTAAGTTCGAGTGTGTTTTCTAAAGAAATCTTGCTTCTTTTCATAATTTTGTTTTACAAAAGCCTCAATTTAACAAAAGTTGGACATTAGAATCCAGTCTGGGATCCACCAAGATAATTTCTATATGAGGAAATTAAAGAGAGGTTGAATCAATATTGACGAAGAATGAGTAAGATGTTTCTCAGGTTTTTTTAAAAAATAAAATAAAAGTTACCAAAATGCATGTATTTCTTCTCATTCAGGGTGGAAAGAACCTGAGAATTTTAAAAAAGTGGGGAAAACAAAAATGGACACACCTATCCTTAGGGCTTTTTCTGCTTAATGCTTTCAGTCTGGGTTTGGATCTCTTTGTATTCAACTGTGCTGATGCTGAATTGGGGTTGTCACCTTTTCCCCCCTGAGTTTCCTTACCACTTGCCTACCCAATTGATTAAAAAAAGAAAAGAAGAGAAGAGAAGAGAAGAGAAAAGAAAAGAAAAGAAAAGAAAAAAGAGCCATTGAATCAACTGGATTTGCCTCAATGTTGACTCTTCATTCAACAATTGCTTGAATGAATCTGCTGTAGGTGGGACTAACTAACAGCACTGCAGGTAAAGAAAAATGCACACACTGGAATTGATTTCATGACTCTTTTCCCTCCAAGGATGGTGACTGTAGGGGATTTTATTTCAGGCTAGCTATGCCATAAGCTTCAACAAATAAGCATATTTGATGCCTTGTCCTTCATAAGGAGAAAGGCAGGACATAAATCAAATAAATAAATAAATAAATGTTGAAGAACAAAGGATTTTTGCTGCCCGCTACATTTTGCTACACCATATTACATTCTGTCTGATGTTTTCCTGATAAAGTAGAATTGGGTATAGACTGTGCATGAGAAATGAATTTGTTACTGACCTGTTTGACGATTAGAGATAAACAGCATAGTGGGTTTGAAGGTTTAGCTGAGTGGAAAGTTACTGTGATACATGTGAAATATATGTGACTTTGAAACTTTGAAAAAGCTGAATTAGAATGTATAAACTAAGAGCTTAGGCCTCTAATCCTACATAGCAAAGTCAGGGTCAGGGTGTGAAAGAGAAATGAATTTCTTAGAATAAAGCTGAATCTTTGGCTCAACAGCATGGCTTCCCATTCAACAAGTTGTGGAGAAATCCTCCCTTCATAATCCAGATCTTTCTTAGTATATTTTGGCCACAATCATCATCATTTTATTGTGACATCTCCTGGACAATATCCTAGTGTGTTGTGCTCTATGCCAACACTGCATTCTTTGTGGTAAAATGGAACCCATTTAATGTAATACTGAACAAACCCAATAGTAAAATGGAAAGCTTGTTAAATACACACCCAATATTCTTAACTCAGCACTGGTGAAAATGGCTCCATGCTTGTTTTCTGCTACACATTGGTACATTCCAGCATCAGATTGATTCACACTGTGGATCATCAGTACACCATTAACCATCTCAATCCTGCTCTGTAATGAAATAGAAAAATAATTCTACAAAAGCAAACAAAACCAGGAAAATGTGTTTGTTTTCTAGCTTTAAATGAAAGTAGTAGGGGCCATGGTAATGAAGTTTGCATTAATTAGATTGGCTTATTCAGCACAATAGTGATGACTTTTCCTTTAAGTTTTATTATTTTTTCTAATTCTTATATAATTTGAATGCTTAATTGCATATTGCATATGCATACAATAGACATTGCCTGGGGTTATCTTTTTTTTTTTGCTCCAAACATGATTAAAATGTAATGGATAGATGAAATTCCACAGTTTCAACTGCTAGAGCTTATTCTTTGCAGTACTCTGATAACAAAGATGTGAATGCTGCAGGTCTGTATAGTTTGTGAAATAAGTCAAGGAAGTCCATTAGAGAGGCATTAAAGTTCATTGGACAAACAAGCACCTAAAGTGTGTTCGGTTTGGTGGATTGTAAGGAGGACAGGTCTGCAATAGATTGAACACGGTAATTTTAGCTGTTGACTGCTGCTACTTGCAGAATCCTTGTTATATGTGAATTTTCTTGTCCACGTCAAGACACTCCATTGGGGGGAAATGATAAACCATTACCTCAGAATCCCAATCTTCATTTCCTTTTTTTTTTAATGTAAATTTCTATGCCTTATTGTATGAACATATTTTTGAAAGTGTGCAAAATGAGAACATCTGGGTAATAACTACTGAAATACAATAAATCAGAAAGGTTTGCTAAGTGTCACAGGTTCTCAGTGTTCTATACTGTCTACTACTGTCTCTCCCCATGGAAATCAGAATAAATTATTCAAATTAAGCTAAATATACATATTATATTAATCTTAAAGATTTTTTTAAAAGATGGTAGAGAAATCTGAATTTTTGTGCGCGCTTACCTATGTAAATCTTCACTTGTCACATTCTACTATGAAAAATGAAAAATGAAAAATTTCAAAGCTCTTCTCTCTGCTGGATGATACATTTTTCATTAGTTTCACACACTCTAATACTTTTTTTTTTTGCAAGCAGTTTCTTTTTCTTAATTAAAACAACCCCTTGTATTTTGCACAAAAATATTGCATTCTGTGCCCAAAGCATTTTGTATAAACATGGCATTTTGTGGAAAATGTTTTTGGGACAAAATGCAGTGGAATTCTTTTGCACTAAAATACAATAATTGGGAACAAACAACAATGGAAATAAAAAGGAGAGCACTAGTTTTTTGCTGTTGATCAAGGGTAAAAGATCTCAATGTGGTTGTCAGTTTTTTCCTAATGTGGTGTCTTGATGTGAACAAGAAAAGTATTGAATATTGGCCAGTATTCTCTCAATTATTTTCTTAAGTATATTTAACCGAGTAACCTCTCCTGTCCTGATCCCCTCAGACCTGATGGAAATATCAATTACTTGTGCTCTAATATCTGGTTGAATAGGCCTCCTTCTCCCCACGCAGCTGATGGCCAGTAAAGTAGGTTGATGGAGGACTTACAATCATGACAACAATGTCAAAATTGGAATTGAATATCAATCACAATTATGAAGCAATCATCTAAATGTACACATCTATAATAGCTACCCGATAGCTACTTCTGTCATTATTGTAACTCCCCAAACCTTATATCAATTTCATGAGGAGGAGTTCCATTCTGCCAGCAATCAGAGGATGGGTGAATGAGGTTTCGAACTGGTTTAGGGAGGTTGAGCCAAGGAGATTACTTACTGGCTGTACAGACAGGCACTGGTATTTGGATGATGCATGCCCCAACACCACCCCAAGCCGGCATTATGCCACCTGCCTGATTGCATGGTGGGCAGTGTTATAGCACTCCTTTGACATGACATCCACATGCCACATGCCAAAAAGAACATGGGAAAGTGCTGCCGTGGTGGCAAGGGTGCCCTTGTTCTCGGCTCAAAAGAAGTGGCATTTTCCCACTTCTTTTTGAATGGAAAAATGCTGGATTGGGGCCACAGCGTGTGGTTGCCATGGATCCAATCCAACACTGAAGGGGGCAGCACAGAGCTGCTTCCTAGGGGTGGTATGCTTTGCCCCATAGTTAAGTATACTTAACTTTATTAAATAGCTGATAGAGAGTACATACTAATCATTATGTCTCTAGTGTGCACTGTATACATATACTTCTCTTTATAACTATTGGGCTGCTGAGACAGATTTCAATTTTAATTTTAGAAGTCTGCTCTAAAAGAAGTGAGATGTTTAATGTAGTTTAGATGCTTGCTATAAAATACTTTTAAAATTGAGTAGCACAATCATACAGTCAACCATCTGTATCCTCAGATTCTACATCCATGGATTCAACCATCCATGGCTTGAAAGTATTCCCCCCCATTCCCCCCCCCCCCCAGCAAACCTTGATTTTTGCCATTTTATATAAGGTGCACCATTTTACTATGCTATGATATATAATGGGACTTGCGCATCCATGGATTTTGGTATCCACTGGGAGTCCTGAAACCACAAGTGGTCTGTAAGCAAAATAAAACTATACTTCACTTACCTCTGGCCAGAGAGGGGCTCCATTTTTTAGCCAGCGATAGGTAGGCCTTGGCTTTCCAGTAGCTTTACATTCCCATCGAAGCTGATCCCCACTGTCTAACTGGGTATCATTCAGCCTCTCTGCCCAATGTGGGTATGCTGCCAAGAGCAACAAAAGAGGATCACAATGTTACTGAAACATTTAGCTCCTATTGTAACAGTTTGTGTATATGAGCAAATATTGTTGATATTTTTAAAAAGTGCAGGTGATGGTATTTTAAAAACCTTTTGCAAGCATTGGTCTTGGAACAAATAGTCTACTAAACCTGATTTCAGTCAAGTAAGAGTGGTTGAGTAGAACTGGATTACAGATTGCAATTGGACACAAAGCTGAATAAGTCATTTTGGATCTGGTCTAATATGAATGTGGAAAGATGCTTTCAGGTGATAACATCATTGCTGCAAAGGGATGGTTATTTGAAGGAACATATTCTCTCATATTAGTCTGCCTAACTGCTGAGATCTTTAGGGAAGGCCCTTCTTTCAGTCTCACCATGGTCATAGGAATGTGTGTGGGAGTGCAAGATATAACCATCTTGGAGGCTTACTCTCACATTCTGGATACAACCCCTTCTTTCCAAGGGGGGTTAGACTGGCTCCCCCTGTTATCCTTCCATTGTCAGGTGAAGACATTTTTTTTTAAAAAAAAATCTTATTTGTCATGGAGAACTGAATGTTTATAATGAAAGGCATTCAATAGGGTGTTGTACTGTTCTTATTTCTTGCCTTTTCAATGAACATGTCTTTAATTGTCCTTAATTCTATTGTTGTTATTAACTGTCAAGTCAACTTCGACTAATGACCTCCCATGAACGAGAGGTCCCCAAGTCACCCTATCATCAACACCCCTGCTCAGGTCTTGCAGTCTCAAGGCTGGGGCTTCCATGAGTGAATCTATCCATCTGTAATGCAATCTTCCTCTTTTCCTACTGCCTTCTGCCTTACCATGCATTATTATGGTATCTTTTCTAGTCACAGTCATATCTTTATATTATATGGCCAAAGTACAACAGTCTCAGTTTAGTCAGCTTGGCTTCCAGCCAGACTTTAAACACGATTTCCTTTAGGACCCTTTTATTTGTATTTTTACCAATATCCTCAGAAGTCTTCTAATTAACCACATCTCAAAGGAGTTGATTTTCTTCTTATCAGCTTCCTTCACTCTCCAGCTTTCACAACCATACATATAAATGGGAAATATGATGACATGGCAATCCTAATTTTAGTATTCAATGGTATAGCTTTACATTTCAGAATCATGTCTAGTTGCTTTGTAGCTGTTCTTCCAAGTCCTAGTCTTCTTCTACATATAATTTCTACACATACTTTGATTCTATACATAATCTCATTGTATTTTAATAATAAACCTTTGTATGTTTTTAGTGACAGATCATTTTTGTCTTAGTTCTGGGAGAAAGTAGGAAATAATAATAATAATAATAATAATAATAATAATAATAATAATTTCCCCCAATAGGTACACAAAGTGGCTTATAAATTAAAAATATACAGTTAAAAGCATACAAAAATGGACATTAAAATAGAATACACAACAATAAAGGAGTTCAGTCACTTTATGTGGAGAGCCTAGCGGAATAGTAGTGCTGTGGATTTCAGGTTCTGAAGAGCACCTTCCCTCCTGTCTCTGCTGCATAATGCAAATAGGTGCCATGTGTGGGGATGACAATGAGGATGCAACTTTTACACCCTGAAAATAAGAAGATACCTGCTGAAGAAAAGCAAAGGCTTGTGCATTTCAGCATCCTAATTCCTACTGTGGGCAAACAAAAGTCTTTTGAAAGCCTTAAATAGGAAATGAGCCAGACAACTTTGGAATACCAACAATCAGTATTCAGAGGCATACTGTTGCATTACCATGGAATTCCTTCCGCAAGCTAGGGCTCAACAGGGTAAATTAATCCATAAACTGGAGATTTATTTCCTACTTAGACAAAGTGAGGAGCCATACGCTCATACTTGTCTTTTGTTTTTCTCTTTGACAAACTCCAAGCCATGAAGGGCACATATGGCTTCTCTGACTACAAGCATCCAAGAATCATCCTAGAAACCCAAATTATATAATTTCCCCAAGGCACTCTGTGGAACTATAGCATTCAGTTTCTGGATGCTTGTGCTTTTCAGAGAAGCTGGATATGTCCCATGTGGCTTGGAAAGAATAGTTCAAAATGAGGACAAAAGTCAAGTGTTTGTGGGGTGGGAGGATTTCTTGTTGGGTTATGAAAGGGGCTTCTAGAGACACTTACTTTTAAATAGCAAACCTAATGCTGCTCTTAGCACATTAATAATGTGCAATAGCCTAAGTTATAACTGCCATATAGGGAGCAATGTTTTGCTGCATATAACGAGCAATGGAACAAATTGTTTCTTTCTGAAACCACAAAATTTACAAGTGGCTGTTATGCTCAGAAAAGAGCATCTTCTGTGCAGGAAACAGCATTTTCTGTGGGGGAAATAACATTCCTGCATAGAAATATTAATCCATGCGCTGAAAAATGATGTCTTCTGTGCAGAAAATGCTGTTTTCTATGCAAATCATCCACATGCAAATTTTACACAATTACCCAATTGTAACTTTTTTCTTTTTCTTTCTTTTTTTTTTTTTTTTTGCAGAGAAAGCAACATTATATATGCAGGAATTAATATTTCTAAATTGAAATATTATTGTCCACTCAGAATATGCTGTTTTGTGCACAAAGCTGTGTGTGACTTTTGTGCAGAATAAGTCCCAAACTGTGAAGAATCCTGTCAGTGAGGGTTTTTGACACTCAAAACCCCCCACATGGTTTAAAACCACTTTTCAAATATTTTGACTTTTCTTTCCATCCATAGTAAATCTTCCCTCCATGCTGACATTATTTTAAGGATAGTATCCAGTACCTTGGATTTCTCTTTTAAAGTTTGGGCTAAAACCCAGACAAGTTTCACTGTGCCACAGGAGGCTACTAGTTTCCACTGCTTCCCAGTGTCAGAACAGTTCCTAGCTTTGAAAACTTTTCAGCCTAGGTTCAAACCTCATTCTTCAAACCAACAGAAGGTTTTAACAATAATAGTTGATGCTCTGGGCTGGAGGCCTTAATAATGATTCTATAGATGGCACCTCTCTAGGAAAAAAAAAAGCCTTCTCAAATTAATAAGGCTTAACTCATTAATCCAAAGCACTGAAGAGGAAAGCTTTTAAATCTTTAAATCTGTTCTGAAAAGTACTGCAGAGTATCAGGTGTCAATGGCCTTGACATCAAGGGATGCAGACTAATACATATGGCAGGGTTGGTTAGTAACTGAGAGTTAGCACATTGAAGGATCTATTTTGGACAGAACAAAATCAATAAAGCACTTTAATAACAGCCCTTGCAGTGGACTGCATTTTAAAATAAATCTTATAATCCATTTGGTATTTGACCAGTCACCAATCAGAGTTTTGAGAAGCTGCAAGAAAGGAATAGCACTTCTGCCTGGCATGTTGGTTACAAAGAATATAAATCAAGGAGGTATTTAAGCTGCAATGCTATGTGCATGAAGCAAGAGCCACTGAACTAAGGAGGTTGACTTCTGAATAGATGTGCGTAGGAACACATCGGGGATGCATCAGATTGCTAGACAACCAGAGCACAAATTGAACACCCAACAATGTGACGCCGGTAAAATATTGTGAAGGTTGGCATTTCATATTATTTTCATTTTAAATTTAATCCTATATATTTTAAACTATTATAAATTAATTTTTAAAAATTAAAGTTATGCCTGGTGAAATAAGAGACAGGTTTCCTGTTTCTTTAATAGTTGTACAGTACAGTGAATTTCAGCAGGTGTTGCTTGCATGACAATACAACAAAACTGCTGGAGGGTTTCAAAAAATATAAAACACCAACTAAACTTGGCTGGGGTGGGGGTGGGGGGGGTACTCAAACCCAATATGGAAGTGATAAATACAATACACAAAATTGTTGGTTGTCTATTACAAGTACATTAGTTACATTCCTTACTCAGTACCTTGGATTGCAAATCTCAGCATGTCTCACCATTGGCTATGTTGGCTAGGGACACTGAGATTTGCAGTCTAAAAATGTCTTCACCTACTTGAACAAAGCGCAAACCACCAGGAACCGTAGGTGAGATACAGACATCTAACACAGTGGGGAAAGGTGAGAGTCCCATCACTGTTAATAGACATGCGTGAAAGGCAATGTGATTCTAGGCTGCATCAATAGAAGTATAATGTCAAGATCGAGGAAAGTAATAGTACCCTTTTTTTCCTCTTTGGTCAGGCCTCACCTGGAATACTGCATCCATTTGTGGGCACCACAATTCAAAAAGAATGTTGAAAAGCCAGAATGTATCCAGAGGAAGGTGACTGGAAACTATGCCCTATTTAAGAAGAGACTTAGGGAGCTGAGTATGTTTAGCCTGGAGAAATGAGGTTAAGTGGCAATATGATAGCCCTGTCTAAATATTTGAAGGGATGTCATATTAAGATGGAGCAGGGTTGTTTTTTACAGCTCCAGAGGATAGGACCTGGAGCAACAGATTCAAATGATAGGGAAAGAGATTTCCCCTAAACTTTAGGAAGAACTTCCTGACAGTAAGAGCTGTTTGACAGTGGAATATGCTGCCTCCGAGAATGGTGGAGTCTCCTTTTCTGGAGGTTTTTAAACAGAGGCTGGATGGCCATTCTTTTTTGAAGAGCCTTGGTGGCACAGTGGTTAAATGCCAGTACTGCAGCCACTCACTCACAAACCACAAAGTTGTGAGTTCAATACCAGCCAGGGGCTCAGGGTTGACTCAGCCTTGCATGCTTCCAAGGTAACTAAAATTAGTACCCAGTTTGTTGGGGGCAATTGGTTTATACATTGTAAACCACTTAGGAAGTGCTTAGGTGCACTTTATAACCGGTATAGAAATATACTTGCTATTGCTATCTGTTAGGTGTGCTTTGTGAGTTCCTGCATGGTAGGGGTTTGGACTTGATGGCCCTTGAGGTCTCTTCCAGATCTATGATTCTATGACAATAATGGGGTGGGGCTGTCTATGGGTGCTCCAATCCATGGATGGCTAGCCTGTTGATATACAGTAGTCCAATTGTATTTGTAGATGTAAATTTAGCCAAGCTTACGATAAAATCATTGAAATAAAGGAGACTGATTTTAGTTGTGACTAATTTAAATCTGAAATAGATTTCAGTGGCTCTGTTTATTCCTTAGAATTTTTGCAATCAGGGGATGGCTAAGGAAAAAATGTTAAACTTCAATGTATACATTGAAAGATAGGTATGTAAAATTATTTTTGTCTGCACTTCCCCAAACCAAAGCTTTTTAAAAGTTGAAAATTACATCACAACATTTGGAGAAGCATAAAAACTGGTCACCTGCATTCCGGCACCCTTTCATACTACACAATTATAGTGCAACAATTCCATTTTAACATGGTGACATCCTATGCTATCCTTGGGTTTATAGTCTGATGACTCACTGGAGTTCTCTGGTTAAGATTCTAAAAAATCATCCTTACACTGCAAGTCCCAAGATTCCACAGGATGAAGCCATGGCAGTGAATGTGGAATCATAGTGCTAAAATGAAATATTGTGGAAAGGCTTCTGGCCTTTTTTTGTTAGAGAGAAATAAATGAGGTCCGTCTGAAAATTTAAACCAAATAAAGCGATTCCCCCATCCCTACTGGAAATTATAGTGGTTGTGTGCATATTTTAGTATCTTATGCTTTTACAGACCCATGATAGCATTCTGGTCTGGTCAATGAAGAAAAAAAGGATAGTTTGGATAATCTTAAAGCTTACCTTTAATGAGCCTATACATTTTCAAAAAATTCAACTATCTGGGGTCAAAAAACAAATTTGAATGATAAATGTTGTCTTATTCCAAATGAAAGAATAGGCTAATACATGAAAAAAAGATCTCATAATAGAGTTACTTGTTAACATAATTATAGCAAATTGCAAAAGAAAAAAAATTAAATGAGTTTATATGGGACTTAAAAAGAGCTCAAACAAAAATTGCTTTTGTAATAAATGGGCATCATTCACCATTTATGAGAATGCAGAAATTAATGAAACCAACCAAGTCAGTCAATTGTTCTCTTTAATTAGACATATTTGAGAACATTAGGCTTTCACTAATAAGATGTTCAGGTCTGAAGTGTTTTGTTGGCATGCCATTACTAAAATGCAGTTAGGATTATTATAAAATAATGTTGACAAACACTAAAAAGTTTTGAAGGATTCTTAGCCTCTACTCCTGAAAGCAGGACAAGCTCAGCTGTTCTTATGGTAGTGTGATCTCCATCTTTCTCACATACCACAGTGTTATTTGATATACTGAGAATGGCTGAAACATGCACAGATATACCTCAAGGCTCATCCATTCCTTATATGGGAATATAAGGAATGGCTGGCAGCATCTACACTTCCAGGAATCTCCTGGCCAGAATACTCATTAGGAGATTATGGGATTTTTTTGGCATTTTTCCATACTTTTTCATTATTTTGCAAACAAAACATATCTGTAGAAAACACTTTGAGGTTTAGATAAAATATTAGGGTGTGTGTGCAGAAAATGAAACTTTTGTCTAGAAAACAGTATCTTTATGCAAAGTACACCATTTTATGGGCAACATGCCTTTTTCAAAAAATAAAACATAAAACAGCTCTAGAACATTTTAATAGTGTTTCTGCACAGGCATGAAAACCCATTTGTGTGAGGGCACAGATTACTACTCGAAGAACTACAGTTACAGATAAGCAACTTTTTTTCTCAAAAGGTAATAAAAATAATCTTGTAGTTGTTGACTGTTTTCTCCATGAGCTGTCTCAAGAAAATCAGAGGTTCTTTGTGTGTGTGTTTGCATCCCTACATCTGGCAGATTTTTCTCATCCCTACTCATTTGAGTATCCACTTAGGAAAAATGAATGGAATACTATATAGGTACCCAATAAATTGTGTTACTTTGCTGTTTGCATTTACGCTTCAGTAATTTCAAGATTTCATTATTGCCACAACTAGCTTACCCATTTTGGGTGAGGTATTTGCTACTTGGTCACCAAACTGCCAAACTTACTGTAGTTCTTCCAAGGACACTTGCAATTATTTAAATCTACACAAATGAAGCATTTCAATATATATTTTAAGTTAATTTATCTCCAAATATAGGTGTACATATGTGTGTTTTTCTTATTAAATTTTAATTAAATTAGAGAAAAGTGCATTCCAATGAACAGGAAAATTCATTGTACACTAGTCCCAAAAACCCAGGTTGGGAGATCATCTTTCATAATCAGTATATATCCTAAAGAATCCATGCATGGAAGATCTCTCATAGGCTTTTCCTACTACAAATCATAGTTTTAGGAGAGCTTTCTCTCTGTTTTATCACCATCACAGCCACATTTGGTGAGGACACAGAAGAGAGTCTTCCTGGTAGTGGCTCCCAGTCTGTAGAACTGCCTACCAGAGAAGGTTCTGTTCCTTTCTCTTTGAGTTGGGAGGAAAAGCATTTTTATTTAGGCAAGGTTTTGATTCTTAACCTGTTGTAGCAGGGGGAGCACTTAATATGTTTTCGGTATATGTTTTGCTTTTCTCTCTTTTATTATGTTTTAAATGAGTTTCAAATTGTTTTACCTTTTGTGTTTTTAATTAACAAATAACATTGTTTATGAATAGGTTGTTTTTTTTTTAAGCTGTACTTTGTTTAAGTGTGTTGTAAAGATAGTTTACATTTTTTCCAGACTATTTTAAGTAAATAGAAGTAAGTAAAAATTTACAGTTAGGTATGGAAAGAAAATCCATAATTATTTGTTCCCAGTCAAAACAAAACAAAACAAAACAAAAACAAAACACAAGCCCAGCTTTCCCAACAGTTAGAAAACCGTGACAGGAAAAATAATAGACCAGAGAGAATTTTGTTCAGTTTTCCTCCTGGTAGGGGTTGGTTTCATGGAAAAGTCTGTTACTGATATAAGAAACCCAAACTCCCATGTAATTTTCTCAGCAGAAGAATTTCTGCACAATAATTTAGGATTTTCAAAAATGGGTACAATGGTGCAGCGGAATATTTGTTTTTACCCTCAGCAGGGATAAAAACTACCATAATTTTTTATCCTCTTATGCAAGAACAAAATAGTCCAAGATTTACAACTCATGTTATGTTACAATTACATTAAAAAGGATTGAGGTTAGCACTCATTATGTTACAGTAGTAACACAATCTAGTTGTGTCATTATTATTAGAAAAAAATGAATCAATCAAAACTAACTGGAAAAGCTAACTAAAGTTTCTTTTTGAACTTCAGTTCCAAGACTGGGGGATTCTGGTGAGGCAATAATATAATAGTGATAATGATAACAATAATGATTATTATTATTTATTTATTTATTTCCCACCTTCCCCATGGATAGAGGTGGGGAACAACAACAAACTACCAAATATATGTCAATTAAAACACAACTTTAGTTAAAACATGCATCAATTTAAAAGAACAAACAAGACACATATGTATTAAAATAATCTATGTTTAAAATTCATTGTTTAAAATTTACAGTTTTAAAAATAATCTGGATAGGCCTGCCAGAAAAGATTAGTCTTCAATGCTGTTTTAAATTCAGATGTATATTTAGCTGTCTAATCATTTCCAGCAGGTTGTTCCATGGTCTAGGGAAAAGTCCACAGAAAAGTCCTCTCGCTGAAAGCTGCCAACCTAGTCTTGGCTGTCTGGTGTAACCATCCACCAGAAGACCTGAGCGAATGGGCAGATTATATGGGAGGAGGCGATCCTATAACCTGGATCCAAACCATGTACCTACCCAGTGTGTTGGATTAGGCAGATCTTTGGTTTGATTTAACAAGATGCAAGTTCTTATCACTTCAGGTAGTGGAAATAATGATTGTGTACAGTTTAGTAAGGTCCAGCTATCTATGTCCTGAGTGGTTTTGCCTTAAAATATTCATCTATAATCTTCTGAAACATTGAGTTTTATCTTCAACGGAATCTGAAAATAGTTTCCTGATGGTAGAGAATTTGAAAGATGCTAGGTTTAGGCAGTAACAGAAACAGTTATCATACAAATCATCATACTTTCTAACATTTCACAGATAAAAACTGGGACATATACGGTCAAGCAGCAACATAATGTAGTCAAGATAGAAAAAGTTGTTTATGAGAAGGAACAATAAGCCAGGAGTGGCCACAGCAGTTTGCTTTTGCCTGGACAAATGGGAAAGGCAAGACTCTACTCACTCTTCTCCTTTCACTGAGTTAATTGGTTACAAACTATTTCTGCTGGCAGCAATCAAAGTTGAAGGCAAAGGGGGAAAATGGGAGCAGGAGAAATAAACTGGGGCAATTTTAAAACTTCTGAAAAAGTGGGACAATAGAGGATTTATTGGGATTGTCCCTGCTAAAATGAGACTGTTGGATGGTATGAATCACAAGTGACTAAGGGGCTATGCAGACAGGCAGGAAAAGGTAACCTAAAGCTGCCTTTTCTGTAATCTGCAGCAACCGCACTGCCTGCCCTGAGGATGCCCTAAATATGGAAGGAACAACTGCACTGGGGGGGGGGGGGGGTCAATGCAGCTTTTCTGAGGCTGTATTGAAACCCCAGCAAGTGCACCACTAGCCCCAAGGACGCTGCAAAGGGAGATGGAGCAACCACATGGGCGGGCAGTGGCTGCTTTAATTTTTTTTGTTCTCTTAGACACATGCACAAGTGTGCATGTGTGCAGGAGCATATCCCTGCACATCTGCACACCTGTGCACCTTTGCAGGACCTGTCACAGGCTAGTATACAGTCTGTCACTCTCTGTGTACAAAGGTGACTGAAGTTTGCCGTCTCTGCGCACCTGCACAGGTCCTGTCATAGGCTGGTATGCAGTCTGCCATTTTGTCTGTACAAAGGTGATTGGAGTTTGGCATGCCTGTACAGAAGAGGTCACAAAAACCTTTTTCATGCAAACTACTGTGCATGCTGACAGCAAGCGTACATGGAACAGAATGTATTTGTTCTCATAATAGAGGACAGTTGCTAGGATGCATGCATAGGGATACAATTAGGGTTAGGGTTAAGGTTCTAATATTCAAGTGCCAGTGCATCCACACCTGGAAGCATAGGGCGCTTTAAATTAAAGCTTGCATCATAGGGTGCATGCTCTGAATCGCTGACTCAATTTCCGCCGCAAGTATGACAGTGCATTTATATGGCCATTTTCTGGTGCACTGGTGTCGCTGCATGCATACGCACATGTGAAGGTGCTCATCTTCACTGAAGGAGCAGAAAGAAGTGGCTCCTTTTAGGAGCTGCTTTTCTCAGCATACAATGGGTAAAGGGCACTTTCCTGGCAACTTTTAGGTGTGTGTCATCTAAACTCCACACCTATAAGCCACCCTCAAAGCACCTCCTTTTGCCCATCTGCATAGCCCTAAATTGACATTTGTGGGAAAAGTGCAGGCCTCAAAACCAGAAGGCAGGCAGGCAAGCAGCACGGGTATGGCAAAATCTAACATGAAGTGATTTTTGTTACTTGCAGGGCTGAATGTCAAGTCAAGCATCTGAGACAAATGCAGTGATTGCTTCCAGAGTGTCAGCTGTATCATGGCAATCATGGTACATCTGGTTGTCAGCAATAGATAAGATGGGACTCAAATCAGCCTGTGATTGCATGAGAGCAGACAAACCACCTCTGTGCATTCTGGGCATTCCCCAAAGCATCCATAGCTGAACTGGATCAAACTCAACTGACAAACTGAGATGATGAAGAGAGACAGAAAATGCTAGTACCTCAGGATGAATGCAAATCAGAGCTTTCCCCAGAAAGACAGGCATAATCCCATAACCCATTCTGAAGCTCTCCTAGATGGTTGTTTATTTACAAATCAGTGAACCTACAGCAAGTAGAATCTGTAGCGTCCATGCCAGGATTTCTTCTGAGGCAAACCCACTTCCTATAACATCCTCGAAGGATAGCACAGGCACTCAAAATATTGGTCAATACTACTGATCTCTTCTTTGCCATTTTTCTTACATTAGCTTGGTGAAGAGAAATGCAATCTGAAAGGCTGCATACTCCCCATGTGAGCCTGCCTGGATTTTATGGTTCTTAGGAAAGGTCCTTCTTTCTGTTTTACCGGCATCAGAGAAACATCTAATAACTGGTTATTCTGAGGTCGTGAAAAAACACAGTGAAAAAAATCCCAGGCTAGTTTCATATCTGAACTTCAAAAAGCAGAGGCCCGACTTAGTTTCACATCTGTTCTCCATGATGCAAAAGCATTTTTATTAAAAAAGATTTTTGCCTTTCAAGCTGATTGGTTAGATGAAATGGATTTTATGCTTTTGAATTTTGCTAATACTCACCAAGATCTTATTTATTTTTAGAATGACGTAAATATATACTGTGTCTTTCCACTGTATCCTACAGTTACTGGGACTATGACTTCTCTCAGATTGGAAACTGCAGCCCAAAACACACTGCAGAAATAATTCAGTTTGAGACCACTTTAACTGCCCTGGCTCAATGCTAGGGAATTCTGGGAAATGTAGTTTTGTGAAACATTTAACCTTCTCTGTCAGAGAGTTCTGGTGCCACAATAAACTACAGTTCCCAGGATTCCTTAGCACTGAGCCAGGGCAGTTAAAGCGGTTTCAAACTGGATTATTTCTGTAGTGTGTTTTGCACCTATGGGCCTCTGCAGACTGTCCCAAAGGGCCAGCCTGGAGGCAGAGATGGGGTGGGGCAGTTGCAATCCGGTCGCCCCAACCCCACGCCAATGCTGTCCTGACACCACGCGCCGTTACACATGGCGTGCGGCGTCAGGATGCCCTCCCAGTGCACCATGCTGACGTGCTGCGCCGGAAAGGGTGAAGAAGAGCCATGCACCTGCTCTTAGGGTGGCCTTTTGCCACCCCTAAAAGGAGCAGCATTTTGCCACTCTTTTTGGGGTGGCAAAAGAGAGGATCGGGGCCATGGCATGGGGTAGTCGCAGCCCTGATCCGCCATTTCCTGGGGTGGCCCAGAGCCGCCCGTCTGCACCCCACCTAGGTTTCTAGTATGACAGACTAAGACCTGAAACACATGGGTCAAAAGAAGCAGCTTCTGGCAGCTTTGGATTGTGGTGTTTACATGATGCATGCCTCCCAAGTGGCTGAAAGCTGCTCCAGTGCTGTGAAACAGAGCCTGAAACCACCACAAGCCAGCACAGCTTGGGAATGCAGGCAATGGCTGCTTTGGGAATGGGCTGTACAATTGCTGCAGTCCTTGCTCAATTGTGGCCCAATTGCAGCCTGAGCAGCCAGAGGCTGCTCCTTCCTGACCATCTGCTTTGCCCCTAAGATACAATTTGCCTTCTTTACTGCAGCATCACACAACTGGCTCATGTTCAATTTATGATCAACAATATTTCCAAAGTCCTTTTTATATGTAGTATACTGCTGAACCAAGTATCTCCATCCTGTACCTCGGCATTTGGTTTTTGTGACCTAAATGTAGAATTTTGCATTTGCCTCTGTTGCATTTCATTATATTATTTTCAAGCCAGTTTCTAGCTTACCAAGGTCCTTTTGAATTCTATCCCTATCTTCCAATGTGTTAGCTACCCTTCCCAGTTTTGTATCATCTGAAAATGTGATAAGAATTCCCTCCATCTCAACTTCTAAATCTTTGATTAAAATGTTGAAGGCTGTTGGTCTCAGGACAGAAACCTACAGCACTCCACTTGATACTTCTTTCCAGTATGAAGATAATTCTTTGAGCATGGTTTTCAATCAATTATGGATCCATCTGATGGTGTTTCAATCTATTCTATATTTAGTCAATTTCCTAATCAAAATATCATGGAGGACCTTATCAAATGCTCTGCTGATATCCAGATAAATGACATCCACAACATTCCCACCATCTACTAAACTAGTGACCCATTTTTAAAATATATACAGAGACCTTGACAAGACCTCTGGGTTGCAAATCAAGATTGACAAGGGGTTAGTCAGAACAAATCCTGATAAACAAATGAGAGATAGATAAATAGAGAGAGAGAGAGGGAGAGAGAGAAAGAGAGAGTTTGTCAGGATTTGTTCCAATTAACCCCTTGTTAATCTTGATTTGCAACTCAGAGGTCTTGTCAAGGGGCCTTTGCAGACTGCCAGAAATAGTGCAAATTGAGTCCACTTTAAATTGAGGCACTGCCCTGCTCAGTGCTAGGGAATTATGGGAACTGTAATTTATTGTGGCACCAGAGAGCTCTCTGACAGAGAAGGCTCAATGTCTTAGAAAAAAATACAATTCCCATAATTCCCTAGCACTGAGCCAGGCCAGTGCCTCAATTTAAAGTGGACTCAATTTGCACTATTTCTGGCAGTCTGCAAAGGCCCAAGGTCTCTGTTGCTGCAGGGAAGCACACAGTCCTCATTGGGGGGGGGGGGGGATAGAAGTAAAATAGGCATTGAGCAGTTCTGCCTTTTTATTGTGATCTGTTACCATTTTACCATCCTGGCTGAGCAGTGGTCCCACCATTTCTGTCCTGATTCTTTTCCTTCAAACATATTTGAACTCCCCCCTTTTTTCTTCCTCTCTTGCCTATCTAGTCTCAGATCATTTTGAGTTTTGGCTTTCCTTACATTATTCCTGTAAGCCTGGGCTTACGGCTGATTTGTCCTTCTTTCCATTCTTTGTACGTGCCCTTTTTTCTTTTCACTTCCTCCTTGAATTTACTGTGAAGCCACATTGGCTTTTTTTCAGATGTTTCCCATTTTTCTTCTTCCATGGATTTGTATGTGATTATTCTTTAAGGAGTTTCTTATTCATGAAATTCCAGTCATGCTAGGTGTCTTTTTCTCTCAGCATCTTTAGCCATGGGATTCTGGGTATTTCACTGAGCTTCATAAAATCAGATTTCCTGAAATCCAAGGTTTGTGCTTGACTACAATCCTCTTTGGCCTGTTCTACAATCGTGAATTCTAGTATTACATGAAATTATTATTTCCCTCTAAAGTAACAAGTGTTTTGGTTCCAGTAACCAACTCCTCTCTATTGGTTAAGATCAAGGCCAGAATTGTTGATCCCCTTGTTCCTTCTTCCACCTTTTGAAAAAGAAAATTATCTGCAAGGGACATCAGGAACTTGTCTGAGAGCCTTTGCTTTACAGAGGGCCTCTGCAGACCAGCCCAAAGGGCCAGCCTGGAGGCAGAGATGGGGTGGGGCAGCCGACGCCATCCTAACACCACACACCCTTATGGATGGCGCACGATGTTGGGACGCCCTTCTGGTGCAGCATTTTGACGCGCTGTGCTGGAAAGGGTGCTAAAGAGCCACACCCTGGCTGTTAGGGTGCCCTTTTGCCGCCCCTGAAAGGAGTGGCATTTTGCCGCTCTTTCAGAGGCAGAAAAAGGGAGGATCAGGGCCATGGCATGCAGTTGCCACGACACCTATCCATGGCTAGCAGGGGCACCCAGAGCTGTCCATCTGCATAGCCCCAGAGTTAACCTCCCAGCAGATATCTGAATAACTGAAGTCACCCATAACTACCAGTTCTTGCTTCTTGCAGATTTCTGAGATTTATTTCAGAAAAGCATAATCCACCACCTTGTCTTCATTTGGTGGCCTGTAGTCAAACTCCTACAGCAATGTTGTTTTTATTTCTTTCTCCATTTATTTTTACCACTGGTCCAGTTAGATCACTCATATTGATTTCTGTTCAAGTGAATTTGCCTTTGACATATAATGCTACTCTCCTTCCTTTTCCTCCCCATCTGTTCTTTTTTAGACAGATTATATGCTTCAGTTGCTATATTTCAATCATGGGAGTCATTCCAATTTACTTTCCTGCACTAGGGCTGCAGGTTTGACTTGTTTATTTCTCAGACACTGTGCATTGGTGTATAGACATCTAAAGCGTTGTTTCCCCCTCTTCTTTTATTCTACTGCAAGTTTTACTGGGGCTCCCTTTCTCTCCCTCAGCTTCTTCTCCAGAACTGACATTTTGTGTTTAGATTTTGCTTTTGGACACATGTTTGAGCTATCAACTCCAACCTCCAACCCACAAGAATTTAATTTAAAGCCCTCTTGATCAGATTTGCCATTCTTCTCATCCTTTGTGAAGTGTAGCCCATCGGGAGCCAGCAGTCCTTTCCATAAAAAGTGAATATCATGATCCCAGAAGCCAAACCTCTCCCATCAACACCATCTGTGTAGCCTGCCTTACACATGCAGTATCATCCTTTCCCTGTATGGTCCTATATTTTTCACTGGCAGAATTGGCAAGAATATCACCTGTGCCTCTAAACTCTTCACTTTCCTGCCCAGGGCTTCATAGTCCAAGGTGATCTGTTTAAAACAGGGGTAGGAAACCTTTCCCCTTTAAGGGCCGAGGGACTTCAGCTCCCAGAAGCCTCAGCCATATTGGCCAATAGTCCCATGTTGGCCAATAGCTCCTGGGATTCTGGGAGCTGAAGTCCCTCGGCCCTTAATGGGGAAAGGTTGCCTACCCCTGGCTTAAAAGTTGGCTTACAATGGTTAAAGCATAGTTTAAAAAAATCACAGCAGTTATTAACTGATCAAAAATTAAAACTAGTCAAAACATAAACATGAAAACACAAAAGAACAACAAATAAAAATCCAGCACATTATACAAGGTCTGTTTCATCTAAATGAATCAAGCAATCAATCAATTTTCAAAGGCCTGTCAGAATAAAAATGTCTTCATTTGAGTGAGAAAATATGGAAGATGACAGTCTATCTTCTCTGGGATGGGAGTTCCAGAGCCTGGAAAAGCCAACGAGAAAGCCTTCTCCCATGTTCCCATCAAATGCAAGTGTCAAGGAAGAGACAGAAGGCCCTTCCCAGAAGATCTCAAAACATGGGCAGGTGCATATGGGAGAATATGGTCCTTCAAATAACCTGGCATGCTGGTTGTGCTACAGACTGTGCCATGGAAATGGTATTGGATTCCCTGTTTGTGCATAGTCCAAAACTAGGTGTCTTAAAGTTTCTGTCTGATCATACCAATTTGCAACTAAGAGTAAATACTGAGTAGCGCTGCCACTTTCATGACATAAACTTCAAAACATACTATATACTTGCAGCTGTCCACGGAAGACATTTCTTCCTCGGGAATTTTCAGCCTTGCATTCATATGTCCCTGCATCTTCTAGTTGCACATTCGGGATTTCGAGGACGGCTTGGGATTTCCGCAGGCGGGCTTTGCTTGGGTTGGGACCATTAACTTTCCTCCATGAGATTGTTGGAACAGGGCTGAAAGATTTAGTGAAGTCATGATTAGCACTTCCTTGCCATTAAGAATATAGGACCTGTTACCTGCTAATTTAAGTACTTAATCGTCTAAGCAGCAATAAAGTGTTATCACAATTAAGGCTCATGAACTGCTTGATATATTTCACTTTCAGTCAAGAGTATTTAATACATGGTTCTATTGTCATGGACCCTTTCTGTCTATTGGAAAGAATTTTCAGTCTTTTCTGGGGACTAAGCCATGGGATTTCAGCTAAACATGGTACCTTTTAGAAGTTCAAAAATATCATGCTTCAGAACTGCAATGAAAAACTGATGCAATAAAAACAATAAGATTAATCTTTGAGCTAAGCCAATATGCCACAGAGTGGGCATATTCAAATGATATGCTGGTAACACTGTGTGTCATCAAAGCCCACAGTAAAACCTACAGCTTAGAAACATAGTATAGATATATAGATAGATAGATAGAAATAAAATCTAAATCCAGTTCTTAGCACGCCCTCCAACATTTCACAGATGAAAAATGAAACACGTGTGGCCAAGTAATTGTCTCCAGATGGTCGAGATGACAAAAGTTAATGAGGAAGAACATGCAGCCTAGTAGAGGCTGCAGATGTTTGCTTTCCCCTGATCCTACTGGGAAGGGAAAGATTCTGCCTCCTCGTTTCCTCTCTTCCCTACTGAGCTCATTGACTACAAATTACTTTTGCCCTTCAAGCTCAATCTGCAACAACTGAAATAATCCAAGGAGCGAAGGGGACAGTGGGAAAAGGAGTGAGACTGGGGCATTTCATAAGCAGATGAAAAAGCGGGATGGCGAAGGATTAATTGGGACTCTTCTTGTTAAATTGGAACAGTTGGAGGAGATGTATTAGTCTCCAGCTATAGCAAGGATAGGCAATTATGGAAGACTAGGGGATCACATTAGCCCCCCCCCCCCCGATAACCTTGGTTGCACCAAGCACTGCCCCTGCTTCAATAAATAAAAATCAAATTTCTCTCCCCAAAGGCCCATAGAGGGCATTCTCACCATGTCTTGGAGCCTTCCAGTGCCACAGAGGGCATTTGGTATCAATTTTTAAACAACTACATTGTTGAGATTTTTTTTTTAAAAAAAAATCTTTTATAACATTTGTTTAAAAATGTTTGGGGAGCCTGATGGTGCCCCAAAAATGGAGGAAATGGTCACACCACCTAGAGGTCATTTTAGAGCTTTTTGGAACAATGTGTGTGTGTGTGTATGTATAAAATCACATGTTGTGTGTGGCCCTGAAAGACACAAAAAATAGCCCTGAGGGCCAGATGTGGCCACTAGGACAGCCTTTGCCTAACCCAGGGGCTGGCAAACTATGGCCCCCGGGCTGGTTCCGGCCCAGGTCGCCAGACTTACCGGCCCAGGCAGACTCCTGCCGCCACAGCCGCGGCCGCGCATTTTGCGGTCCATGCGGCCGCGTGTGCTGCGGCCGCCATTTTGATTTCCAAAATGGTGGCTGCGACGCGCTTGTGTATGCGCAGTACTCCTGCGCATGCGCAAACATGTCATGGCTGCCATTTTGGAGAAGAAAATGGTGGGCGCGACATGTGACGCGGCGGCTGCGTCCGCACACGTGGCAGTGGCAGCAGTGGTGGCAGCGCTCGTGGCGGGATCATGCGCGGTGGCAGAGGGAGCATGCGTGGGTGGGAGCGCGCTCCACCATCTTCCCCCTCAGCCCAGCGGAGACCTGGACTTCAGGGGACAGGCCCAGGTCTCCAAAAGATTGCCTACCCCTGGCCTAACCCATGACCCAATTAATTGATTGTACTTAGGTAAATGCCAATTCACTGGTTCAGACTGATTCAGTGTGGTTTGTTGGGACTTAACTATTGGGTTTAGGCAAAAGGGGGGCAAAATGCAAGATAGGGTACCACACCTACAGATTAATCTGTCCCATACTGATAATTTTAACCATCTTCTTTCATGTAGCCATTTCCTCCAAATAATCTTGTTACCTAAATTTGGGGAAAATCATGCAAAACAAAATGAAAGGAGATCAGCAGTATTTGTGATATGCAGGAAAATTTGCTTTAACATAATGAAGTCTAGAGGACCAACATGCAGCTCTGTATGTACATTCATATTGGAGATCAGAGTATTTCTCTTTTTCATTCTTTAATTATTTTTCTCTTCCACTCTGCCCTGCCTTCTATAGTCCCTGGATTCCAGTTTAAGTGGCAGAATTTCTAATTTGTTTCTTTATTCATAATACACATAGAAAATACAATTTAGGTTAATGCTGACAATGAATTTTGATTGCTTTAGAAATGTCTCACTTGCATAATTACCACTGTCAAAAGTTTGTGCTGTACTTTTACATAAGCAGAATACTCAATAAATATTGCTAATAAATATCCTATTGAAAAGAGCATCATTTAAAACCTCATGTTAAAAATATTTTTCAAAGAATATTCTTCATTTTCAGTCTTTAAATATTACATTATTTTATTTGACCTCTAATGCATTATTGGTGTGTTTATTATTCTATTCTAGATTAATAAATATTCTATTATTATTTTTGATGAACTGTTGGCAGTTCAGCTGGGCTGCTGTAAAGGCAACTTTATTTCAGGCTGGTGTTGACTTTAAAAATAAAGATTATTGTTTTTAATCTTGTTTGATGTCCAAGTTAATCTGTTTATGTTTTTAAACTTATATTTATTTTATCCACATTATTGTTAGCTGCCCTAGATCCTATTTTTATAGAGAAAGCCATTTTCTCATACCCCCTCACATCACCTTCTGACAGACCCTTACACTGCAACATATACTACATTGTATAAATGCATTTTGTTGTTGTTGTTGCAGCTGTTGCGTGCCTTCAAGCTGTTTCTGACTTATGGCAAATTTATTACAGGATTTTCTGAGGCTCAGAGTGCCCAAAGTCACCCAGTAGGTTTCTATGGTACAGCAGGGATTTGAACCCTGGCCTCCAGAGTCATAGTCCTATGCTCAAACCACTATGCAACACTAGCTTTCTACTTTACCTTACTATATCTAATAACTGCAGCAACATTACCTATGTAAATTCAGAACACCATAGAAAAACACTTCCAGTCACAGATGACCATAGAAGTTAGATGGTCTAATGATCTGTCTCAGTAAAAGTACCATCATATATTCCTATTTCAGATGAAAGACAGAACCTTTCCCTCACTATTTTGGGAGTTCTAAAAGTTTCTAAGCAATTTGACATAGCAAACTTTGAATAGATTTAACCAGACTTTTATCTTACTTTAATTGTATGCTGCATCAACTTTACAGCTATCAATTACAGCTGGAGAGATGCTGAATTTTTTTCTAATGTCATTGCCTAGGCCATTAACAAGTCTCTTTCAAAATTTTACTTTTTTTGCCCCCTCTGATGATGAGGTAATAATCCAGTTTTTCAAGGAGAGTAAAATACTTTGGCTGTAAAGTTTTAATGATTTCAAAGGAAATTGCTCCCAAATTGCAAATCACTATTCAAAGGCAAGTTGTAGCTTGCTTTAATGAATCTTATTTTCCTTGCCGAAGTCATCAGTCACATGGATTTTATATCTCAGACGAATATATGTGTAGATACATATATGCGGATATTTCTCCTCTGTGACTTTGGGAGAAAATAAAAAGACTGTCCAAAAATAAAGAATAGTATGGGAAGAATTAAATGCATTCATTTAGGTCCCTCTTTTAAGGTCTAAAAATTATTTTCTAACAATGTAAAAGAAATTACTGCTCCCTTTTGTCTTTTGTTTCACTTTTGGGAAAATGAAAGGGAATATTTTCAGAAAAAGACATCTAACTGTCAGGACAAATTCTGGCAGATGGGGTGTGATCCATTTGAGAAAAGAATTTATCTGAAATGTTTTAGGTCCTGTCTGCAGTGGCCAGGGAACTCTGGAGACAACTGCCTCAACCCTCTCCCGATACAAGGGCTTTCCATTCTAATGCTGGGTGGCCATTCACACACGTGATCTTCTGAGCCACCCAGCACATCTGTCGCCACCATGTTGCTTTGGCGTCAGAACAAGGTACCTGGAAATGTCACATGCTTGGGCCCAGAGACAGATTAAAAGCCCTCCCTCCATCTTTACTGCCACCACCTTGGTCTCAGAGGGAGAGAAAAGAGGAAGGCACAGTTCCACCATGCCTACTCCAGAGGAAAATGAAAGGCCCTTCCTCCATATTAACTGCTACCTCAGAAGAAGAGAAGGAGAGGCAGGCACAGCTTTAACATGCTCAAACCCAGAGGCAGATCAAAAGCCCTCCCTCCATCTTAACTGCTACCAAAGCAAAGCAAAGCAAAGCAGCTTCATTTATATACCACTTCATATCATGCTATGGGATATCTAAGCGGTTTACAACTATAAGCTTATTGCCCCCCAACAGTTGGGTATTCATTTTAGCGACCTCAGAAGGATGCAGGCCTGAGTCAAGCCTGAGCCCTGGCTAGTATTGAACTCACAGCCTTGTGGTTTATGAGTGACTGGCTGCAGTACAGGCATTTAACCATTGCGCCACCAGGGCCTTAGAGGGAGAGAAGAAGAAGCAGTATCTGCTAGACTTGATCCCCACTGCCATTGCCTTCTTCTTTGTGTCATATGTTTTTAGATTGTAAGCCTGGGGTTAGGGGGCTGACAAATTAACAATCTCTAAGCTGCTCTGTGAGCCTTGGTGGCTGTGGAATGGGGTATAAATAATCTAAAATAAATAAAATAAATAAATAATATGAGGGCATCTCATTCTGACCTCAGCGCAAGTGACTGACAGCAGCAGCAGATGTGTCAGGAGGTAGAGCAGAACATGTTTCAAACAGCTGCCTGGCATCAGAATGGAGGGCTTCAGCTCTTCCAGGAAGAGCCTTTAATATGGTTTAATAGGGGTAGACTCCGGTTCTGGGGATGTATCAGCTGGACATACAGGGCATACAGCACCACTTTAGGCCAGTGCAGACAGGACCTAAGGTCTGCTTTGTTCACATGAGAACCAGCATTTGCACCACACGTTTTCCGGTCTCCCTGCTGAGAAGATGTGGGGAAGCAGTTTTATTTGACCCATGGAGACAGGGCACTACAGTGCTTCCATCCAGAAAAGAGGGCCATAGTAGGTCATGCTCACACTCTTTCTGAATAATTTGGATCTGGGAAGAAGTAGAAATCTTCCCCACTCCTCTGCAAAGTCATATGATGCCTTAAAACAATCTATAGATTATTTAAGGCCCCAACCCAATTGTTTGTCCCAATTAAAACAGACCCACTAAATCAATGGTGACTTGATAAATCAATGCTTATATACATTTTGCTCATTTATTGGGTCTACCCTAGTTGGGAATAAATGCTGCAGAAAGGAAAAACATGCATCCCTCTGAGTTGCAACTCACAGCTATGCTAGGCAGATTAGCCAATGGTGAGGAACAATTCCAACAATATCTGGGATGATGCAAAAATCCCACCCTTGAAGTATGAGTTTTTAAAGGAATCAATCATCAGTTTTGTGAAGTTTCATAATAAATTACAGGAATGAACAGGCATGGTTGGGAGAAGGGTTTTGTAATAGTAAACTCAGAGGGTACAGAAATGTAGAAAGTATAGACTGTTATACTCAATTTGTTAATTGTGCTCATAATTGTGTGTGTGTGTTGTGTGTGTTTTGAGGGAGCAGGGCAGAGAGTAAGAAAGAAGTTTTCTCATATATGTTCTTCAAATCCTCTAGAAGAGTTGAAATGCCTATCTAGTCTAGCATCCTGGTTCCACAGTGTCTAAGCAGATTTCCATAGGAAGTCCACAAGCAAGACATGGAACAATGTGACCTCTCCCTCTGTTGTCACCACTTTAACTGCCATGGCTCAATACTATGGAATTCTGGGATTTATAGTTTTGTGAGACAGAGAACTCTCATGTCACAACAAACTACAATTCCCAGAATTCTGTAGCATTGTGCCATGGCTGTTAAGTGGTTGCAACATGGATTATTTCTGCAGTGTGGATGCAGCCTGTTAGTCTGAAAGAGAGAAAGTGCCCCTGATTTTGGTGGAAGCAACCAGCCATCATGACTCTTAGCCACTGATACCCTTAACCTCGATGAAAGGATATCTTTTTTCAGTCCCAAATGATTTGTGAAAATGCTCTTATAATGTTTAATCTAATTATCCTTGAAATTCCTAAAGGCTTCCTAACTCTGAAACTTCTACATTTTTCCTTGATTTTGAATATATCCCTTTAGCACGGCTGTATGTTATTTTGGCCTTGTGGGCAAGCTCTTATCTTTCCTTTTAGCTTCCACAAGATAGGAAAATGGCCATCATACAATGTGCATGATCCTATGGAACATTGCATGTGTTGGCATTAGGGCCAGGGAAGCCACCTAATATTAGGTTTCTCTACTGCCTTATCAATGCATGGAGTCCCTTTCACTTGTACCATGGTCATATTATTATTCATTAAAACACAACAGGAAAAATAAGAGAGAGAAATCCTTGATCAAGCCTTTTCAATCCTAAAGCTTTTAATCATACAACCTTTGTGCTATTTTTAATGCAATTTTAATACATGTTTGGTTTAATGCACTCAAACGCGTAGTTAAACCAGCATGAATCTTTTCCATCAAAACCAGAGCAAGATTGATTTGAGATGGCATTTTTTTTTCTCAAGCATCAGAATTCCTTTTGTTCTTAAGGGCACCTTTTGTAGAATATGTGGCAAGCACTGATTCTAATTTTTTGAAATAAATTTTCATTCAAACTGAGCATTCATTTCCTGTTTATATCTCATAAGCAGTAATGAAGTCAGTCAGATCCAAGCTAAGTTAAACAGACCTTTGTGGCCAGAATCTAATTGGGGCAAGTCTGTAGCTGGACTGCAAACTTAATGCAGTTTGACACCGCTTTAACTGCCATGACTCAATGCTATGGAATTTTGGGATTTGTAGTTTTGTGTGAGATATCCAATCTTCTCTCTCAGAGAGCTCTAGTGCCACAGCAGACTTCAAACCCCAGGATTCCATAGCACTGAGTCATGGTAGTTAAAACAGTGTTAAGCAGCATTATTTCTGCAGCGTAGATGCAGTCTGTGATGCAACTCTCACATGTGTGAGAAGATGGACCTTTTCACATGTCAGAGATGGAGATATCTATTTTTTTTTTTTTAAAAAAAGCATGGATGCACATTCATTCATTCTCTGCAGCTGCACTGGTTTCACTCTGTTAGTGTTACGGTTGATTTAGGATTACAGGTTGAGTCTCTCTTGTGCAGAATTCCTAAATCCAAAACACTCAAAAAACCAACACTTTTTTCATGGGTGGCTGAGATGATGACATTTAGTCTTCCATGACCACTTGAATAACTTGATCTGAACTGGATATCACTCTTGTAGCAATGGAGAAAATGTAGAAATGTAGTATTTGGTATCTATATTAAGCAAAGTGTAGGCCTAGAGCTTCCAAAAGAGCATGCACAACTGCTAGTGAAATATACCATGTACCAGCTAGCAGTGATTTTGGAATTTGCACCACTGGATGTAAGTGAATGCATAGTAGATTACTATGTGAAGAAAGGAGACACAATCCTTTTTGCACATGAGTCCTTGTTCACTATGCCCATCTCATCTTCAGGCTTTCTGTCACTTGAGCTGTCAAACCATCTGACCTGGATTTGACAGACATGCATAGCACCTTCTCCAATTCAAGATTTTTTTTTTTCCTGGGAGCCTGTGGTGATTGGCAGTTCCAAACAAACACAATTAATAAATCATTAATCTGTAACTAAAAGCCCAGATTCGTCTAAGAAAGGTTTGCCAACTCCTTACCATAGAAAATCTCTCAGGAATATTTGTCATTCTCACAATTACAATGGAATAGAGGCCGTCTGAGACAGCTTGGGCTCAAAATCACAAGGAAAACAAAATTATAGAGCCCTGGAGCAAATAGCATTTGGAAATTAGTGACAGCTCGCATTTGTTTATTTTCACTAAAATGCTGAAGAATAAAGAGTTTCAGTTCCCTAATGATTGCCTGGTGAAAGGTAACAATAGAAACATTTGTAAATGCTAATAGGAGAGACAAAGGTAAGGATCAGGAGGAGCTGAAAACCTATGAGAAGAAGAAATTTCATGCATGTTTACCTCCCATCCCAGCCCCCAGGTTGCAGATAAAGCTTGAAGTGCTATTCATCTAATTATTACAGAATGAAGTCAAAAGCATTTTGGCATACCCAGTCTCAAATTGTGTACTGGTGGCTGGAAAAGAGAGATAAGGACTGCAAGAACTAAAATATCTGTCTGTTACACTAATAGTAGATGGATCCGACTTACTAGATAACCTCCTCAATGCTTAACAATAGAGGCTCTGAACTTGGCCATGAAGTAATCACAGTGTGACGATGTGACAAAACTTGCAAGGAAGATATTTTCTTTCATTGTCCTAGTGACAAAGGAGTGAACTTGTAAATCAAATGGAAGAGTCTCAAGGTGACTAGGCATGATATGCAGTTATATTCAGAGCATGAAAAAAGTTATTTTTGGGGAATTCAACTGCCAGAATCTTCTAATCAGCAAAGTAACCAGCTGTGCTGGCAACGGGATTCTGGGAGATGTAACTTTCAAAGCTGTGGCTATATGGAATTTCCATGAAGAAAGCAGGTCCCTAGACATCTTGGGCTGCACCTGCATTGCAGTAATGATGTGGTTTGACACTACTTTAATTGCCAAGAAGATTACCAATAATCTTTTTTCAGGAAGATTACCAATAACAATGATAAAAGAACAATAAAATACATTTTCAAAAGACTACTAAATAAATAACTACACTTGGATCACTATGCAAGACCCAAAACTTCAAACTGTATCAAAACTGCAAGGCAAAGTATTATGGTTTAGTTCCAAACTGAATCATACTTAGAGCAAGGCCACTGAAATCAATTGGATATAAGTTAGTAGTGGCTTACTAATTAATTTTGATGGATATATTTCAGATATGTCTATATCTGGATCCAGTCCATTGTACTGAAGTTTGACATTTATTATACATTTATGTATGCATTTAATCAATTGATCTATAAACTACCCTTAGTGCACAACTCATCCATGGGCAATTTATACAACATTTCAAAAGAACATATCCATTATAAGAAATTGACAATTACAAATTAAGAGGCAAAATTAAATCTTTTTCAAGCTGCAAAAAATGAAAAAGAAAAAAAAACACAATTATCAGAAAAATATGCTCCATATTTACAATTACAATCTGAAATACATGTGCAAATGTAATTTAATGCTAAAAAGAAAACAGAATAAGCACTAATTGTATCTGCTCTTGGACACCATTCTAAAGTTTGGGAGCCCTCAAAGTGAAACCCGTTGTAGTAAATGCATAAACTATTTCTCCTACAAATGGTTGGGAGAAAAATAGTGTCCTATGAAGATTTTAATATATGAATAGGACAACAGGAAGGGAGATACCTCTTCAGATATTTGGGTTCTAAATCATTTTTGGGCTTTGGAGGTGACAACTAACATATTGAATTCAGCTTGGTTGCAAATTCCTTAAGAACTGGTATAATGGAGCTCCACTGAATGAATCAGTGATCATCCTATTTGTTGAAATCTGCATCGGATGTTGCTTCTGGACCATTTTCAAAAATCAGTGATGGCTGGTAGTCCCAACTCATTGGGGTGGTAAATCCACTCTGGGTTTAACCCTGAACTTTAAAGGGGATATTGAAGATACTGAGCCTATTTGGGGGCTAGGTTTCATTGCTGTAGACACTTCCTTTCCCTAGTGATGTGAAAAGCCAACAGGTTCCTCTGTGTGTAATCTATATTACCGAACCAAAATTTTCCCAGAAACTGTTACCTATGGTCTCTACAGTGTTTGGATAGCATTGTGACCATTCACTACATCTTTGCCATTTTATTTTAAGGGTTCAAAAATTGTATTTAAGTAATTTTCAATTTCTTTCCAGCATGAATCAAGCTGTCCTACTCATTGTTTTATAGCACTTTGGGGAATCAATACTTTTATAAATCTTTCAAAGATTCATGATTATGCCTACTTTTTTGAGAGGATTTGTAATGTGCAATTACAATGATTTAATTTTCTTTATTTGTCTATTCATGGAAACCTATTCATTGCTGCCCTGAAACAATAATTCTCAAAGCAATATAGCAAATAACAAAGTGTACTCGTAAGATATGGTATGTTCTCCTGGACTGAGCCTTGCTGCCCAGGTCTCAGCAGTGACCAGGAGTCCACTGGCACAGATAAAACTAGTGTGCCAGCTGCACCCATTCCTTGCAACCTCAGGTCTGGCTATGGTGACACATGCCTTCATTACATCTTGTTGTAATGCTGTGACACACTCTATATGGGGCTGCCTTTGGAAACTGTTTGGAAACTTCAGCAAGTTCAAAATGCTGTGGCCATAATGTTGACTAGACCCAGTTATAAGGAGCATATAACTCCCTTGTTAAAATAACTTCACTGGCTACTTGTTTGTTTCTGGGCACAATTCAAAGTCCTGGTCATGACTCATAAAGCCCTATATGACTTAAGTCCAGACTATCTGAAAGACTGTATCACCCATATGAACCTGCCAGAGTGTTATGATCATCAGGGGAAAGTTTTCTTTCAGTGCTTGGTGAGTACACAAGAGAGAACCTTCTTGGTGGCTGCTCTCACACTGCAAGTTCCTTCCATGAGAGACTAGATTGGCCCCTTCCTTGCTTTCCTTTCACTAGCAGGTAAAGATGTTTTTTGTTTGAGCAGGTTTTTAATATGTGATCACTCACAGGGAAGCTTATTACTGAGGTGTGTGCTGTGTTTATGTTTATGTTTTTTTGTTTTTTGTATTTTTAACATAATTTTATACTGTTGAAATGAAATGATTTTCATTGCTTTTAAATTGTATTGGTAAGTTTTTAACTAATTTTATTTGTGATCCCTCTCTGGAAGAAAGGTAGCATGTAAAAGAAAGAAGCAAACATGTTGGGTTTTAACATTGCTCAGTAGGACTGACATACACTTTACAAGAAATTCCACACCTCTCTGGAACTGCCTATTGCAGAAGTAGTTCAATAACAGTGATCAAGATATCTTTCAGGGAAGCTTGTCAGCCATTCCTGTTCTTCTTAACAACCTCAAATGGGTTTCCAAAGGAATGCAGATTTTCCTGGAATCTAGTTTACAAGACTACTGGACTAGCAGAGAGCTGTCACTATCATCCCAGAGGTATCTGACCTATATATCAATTCATTGAAGAACATTTCACCTTGTCGTTCAGTAAAAGCTCCCAGTGTAGCTCACAAGTAACAATCAGAATAATAAAAGGGCACTAAGGATAACCAACAATTTTAAAAAGTAAAGCAATAAAGCAAATGCTACAGAGGAATAGCTGGTGCTTAAAGGGAATAGGAGAACGAAAAGGTTTCTCACTAAAATTACATAAGATTTCAACTTATTGAGAGCATACAACTGCCTAAAGATAGCACTAACAATTGGGAAACCACCTCTAAGAAGGTAATCTTGAAGACTGGAGCCTACCTAATTTTTGGAGATCAGAAATCTCAGTGTATAGCTAGCTATTTACAGTGGGCCCTTGGTATCATCAGGGGTTTGCTTCCAGGACCCACAGTGGACACCAAAAACAGTGGATGTTCAGGTCCCATTAAACACAATGGTGTAGTAAAATAGTGTACCTTATATAAAACGGCAAAATGAAGGTTTGCTTTTTGGATTTAAAAAAAAAATATTTTCAAGTCATATTTGAATCTACGGATAAGGAATCCGTGGATACTGTATGAGAGAGGACAATCTAATCCAAAAGCTTTGTTCATGACCCTTCAGAAATGCTCAAGTTCAGGTCTAGTCTGTTTCAAAGAACTCTTCTTCACTTTGTATATCTCTCAAAATCTGCCTGAATCAGCACAGTTTGGTTCTGGATATGAGATTCCTCCAGATTTCTAATATTTTAAAATCCTTAATATTTTTTCACCATCTATAGCATTGTAGGATAGTGAAATACCCTTTCTCTGAATGTTTCTGAATGTCTATAATTTAGTAACCAAGGGATGATGAATATGGGACTGTTTAAATTCATTTTATATATCTATATTTTCTGTTTTTAATACATGGATAGTTACGCACCCCGTATCCAAAGGATATTATGGAATATAAATCCAGAATGTTTTATAATTTCATAATCAATGCAAGAAATTTCATTTGCTTCTTCTTACTGTTTTATCAATTTCCTCATTTGGGACACTGAATTATGTATTGATTTAGTGATCTTTGGTTGCTAGTTCACCATCTTCCATATGGAAAAGTTGTGAAGACCATATATTTGTAAAAGATATATAGTTTTTTATTAAACTTTGTCATGTGAATGAATTTCACAGGGTTTATTAATTTCTGTATTCCATTCCGCATTCTGCATTTGGCAAAGCATGCACAAAGTCTGACTTGTTTGAATGACATTTGGGGAAAGGGATAGAAAAATTATGTCAGATAGCTCTGGGTGTACAGATGGAACTATAAAAAGTAAAAGGCAGCTTCTATACTAACTTCCGTGGGTATGGAACAGGGGAGGAAGTGGTGGTCTGTCAGTTCATAGAACATGTTCCTCCAATTCTGTACTAGTTACAGTGAGGTCTGTTTAACATGTCTTTAAACAAGTTTTTTGATTAAATTGATTGCTGATCAGGGATGTAAATATATTTTCATATTTGGTCATCCCTGAAGTGAAATAATGTGAAAAGTAGGATCTTCATATCCATTTTTGGTAAAAAAAAAATATATGAACCTCCACAAATTCTTTGATATTTAAGAAAAGGGATGGAAATCATCAATATCATCATCATCATCATCATCATCATCATCCATTTATATCCTACCTTCAAGATGCCTACAGCTATTCCATATGTGCATACCAGTACATCCTACTACTTCTGAATATCAGTTTCTGGGAAATAACCATGGGAGAAGGCTATTGTCATTATATCCAACAGACATCAGATTAGCTACTGTCTTCTGGACAAGGTAGGACTTTAGTCTGATCAGGTTGGCCCTTCCTATGTTGGAAGAAGGTTGGCCAAGCCAGACTGGAAGGTGAATCTTTATTCAGCACTAGTGATGGAAAGCATTCCCTATTGCTTTGGAGGTGGAGGGGACTCACTTATAGCTTCAGGTCAGACTACAGGACACACATGACCTTTTCTTCCAACAGCATATGACCACCTCCTATTCCTAGCACCTAGTGCCAGAACCAACCACCTCCCTTTCCCTAGAACTAGGACAGATCTTATTAGAGGAAGATGTCTCTGATATATAAACCATACAGAAGGAGAGGGAGAGAAAGAGAGAGAGGAGGGAGAGAGCTGTTTCTGCCCAGTACATTAGGTACCACCTATTCATATTACATTCAAGGAAGGGGAAAGCAGGAAAGACCAAATATGGAGAAGGAACTTTTTGGATGCACAAAAATATGTTTTATTGAGCTAAGCATAGTCTTCTTTTTCCTTGCCCTTCTCCTCAAGTACAAGTAGAGCAGTAGTGGTGGTGAAGTAATTCTAACATTTCCAACAGAGTTTGGAGACAAAAGGATGGAACTGATTTTGCTTTTTAGACTGCATTTGAAAAATTCATGTTCAGTCTGTGCAAGGCTCTATAATTCATATTTTATGTCCACATTAATACTTTCATACCTGCCTATCAGCCTCCTCCTGAAAGTGTGCTTTTGTTGTTGTACTGCCTTTGAGTTGACTTTGACCAATGGAATCCCTATGAATGGGAGACCTTCAAGTCACTCTGTCCTCAGCCATCCTGCTCAGCTCGTGTAGATTTGTGGCCATGGCTTCTCTGATTAAGTCTTTCCATCTGGGATGGGGGTCTTCCTCTTTTCCTATTGCCTTGCACTTTACCAAGCATTATAGTCTTTCTAGTGAGTCCTATCTTCTCATGCTGTGACTATGATAAAGTGGGACCCTGTTATCTGCAGTGGATCCATTCCGGACCCCCCCCCCCCGATACAAAAAAACACAGAATGTCAAGTCTCATTGTCCCTAATGGATGCATGGCCATTAGGGACAATGGAACTTTAGATAAGCCCCCATACAGCACTGTGGTACAGACCCTGACAAGGAGGCAGAGGTAGGGAAGGAGGGGATTGGGGCCAGACCAAGCCTACCAAGGATCATGCAGGAAGTCTGGTGAAGAGGTGAGGCCCAGCTGGGGGGCTTAGGGCTCTATTTGGAGCTGGTCTGGGCTGTGCAAGGACCACCGCTGCTGCCACCACCACCACACTCCTAGGGCAACTGAGTCGCAGTTGGAAAGGGTCTGGATGGCCAGGCCATGCTGCCCCTGACTCTGCCCCCACTCTGCTGGATGAGGATGAAAATTTCTGAGGTACTGTGCTCCAGCCTTTTTTCTTCTCCCCTGGCTGCCGAGAGGCTCTTTGGGGGTCCTTAATAGTGGCATGGCCATGTGTACATGCCACCTTTGGGGACAACCGGGGGTTTGCCATCCGCAGATGCTGAAATCCATGGATAGCAAGTCTGCAGATAAGGAGACCCCACTGTTACAACAACTTCAGTTTAGTCATCTTTCCTTCCAGGGAGAGTTTGAGCCTGATCTGCTCTAGGACCCATCCATTGATCTTTTTAGTGGCCCACCGTATTCTCAGACCTCTTCTCCAGCACCACACTCAAATGATTTGATTTTTCCCCTATCAGTTTTCTTCACTGTCCAGCTTTCACAAGCATACATAGAAATGGGAAATAGAATGGTATGGATAATCCTAACTTTAGTTTTTAATGATATATCTTTACACTTGTCTAGTTCTTTCACAGCTACACTTCCACATTCTAGTCTTCTGATTTTTCGACTGCAGTCTCCACCATGATTGAGCCCAAATATGGAAAATCTTGAAGTATTTCAGTCTCTTCATTGTCTACTTTAAAATTACATAGATTATCAGTGGTCATAATTATGTTTTCTTGATGTTCAGCTGTAAACCTGTAAATAGTATTTCCATGACAATTTGTGCTATACTTTGGTCAAAGGAACCAGTATCCCCTCAAGTTATTTCATACCAAAACTGACAAGATCCCTCATAGGTATCAGAACCTATGCATAGATTTATCAACAATGAAATTCAAAATATTGTGTTATATAACTTGGAAACTTTGAATTGGACCTAAATTTACTTATACTTAAAGCAGACTCAATGACATATATGGGATTTCAAATAGTCATTGATAAAGTGCAATTATAATTGCTTCCTTATAGTCAATTCCCAAAATAGTTGGTTTATATAAATTTAATATTAGGATCCAAGAAGGGAAGGTTTTGACTGAAAAAATAAATAAAAACTGCTAAAGAACAGACACCCACCCCAATATGCCATATTTTAATATCCAATTGTGTCTAATTATGGAAGAATATGTACTTACTTGCCCAGTGCAAAACATTCCATCTTAACTGTAGATCCCTTAGCAGCTGTAACTGTGTATGGAAAATGGACTTCAATTTTCGGCTCATATTCCCCCATCGCACCTGGGAAATAAAGAATGGTCTTTAAAAATAAAATGGATGTCAATGTTGATTTCCATGTGTACACATTTATTGTCAGAGCCCTGTGACAATGCTATTAAACCATTAGCAGTAAGGTTCATCATGGAAGGAAAAAGTTTATTATTTGGGTCAAACTCCAAATATCCTGTAAATGATTTTTCAATATTATCAAAGCAACATCTTACCTTGAAGGAGTGGATAATTATGTCTCATGGTGTTGCAGTTTAACTCAATGCTAGGAAAGACTAGGAAATGGAATTTTTGAGGCATTAACAAAAAATGAGCTAAATTTCATAGAATCATAGAATCATAGAGTTGGAAGAGACCACAAGGGCCATCCAGTCCAACCCCCTGCCATGCAGGAACTCCCAATCAAAGCATCCCTGACAGATGGCCATCCAGCCTCTGCTTAAAGACCTCCAAGGAAGGAGACTCCACTACTCTCCGAGGGAGTGTGTTCCACTGTCGAACCGCCCTTACTGTCAGGAAGTTCCTCCTAATGTTGAGGTGGAATCTCTTTTCTTGCAGCTTGCATCCATTGTTTCGGGTCCTAGTCTCTGGAGCAGCAGAAAACAAGCTTGTTCCCTCCTCGATATGACATCCCTTCAAATATTTAAACACGGCTATCATATCACCTCTCAGCCTTCTCTTCTCCAGGCTAAACATCCCCCATATATGTCATTTGTTCTTCTGATAACTGTCACAACCAAAACAATAGTAACAATAGGTGTTTCCAATCCTCAGAATAAAATATCCAACTAATATCCATGCCTATGAACCTTTGTGTGTGTGTGTGTGTGTGGAGCGGGAATAAACCAAAGAGGCTTCATTCTGAATTGCTCCCCAGGTTCAAACACCAGATGGGATAAAATTAGATTGGATAAAGTTTATCAAGATAACTCATGCATTTCTAGACAGATAGTAGACAAATAATAGTTTCTGGGCAGTTGAAGTATTCAATATTTTTTCCTAGCAAAATGTGTTCACATTCCATGGAGATGTGTGCTATGGGGAAATGGTGATGAACACATAAAGGTTATGCCAACTGTGGAGATGCACACATGTATGTACATCACTTGACTTTGTCATGTTTGAGTCTTGTACACTTGGGAACAGGTGGTTGATTCATTGTGGGTGAGATAGGGATAGAATATTTTTCAAATATTGAAAAATCTTTTTTAAAAAGTGTTTTGTTTTGTTTTTGTTTTTGTTTTAGCATCATGAAACCCTGACAAGGAGGATCCTGGACAGGCTCAGATTTTTGAAGTTCAGGACTTATTCTGTGTAAAAATCACAGCAATGTTATTTCTGCACATAATCCTGGGCAGAAAGTGCTATAATTGGAGACCTATTCTATGCAAAATTCATACATGGGTAATTTTTATAGAAAGTAGCATTTTCTGCACATAAAATAGTATTTCTATGCAGGGGTATTATTTTCTCGATAGAAAATAATGTTTCATGTGAAGAAAATACTGCTTTTTTCCGTGAAACAACAAATTTTGCTGAGAATTAGTCCTTAATTGCCAATAGGCATTAAAAACTACATGGTTTTCAAATATTTTCTTGTAGTGGGAATAAAATTGCTAAACATTTTACTCATTGCTTTCTTGGAGAAGAAACCTAGCTAAGGATTACATCCGTAGTGTGAGTTAAATTTTAGTTAATATGATGGTTCAGTCACACTTGCAAGCCATAATTGTATCTGAAGGCACCAGTATTTATTTTATTTCTAGTCATTGCATCTTCAATGATATTGGCTAGTGAGGAACACAAATAAAATTACATCTTTTCAAGTTGTAGCAGGAGTGGTGTGATTCTAGATTTATAAAGGTTTTATGAAGATTTTTCTTAGGATATAACAGCAGTGCTCAATCAGAGAGAGAGAGAGAGAGGAGGAGGAGGAGGTAGTAGGGCTCCTAATGGAGTTTGCAAGTTCACTGACTGAACAAACCTACCTAAATTACCCTGTATCTTTCAAAATATTACCCAATGAGTCTGATCTCTAATTCAAGCACCAAATGGCAATCACAGTTCTAAGGCTGCAGAACTAATCCAGTTTGACACTGGATCCCCTGGACAGAAATAACTATAGACCAGTCTCCTTGCTGCCATTTTTAAGCAAGGTGATCGAGAGGGTAGTTGCCTCCCAGCTCCAAGCTATCTTGGATGAAACCGATTATCTCGATCCATTTCAAACTGGCTTCAGGACAGGATTTGGGGTTGAGACTGCCTTGGTTGCTCTGACCGATGACCTCCGCTTGAGCACCGACAGGGGTAGTGTGACCCTGCTGGTGCTCTTGGACCTCTCAGCGGCCTTTGACACTATAGATCATGCCATTCTCTTGGATCGGCTGAGAGAGCTAGGAATCGGAGGCACTGCTTTGCAATGGTTCCGTTCCTTCCTCTCTGGCAGATCCCAGAGAGTGAGGCTCGGGGACAGTTGCTCTTCTAAAATAGAGCTTAATTGTGGCGTCCCTCAGGGCGCCATCCTGTCTCCGATGTTATGTAACATTTATATGAAACCGCTGGGAGAGATCATTCGGAGGCATGGAGCGCGGTGTCTTCAGTACGCTGATGACACCCAGATTTATTTCTCCATGACCAAATCATTGTCTCAGACTTCTGACGGCATCTCTCCTCTCAATGACTGCCTTGGAGCGGTAATGGATTGGATGAGGAAAAACAAATTGAAGTTGAATCCAGACAAAACAGAGGTGCTCACGGTTACTGGTCCGAAGCCGGGTCCGGGATTACAGCCCCCAGTCCTGGATGGGGTCACACTCTCCTCCAAGGACTGTGTGCGCAGTCTGGGGGTACTCCTTGACTCGTCGCTTCACATGACTAGTCAGGTGAATGCGACAGTCAGGAGTGCCTGTTATCAGCTTCGGCTGATACGCCAGCTGTGCCCATACCTGGATAAGAAAGACCTGGAAACCATTGTGCACGCACTGGTAACCTCACGTCTAGATTACTGCAACGCACTCTACATGGGGCTACCCTTGTGCCTAACTCGGAAACTTCAGTTGGTGCAAAATATGGCAGCCAGATTAATCACCGGAACATCCAGGAGGGAGCATATTACACCAGTGCTGAAATCCCTCCACTGGCTGCCAATTAGTTTCCGGGCGCAGTACAAGGTGTTGGTTTTGACCTTTAAAGCCCTACATGGCTTGGGTCCAACTTATCTTAGGGACCGCCTCTCCCCATATGAGCCCCCCCGTGCCCTTTGGTCAGCCAGAAAGAACCTACTGCAACAACCGAAGTCGAAGTCGACACAGACTTCGCAGAGGGCATTTTCCGCCATTGCCCCTAAATTATGGAATGGCCTGTCGGATGAGATCCGTCTCATTACAACACTTACTGCTTTTAAGAAAGCAGTTAAGACGGATCTCTTCCGGCAGGCCTTCCCGGAATAACCTTCCTCAGAGAATGAACACTGAACTCTCTCCTCCTCAAGCCTTTTGTTATTTTGTTGCTTGTATTTTTTATTTTATTGTCATATAGTCATATAGTTATTTGTTTTAATATATTCTCAAGTTTAATTCTGTTTTAAGGGGTGTGGGAGGGATGTGGGTGGAGGGATTGGGATATTGGATTGTCTTTTAATCATTGTATTTTAATTGCTGTAAGCCAACCCGATTGCGTTGCAGAGGGGCGGGTTAAAAAATAAAACTTATTATTATTATTATTACTTTAACTCAATGCTAGGGAATTCTTAGAATTGTAGTTTTGTAAGACATTTAGCCTTCTCTGGTATCACAACAAATTACAAATCCCAGGATTCCATAGTATTGAGCCATGGCATTTAAAGTGGTGTCAAACTGGATTAGTTCTGCAGTACAGATGAAGCCTCAGTCAGCCTGTGGTCACACAAAGGTATCCTGGGAGGCAGTTTCAGATACAAGGGCCACCAAGAGAGAAAACAAGTAGCTATTTTAGGGATCAGGAGGACATTGGATGGATGGTGTGATAGAGCCAGATGAATGAAGATCACAGTAAGGGATGTGCAAGAATATAAGGGCCAAGAACATTTTTTGAAGATTAAAATGTGGAATGTGGATAGGATTCAGAAATAAACAGGAAACCAATATAGGGATTCCAAGGAGAGATATCATGTGGTCAGCCATGAAAGAGGTGAATAATTTTTGCTGCATGTATTCATTTTTATTCAGTAAATCTTGTTCAAGATTCATGTGCATCAATGATCTTTGATGGAAGACTGAAGTTAACAGCTGTCTTTCTACATACGCAAAGGAAGATTGATGTCCTTATCTCCCATTTTTTTGTGAAAGAATACTTTGATCAATTTTTACAATCCAGTAAGGGTTGTAAATACATGGAGAGAGATTCCTACATACCTCTAGTAGCAGGGATATAGAACTATGCTTGCATAAACATCTCTTGGTTCATCTTGAAAAGGACTAGACAGTATTTTGCAAATATTCACAGTGAAATGCTTGCAAATCAAATCAATGATGCCTGAATTAATTTCTATAGGCAGATTTAAAATTGAGGCATGCCCCCAAAATGTGTGTGTATGGCAACCCTAAGGTAACCCTGCCATTGGGACATGCAAGGAATCAGTGGAAATATAGAGATCTCTACATTTTGTATGGAATGCTTTTAGGAGAACATTTGTAATATGTGTGCATGTGGGGGTGAGGGTTGGTTAACCCATCCACAACCCACCATATGATGACCATAATGAGCAAATAATTCCCACAATAGGCAAATCTTGATGTCTGGAGGAGAGGGAACTAGTGTATGGCAACCCAAAGTTGGTTGGGGCACTCATGGTAGCTGGCAATGGTGTGGAGGAGTACTAAACAAAGGGAAGGAAGAATGAGTGGCAGAGCACAAAGAAAGAACAATGAGAGAGAGAGAGAGAGGGCAGGAGAGAAGAGAAATGGCAAGGAAAGGAGAGCAATAAAAGAGTTTACAGTAGAAAGAAACTAGTACAAACTGAATGGTTACCAAGGTAGAGGGAGGGAAACAGAGAGAGATCACCTTGAAAGGCAGGGGAGAAAGAAATGGAACCCTGGGTTGAAGCTGTCACTAATGATTTCTAAGCTGGGTAAAGCTGGGTACTTTTGCTGTTGTTGTTGCATGTCTTCAAGTCATTTCTGGGTCATAGTGAACCTAGGGTGACCCTATCATCGGGTTTTCTTTGCGGGTTTCTTCAGAGGGGGTTTGCCATTGCTTTCCTCTGAGACTGAGATAGTGTGACTTGCCCAGGGTCACCCAGTGGGTTTCATGACCGACCTAGTACTTGGATGCTTGTCTAAGACATCATCATTTATGACTTTATAAATGTAAAAGGTACTCTTGAATACTTTAAAAACAACTGACCTAAATATCAAGTAACATTTAACTTGAATTGTACAGAAGATTTTCAGTATATGCAAGGAACTGCATGTTCATGATTCATAATCTTGTCTCAGACCATCACGTTCAATATTTACTGCTCAAATGCTCCAGGGTGTAGTCTCTGTATTTTATCAAATTAGTCTTCCAATGTTGAATTCAACTAGCCTTTTTTTCTCCAAGGAATTTCCCAGGATTTCCTCTGGCAATCTCAACGAAGTATCATGTGAAATCCCTGCTCTGCAGGGTTTTAAATTGGTAAAATCTCTACTGGTCCCACTTGAGACTGTGGAAGGAAAATATTATATTCACATCATCCCTACTCATCAGCTAGATGTTGCTCATCAAACTACTCTACTTGAAAAAAATATTAATATTGAATCCAGGGAATGTGGGAAGGGACCATATAGCGAAGAAATAAGCCTCTTATTATCTTAGAGCATATTTTTGAAATCTCTAGTACACTTGGCCCTCTGTAGCCACAGATTCAATGATTGAAGATATCCCCCCACCAAAATGATTCTAAAAAGCAAAACTTGATTTTGCCATTTTATATAATTGATAAATTTACTACCCCATTGTATATGGGACTTGAGCATTTTCCTATCCACAGGTAGTCACTGGAACCAAACCCCTGCAGATACCAAGGACTCACTGTTATAGGAGAGAGTAGAAATGAAAGCTGCTTAATAATCTAATATTATGTTTATGGCTGAGAGCCATGGTGGTGTTATGGTTAGAGCTGGAGTAAAATTTAAGAGAGAACCAGGTTCTAATCCACACAGAGGTATTAAATATATTGGGTGATCTTGGGGCAGGCAATCTGTCTCAGCCTGACCTTGCTCACAAGTTTGTTGTTCTGAGGATAAATATGGGGTGAGGAGGACAAACAAACAAACAAACCTGGGAATCAGGAGTTACCTTAACTGAGTGGTAGAATTAGTGCTTCCATGAAGAAGGGATATTCAATAGAAATCAAGGGTAAAGGTAAAGGTTTCACTTGACATGAATGTTTATTTGTAACTGACTATAGGGGATGGTGGTGCTCATCTCCATTACTAAGCTGAAGAGCCAGCATTGTCCAAGGACTGCTGTGGTGGTCATGTGGCCAGCATGACTGCGCTGAAAGCTATTACCTTTCCACTGAAGTGGTACCTATTTATTTACATGCATTTGCATGCTTTCAAACTGCTAGGTTGCCAGAAGCTGGGACTAGTGACAGGAGCTCACCCCATCATGTGGCACTTGGGCTATGAACTGCCAACCTTTCAACCTTACAACCATCAGAATTTGTGTCTTAACCACTAAGAGATGTGGTGGCTTAGGTTGGCAGTTTGAGGCCCAAGTGCCATGTGATGGGGTGACTCCCAACACTAGTCCCAGCTTCTGCCAACCTAGCAGTGTGAAAGCATGCAAATTTGAAGTACATAAATGGCCACCACTTTGATGGGAGTCGTCTTCAGACAATGCTGGTTCTTCTGTTTAATAACAGAGATGATCACCACCCCCTACATTCAGTTATGAGTAGACATTCATGGCAAGGGGAAACCTTCACCTTTAAAGCAAGGGTACATGATCATTTATGACTCATGGCCACACGTTATGCTGATGCATTCATGCATGTACCCATGACTCTCATCTCTCTTTCTCACTTGTTAAACTGAGGGCCTTTGCAGACTGCCAGAAATAGTGCACATTAAATTGAGGCACTGCCCTGGCTCAGTGCTAAGGGAATCATGGGAACTGTAATTTATTGTGACACCAGAGCTCTCTCACAGAGAAGGCTCAATGTCCCAGAAAATAAATACAATTCCCATGACTCCCTAGCACTGAACCAGGGCAGTGCCTCAATTTAATGTGCACTATTTCTGGCAGTCTGCAAAGGCCCTTAGTGTTTTTTTAAAGATATATTCTGTGCAACTACATAATCATAGAATCATAGAATCATAGAGTTGGAAGAGACCACAAGGGCCATCCAGTCCATTCTTAATGATCCATTAAACATACTCAGGTGATGCAGTGGTTAAATGCCTGTTATGCAGCCACTCACTCACTTACTGCCTTGACCAGGACCCTCATTTGAGATGCCTTTCAACAATTAAAGTCTACAACCTGCTTTCATTGTGACTTTCTTGAAATTCTCATATGGCTGCATTTGTGAGGCACAAAAGCCAACGTTCAGTTCATTCAGCTCCTTAAAGAGTCATAATGTCTGCCTTACATTATGTATATAAATTCCTTTCCCAATGTTCACTCAGCTAAAACAGACTGAGATATCAAGCAGGATAGCTTTCACTGTCTCTGATATCCAATTAAGCAAAAATGAGCAGTATAAAGGGGACATGATGGTCTGCTAAGAATGACCCACATGTGTCATGCAAACCACAACTGAGTGTAAACATCCTATCCTTTCCTTGATGCACAAGCTCATAAGCTCTTTCTTCCTCCTTCAGCTATAACAACCCCTAACGTCCATTATTTTACTGCCCATAGCAACAAAGTGCCTTTGTTACTCTGGAGTCATTCTGTCCTGAAGCCAAACATAATCATGTTGTGCATAATCAGGTTGTTTCAGCAGGCTGACAAGTGACAGAAAATGACAAACCACTCCAAGCTGGACTCCATGTCATATGCCAGGACCATGGGGGAAGCTGTCAGACAGATACTATACAGGGAAAGGCTTGGAGTTTGTGAAGAGAGAGGTAAATAAATATCTACGTTTGGAAAGGCCACCATGCCTACTAAGGTAAAACAAGCTTATAGATTTGTCTTTGATTAAGGAAGGAGACCTAATTCCACATTGCTGTCAGCCTAAAGAAGGAAGGAACTGAAATAGGGACTAGAGGACTGCTGTGTCCTTCAACATCTTGAAGATACTTAAGATTGGCCCATAGGGAAAAAAAATAACGCCCACAAGCAGGTATCTTCTTCTGTGGCAATATGTGTTAATGACCTGTCATGTAATCTTGTATGGCCAAGGTCTTGTACAACCAGATAAATCTTTCAACAGATAAATAGCAGACAGAGTAACAAAACACCTGCACTTTCCACTGACAGCAATAGTCAGTTTGTGTTGAATCAATAGTCAAGCGTAACTTTGATTTCACTAAATTATGTGAGCAATTCCTCAAGCAATCACCCATACTTGGTTTCTTCCTCTGTGGAGGATGAGTTCAGAATTTATTCTTGTACATCCTTAAGCCCTAAGAATTGATTTACAAAACAATGATCAAATGCAGACATTGCTTTATCTATAAATAAGGCTCACGCAACTAGTTGTAGTCAACCACATAGGACTGACTACATCAATTGTAAAAACTCCATAAGCTTGGGAAACTTCCATTTGCCTTGGAATGGGAAAAATGGCAGAAAGTGTGCAATGATGTTGTCAAGCATTTGTCAGGAATTACACCTACTTTCTATAGGCTTCAAGATGAGATGAAGCAGATGAAGACTGGGCAGTTAAAATGGACTGCAATTAGCAAGAACAGGGAGTCATACAACTCCAGAGAGTCTTAGAACTGTAATGTTGGATGATACCCCAGCAGTAATCAAGTCCAATACATTTGCAATATAGGATATCTACACCTGTTTTGCCTCAATGCCACTCAAGGTTTCCCTGATACAAAAGCACGAAGGCTTCTTGAGAATCCAGTGTCCTTCACCTACAAAATGGGCATGTAGCCTCACAAAGAATGGAAACATGGAAGTATCTTTTTTGTGTTGCAAATGGATATTAAATTTCCTGAACTTTGAGAATCTCCCAGTTGCCACATGGCCAGAAGGAGGAGGTGCGAGCCTTCAAGATGTGCCCCTCCATACCATACTAAGAAGAGAAACATCAAAATGCAGGCCTATGAATAACATCTTCAATTTTCCCCTCCTGTTTGGTTTGTAATACCTTGCCTGATGAAGAAGCCAGTGAAGCTTCAAAAGCTCACAATATGTGCATTGTGCATTTGGTTGGTCCAACAAAGGTATCACCTTTATTTTTGTTGTTACTGGAATTGCTATATGGCCAACATGGTTACCCCTGTATGTTATTAGGATATCTACATGTGAGAAAAAGCAATTTAACCTTTATTTTAAAAATTTAAGTGAAAAAAATGCTAATGCATTCCAAACTAGTTTATTCTACTGTCGAACAGCTCCCACATTCAGGAACATATTCCCAGTGTTTAGAGAGAAACTCTTTTCTTGCTACTTGCATTCTTTGGTTCCTGTCATTTTCCCTGGATCAAGAGAAAACATGCTTAATTCTTCTTCTATGTAACAGCTCTTCAAACTGGCTGTAATATCACCTCTTCATCTTCTGTGTACAGGCCAACTCCCTAAAGTAGTCTTCCAGGTGTTGTTGAACTGCAACTCCCAGCATCCTTCACAATTGGTTATATTGGTTTGGGCTATTGGGAATTGAAGTCCAACCTCTTCTGGAGGGATGAACAATTTCCAGCCCTTACATATTGCTTGATTTCAAGAAACCTCCCCATCTTCATTGCTCTCTTCAGGCAACCCTTCACACTCCATATTGATGACACAATATGCTTTTTACACTGTGGTGCTTAGAACTGCACACTGTTCTTCAGATGAGGTCTCACCAAAGCAGAACCAAATGTACTATCACTTGCCTTGATCTGGAGACTATACTTTGACTGATGCAGCTTAGAATTGTGTTAGCCTTTTCTCCTCAGACAGGGTTGACACAGAAACTTTTATCAATGATCATATTCACCTTTGGAAATGCTACCTTTGAGGTTTTAGGGCTTGCAGAGCAAAAGAGAAAGAAATGTAATTCTACTGAGGAAATTATAGACCAACACTTCCACCATATTTTTCTGTCCCATGATGATGCTACATCATGATGTAACCTCATGTAAAATAAGACATCATAGGACAATATGGTGACCAGTCCAACTCAATTTTCTGTTTTGGTGGGATGGATACAGGGCTTCAGAGGTAAATGAGAAATGAGATAAATTGCCTGTATTTTTTTTCTAGCAAAACTACCCTATTTACAAGCATATTGGTTGATTTCATGGCTGCTTTGAAGGGGGAAAAATGCATGTATGTTTGAATTAATTTTTTGTCAAATCAACTTTGACTTATGGCAACCCTATGAATGAGAGACCTTCAAATCACCCTGTTATTAAGAGACCTGCTCAAGTCTTGCAAACTCAAGGCTATGGCTTCCTTGAGTATCCATGTGTAATGTGGTCTTTCTCTTTTTCTACTGCCTTCTACTTACCAAGCATTATTATGTTTTCTAGTGAGTGTTGTCCAAAAGTATAACAGTGTCCAATGTACAACAGTCTCAGTTTAGTTATCTTGGCTTCTAGGGAAAGTTCAGATTTCCTTTGCTCTTGGACCCATTATTTTGTCTTTTTGGCAGTCCATGCTAACTGTAGAACATTTCACCACCACTTGTACCACATTTCATATGTATGAATTCATTCTTTCACTGATTCATGTAATTTATATTCTATTTACCTCCATATCTGGGAACCCAAGGTGGTCCACAATATGAATTAAAACAAGGTATAGTGGCTCAAGTGATTAAGACGCTGACTCTGTTGATTGCAAGATCAACAGGTTGGCAGTTCGAGGCCTGGGTGCTGCATGATGGGGAGAACTCCTGTCACTAGTCCCAGCTTCTGCCAACCTAGCAGTTTGAAAGCATGCAAATGCAAGTGGATAAATAGGTACCACTTCAGTGGGAAGGTAAACAGTGTTCTGTGCAATCATGCTGGCCACATGATCACACAGTAGTCTCTGACAATGCTGGATCTTTGGTTTAGTAACGGAAATGGGCACCGTTCCCTATGGTCAGACACGACTTGACAACCCTGTCAATGGGGAAACCTTTTACCTTACCTATATGCATTAAAAACTAGCAATAAAGAATATTAAATAATACATAAGCTATCTTATTCAATATTTTAAAATCATATAAAATCATTTAAAAAGAAGACAAGAACATAAAAATTCAGCACACAACCTCAATTACAGACCTTTCCATATGGTCATGTTGGAGATTAGCACATTGGCTTAAAGTACCTTATCCCTGATGGGATAAAGATGCATTTAATTTTCAGAAAAGGTGTTATTGCATTCAGCCATGGCCAAGTGAATGCAACCTGTATATAGCCCAGATGCCAGCTGGGCTTATCCTGCAGCTTTTCAAAAACAAGATTTTCCCATTCTTGAAAAGCCACATGATAACCCCCACTGGCATCTGGGCTGTATACAAGTTGCATCCGCTTGTCCATGGCTTAAAGTGATAAAATTTGAAAATTTGAAAATTAAATGCGCCTTTGCCCCATCTGGGATAAGGCACTTTAAAGCCAATGTGCTAATCTCCATTGTTTCCAAATACTTGTTCAAATAGAAAGATCTTTAGTTGCTAGTGAAAAGAGAGCAAGGATGGGACCAGCCTAGTCTCTAGTAGCAAAGAATTTTACAGCTGGAAGGCTGTCTCCTGTGTCCTCAGCTGATATACCCAGGAAGATGATGGGACTGAGAGAAAGCCCGCCCTTAAGGATCTTAAAACTTGGTCAGGGTCATACAGGGAGATACAAGCTTTCAGATAGTCTGTATCTAAGCTATATAGGTAATAACCAGCCCAGATGTGAACCAGTAGCCAGAGATATTGGGGTGAAGGAAACCACCCTGAAGCTGAGCTGCCCCTTTGAACGCTGGATCAGGGCTGTGGTAATCACATGCCATGGCCTCAATCCAGTGTTTTTCCCACCCCAAAAGAAGTGGCAAAATGCCACTCCATTTTGGGATGGAAAAAAGCAGCCCTTGCCACCACAGCAGTGGCTCTTCTGTGTTTCTTCAGTGCAGCATGTAAAAATGCTGCACTGCAGAAATGTCATGATGGTGCCTACCGTGTATGCTATGGCCCCACTCCACCTTGATGCTGGCTTTTCTTGCTGGTCTGTACAGCCCCATTGTTTCATCAAGGGAGTTAGATGTTCCCTACAACAATGGGAAAATGACATGGGAGAATGACACAGGGAAAAGTGTGTGTGTGCGTTTAAACTATTTCTGCCAAAGCCTTGGATTCAATGTAGATTAAGCCCCCTTTAGAAAAATCGTAAGTTCCAATATCTTTTTCCTATACCACATGTAATTTAATTTATCAATTGGTTGCCATCTAAGACCAACCTGTGACTATACATTTTTAGGTAAATTCTGATGAGTGAAAAGAAGAGAAAGTGCATAAACAAAACTTTCTGTGGTATTTCTCAAGAAAAAAGATAACCAACAAGCCAAAACAATTTTCTTAACTGCTTGAAAGGTAATTGAAATAACCACACTTTGTTTTAATGAGACAACAAATGTTTTTAGCTCCTTGAGTTTCCCCTTTCTTATCCTGGGAAAGTTGTCTGTAGTTTCTTTAATCAAAACATTTTTACTGCTTTCATTGGGTAACTGAGACCCACAATTTCATCCTAAAAACTGTTTTTTCTACTGGTTGTAAACACTTATTAAATAATTCTTCAGCATTTCTAGGGCAGTGTAAAAAGCAGTTAATGAAATGGTGCATGATCTATTATTTTCCCTGATGAAACTTTTTATCTCTTCAGATAGAATTTTAAATTGTTTCTGTAAGTCTGCGTAAAGTGAGATTGAATTGTATGGAATGACTGATTGTCAAGGACATCTGCAGAAATGAGGTATTCATTTTATTCCTAATCCATTCAAGGATTTCTTGATGTTTTTATTTAATTTGCTTCCTATCAAGGAGATGTTTCCCTTTGAGGCAGAACTCTGAGGAAATAAAAGATTAATATAAAGACAAGTGAATTCCTACACTCTTGCAGGATTTGACATAAAACTATAATGTTATTCAGCTGCCTCAATGAAGATAAATATATAGACATGTTGTCATAGAAGCCTTCTTGTCATAAGATGCCAAGTCCCAATGGTATTACCTACAATCGAGAATTCTAAATATTAGCCCATGGAATTTCAAATTCACAGAAAGGATTGTTATTGGATTGTTCTGAATTTATTTATTTTCATCTATGAGCACCTCCCCCTCCAACAAACAGCACAACCACATGTGTTGAAATGATCTTCTCCCCTTAGTTTTCCTTATCAGTGCCAGTCAAGGGTACATGAAAACAGCCTGACTAATTTCTTCTGTCTTTGATTTTTTTTCTTTTGGAACATGCTGTGATTTCATTCTTGCTCAACCAATGTCAGCAGAGTAGAAAGGAGGCCAAGTCTCTTGGGCAAATATTCAGGTGGGCATCTTCTGTCTTTTAGCATCTTGTTTGGTGCATCCTCATTTCTCCTTGGTTATCCTATTCTCAGTCCCTTCCTTCTTCAACATCTTCCTAAGCCCCTTGCTCCCCTCTATCTCTTGCAGCTTTTCTCAGCTTTGGGTCTCCAGATCTTGGGTAATAATTGACTATTGGGACTTGTAGTCTAGCACCATCTGGGCACTATCTGGGCAGTAAAAGCTGGGAAAACCTAATAATGGCTCGTGTCCTGTTATTGACTAACACATGTGTAAGTTCTCCTACAGAAAAAGATGGTTAAATGAGGAAATTCATATTCAGTTAAAGTTTCAAAAAACAGAGTTGCATGTGCAGTATCATAGTGCATATGTTGCTATTGACTTTGTGTAACCACTATGAGCATTGGTTTGGCCCAGTGAGTGGGGAAGGAAGGGTCCGTGCTTGCTGGTTGAGTTTATGAGGAAAAAAGTGTGTTGGAGCTGGAGAGGATATGCAGTTGCCAGTGCTAAGGAGTAGGTCCATTTCACCTTCAGTAAGGTTGCTATATTTTTATTTACATATCTAGGAATGTAAAGAGTGAAAAGTAAACCCCAATTACTTTAGAGTCACCATAAGTCAGAAACAACTTGAACACACACAACAATTTAGGAGTGAACAAAAGGTTAAATCTTGGCTATGTAACATCTGTATTCCATTTACTTCTATTTTGTATTTTTTTATTTAGGGCTTTAAGGTTGCACCAAATGTTGCCAAAATATTGAGTAGTGCAGGCAGAAGAGACCTGCAATCAAGTCCTGCATTTACACTTCCTTGGATACATGGAACTCTGGGGATAGTATATATGTGTCAAATATTAATATATAATTTCTTATGTTCTTGTTAAAAATGTGTGATTCTCCCTTATCCAAAATGCTTGGGCAGACTTGTTTTGGATTTTGGAGTTTTTTGGGTTTTGGAATATTTGTATATACATCATGAGATATCTTGGAAATGGGATCCAAGTCAAACCTGAAATTCATTTCTTTCATATATACCTTATACACATAGCCTGACAAGAACTTTAATATTTAATTTAATTTAAATATTTTAAATCATTTTGTGCATGAAACAAAGTTTGTATACACTGAACCATCAGAAGGCAAAGGTGTCACAATCTCAGCCATCCATATGGATAATTTTGGAATATTTTCGTATTCAGAATTCCAGATAAAGGAGACTCAACCTATACTGAGATGTATAGAGCATTTGTGTTTGCAATATTAAATTATAGATGGTCACACAGTACCCAGAAAGAGGTACATTTGCACATGCAGATGCACATTGTGTCTTGAGTCCTGGACAGACTTGTGATGTCCAGCCTGGACTGTTTAAATTCTCCCCTGCATTTTCCTTCATTTTTAGTCGGTCCTTAGTATGTTTGAGCATAGGAATTTTCCATTGTATTAGTTTGTGGGAGGAGCTGTAGGAATCCCCTGCATTTTTTTAGTTTTTGGTTTGCCCCTTCCCAGCAAGCTCTGCTTCAGCTTGGGATTTTTAGTTTTTCTTAGGAAGGCTTGGCTTTATCTGTTTGGTGGCAAACAGCACAGACAGACAGAAAGGGCATTTCTTACACCATTTAGCCAATTTATTTACCATTTAGCCAATTTATTTACCATTAGCCAATTTAGTTACCATTTAGCCAAATTAGTTATCAAAAGCAGTCAATTAAATTAAATATCAACAACAAAGAAGTCAAGAGCACCAGAAGCTGAAAGACCCTGCACCATCTTCATTGAGTAGGAGATCAGTCCAAGATCAAACCCAGAGAGATGAAAACTCTGAAGACTGCTGAAACCTAAACTGTAAAGTACCTTTTATTTTAAGCCTGTTAGAGCTGGGGAGGAGAAACCCTTTTCTTTTGTTCTTCAAAATAAATTTCCCCCTTTTGGACTTTCCATTCAGCACTGGAGCCTTTTTGGGGTAAAAGAGTTTGATCTCACTATGGTACTGGCATTGCACACCCATATTTGCCACCACTTTTAGTTGGGTGTGTCTTCACAAGACTTGTGCATATTGTAATCATGCATTTCCTGTTGTTTTCACCTTCATTGTGCACCGTTACAACACACTAATACACAATTATCACATAATTCCAGGAGCGTACGTTTACACTCCATCTCCTTGATGAGAGATCTCAGTCATAGTTTTCTTCACTTTCCCCTCTCCTCGTCTTTTTAAAAAATCTTCACTTTAAAAGGAATATTCTGTTCTTTCTGCAAGGACTCCCATTAAATAATAAATAAATGTGTTCAGGCTGTTCCTTGGCCATTATTTCAATCTTTCCTTCAATCTCCATCTCTCTGTGCCTTCTTTCGGTATTTGAAATTCGTATGGTATCACAGCAGCATAACCAATGGCTAATGAAGCCTCACAGACTGACAGGTTATCAGCCAAATTACCAAGAGCAAAGTGCTAAGGTTGCAGTTTCTTAGCTTTCCATGTTTTAAGGGGAAATGTAATTCACATATCTCTGTCGTCCACACATAAGCTCTGGGTACAGTATGATAATATAGATCATTAATGTAACATGGTGAAAAGCACATGATTTGAGTTCATAAAAATATGTGCCTACTCTAGGTTTTGACACTAACAAGACAAACAAAACCACTCAGTCCCTATAACACATCCAGGTGAATTATCACACTGTTCCTGGTGACCAAGTTCTGTTCCATGAGCAAAGTATTAGACAGACACCCCTCATTTTACATGCATTGCTAAGATAAATTCATTTTAACAGAGAAAGCTCTTATGTCCTTCTTCAACTTGCATCAGCATGAGCAACGGTGCTATTTGAAAGTGGATTTAGACTAGATAGAGACTGATATGGTGAAAAGAGAAGAGAGTAAAGAGAAAGAAGGAAAGAAAATTTATTTACTTTCAATTTAAGATAGTCACTGTGTTCAGATATGAGAGAAAGAAAATTTATCAAGGCTGGTAACAAGGAAGTAATGAATGGTGTATGAATTTATATATTTGTTTTTGATTGTATGTTCTTTGTATATATATGTTTATGCTTTTGTGTGTAAAAAAGGAATGTGTGAAACTTTATTAATGTCATTTTAAACAACTTTAATAAAAATATTAAAAAACAAACAAACCATGAGCAACGGTGCTAAAATAATCTTGGACAGAGATAAAAGCTTTGACCCTGTTGCAGCCCTGAACATATGCAGACCCTCTGCAATGTTATCTAGTGTAAACTTGTCTTCCACCACCTCTTCATCTTCTTCTTCATCTCTTATCAACTCGGCCTCTGGAACAGTCAGCTCCATTAAGTCAGCCTCTACTAACTCATCTGGTTTGGTGTCATTAACTCTTGAATCTCCCCAAGATCCATATCCTCAAACTCTTCTCCACCCATCTTCTTTGCCAACTCCACAATATCTTCCATAATCTCATGGACTGGCATTGTAATAGAGCCAGTGATGTCATCCACATATTGTGGCCAAAGTTTCTTCCAATACAAGTTTATTGTCTGTGGCTTAATAGCTTTCACAGTTCTTTCAATTACCATTAAGGCATCAGCAACATTGTATCCCTTCCACATTTTCATTATGTTCTCTACACTGGGGTCTCCTTCCATACAGCATGCAATCCTCTCCATTGAGTAACTTGTGTAGTGTGCCTTAAATGTTCTTATTACCCCCTAATCGAGAGGCTGGATGAGAGATGTAGGGAGGCATGTAGATGACTTGAATACCTTCAGTGTTGAATTCACAAGAATATAGGTGTCCAGGGGCATTGTCCAGTAGTAATAGGACCTGAAAAGCCTTTCTCTTACTGGCAAGATATTTTCTGACCTCTGGCACAAAACACTTGTGAAACCACTGTAGGAAAAGTGTTCTTGTTGTCCAGGCTTTCTTATTATCCATCCAGAAAACTGGCATCTGGAATTTATCCTTTCACTTCAAGGCTTGGGGATTAGCGGCTTTATAAATTACAGTAGGTTTTATCATATGGCCAACTGCACTTGCACAAAACAGCATGGTTAGTCTATCCTTTGCAGGCTTAAAGCCTGGTTCTTTCTTCTCTTCTTTAGTTATGAAGGTCTCTATGGCATTTTCTTCAAATGCAGAGCAGTTTCATCTGCATAAAATACCTGCTCTGGTTCAAATCCTTTCTCTTCAATAAGTTTCCTTAAGGTATCAGGAAACCTAATACCTGCATCATAATATAATAATAATAATAATAATAATAATAATAATAATAATAATAATAATAATTTATATCCCGCCCCTCTGCAGAGCAATCGGGGCGGCTTACAACATTAAAATTTCCATACATATATATATTAATACAATTTAAATAGAACATAAAAATCCCAATTCCCACCCATCCTTTAAGAAGTAAGGGTTCTTATTCCAGGCTGGATGGTGCTGGGCCTAGTGTCTCTCCCCCAGATGACATCGGATGGAATGGAGGGAGGGCTCTTCTTCTTATTCCAGGCCCGATGGTGCTGGGCCTAGTGTCTCTCTCCCAGATGACATCGGATGGAATGGAGGGAGGGCTCTTCTTCTTATTCCAGGCCCGATGGTGCTGGGCCTAGTGTCTCTCCCCCAGATGACATCGGATGGAATGGAGGGAGGGCTCTTCTTATTCCAGGCCCGATGGTGCTGGGCCTAGTGTCTCTCTCCCAGATGGCATTGGATGGAATGGAGGGAGGGCTCTTCTTATTCCAGGCCCGATGGTGCTGGGCCTAGTGTCTCTCTCCCAGATGGCATTGGATGGAATGGAGGGAGGGCTCTTCTTCTTATTCCAGGCCCGATGGTGCTGGGCCTAGTGTCTCTCTCCCAGATGACATCGGATGGAATGGAAGGAGGGCTCTTCTTATTTTAGAAAGCAGATGCCTGTTCTCCTGTATTTTTCACATTGTGTGGACCAAACCTTTTCTTAAAATTCTCAAACCAGCCTTTGCTGGCATTAAATCTGTAGGGCTTGATCCTTTGCCTTCCCTTTCTTTGAGAGAAACATATAAAGATTTGGACTTCTCTCTTATCATATTAGAATCTACAGGAATGCCCTTTTTATAGCAATTCTGCACCTATATAAAAGTAGCACTTTCTACATGAGACAGAGATGGATCTCTACAATGATGTAGATCTTTGCACCCAATGGTGTAGCTGCACCAACAGCTTCACAAATTTCCTTTTCTTTTTTCTTAGTGTATCTTACAGTTGACTCATTGATGTCAAAATTGCAGGCATCCTCAGAAGTTGACTTTGCTGAATGAAGAATATCTGAAAATTTTACTTTTTCTTGCAAGGTCATCACTGCCTTTTGCCTCTTGGGAACAGTTTCAGAAACGTTGGGAGCACTTTGCTTTGGACCCATGATTACCTTTTGGTTGTAAAAAAGTTGAGACACAGCACATTAAGAGACAAATCATCTCAGTGAGGTTGTAGGGACCAAAAAAGATTGTTGTCTCACCAGTAGCCAGCCTCACTCATGTATTATATGGACAGGAAAAGAAAGGAGAAGAAGGTGGATCCTTCCTGATGATGGCTGCTAGCATCAGATTGAAAATGAAAGAATTTGCAAACAAAAGTGATTTTTTTTTTTTTTTTTTTTTTTTTGCAAATGAGGGGGATGCAAATTCTTACAAAGTGCAGCAAGGACAGGATGGAAAGTGTGCCTGCTTGCTTCCCACCTCATCTCCAATTCCCTGGAGTCAGTTCAGCTGTAGCCCTGTAGCCCGCTGGCTTCCCATCACATCCTCCTTGCCTTGGAGCTGGCTCAGCTCAGCCAATCCCAGTGTGACAGGGGTGCGATGGCAAGCAGAGGGGTCTTCCCTCTTGTCTTCCATGGCCAGGAAGGCAAACCTCCATGGTGGACAGATGGCAGGGTGCAGATTACAGGCCCCAGCACACACACCGCACCCTGCATCACTCCCACCAGACTGAGGAAATGCCCCCTCCCACTCCCCAATGCCAAGCTAGGCTGGGGTGGGGCAGAAGAGATGGAGGTAAGGAAGAAGGGTAGGGAGGGATTTGAATATTCATGAAATTTCAAATTCGTGGGGGTCCCGGAACAGATAGCCTCCAAATCTGGAGGAACAACTGTAGTTTTTTATGTGTTTAGATTTTTTTCCCTAAGGGAGACAGTTTATGGAAAGTCTTCATTGGAAAAATGGTGTGATGGGTGGGGGAATGAAATCTCTCTATACTGATTTAAATCTCCTCATATCAAAGGAGACACATTATGTAATCTACCTTGGCCCTAAACTATGTGTTTTTTCTGGGTACAAAAGGAAGAAAATTCCCTGGACATTCCATATATTGTATTGCAACAAATTTGGGTTTACCATCCTGAATAATAGGATTATAGACACATAGAAATGATTACAGAATCATCTAGTCCAACTGCCTGCTAATGCAGGAAATCCACCACTAAAGCATTCCTGACAGATGGCCACTCAACTGCTCCTTTAAAAACTCCTACAAAGGAAAGCACAACAGCCTCCAAGTCATCCATTTCACTGTCAAACAGTTCTTACCAGCAAGAAGTCCTTCCTAATGATTAATTGGAATCGCCTTTCAACACTCACCAAATTCTGACACAGTGTATGACAAATGTCTTTCCAAGTACATGTCTGTATGTTTTCTTCTTATTTATTTATTTCTCCTGATACTGGAACTTAAGGTGGCTCACAGTATGACTGAAAATCTTATGGCCAGAGTCCTGTCTTACACATGTGTAAGAAATATAGTTGTCCAAAGTGAAACATTTGCATTCAGCTCAAGGTGCAGAAGTGGAGCTCCTCATTTTGCATATTTTATTGTGCAATACTACCATGCTATAGAAGGATTACATACCACAATCAATACCTAACTACACTACTCTAGTGCAAGATGCCAGCCTACAACATAGATGTAAGCTATTACTATGTGAAAATTCTTATATCATGAGAAGATGCCCCATGACCTTTCCATAGACCGTCTACAAACCAGAATCCTTGCTTTTGAAGAACAAAGTGAAATGTCAGTTGTCAAACTGTTTCACTTTGTTTTTTGAAAGGAAGGATCCTGGTTTGTAGATGGTCTATGGAAAGGTCATGGGGCATCTTCTCATGATATAAGAACCTTCACACAGTATATGTATATGAAAATATATGTTCTTTCAGAAATCATTCTCACGGTCTTAAAATGGAAAGGGGGGGGGGGGAGAGGGTTGAGCCTGTCAATAGCAGGCAATTCTACCAGACTGCAGAAAAGTCAATCCTGATAAAATTTGGATAGTACAAAATAAAAATGAACTACTAGGACATAAAGAACAATAAAGACCTACTTCTTACACAGGATTCATGCTGTGCAAACATGAAAACCTTCCTGTCAGTAGTAATGAATAAGGATCAAGTTAATTCCAGGCTAAGCTCTGAATGAACATATACTGTATCAAATCAAATCATCTTTTCAAAGCCTGGACTTGGTAATGTTCTCACAGTTTTCAAATATTTATAAGCTACAGCAAGTATCTTACTGTGTTTGCATGTTTTATGGCTTTGTCTAATACCTTTTCTTATGAGCTTGAGTGTGTCTGTGCACATGCATGCAAAGGATGCTCAACAGAGCTTCTGGAAACAGAACAATAACTGAAAATAATCCTATATCTCAATCCTAAATACACTTCCTTGAAATTAATTCCAAAATGAGTGCAATTTAGTAAAAGAATTATTCCAACCACCACATATCTACACATGCTAAATTTAAAATAAGCATCTGCTTGGCACACATACAGGTTTATTCCACGTCAAGCTATTTTGTCTATATAGGACAGAATTCTCCACACTGAGAGAGAGCAATCCTCCAGTATCTCAGTAGAAAGGTCTTTGCTATACATGTTCCATATTTCTAATAAGGTGTTCAAAGTTTTCCCAGAATGCTTGGTTTTTCCTAATACCCCCTTGACCCCAGTTCATTTCATCCTAACCTGGGGGTGATCTGTGGAACTGTTGCTGTGGTGGCAGCAAATCCACTCTACCATACCTGATGTGAGTTGTATGGTAGTGTAATCCAGTATCCCCTGACTTATTTCCTGCCTTCTTCTAGTCCTCTTTCCTCTCTCTTTCTGCCCTTTTTAATGACACAGAAAGTGAAATTAGTATTATTCTCATCTCCCAACATACTCCTGTAAAGATGAGGAACCTGGAATATCTTCCCAATCATCTTCCCTTTTCTTTCATTTCTGGGCCTCAATAAAACTTTTAACTGATGTGATAATTATATAAATAGTTGCTGAAATATATTGGTTTGAATGGTGTTTGTGCCGGGGTAAATCTGTAAGGGCTTCTACCACAGCTGCATCTGCACTGCAGAAATAATCCAGTCTGACACCCCTTTAACGACCATGGCTCAATAATGCAATGGATTCTGGGGATTGAAGCTTTGTGTGATATTTAGCCTTCTTTGTCAGAGAGCTCTGCTGCCACAACAAACTACAAATAACAAGATTCCATAGCATTGAGCAATGACTGTTAAAGGGGTGTCAAACTGGGTTATTTCTGCAGTGCAGATGAAGTCTAAGTTTGAGATGTAATAATAGAAGCAGCACAGGGTACATGAACTTTCCAACTGATTCCCAGGGATGGGTTGTAGACTGCTTTTGTTGGAGACAGAAGGCATAAAGTGACCTTTGTTTCATTGGATACATTAACATGCAAACCAGAGGTAGGCAACCTTTCCCCTTTAAGGGCCGAGGGACTCCAGCTCCCAGAATCCCAGGAGCTATTGGCCAACATGGGACTATTGGCCAACATGGCTGAGGCTTCTGAGAGCTGAAGTCCCTTGGCCCTTAAAGGGGAAAGGTTGCCTACCCCTGATGTAAACAAACAATAATCCAAACCCCTCTTCTGGACTGTAGAACTCATGTTACAACTACTTGCCATGGAAGCGACATGCGGCACAAATGCCCATTACAAAGTGATACAGGTCCACTGACATGCTTCTGAAATTACCAACCCTTTTCTCTTCCAAGCATAGAACTCTGCACTTCTGTGTGACACAGAAAAGGTGTTTTAAATGGAGTGGTTATGTGGAATTTACTGGCATGTCCCTAGTGACAAAAATTTCCATCTTGGAAAAATACTAGCACAAATATTAATGCAGATTGTTTTGATGTTATATAGGGAATTGATAGAATTTTTGCAAATTTTATCACCTTCAGGAATAAAATTTATTTTTGACATCTGATCCAAAATGGTCAACAGATATAAGATTTTCACTCATGAACAACAGCAAAAGAAATACTGCCTTTTTATCTAAGAATAGCTATATTGCACAAAACAAAATATATTTTCCACAAATTCCAGTGTACATTCCAAAAGACACGCCAATTCATTTTGTGCAAAGGAAATGTATTTTGCACAAAAACTCCATAAAATTTCAGAAAAAAACAAACAAGCAAACAAAAACCAGTTATCGAAATGTGGAAAATTCATGTAAAAGAACCAACTAGGCAAAAAGATATACCAGCCACCTTATGATGATAAGACAAGTCTAATTTCAAAGACAGATCATTGTAATCTTGTGTTTATGGCTGACAATTGTTTGCAATTTGCAGTGGCAACCTGTCTTCCTAAGTTAGTGAACTGATTGATAGCAGTTTTTACAAAGGCTTCCAAGTATAAGGTGCTGGTTTTCATGCAGGAACATAAAAACTGGTGCAACCTGATCTAGTTGTGATCTAGAGAAAAATTAGCTGCTCTTAAATTCTACTCTTAAAAGCCTTTTTGAACTGCTTGAAGGAAAATGCATGTAAGGATCAATCATTCAGTAGTCTGCCAAATAATAAATTTTGTAGCTGAAATCCAAGTAGTCCTGGCACTTTCTTTTGTTTTTCTTGAAGAAAATCAATATATATTAGGAGGCAGCAGCATTGATCTATTTATTTTATGCATCAGGATCACATCCCACCTTTGTATTATAAAGTATTGCCAAAGGTGGCCCAAAAAATAAAAATAAATCTGTTGAAAGCTAATAAAGAAATTGTTTAAACAATTAAAACAAAAGAGGACACCACTGAAGATAAAGAAAACATTACAGCCAACGTGGAACCAGTAATCAGCTGCAACTGCATGGGAAGAGCATTACGTTCTGCCCAGATGACAAAGTACCATGGCTGTGGTCAACCTTTAGCCTCTAATCCATTTCTTGGCCAATTTAAATTACTGGTGATGACCAGAGCTAATGTTACCCATTAAATTTTCAAAAGTTAATTCCTCACCACCAACACTACTAATTGAAATCATTTAATTTGTGAAATTGCCATTGATTGGCTTGTTATAACTGTTACTTTTGGAGAAGATCCTAAGATTTACAGAGAACAGCACTGAGGTTTTTGCTTTTGATTGAACAGTCATAGTTTGCTACTAGTACCTTCATAGCAAGAGTCTTCCCCCCTTCCTTTCCAATCTTCTTCAGTTGCCCCCAATTTCAGCTATTCCACTGCTACTGTCTAGCAACAAGGCCTTGCCATGCATTTCCTCCAAATCTAATTCCTCTCCTTAGGCTCCCTGTCTTATTGAATATGGCAGAGGGAAGGTCATCAGTTCCAACAAATTCTAAAGTTCTAAAATTAATTAACTCATTAAAAATGAGATTAACTTCAGTATGAATCAGGAAATTTAGAAAAACTGAACCAGTTAACTTAAGAAGTTAATTGACTTGTCATTCTCATGCCCTATGAGGAATGACTTAGGGAACTGGGTATGTTTAATCTGAAGAAGAGATGGTTAAGAGGTGATATGATAGCCCTATTTAAATATTTGAAGGGATGTCATATTGAGGAGGGAGCAGGCTTGTTTTCTGCTGCTCCAGAGAACAGGACCTGGAGCAATGGATGCAAGCTACAGGACAAGAGATTCTACCTCAACATTAGGAGGAACTTCCTGACAGCGAGAGCTGTTCGACAGTGGAACATACTCCCTCGGAGTGTGGTGGTGTCTCCTTCTTTGGATGTCTTTAAACAGAGGCTGGATGGCCATCTGTCAGGGATGCTTTGATTGAGAGTTCCTGCATGGCAGGGAGTTGGACTGGGTGGCCCTTGTGGTCTCTTCCAGCTCTATGATTCTATGATTCTCATACTCTAATGATGCCCTTTAAAACTCTGAGCAGAGTATCTAAAGGAATATGGCCTCCAGTATGTTACCTGACTGCCCCCTTAAATCATCTTTAGAGACCTTTCTGCAAGTGCAGCTGAAAAATGAATTATGCAAGTGGTTACAAGATAGAGGGCTTTCCCAGTGATGGTATCCCTGTTATCTAGGGATGCAAATATTTTCTTATCTCATTTTTGTCCTTAAGAGCTGTATTTCTTATTTCATTCCTGTATGCAAGAATTTAAAATCTGAATAGTTTTTTTCCTCACAAGGTGAGAGTACTAGAATTTTTATGCATTGTCAATTTCCCCCCGTATTTTAGGACTTTTCTATTACAATTTTGGAAAGGTTTCTGTGTTCCAAAACTGAGGTTTGCACAAAAAATGTTATGTGTAAAATACTTTTTTTTTTTTTGCACAGAATCAATTTATTTCAAAGAAAGAAAGAAAACAACCATGACAAAAAAATCTTGTTAAAAAAATATCACAGTGGTTGACAATTGTATTAATTCAATATCAAGGCACAGTGTTATCTTTTTGGTGTCAGGTGGAGCCATTTCTTTCTCCTGGGCATTGTAGAGCTGATGGAAAATGTTTTTGGCATCAGTAAAAACTGGAATGGCTGATTCTATTCCAAAATGGATGTAAGAGGCTCACACATTCATGTTTCTGTGAAGTCCCTACATGTTGCTGTATTCTGGACCAACTGGAGTTTCTGGAGTCTCATCAGAGGCCATCCCAACTTTGGACCTGTTGATGCCACCAAAACTTCTATCACTCTTTCATTGCATAGCCATCCCTCTGTTCAAATACTCCTCAGTATATTTCAACATGGATACAAAGCTTGCTTACCATCAGTTCGGAGGGTCAGTGGTGTGGGAGGGCTGAGGACTCTGGCATTGGTCACTGTATTCTTCACCAAGCAGATATAGCTCCCTACATCAGATGGCTGTACTTTGGATATGTAGAGATTGCCTGTTTCCTGAGAGATGAAGCGCCGGCTGTCTTCTGCCACAAAGGAGGGGAACTCATTAAACACCCAGCTATAGATAATTTCTGAAAAATAAAAATGCAGTGGGTTCTTGAAATGAGATTGTAAACCAACTGGCATTGCTAACAAAAAAATGAAAGTGGGCCAAAGCCATTTTTCTTACAAGAGGGTAGATTTTAATTCAATGTTAGGAGGAATATTTTTTTCCCCTGGATGTCTTTAAAAAAGAGGCCGGACAGGTATCTGTTGGGGATGCTCTAGTTGGAGTTACTACATTGAGTGTGTGGGGGTGGGGGTGGACTCAACGGCCCAACTCTATGATTCTTTTAGAAATCTAACTCATCTATCAAAACTTTGCTGGGGCAAACTGCGTGTCTATTAGTGTAGGGGTAAATAACTTTTATGTCTCAGGAACCTGAAATATTAAATATTAAAAAACAAAGCAAAAATGCAAAGTGGTTGGAAGTCCACTCCTGATTCTCAAAAAATTGTTGCTGTTGTTAATGTACAGGGAAGCCTTAAAGCCAACTGATAAAAGTGTTTTTTTCAAGATGTTATGAGTAAAAAACAAACAAAACAAAACCCATCTTAGTGCAAGAAGTGACTAAGCTTCATTTTACCATTCCTATCTCGAGTCTATTACAGGTATATTGCTCCAATAAAGCCACTAAGCACCAGGTAACATGTTCTGAAAATGAGAATAATTTCTAATGCTTCTCTTACAAAGTGTGACCTCAAAGGCCCATGAAACATGAAGAAATGAAACAGCAAAGTGGACTGGAAATCACTTTAAGTTTCAATTTCTCTGGTTTTTGTTTTTTTTAAATAGCAACCCAATGTAGCCTTCAGAAGGTCCTGGAAAGTGAAAATTGGCTCTCTAGCATTCTTAGCTGACCACACTGTTTCACAACTTCTGTGGATATTTTGAAAAATCTTTTTAGTGAACTATGGAAAACTTTTCAAAAAAAATCTCATGAAGATATGAAGCTTCCTTTCAATGAATGAGAGTATTGATCTATCTATTTAAGCTGTTTGCTAGAACTGTTAACAGTAGCTATCAAAGCTTGCAAGTAATGGGTTTACTCATCCTGGCTACCTGAAATACTTTATCCAGGGATACTTTTAACCTGGGATTAACTAGATAAATCAAGGACTGAATCTGGGACCATCTCATAAAAAGCATGCATACTACCTCTGTGCTGTGGTTTCTTCCATGACTCTCCTGAAGCTCGTAAATATAAGAACAAGGTGTGAATCCTTATTTAGCATATTTTAAGTGCTCACATCATTTCATTTTCTTTATCCTGTTAATTCTTTCTAATTCATCCCCAGAAGGCAGGGGGAGGATTTGTATGTATCTGTCCTATCTAGTTGTTTTAAAGGCCCAGCCTACCTAATTATTATTATTATACTAGGATCTCAGTATCTAAGAATGACCACTTGCACATTACCAGGAAAGAGTAAATATCTCATCAGATAAGACCACTAAGGAAAGAGATACAATGTATAGATTGTTGGACAGAGCTTGTAAATTTGCTTTTATGAAGAATAAATTCTAAAACATATAGAAGACAGACATATCTGAGCAAACACTATTGTTTCAGCATGTTATAAATAAGAGCAATTAGACTACTTTACAAACCATAATGGGAAACTCTATGACTAGGAACCTGTGTACCTGTCTCAGCTTGAAGACCAAGTGCAAACTGTTAATTGACAACTTCAAGGTCCCTAGTCTCTGTTCTTTTGGTTCTTTTATTTGTAAAATAGACTTGGACTGCACACAGCTCTTGAAACAGATGATGCTTTCAGAGGACAGCCATCTGGTAGAGCCTCAAGCACATGACTTCTCTAATATTTAACCTTCAACTTGTGTTACATTCTTGGTGGTTAATATTTTATTTGTGTTAAGTTAACAGGAAACAATAGCAATATTTTTTAAAAACAAATAATTAGTGTAATCCATCTGTCAAAATGGGTAATATTTTCTAGCTTGTCTTCTAAAACAAGATAAGACATATTTCTCTTTTGACAGATGATTAATTCACAGAGGAAATATCAGGAAGAGAGGCAAGATTTTACCTGCCATTTCTCCTGTATCTTCCATGTGTTCATTCTACATGATTTCCAATAATGTGAGATGCACTTTTATCTTCACAAGTTATTATTTTAATACTTTTTGGTTCGGTAACACTAACAAACAAAAATAAATCTCATTAATGATCTAAATGCCTTTCACAAATTACAAATCTGTAGTAGTAGTAGTAGTAGGAGGAGGAGCAGTGTGCTTTCAACCCTAAGGTGAACCTATCATGGAATTTTCTTGTCTAGATTGGTTCAGTGTGGTTTTACTTTTGCTTTCCTCTGAAACTGAAAGAGTGTGACTTGATCAAACCCAGTGGGTTTCCATGGATGAGTGAGGATTCAAACCCTTGTCTCCTGGTGTGCTAGTTCAACAATCAAACCACTACATCATTCTGGCTCTGCTTACATACAAATATGTTGATTGCTTCACCATGAATTCAAAATACAGCAACCACATTGTAACATTAAATGGTGTTATTCTATGCATATCTATATCATTAGGTTGGGTAGGGTTTACTCCCAGATAGTATTGCATAAAATCTGGTTGCGTGCAATAGGAATATCTCTCTTAACAAAGGAGATAAAGATAACCAAACATAGATAAACATACTATATAGGGCAGAGCTAGTGGTTTGGGCATTGGACTATGACTCTGGAGATCAGGGTTCAAATCCCAGCTTGATCATGTAATCCCACTTTGGGCAAATCACAGAGGATGACAATGGCATACCCCCTCTGAAGAAGCCTGCCAAGAAAATCCTATGATCACTTTAGGATTACCATAAATCAGAAATGGCTTGAAGGCACACAACAAATAAACTATGCATGGTTTAGGAAAATGTTTAATAAGCATATAGTGATGAATGGTATGATGGTCCTGTCATCTCTGGTACTGTTTCTGTTAACCCCCTATACAGGGAGGGTAATTTTCTTAACTGGGAAGGTTTCTGCTTCCATGGGTGTGGTCCACATGATTTGCAGTTTTTGAAATTAAGTGTCCAAACTGTGTAGAGAGCATCTACAGCCATAGAAGGCTTTCCTCATCAGATCTGTCACCCTCCACAGTTTAAAAATCAACATTGGGGCACCAAAGGTGTCCCCACTTTCCATTGGTTTATTCAACACACTTTTAAATGCCTGCATAGGTCTATAGAGATCAAACATACCAGAGTCTTTAAACATAATATACATAGTGTGTCACAAGATACCATTACTCTGGGGAATCTACACATTTGATTACTCAGAAGGAGAATAAATGTTTTTACAATTCTCTAGCCCATAAGAATAATAAATGAAACAGAAGAACATGAGTCAGCTATATATTATACAGGCTAAATAAGCACAGGTTAAACAACCAGCCCTCTTACAAGCAAAAGCATTCCAATTCAGAAATTTGAAGACCATTTGTGTTCACTATTGTTTGGTCTCCTTTGCCTTTGATTGACAGACAATTCTTGGAGATGCTAATCACAGTTCCAAAATCCATTTTTAAAATTAAAAAATGCCAGACATACATTCTTCTCTCCTTTCCATTTCCTCATCTGTACACAAGAAAAGCAATTGAGGAAGAGAGGAGACAGATGGATGAAGCTGTAGTAGTAGTGGAAAGAGTCCTCCTTCTGGCAGAGCTGGCTTATCAGACATAGCTCCATCTCAATTTTTTATATTCTCTGCTCTTCACTTCCATTATCTCATCCTCATCTTCTCCCACTTCCCCCTCCTCTTCCCTGCTCTTCTACACTGCTGAACTTTTGACACCCAACATTAGTTCTGAAGCAGCCTGGATCTGCTGTCGGTTCTCTGACAATCTTGTCAGGCCTGGCTCTAAATGCAGAAATGTCAAGGTTAGCTCAGTAATGGAAAGTCATTGCTGAGGCTTCAAGACACAAAATGCTTTGCTGGTACAGTGAGTTCTGGGCTTTCAAGCTACTAATTGTCTGAGCTACTGTTTTCAGCCTGAGCAGCAGTATGAAAACAGTAATCACAATTTAGTCTGATGGCGCATTTATTTCTAATGTGCTAAAAATGCCTTTTTGTCATGTGAGCATTAGAAAGTTGTGGGGAATTAAGGTTACAAAGAATGGAACTTCTCCCTAATTTTTCAAACATACATTCTTTCCTTGGACCATTCAACTTTCTTTTGTCTTAAGGGTGAAATTAGGGTGGTAAAAGTCTAAAAACCCAACCCTATAAAGAATGGCTTAGGGTGCTGGGTCTGGTTAGCCTTGAGAAGAGAATAATGAGAAGGCATGTGACAGCCATCTTCAGATGTCACACGTGACATGGCTATCCCATGGAGGATCAAGCAAACTTGTTCTCTGTTGCTCTGGAAGATAGGACCAAAACCAATGCATTCACATTATGAGAAAGGAGATTCAGACTGAACATTAGAAAGAACATTTGGATGTAGCAACTCTTCAATAGGGGGATAGACTACTTGGAAGGTGGTGGACTCATCTTCATTGTGGCTTTCCAAAAAGAAGTTGGAAGGTCACCTCCAAGAATACTTAGCTGTGGTCTCCAGTACTGTCAGGAAGTTGGACCAGATGATCCTTAGGATACCTTCCAACTCTACAGTTTTATGCTTTCATGATAGTTAGGAATCCTAATAGGAGTCTCTTCATTGATACTGCATGCTTTTGTGATATCTCTCTGTACACCCTGAAGACACATGATATAGTGACATGGCTGAATGTGAGCAGAACTAAATCTTGTTGGAACTTCAATGGGACAACAGATCAGAAACTCATGTAAAGTGCTTTTATCTACATACCAGAAGAAACTGCGTTGAAGAAAGAAGGAAATGCCACACACTTTTGCTGCACTTTGCTAGGGAATTCCTAGCAATGGATTTTCATTCATTTCTTTGTCAGAGGAGTGGGGATTGTGCTGTCCTCCAGATTTTGTTGTACAGCAACTTCCAGCAGCTCTTGCCAATGAACTCAATAGGAATCTACGAGTTGCAGTCCAACAATATTGAAAGGGCTGCATGATTCCCACTCCTGCTTCAGGATAAAGGAAGAGAAAATAATGGTCCTTAAAGATGGTAATACAGGCCTTTCAAACAGACAAAGAGAAACACCATGCACAGCAATGTGTGAACATATCATGTAAATACATAAGGCTCTACTTACACTCAAGATACCTGAGTTCCAGGAGGAGCCCATTCATGGATTTCTTGATCAGAAAAGGGCGGGGGGAGAAGGATATATAAAAGGATAGATAAGGATAAAATCTTACCTACTTATGCTCCACTAAACTCAGAGGGATTTACTTCTGAGGAAACAATAAGATTGCAGCCTCAATAAAGAAACTTTTTCTTTTAAAGTGGTCTACCACCCTACCAGCTTTGCCTAGTTTACAAATCACTTACTGCCTTACATGTTACTGCAATTTCTCTTTCTTTCCCATGTTTCATAGAATCATAGAATCATAGAGTTGGAAGTGTTATTGTAAGTTGACCAGAGTAGATAAATCTTTGTGGGAACCTCCACTGCTGAAGCCTTGCTCAGCTGTGAGTTGATTTCCATGCCAGTCATCTCTGGTGCTTACTACCTAGGAATGCAGCCTTCCCATTAAAACAGACCAGAGGCAGAAGATAACTCTAAAGAGGCACATTTTATTCTCCAGTCGCAGTAAATACAAAGTAACTATTTACAAGTAGATCAAAACATCAGCAGGCAGGAACAAAAGAATCATAAGAGCTAGCCAGCTAACCAGCAGAAAAAAGAAAAAACTCCACCCCCAAGCTGAAGGCTTAATTCATTTGTGGACACTTGCTAAACAGCCTCAAAGTCCAGCCCCTTCTTGTGACTCATAGTCACATGGACAATGGTTCCCACAAAACATGATGGTCTAATTTGTTTACAACTTGCCTTCTGGGTTCCCAGACACAAGCTGTCCTTGACTATCTTCTCTTGTTATTGTTTTCATATTCCACCTGTGGGCAAAGTTTCCCATGTTGTCATTTTTCACACATCTGTACATTTCCACACAAGTTACATTTTCCAACAGAAAGAGACCACAAGAGCCATTCAGTCCAACCCCCTGCTATGCAGGAAATCACAATCAACGCATGCCAGACAGATGGCCATCTAGCCTCTGTTTAAAGACCTCCAAGGAAGGAGATTCCACCATACTCCGAGGGAGTGTGTTCCACTGTCAAACAACTCTTACTGTCAAGAAGTCCCTCCTAATGTTGAATGTGGAATCTCTTTTCCTGTAGCATGCAGATTGTTCTGTGTTCTAGTCTCTGGAGCAGCAGAAAACAAGCTTGCTCCATCCTCAATGTGACACCCCTTGAAATACTTAAACAAGGCTATCATATCACCTCTTAACCATCTCTTCTCCAGGCTAAATATACCCAGCTCCCTAAGTCTTTCCTCATAGGAAATAGTTTCTTGACCTTTCACCATTTTGGTCATCCTCTAGACATGCTCCAGTTTTTCAACATCCTTTTTGAACTGTGGTGCCTGGAACTGGACACAGCATTCTAGGTGAAGCCTGACCAAAGCAGAATAGAGTGGCACTATTACTTCCCTTGATCTAGACACTATACTTCTATTGATGCAGCCTACAATTGCATTGACCTTTTTAGCTGCCACATCACACTGTTGACTCATGATCAACTTATAGTCTACTACAACTCCTAGATCCCTTTCACACGTAGTGTTGTTAAGCCAGGCATCCCCCATCCTATATCTATGCATTTCCTTTTTCTACTTTTACCTTACATTTCTCTGTGTTGAAATTCATTTTGTTAGCTTTGGTCCAGCTTTCTAATCTATTACATCTTCTTGAATTTTAATCCTGTCCTCTGGGGTATTAGTTATTCCTCCTAATTTGGTGTCACCTGCAAATTTGATAAGCATGCCTTCTATTCCTTCATCCAAGTCATTGATAAAGATGTTGAATATCACTGGGCCCAGGACAGAACCCTGTGGCACCACACTAGTCACTTCTCTCCAGGAGGAGCCATTTTTTTAAAAAAAAAAAATTTTTAAATCTCTTGCTGGTCTTTCCCCCTTTGTTTAGCTATTCCATGTCTTGCAGGATTTGCATCTAGGTAGTCTCCAGGCACCTTCTAAGGCACTGGTCCCCAAACCTTTTCCAGCTACCACCCTCTTTCATCTTGGGCAATGACCTAGTGCCCCCCATGTGTATTTCCTGATATTAGGTCTACTGCTCTACTGCAAATTCGAAATAACCAATCTCGGTAGCTGCTCCCTTTGCATCCCTTGTCATCCTGGGAGAAGTAACCAAGTAGCTGGCTGACCAGCAACCGAGAAGCCTCTCACCCATGCCAGTGTGCACAAGAGGCCTCTCAGTCACTGCTCAGCCAGCTGCTTGGTTGTTGTTCCAAAGGCAACCAGGTGCCAAGGGAGAACCTTCTCCCTGGAAAGGAAGGACTCTCAATCCTTCTTTGTTGGGGCAAAAAGGGGGCACAGTCAGTGTGTGTGTTGGGGGTTTACAGAGGCCACATGCCTGGGACTGGAGACTGGCACAGATGGCGAAAATGAGAGATTTTAACTACAGGAGCTGCTCCAAAGTCAAGGACTCTTTCCAAGAATCGACCCCAGATATTCCTCCCTCTCCTTCACCAGAAACTTGTCTTCCCCACATAGGTTCACACATATACAAACATTGGTTCTTCTGTTACCTCTTCTATTAGCCTGTCTGATGAAAGAAAACAGGAGCAACAGAGTCAGCCAAGTCTCAGGAAAGCTCACAAAACTTACGCAGGGTCCCAAATTTCAGAGCTCCTATTTGTCAGCAGTTATCCACCACTGCCACATGCTCTAATTTCTTGTTCCAGTCAGTCAGTCTGTCCCAAAATGGTACCATTCTGAGTCATAGAAGCGATGACCTGTGTCCAAGCCTCACAAGAGTTTCTCAACTGCCATTGCCACCATGAGTGAGAGATGCAGCTAAGGGAATGAGATCATGCAGGCAGGCAAAGAACGGGAGACACCACCACACAAAATGATCACCGAGGCTGCATTGTGATTTTAAGGGACCCCGAAAAGAGGTTTAATGCCCCCCTCATCCCCACCATGGTCTTAAAGGCTATTGGTTCCCCTTGTCTTTCTTGCATAATAACATTGCCCACAATATTAGGGGGACCTTCACATGTTCATCCTCCAATGTGATTTATGCCATAACTATATCATCAATGTCCATCAGCACTCTACATTGGGCAAACAGGTCAGTCCCTGCACCCAAGGATCAATTGACATAAATCAGACATTAGGAATGGAAATACACAAAAATCGGTGGCTGAACATTTTAATCTCCTTGGGCATTCCATCTCAGACCTCAGATCAGAGGTCCTTTAACAAAAGAACTGCAAAGGTAGATTGGAAAGAGAAACAGCAGAATTGGAATTCATCCATAAACTGCAGTCCCTCAGCAATGGATTGAACAGGGACAATGGCTTCCTGGCTCAGTACAAACATTTCAACACTATCTGACCTCGTGGGGGCATCCTACACTCATCTATTCTCCCCACCTATAGGCTGGTTTCCAAGGCCAAACTGGTCTTGCCACCTCATTTCCATACCCAATACCTACTTCTTTGTCCACAAACGACCATCGTTAAAACTGGACTTGCTATTTCATTTGCATACACAAAGGATTTTAAATTTGAATTGACATTCTCACCTATCAAGGGCTTGGAAGCAAGTGACTGAAGTCTACGAAAGCTCATGCTGCCAATTTCCTTCAGTGAGGACCTTTGCAGACTGCCAGAAATAATACAGATTGAGGTCACTTTAACTGTCTTGGCTCAGTGCTAAGGAATCATGGGAATTGTATTTTTTCTGGGACATTGAGCCTTCTCTGTCAGAGAGCTCTGGTGCCACAATAAACTACAGCTCCCATGATTCCTTAGCACTGAGCCAGGACAGTTAAAGTGATCTCAATCTGCATTATTTCTGGCAGTCTGCAAAGGCCCTTAGTCTCAAAGGTGCTACAAGATCTCTCTTGAACAAGAACATTTTGACTCAAGGCCTCTCTGCCTCCCTTTCCCCTTCACCACCACCCCCCTTGATCTTTCCACCCTCTGTGGGGCTTACCACCCACTTTGGGAATCTACGGCAGCAACCATGGACCCCGGAATGGGGAAAATGGTCCTGAGCCCCATTAAGTCTAGGGTAAGGAGGGCTGGGTTTCCCCCCCTCCCACTACAATGATCTGGCAAAATCAGTTACTTGGTTACTATTTTACTGGTGATCCCATGAATTATAATCAATACATTCTACCTATTCCCTGGCTAGTTTTTCCCCTCTTGTGAACATTATATTGACATTATGTGATGATGCCTCTTTCAGTTATAGTTATAAGTGATAATACAAACACTTATATAGCAACAGAGGAATATTTTAAGAGAAAACAATTTTAATTAAAGGCACCTGTCCCTCATTCACATGGAGAGAATTAAAATTCAGATAATTGGTATGGGTTGCAGGCAGTTTAATTTGTTTGAAATGTAGCCATCACTGGGCTTCATCGGTGACTGATGTAAAATCAAAGGTATTTAATCAGCAACTTGACAGCATGGCTTTTTAATAATTCATCTATTAATTAGAGTGATGGTTAAAGAATAGAGTCAATGTGAACCAGTGAACTAGTTCAGCAATTTTATGGAAAACATGGCCTGTTTCCATTTGCTGGTGGTTTGGGGTTCATTGACATTCCTCTAATGCAGTGTTTCTCACATTTCTGATACCTGATACCTCCCACATTTGTATTGAGGGTATAATTCACTCCTAAACTGAAAAAGGTATATCTTTCTTGATTTGTTCCAATACCAATTGGCAGGCATTCACTGCGAAAATATGGGACAGCCCAATGGACAATAAGTACATGCACATTTATAAACTGGAGATGGGGAACCCTCCCTTTCCCTTTGGGACAAGATCTGTTGGTATCTTTGTTTTCTCCAAAATGTGCACAATAATGGGCTTGCTTTAAATTGTGTGAACACAACTGACTAAAAAGCATTTCTAAGCAACATTTGAAACCATATGAAATATTCACATTTTAAATACTATACTTCTAAAATGTGCAGTATTGGGGGAGGGAAATGTGTATGCAGCTGTTTACCATGTAAAAATCCCAGAACAATCTGGGAAATATGAACTCAGACAAGTCTGTTGAACATGGTTTGACAAATTGAAAATGATTCTTTATATAATAATAAATAATAAATAAAACTTTTATTTATAGCCCACTTTTTGTAAAAACAATCAAAGCGGCGTACAACAAATTAAAATAATACAAAATATATACAATATCCCCCTCTCCGTAAAAGAAAATTAAACAGTACTAAGATTAAAATTACAAATATTAAAACAAAACAATAATACTACAATATTACAGTAACAGTGGGCAGAATCATCACAACTCACAAATATGAGGGTCTTTATGTGGCTGGGTGCTATTCTGGGAAGGCCTGCTGGAAGAGACCTGTCTTGACAGCTTTCTTGAAGCTATCTAGGTTGGAAATTTGACAGATCTTGTCCAGCAGGCGATACCATAAGGTGGGAGCGACTGCAGAAAAAGTCCTATGGGAGGTTGCAACCAATCTGGTCTTCATTGGTTGCAATAGGTTCCTCCCAGAGGATCTGAGTGCATGGGGTGGGTTATATGGAAGCAGGCGATTCCTTAGATAGGCTGGGCCCAGGCCATGTAGCGCTTTAAAGGTGATAACCAACACTTTGTACTGTGCCCAGAAACTAAGTGACTTCAATACTGGTGTAATATGGTCACTCCTGGTTGTTCTTGGAATCAGCCTGGCTGCCATTTTCTGTACTAGTTGAAGTTTCTGGACTTGGCACAAGGGTAGCCCTATGTAGAGTGCATTGCAAAAGTCAAATCTTGAGGTTACCAGAGCGTGTATTACAGTTTCAAGGTCACCCGGTTCCAGAAAAGAGCACAGCTGGCGTATCAGCCAAAGCTGATAACAGGTGCTCTTGACCGTCGCATTCAGCTGATTTCTCATCTGAAGCGATGAATCAAGACTGCGAACATAGCCCTTCGAGGGAAGTATGAACCCCTCTAGGAGTGGAGGTTGCATCCCAATACCTGGTTTAAAGGCCCCTACCATAAGTACCTCCATTTTGTCTGGATTCAACTTGAGCTTGTTTTCCCTCATTCAGTCCATTACTGCCACAAGACTCTGATTGAGGGGAGAAATGCCATCTGTCGTCAATGCAGATGACCAAGACATGAGAAATATATTTGGGTGTCATCAGTGTCTGCCCTGTGTCTGCAGATGATTTCTTCCAGCAGCTTCATATAAATGTTGAATAGCATCGGGGACAGGATGGCACCGTGAGGGATGCCACAATTAACCTCTGTTTTTGAAGAGCAACTCTCCCCAAGCATCACCCTCTGGAATCTGCTACAGAGTAAGGAATGGAACCACTGTAAGGGAGTGCCTCCAATTTCTGACCCTCTCAGGCATTCCAAGAGGATGTCATGGTCTATTGTATCAAATGCCACTGAGCGTTCTAATAGCACCAACACGGTCACACTTCCTCTGTCGATGCTTAGACAAAGGTCATCAGTTAAGGCAACCATGGCAGTCTCCACCCCATATCTCAGTTTGGAATGGATCTAGAAAATCGGCTTCATCCAAGACTGCTTAGAGCTGAAGAGCGACAGCCCTCTCAATCACTTTGCCCCAAAATGGCAGATGGGATATGGGCCTGTAATTTTTCATATCCAGGGGGTCCAGGGAAGGTTTTTCAAGGAGTGGTTACATAAACTGCCTCTTGGTATCTTTTCCTTTGATTTACTCAGTGAGCCAGTGGGGACAGGAATTATGAATGAGGATGATTCTGGAGTCCCTTGCTCCTTTTGAATGTACTGTTCCTTTGGGAATTCTGGCTTCTTCCCTGAGGATAATGTCATTGCCTACAAAGTGCCCATGCACTGGGAGAATCAGTGGTACACAGGGCCTCCCTAAACCTCTTGTGGTTGCATATATTAATATATAAATATTAATAAATGTATTTATTTATTTGTCCATCTTGCTTCATAAAGTGGATGGAGAGAAATGTCATTATTTTCCTTATATTAAAATAACACTGGATCAGAGTAAAACTTTGCAAATTAAGCATACTCCCCTCTTTACACCACATTAGCACAGTTTTCAGTGGAGCAGCAATGCTGGGTGTCAAAGGACAATTCCCAGTGCAAATGCATAGTTTTACTTTCTATTACTTATTTGACACAAAGAAGGGTGTGACCAATGCCTTCCTTAAGAGCATGAGGTGTCCATAAGTATATTTCAAGAGCTACTACATTATAAACTAGGTTAGAAAGGGAAACTATGGAAGGCTGGGGGGGGCACATTAGCACCCCAGGAGAACTTGGAGGGATAAAATCTTCACTACACCTGCTTCTAAAAAAACCCAAAAACTTTTTTGCCTCCAAATTTCCTCATGGGGGCATTTTCACTATATTTTTGTGTCTTCCTGGACTATTTCTAACAATAGGACTTGAGCAAATGTCACTTCCAGTTTACTTCCTAGTTCAAGAAAGATCTGTCCTGTGCCTAAATTGTTCTATTGGAGGGAAACATAGTGGAAAGGCCCTATATCACTTAATTTTGAGTTAATTTGGTGCAAAACATTTTTTTGGGAATATATATTGTTGACCTGAGGGGGTGGGGCAGGGGGCTTCCAAACATGGTAGAAATGCCCTACACATCTCATAGAGGACAGTTTGGAGCAGAAATTTGTTGGAAAAGATGTATTTCTTGCAACAACAAAAAAACCACCCCAAAACCAACCCAACAACACTTTGGGAGGCCTAGGAGATCATGGGCAGGCCATAGCTTGCATTTGGCTCATCCCTGAACCAACCCCTGACACTGTATCAATGGAAGGATGTGTCATTGCTTACTAGGGATCTTCCTGTAATAGCTAGAGCACTACCACTTCCTTTCCATGATACAGCTTGCATGATACAAGGTGCCCTGCTGAAGAGTGTGAGAAATGTGTTTTGAAGTTAGAAATAAAATACTTCCAGGCACTTCCTACTGGTAAGGTAGCTATGGGCAGATAAGGAGGAGGAAGGTCTATTTTTTGTCCTTATATACCAGTGTTTCTCCATTATTTTCTGTCACGCCCCCCCAGGAAAGAAGAAAACATTTCGCGCCCCCCCACGCGATCACATGGGCGGGTTTGGCCAATCAGGATAGAGCTACTGGGGCTGTGCTGGGACAATCTCCCTCTCTCCAGCCGTAATGGGCCCCCCTTTATGAAGCCTCGCGCCCCCCCTGGGGGGCCCGCCCCACTATTTGAGAACCGCTGTTATATACCCACTGCACAAGGCACTCCATAACATTTTGATATTCTGGAAGTAACATTGTGTCACTTCTGGCCAGAGCATTGGGGGGTGTTGTTGGGAGAATAAACTACCATATTTGCACCTTTGTTGTTGTTTTTGTGTGCCTTTCTGTGTGCCATTTCTGACCTATGGTAACCCTAAGGAGACCTCATCATGAGGTTTTCTTGGCAAGATTTGTTCAGAGAAGGTTTACCATTGCCTTCCCCTAAGGCTGAGAGTGTGTGACTTGCCCAAGGTCACCCAGTGGGTTTCATGGTCAACTGGGGAATTGAACCCTGGTCTCCAGAGTTGTAGTTCAACACTCACACTACTATGCCATGCTGGTTCTCACATTTGCAATTAGTTTTAGTTAATATGGCTACTTTTCAGGCAAAAAATTGCCTGAAAACCAATGGGATTTTTTTAAAGAAATAAGAGATGGGGCATTTGGAGGTCATCAGAGGGATTCAGGACAGCAAAAATGGGGTGCAGGGACTGTACACAGCCCATGGGCTTCACTATGCACACCTTTGTATTAAGGTAAACATTGGTAACATCCAAAATGAGTAACAGAAAGAAAGTTTATTCATTTGTACTTAAGAAGGAAATGGTTTTCTCTCCAGATAAATCTTGGAAGTAACTAGTTGCAAGTAACTTTATCGTCTGTATCAAAGATATTTCCAAATTGTGCTATTGATTTTACTCCAGGGCTCACAATTTGCCAAATTTTCTCTGGGATCTCCTCAGATTTAATTGGCTAGGTCCCACCTTTGGCTCCTTGTTGTGGCTTACCAGAGGGCACAGAAGAGAGTAAAGGAGATTAGTGCTTTTGAAATCAGAGGTTCAATAACCCTAACACAAAATATTTCACATAATCTAGGCTACTTCTGCACTGCAGAAATAGTAGTTTGACACAGCTTTAACTGCCATGGCTCAATGCTATGGAATTCTGGGATTTGTAGTTTCATAAGATATTTTGCCTTCTCTGTCAGAGACCTCTGGTGACACAACAAACTATGAATCCCAGGATTCCATAGCATGGAGCCATGGTAGTTAAAGCAGTGATCAACTGCATTATTTCTGCTGTGCAGATGCAGCCCTAGTCATTGTTAAGCATATTTACACCACACTGGTTTCATTGGGAGTATCATTCATACCTTTATTCATATCTCCTTTAATACATATGATAAAAGGTAAAGGTAAAGGTAGTCCCTTGACATGAATGTCTAGTCATAACCAACTGTAGGGGGCAGTGCTCATCTCCATTACTAAGCCAAAGACAATTCTGTGATCATGTGGCCAGTATGATTGCATAGAACACTGTTACCTTCCCACCAAAGTGGTACCTATTTATCTACTTGCATTTGCATGCTTTTGAACTGTTAGGTTGGCAGAAGCTGGGACTAGTGACAAGACCTCACCCCATTGGGCCTCAAACTGCCAACTTTCCAATCTTCTGAACATCAGAACTGACCACTATGCCACTGCAGCCCTCAATACATATGATACTAATACATTTTAATTTTGACTATGGTTGGATCATGCTCACTCTTTTCACGCCATCTGATTCTGAACATTATGAGCAAGATTTCATTGAACTGTCTAGCTTAGGGTCTCGGCAGACGGCTAATAGAGCCATCTCCAAGGCAGGGAAGAGGAGGGGCAGCCACACGCTCAGTGCCCCTTCCTCCTCCCAAGGTCATCCTTGGAGCCGCCGGCCCTCCGCACGGCCGGCGCTCCCAGGGCAACCTCCCGCTGTAGCATCCACACACACTGCGGCGGATAAGTCAGTGAAAGTGCGCCCTACGCTTTTGGGGCACACTTTCACTGACATCTGAAAGGAGCTCTGATTTAGCGCTCCTTTCAGGGATGCCGACAGTGCGCCGTGGTGCAGATGTCTCGGTCCCACGCCGCACCGTCCCGCAGCGTCCCAGAGGCCCTTGTCTGCTTGCCCCCTCAGAAAGATTAAAAATGGATGAGATAAATAAAGACTGTAGTCTGCAAGGCTTGGGGGGCAGAAGATATACACACAGTCTATTTTATTTTTACACACATACACTGAAATTGCAACATACAGATGTCAGAAATCAACTACAATTCATCTACCATTCACCACAGTATGTTCTGAATATAACAGTGAAGAGGGAAAATCATGAATGGGAAAGGTAGACATAAATTGGCATTCTTGTGGGATGATGTGATGGAGCTATTGTCTGCGAGTAAACCCTGCTATTTACAAAGTTTGGGTGTTGAAGTGATTAAGTCACCATGGTGACAGTGGAGCTGGCATTTCATTTTATGAATAGCCTGTTGTGTTTACCAAAATCCCTCCAGGAGTTCTATATCTAGTTTCTGAAGGTCACTTGGAAAGCCTTTCTAAATGTTTGCACCTTATTTCTTTATACCATTATACTTTATTTCATTCACGTTTGCATATCTGGAGGAACATCTAAGTTTTGTTGTTGTTGTGTGACTTCAACTCGTTTCTGACATACAGCAGCCCTAATGTGAACATATCACAGGGTTTTCTTGGCAAGATTGGTTCAGAAGGGTTTGCCATTGCCCTCCTCTGAAGCTGAGAGAATGTGACTTGCTCAAGGTGGGTTTTTATGGCCAAGCAGGAATTGAACCCTTCTGACTGAAAAATGGTTGCCGGAGCGAGTTAAGTGACTTGGGCTGCACTCAGGCTGTATTCAGATGGTGAGTTTTTTTTTTGGGGGGGGGGGGGGAAGCTGTATGATAGGATCTGGATGCAGCCCGAATTTTACTTGAATTTGGGAGAGGTAAATTGTATTTTCCAGTGTTTTTTTAGCTTGTCTTTTTTGTTCAGGTTTAATTACTGTGATAAATGCTTAGACATTTCCTTCTAACTGCTTTCCTCAGGGACTTACTGAAGATAAGAGAATAAGGTAGTCAGTTTGTAAGGATGAGCAGCACATTGGCAAATGTAAAATGAATCACAAAATGGTTTTCCTTCCCCATTTCTTAGCAGTCTTCTAAAGATGATAAAGCAAACAATGCATGGATAATGTTGTCAGGAAAGGAAGAAAGGAAGGATATAAAAGCCTTGCAGATTTTATTTTAGGACCAAAAAGTATGATATAAATGTTTTAATATTAGTGGATCTCCTTCTGGGTACCACTTTTTAAGAAAGGCATTGACAAACTCTTGTGTATTCAAAGGAGGATGACAAATCTATAAAGTTTGTAACCACAAGGATACTCTCTTTCTCATCTCCACATCCATTCTTGCCCTAGTCCCATCAAGTTTTGCTTTTTTAAAGAATGAGATCCATTCTCCCTTTTTTGCTCTTATATTTATTCAAGTGTGCTTGAAAAGAAAATGCTGTGCATTTTAAAACAGTATACATTGCTGGAAGACGTTCTACCACTGACTGAAGAGAGTTAAAGTGCAGTTTTGCATTATTTGATATGCAAGCATTTTTCTGTGCACACTTTACAAATGTTCACATTTTGGTGAGTCATAGATCCATTTGTTGTTGTTAGCTGCCCTTGAGTTGATCTCAACCCATGGTGACCCTATGGATGAGATATCTCCAAGACCCCCTGTCCTCCACTGCTTTGCTTAAATCCTGCAAACCCATACCCATGACGTACTTAATAGAGTCTATCTGTCTGGCATGTGGCCTTCCTCTTTTCCTATTTCCCTCCACCTTTCCAAGTTTTATGGTCTTTTCTAATGAGTCTTCTCATGATGTGTCCAAAGTATGACAACCTAAGTTTGGTCATCTTGGCTTCCAGGGAGGTTCCCAGCTTAATCTGCTCTGGGAGCCATGTGTTTATCTTTTTGGCAGTCCATGGGATCCTCAACACTCTTCTCCAGCACCAATTTTAAATAGTTGATTTTCTTCCTATCATCTTTTTAAACTGTCCAGCTCTCACATTCATACATGGTAATAGGGACTACAATGGCTTATGTGATTCTAAGTTATGTATCTTTGCATTTTAGAATCTTTTCTAGTTCTTTCATAGCCACCCTCTCCATTCTTAATCTTCTTCTGATTTCCTAGCTGCAGTCTCCATTTCTATCAATGTTCGATCCCAGGTATCAGAATTCTTTTACTATTTCTATTTCTTCATTGCCTAGGTTGAACTTGTGAAGGCCCACAGTGGTCATTGATCCATCCAAGGCTTTTAAAGAAGAAACTGTGTCCATCCTGCAATTATTCTGCATACTCCAGACCAAGATGAGCCTGTAAATCTGGAGACCAAAACTGAATTCCTCATACATCATTAAGCAGGATTGTGAATGATTTGGAAACTGTTTCCTATGATGAATGGTTGAGAGAGTTGGATAATATTCTCTTACCATGGAGAAAAGAAGATTAAGGGGTGACATGATAGGCAGAAGCACCAAAACACATTGGCAGGTGGCAGGCTCTGCTTCACTGGATATATATAAGTAGAGTGACCATTTGATCATTTCTGACATCTGTCATGGATGCTGCTAGGTTTTCACATTTTAAAATATGCAATTTTGTATGCCCTTTATTTTTCAGAAATGTCTATAAGCCTCACCAATGAACAAGGGGAGATAAACATTTTTACACCATATTTTGGGAGGTGTGAAAATTATGGAACATGACTTTTTATGGAAAAGGACACTTTTCCTTTTTTGAAAAAAAGTTAAAACTTCTAAGTAGAATGAAATGTATTTCCATCTCTACAGAAAACAATATCCTGTATGATTACCGTGAGCTATGTAGGAAATATTCTTGATAATGTGATGCATGTATCAGTAAATAACTTGATGTTCTTTTTCCAAACGTTCTCAAAATAAGTTACCTGAATGATAGTCCCTGCCCACAGGTACAGAATCTCAAAAGACATGGCATAAAAGGAGAAGGAAATGGGGAAAAAAAAAAAACACCTAGGCTTCATCCACACTACACACATAAAAAACTATATTCCACTATAAAAGAACATCCTATGGAATACTAAGGTTTGTAGTTTGGTGTGGAACTAGATTTCTATGGCTGAGATTTCTCAATGTCCTTCCCTAGACAGCCAATCCAAGGATTACATGAGATGTTTTCAAGCTAGCTAAAGTGGAATATAGTGCTATAATTGTGTAAATAGGCTCCTAATCTTTCCTCAAGTCAGGTGAAATTTCCTATTTGTTCATTTAATTTATATCTCTCCTTTTTCCCAAGTAGGGGACCTAACACTGCTCACAAAATGAGTTAAAACACTCCTAAATCAATGGACAATGTAAAAGGTAAAAACAATTAGTCATATTAAATCATATGTTTTTAGCCGATTCTTTTTGTTAGCTACCTTGGCTCTTGCTCCGAGAGAAAGGCAGCACATTAAATAAATAAATAAATAAATGATAAAAACCAATACAATATCCCCAATTTAAAAGACCTTCTGTAACTGACAGTTAACACTCAAAAAGCCTGAGAAAACAGAAAAGTCTTCACTTGCTAGCAGAAAAGGAACACACAGAGAGGGCCAACTTAGGCTGCTGCCACACTGCAGACTAACTAATGCAGTTTGATACTGCTTTAACTGTCATGGCTATGGAATCTTGGAACTGGTAGTTTGTTGTGACATCAGAGCTCTCTGACAGAGAAGGCTAAATATCTCATAAAACTACAAATCCCAGAATTCCATAGCCATTACAGTTAAAGCAGAGTCAAAACTGCATTGATTCTGTTGTGCAGATGCAGCCTTAGCTTCCTATGGGAGGGCATTCCACAGTCTGGAAGCAGACATCTTGTTTCCTTCTATTACAGCTTGGTATAATGATGATCATAGAGAGAAGAAACTTTATTGAGGTGGCCTTTCAACAGGCTGGAGGGTAAAAATATCACCAAAATTTACCAGGTTGCTGTAAGGTTACTGTGGTAATGTGGGTGAAATGCTCTGAGCAGTCCAGATTTTTTTTAAAAAAATGCTACATAAGATATTGTTTAGTATCACTGTTTTTACTGTTAGGTGATAGCCTGCAAATGACTTTTTGCAGACAGCAGTCTCAATATTTCACATCACATAATAAGCTGGAGCTTGGCCATGCTGTTTTTTTCACATCATTCACTACCCAAAAGAACCATGCATATTAATATAAAGCTATCCAGCCTGAATAATTGGTGGCCAGCATTGCATTTGTCTAGGAGGGTAGAGACCCAGATGCCTCACAAACAGGCTAAAGAAAACCCTACCAATGAAAACGCATTGAGGAGAAGGCTGAACTCTTCCCTTCCAATTTGATGGTAACTTTTTTTGTGGTGATGGTGATGGGATGAGATTTAATTAAAACACTTTGGAACGTGGGTGGCAAGGGAGAATTAGCCAATTTATCAAAAGTTAGTCAACTGCCTAATGATGCTAATATGTCTGTTTAGCCATGTATTAGGCTAATAAATCCTTATCAATATAACTCCTACCTGGTTATTAATCATATAGGATCTGGCAGTGCACAACCCACAGCCCTCACCTGAACCTACATATACATAAAACACAGTGGAGCTCCTGTTGTCTCGTACATCATGTAGAGCTGCTGGAAGCCCAGCAAACTGCCTCCATCCATTTTCCTCTTGTCAAATAATTGTTATTTAGAGATCATGCATAGCCATCTGTTGTCTTATTTTGAGCCTGAGGCTCTGTCCCATGATCACAATATCTCTTCCACTCCTTAGCAATAGCAGCCAATGTGACATTTAATGTTCACGTCATCAGAATATACATCAAAAAAAGAGGCAATGCTTTAATGCTATTGCCTCCTTATTTATTTTTTTTAATGTATATATCATATTGTGATAGGTGAAATATTCTGTGCTCACCTACATAGCATATGTGCCTGTGCAGAGGTGTGGCCACAGAAGGGGGGAACTGAGGGTATCGCTTCCCTAAATAAGAATTTGTCTCTCCTCTCCTCCAACGAAATTTTCTTTTAGTCTCCAAATTTCTAACATGGTGGTAACTTAAAGTGTCACCTAAGCATTTAGATATAGAGTTTAAATATAGTTCAGTCACCCAAAGGAAAGGGGCAGGCAAGGGCTGCTGGCATACTGCAGTTTGACACCACTTTAGCTGTCATGACTCCATCTTTTGCAATCCTGAGATTTGTAGTTTACTCTGGCACCAGAGCTCTCTGAAAGAGTAGACTAAGTATCTTACAAAACAACACATCTCAGAATTCCATAGAGTTCAGCCATGGCAGTTAAAGTGGTGTCAAACTGCATTAATTCTTCAGTGTTGGTGCAGCCAAAGTTACTGAGAGAATTCACACTGAGGGGTACAAATGATTTTCAATGTCTTACTTTTTGCAATGCTGAAAATTTTGAGAGGTAAAGGAAAATTTTGTTGGTGGGAGGGGGAATTAACTTATGGGTGACTTCCCACTGCAAAAGGTCCTCTCCTGCATTTGAAATGATTCAGAGATACAAATTTTCAGTGAAAATGCTCCCACACACCCCAGGAGACATTGGATGTTTTCACATGGGGCTTTAGGCGGACGCTAGCCTACCTCCGTCCGGCCCCAGTCCGGCTCCTTTGCAAAGTTTTTCACACGACGTCGCAGCAAGCCCCGCCCCATCCAGTGCCATCCCCAGCGCTAGCCGGCGTCAGTCCGGGGTCTTGCTCCGTGTGTTCACACGACGTCACAGCAAGCCCCGCCCCATCTAGCGCTAACTCCGGCATCAGCGCCGGAGTTGTAATTCCTTTTTTAAAAAGGAATTAAGTTGCCGCCGCCGGAGCCATTCCGGAATGAGCTGAAGGGTCCATTCCGGAATGGCTCCAGGCGGCTTTGGACGTCTGTGTGTGAAAACGCCCATTATGAAGGCAATAAGGAACAACAGTGGGGGTGGGTATGAGCATGACAGGAGAGTTTGGCCCTTCTAAATCTTCTGGGAGACCAATGAAGCCCTTGGCTCTTGACAGTTGCTTACCCCTCCTCTAGGGTAAGGCAGGGCTCTTGTTATAGTGCACTCAATTGTCTTTCACATGCTGTCTTTTATCAGGCAATACTATTTATTCATTTAGCCAAAACTGCATCCTCTGAGTGGCACTGAACTCTCAAGGATTTCAGGCAGACTCTTCCATGAGTTGCTGCTTGTACTTTCTATAGGTAAACATGATCTACATAAAAACAATCATTTCACTTTTCATGGCTCTAGAGATTAGGACAAGGAGCAGTGGATTCAAACTACAGGAAAAGGGATTCCATCTAAATCTCAGGAGGAACAACAGTGGAATATGCTGCCTCAGCATGTGGTGGAGTCTCTTTCTTTGGAGGTTTTTAAACAGAGGCTGGATGGCCATCTATTGGGGGGTATTTTGATTGCTGTTCCTGCATGGAAGGGGGTTGGACTCAATGCCGCCTGTGGTCTCTTCCAACTTTATGATTCTATGATTTGCTCAACAGTCCTTTGCCAATTGGGAGTTTAATTGGATTGTCTCAGTTTCTGCTTCATCAGAGGAAAACTTATGACTAGTGAGATGACGCAGACTTAGGATCATCTATATACCTGGACATGGTATGGGAGAGGTGCAGCACTTTCCTCAGCTGTAGGGAAGTGTTTGCAGCATTATTGAAAAGGAAGAGGAATTTCCATCTTAGGCTCTAGCAAGGGATGGCTTCAGAGTCTCTCTGATATTGCTTCTCAGCCCGGTTCTTTTCATCTACCGAATCAGCCTGGGGTCCAACATTTGTTATCAAATCTCATTCTGATGACTAGTGGAATTTGTGCACCCCTTCTGTGAAGTAAATCAGAGTCTATGCTGTGTTATGTGAACATTTTGCTAACTATTCTGCTGAATTCTGAGTGGTTCAGTTGCTCATGTGTAGGCTTCTGGGACATGACATCAATATACATTATTCAAGGAAGTAGTAATAGGTGGTAGGGGATACCTAACTCTTTCCCATGCCACTATTTTCCTTTTTTACAGTATCTCTTCTCCAGGATGTATGGTGATGCAGTGTTCCAATAGGAGATTTTCCAGCTGAGAGGGAACAAGTCATGGAGATGGATTATAGGTGAATCCACCTTAGAAATCCCCTGCCACATCTCAAGCTCTGTACTTTAGAGGCCAATTCAGGATTATAATTTACTTGTTTGCCATCTAATATTCAGTCCTGGTCTTGAGCATATGCCATGAATAACTGACATGGGCCAACCATCTATATGTAGCAAAGTGATGGAAATTACTGGTTTCCAAGAGACCACTTAGTATTTATTCTTTGTTGCAACTCTTGCAGCAAAGTTGGTGGGCCTTGAGATGATGCTGGAAGACACTCTTTTTGTTTGAAATGATTGCTGATACTCAGGATCACACAATAAAGACTCATTTAAAAGAGTTAACTGACGTGTCTCAGTAAAGAGATACTGATTATGCAGTTTGCTTTATAAATGCAAATACTCACAGGTATTAGAAGAAAATGAGCAGGCCAAAAATAAGTACCGTATTTTTCGCCCTATAACACGCACTTTTTCTTCCCCTAAATGTGCGTGGGGAAGTGAGTGCGCCCTATAGGGCGAAGGGCCGAGGCCGCGGGGAGAAGGAGCCCTCCTTCCCCCCGCGACCTCAGTCTTTGAATGGGCTGGTGCTGGGATCGAAGCGATCCCGGCACCAGCCCATTGAAAGACTGAGGCCATGGGGAGAAGGAGGGCTCCTTCTCCCCGCGGCCTCAGTCTTGGAATCGGCTGGTGCTGGGATCGAAGCGATCCCGGCGCCAGCCCATTGAAAGACTGAGGCCGCGGGGAGAAGGAGCCCTCCTTCCCCCGCGGCCCCAGTCTTGGAATGGGCTGGTGCCGGGATCGAAGCGATCCCGGCCCCAGCCCATTGAAAGACTGAGGCCGCCGGGAGAAGGAGCCCTCCTTCCCCCCCCCCGGCCTCAGTCTTGGAATGGGCTGGTGCCGGGATCGAAGCGATCCCGGCACCAGCCCATTGAAAGACTGAGGCCGCCGGGAGAAGGAGCCCTCCTTCCCCCCCGGCCTCAGTCTTGGAATGGGCTGGTGCCGGGACTGAGACTGAGCGCATTGAAAGACTGAGGCCGCCGGGAGAAGGAGCTGGAACTGAGGCCGGGGGGGAAGGAGGGCTCCTTCTCCCAGCGGCCTCAGTCTTTCAATGGGCTGGCGCCGGGATCGCTTCGATCCCGGCGCCAGCCCATTCCAAGACTGAGGCCGGGGGGGAAGGAGGGCTCCTTCTCCCGGCGGCCTCAGTCTTTCAATGGGCTGGCGCCGGGATCGCTTCGATACCGGCACCAGCACATTCCAAGACTGAGGCCGGGGGGGAAGGAGGGCTCCTTCTCCCGGTGGCCTCAGTCTTTCAATGGGCTGGCGCCGGGATCGCTTCGATCCCGGCAGCAGCCCATTCCAAGACTGAGGCCGCGGGGGAAGGAGGGCTCCTTCTCCCTGCTGCCTCAGTCTTTCAATGGGCTGGCGCCGGGATCGCTTCGATCCCGGCACCAGCCCATTCCAAGACTGAGGCCGGGGGGGAAGGAGGGCTCCTTCTCCCCGCGGCCTCAGTCTTTCAATGGGCTGGCGCCGGGATCGCTTCGATCCCGGCACCAGCCCATTCCAAGACTGAGGCCGGGGGGGAAGGAGGGCTCCTTCTCCCCGCGGCCTCCTGCGGCCTCAGTCTTTCAATGGGCTGGCGCTGGGATCGCTTCGATCCCAGCGCCAGCCCATTCAAAAACTGAGGCCATGGGGAGAAGGAGCCCTACTTCTCCCGGCGGCCTCAGTCTTTCAATGGGCTGGCGCTGGGATCGCTTCGATCCCAGCACCAGCCCATTCAAAGACTGAGGTCGCGGGGGGAAGGAGCCCTCCTTCCCCCCGCGACCTCAGTTCAATGGGCTGGTGCTGGGATCGGAGAAGTTCTCCAATCCCAGCACCAGCCCATTGAACAACCGGCCTCCAGCTAAAGGGAGGAATCCTTTTTTCTTGGATTTTCTTCCTTTAAAATTGGGTGCGCCTAATATGCCGGAGCGCCTTATATGGCGAAAAATACGGTAGATTCCTGTAAAAAAATTATAGCCAGTTTCTGCTTGAGATACCTGGTTTCTCCCAGCATCTTGCTAAACTGAAAATATTGTCAGGCTACACATGAGTAACAGAACCAACAGAATAGTTAACAGAGTGTTTACACAACACAGCACAGATGCCAATTTACTTCACAAAAGGGATGCACAAATTTATCAAGTCATGATGTTTCTCATTTTTCCACTGCCGAACTCATTCTAGGTCTGCACTGGCTCATGAACTTTTTCATAAAATCATACAGCTGGAAGTAATCACAAGGAACATCTAAATCCAATCCAACCCCCTGCTGTGCCGAAATCCACTGCTGAAACATGCCTGAGAGGTGGCCATCTAACTACTTGTTAAGATCTTCAGTGAAGGAGAGTCCATGAGGAAGTTCTTTCTGACATTTAGGAGGCATCCCTCCTCTCCAGCCACATGGAAATTCAAATCTTCCTCCTTCCCTCCTACCATAAAATGGCCATACTTATCTGTACATTTTTGCTATGGCCACATTCTTGAACCTGCTTTCTCATTGATTAAAGCAGATCTTACATGTTTTTCAAATATATGCATTTTTCTGAGCAGGATTTTTGCACAATGTTTGGGTACATTTTGTTTTCTTTTGAAAACACCACCCCAAGCTCAGAAATGTGTGGTTTTGCAAATTTGCATTTCAGTGTGCTTTTAGTTCTAGAAAGTGTGAAATGGGTAAACTTGCATTACAATGCAAGCTGAATAAATCTCTAATGCATTTTTACGCCACACTTCTTTTGAATATCAATGACTATAGGTACCTACTTACAAGTCAGGACCTTCACGGCTGACAGCAAAGCAGAATGGGAAACATGATGTAAGGATACACATTTTATTAGGTGGATTAATCAGCTAAGGCTTTTGTCAAATAAATCAGCACAAGCAAATTAACTGGTGGACCTATAAATTAAGGTTTCAGAAATATTCAATGTCTTTCATTTCCTAGGTAAAGAAATGAATTCCTCAAGTGTCAGGAAAAGTAGCTGGGAAGAATAATACAGATGTGAGAATTTTGTGCATCTTAGGGTAAAAAAAAAAATCTGTTTTTTTTTTAAAATGCAAAACCCATTATTTTTTCACAAAATATATGGCTCTAAAAGGAGATTTTTGTATGTTGTTGTACAAAAATGTTGCAGGGTTTATGCAAAAATAGATTTTAAGATCACATAGTTTTTCTTCAAAAATCACAATTTTGAGCAAAGCCCCACCAATTTTGGACAAAAACACAGATCTGTTTCTGAAAAGCATTTTTGGCATAAAAAAAATGTTCTTAACAGCCCCCATATTTTTGTGCAACACCCCCCCCCCCGTATTTCTATGAAGAACACTTTCCTGAAAAACTTTGGGATATGGAAATGGAAAGATTAATTTCCCCCTACAGTAAAGAGGAAATTCCAGAATGTTTTCATTCTCATATGCAAGGACTAAATAAATAATTAAAGATTTACATAGAATCATAAAATGATAGAGTTAGAAGAGATCAAAAAGTGTCATCCAGTCCAACTCCCTGTGTCAGGATTCTGCTGGATCCTATCATAAGTAATGGTTTGCTGGTGTTTTGGTTGCTGTTCTTATTTCATATCAGTAATGCATATAATCTATACAAGTATATTTAGACATGTGAGAGGTAATATCAATTGAGAATGGCATATAACAGAAGCTTGGTGGGTTAGCTGATGGGAGTTGCAGTGTTGGTTTTGGAGAAAAACAATTGCTTGGCTAAAGAATGCACAGATGTGTGTAGGAGAAAACTAATACTGAATTCCATTAGTCTCATGGGAAAGCTGAAATGGCCTAAAGTGAAAGTATATGAGAGGGGTGGACAAACCAGAAGGGGTGCAAGAGTGGTTTGGCTTATGAACAAATTAAGATAACGCTCACAAATTAACAGGGTGGGGCATGGGTTATTCTATGTTCATATTTGGAAATTAGGTTACTTCTGTCTGCATATATCTTATAGTTAACCTGTCTGGTCACTGTAATAAAGTTTTCTGGTTTGAATACAGAAGACTTATTTATTATTATTATTATTATTATTATTATTATTATTATTAAGCTTTATTTATAATGTGCTGTAAGTTTGCACAGCACTGTACATACAATCAATTAAAAATAAAATGAAATAAAATAAAATAAAATAAAATAAAGACCTGCCAGTGGCATACATTCTGTGAGAAACAATTAGAAGTTAATACATATTAATACATATTAAAATTTGAAGCAATAAGATATAGCAAAGAAACAGGTTAAAACAAGCATTGGATAACAATCATGTAGTGTCTGGGAACACTTCGCTAAACAGAGTTCTTCAAGTTGGCTTTAAAGCTGGTTAAAGAAGTGATGAACCATGCTTGTGCAGGAAAGTGATTTCACACGTGGGGAGCAGCAAGTGAGAAGGGGCAGATCTGAGCCAAAGAAATGGAAATCCTTGGCTGGGACAGCAGTTCTTGATTACGAGACTGTAGGGTGCAAGTGGGAAGGTAAGGAGAAACTAGCTCTGGCAAATAGAGAGGGGGCAAACCATGCAGACCTTTAAAAGTTAGTAAAAGAAGTTTATAACAGATATGGAAAGGGAGGGGGAGCCAGTGAAGGGATGACAGTAAAGGAGAAATGTGATTGAACTGGTGAACAGCCATGATGATACATGCAGCTGAATGCTGAACAGAAATTAGAGGAAGGAGGTGGGAAAGAGGAAGCCCTGCCAGAAGGAGGTTACAATAATCCAGTCATGAGACCACTAGCACATGAACCAGAATCTAAGCTAGGGGTAGGCAACCTTTCCCCTTTGAGGGCTGAGGGACTTCAGCTCCCTTAGAATCCCAGGAGCTATTGGCCAACATGGGACTATTGGCCAACATGGTTTAGGCTTCTGGGAGCTGAAGTCCCTCAGCCCTTAAAGGGGGAAGGTTGCCTACCCCTGATCTAAGCAATGGGTGCTGACAGAAACGATCTGATTTTCACAATATTATAGAGAAAGAATCTGCACACCTTGACTGTAGCTTGACTCTGGGGAATACACGACAGGGAAGAATCCAAAATGAAACCAAGACCTGTGCTTCCTGCTGAGGTTGGATACAAATATCATTGACTAAAATAGAAAAGGAGTATTGCACAGTAGGCTTCGGTGGAAAGACAAGTTGCTCAGTCTTGGACATGTTGAGCTTCAACACAAGTGTAGCATCCAATCAGAGACGGCCACAAGACAAGATGAAACTTGCTGTTTGACAGTCGGATAAAGTTCAGGGGTGGATAGATACAACTGAATGTCAACGGTGTACAGATGGCCAAAAGAGCTAATGAGATTACCTTAAGGACAAGATGTAAAGAGAAAACAACATGGGACCCAAAACGGAGCCCTGTGGAACTCCAACAAACAATGGAACAGAAAACAATGCCTGACCACCCATGACCATGGCAAAAGATCTGTCTGACAGATAAGATTTAAACCAGTTAAGAACAGAATCCAAAAACCTGAGGTCAGAAAGTATGGGCCTTTGCAGACTGCCAGAAATTGTGCAAATTGAGTCCACTTTAAGGGTTAGGGTTAGTGCTAGGGAATCATGGGAATTGGGTTTTTTTCTGAGACATTGAGCCTTCTCTGTCAGAGAGCTCTGGTGCCACAATAAAATACAGTTCCCATGATTCCCTAACCCTTAAAGTGGACTCAATTTGCACTATTTCTAGCAGTCTGCAAAGGGCCTATGTCAGGGGTCGGCAACCTACGGCCCGCGGACCCCACCACCAGGCACCCACGGGGCCGCCGCCAACCGCGCTGCTACGCGCGCCGCTACTGCCAACCACTGCCACCATTTTGTTTTCCAAAATGGCGGCTGTGACTCATTTGTGCATAGGCAGTACTCCTGCACATGCGTGAACGAGCTGCGGCCGCCATTTTGGAAAGCAAAATGGTGGCCGCGGCACGCACGGCCAAAATGGCGCCCCTGTCACCGCTGAGGAGGCCCATCACTGCCGAGGGAAGCGTCCCGGGGCTGGGCCTCTAGGAGGCCCACCACCGCCGAGGGAAGCCTCCCTTGGGGGACCCTTGGTGGCTCTGGGCCTCTAGGAGGCCCGTCGCTGCCAAGGGAAGCCTCCTGGGGGGCACCGGCGGCGGTGCTGGGCCTCTCAGAGCGAACTCTCAGAGCGAGGCTTCCCTCGGCGGCGGTGGGCCTCCTAGAGGGTTAATCCCTAACCCTAGAGATTAAAGATATAGAAAAGCGAGGGCAGAAAAGAAGGGACAACAGGAATTAGGAGACGAGAAGGACTGAGATAACAAGTGGTAGGTTTGGAAGCGTTCAGCAGCATAGATAGTTCATCCAGTGAAACAAAAGGAAACACATTTTTTTTTAGTTAAAGGTGGTTGAAAATTAGTGGAAAATAGTCAGGAGAATCAATATTGGAATGAATAGTAGTAATCTTGGTGATGAAATGGGTAGCAAAATCATTGGGAGAAAATAATGAAGAGACAGGAGTAGGGGAAGGTTTTAGCAGAGAACTAAAAGTGAAAAAAAGATGCTATGGGTGTCACTCATTTGTGCTAATCAATGATTTATAAAAATTCTGTTTTGCCATAGACAAAGTGTATGAAAAAGAGGACAGAACAAATTTATAATGAATAAAGTCAGCCCACTCCCTGGACTTTTTCCACAAGCATTCAGCTATTCGAGAACAGGAACAGAGAAACTAAATGGTGAGAGTAAGCCAGGGCTGAGGCTTGGTAGAGAAAGAAGACGCATATACAGATACAGGGGCAAAGCTATCAAGAGTTTTGAAACAGTAGAGTTAAGTAAGGACATCACAGAATCATCAGAGTCCCCAAGATTTAGAGAGGAAAGAGAAGAATCCAGTGCCTGAGGGCCGAAGGAGATGGCGCAAAGCGCCGTCTTCAGGGCAAGGAAGGGGGGGCAGCCACACGCTGGGCGCCCCAACCCCTTCCCAAAGACATCGTCGGAGCAGCCGGCCCTCCGCATGGCTGGCGCCCCGAGGATGCCTTTCCGCTGCAGCGTCCGCACATGCTGCAAGCTGCAGCGGAAGAGATGCCGAAGGTGCGCTGGCAGCCTTTTGCAGCGCACCTTCGGCGATTTGTGGAAGGAGCACTATTTTAGTGCTCCTTCCTGGGGTGGCAAAGCTGCGCCACAGGGCTGAGGAATGCGGATGCCTCAGCCCCGATCCGCAGCTTCCCAGGGCGGCCCTGTGCTGCCCGTCTGCTTCCCCCCTGACTGAAGTTCTCACAATTAACAGACTGGAGGTCATGAAAATGGCATCAAACGATATGACGAGGAATTGGAATATAAGCAAGAGAAAAAGAAATTAAATAGTGATCTGATAAAGGAAATTCACTTGCCATGTAATCAGAGATGACACACTTCTTAGCAAAAACTAGGTTGAGGCAGTGACCAAATGAATGAGCCAAAGAATTAGAATGAAGTTCAAGACTGAAAGACGCTAAGAGGGAACTAAAGCAGGAGGTACCATGGAAGAAGACACAATTAAAGCACTCCCAACAGATGGCCATTCAACCTCTGTTTAAAGACTTCTTCTATAGTCACAAAGAATTAACTACAGAAAATAATTGTCTGTTGCAAGAATGCCTTCTTTCTCTACCTCAGGTTCAAATATACTCTTTAAATATATCTTAAGCGAAGGAGATGGGAAAAGAACTGCATAAAATGTACCAACTTAAATCCTAAATGCAGAGAAATGCCTGATGACAGGCTTCATGCTATGGCTTAAGAACCATGCCAACATGAAAAATTATTGGTTTGTTAATGAACTACTCAGGAATTAATTTTCACAAGGCTGGAATGCAGCAGATCAAAATGGGCAAATTATAAGTACTAAGGGCGCAATTAATTATCATATTGTCAGAAGAGCTTATATACTGGTAAAAAAGAAAGCCAATAATACCTAGAAACTCCTTGACATTGCTACAAAAGCAATAGGCCCTTATTATGGAGTGAGAAAGTTGCATAATTGCTCCAAGTGCATAGCTGCTAAACTGTGGGTAGCCAATCCTCCCACTTTTAATCTGAACATTATCACATGTTTACAACCATGCATCTTTCACACCTGGTCCCAGTTATTAATGCTGTCATCATAGATTTATTCTCCCCTGAGCTAACCCTTTTGAAATCAATTATAGTTAGAGCTTAATAGTCTTCATCTTGCTTCATCTTGGGCTAGTTCGGAAGAAACTATGTAGTATGAACATGTTGCAATTATTATATAGATGTGTTTTAAGAGGATATGGTAGAAATATCCATCCGTCTACCTGCTTGTCAGTCTTTCTCTCTCTATCTGCAACCTGTGCATCTATGATCTATTTCACTCATTCTCTCACACACATCATATACTTGTATAACTAAAGAAAACAAACAGAAAGTGCCTATATATCACACCATATATAAAACTACTGGTATAATATAGAAGAATAGAATTATTCCATCTGTAAAGTTGGAATGGATTGCAAAGAACATGTAGCCTACCAATACAGGAATTCATATTTAAAGCATCCCTGGCACCAGCCAATGTCTGTTTAAAATCCTCCACAAATGAGGGTCAACCACTTGCCAAGGTAGTTTGTACTACAGATGAATAACTCTTACCATCAGAAAGTCCGAATATTAACTTTCTTGTAACCTGAATTCATTGGTCTGCGCACTAGCTCTTTGGGCTTTGGGTCAAGGTCTTTCCCATCATCCACAATCATTCAAGAGCAATGGTAGCAGATGTTGAATTCCACTTTCACACAACTTACACCTGTATATGTCATCAATAGGATGCCACCCTTAGATAGCCACTATGGCCTGAAACTTGCTTCCTTTATGGTTGGGGAGAGCAAAGTGCAGTCTTTCAAAAGTTGCTGTTAAGTAAACCCCATCAGCTCTACCCAGTGGAAAGGCATATTGGGAGCTGGAATGTAAAATGATCTGGAAGGGCTACATGTTCTTGATCCATAACAAGGAGATTTTAGCATTGTCTTTCTTTCTCTACCTTGGTAATACCACAAGCATTTTTGATTAAGGGCATTTTTCTTCTGACTCTCTTGATAGATATAAAACATAGCACTCCTTGAGCAGGGAAGAAGAAAGACATACCCATTTTAAGTAAATTGGCTAACTTTAAGTTATAACCTGAATTATGGGGCAATTTACAGCTGGGGTGGACAAACTGCGATCCTCCCAATGTTGCTGGATTGTAACTCTCATCAGTGAGGAATGCTGGGAACTGCAGTCCAAAAAAGTCAGGGGGTGGTGGCGGCGGCCACACTTTTCCTTTACAGGACAGTTACATTCCCTAAACAATCTTTTTAATAGCCATACAAGTGCTTGGAATGCTAAAAACAATATGTTAAATGCATGCTAAATATAATGATCCTTAGGCTTTTGTGGCTGACAGCAAAGGACACTTCATCCTTGCTTTCCACCAGAGGAAATGTGCAAGTCCAACATCTTATGAAGGTGAACTGTTTGTTGATTATCAATATGTGATCCCTAGTATCTCATGGGAAGAACCTTACAGGAAACAGGGGGGAAACCCATGAGATTTTATGAGTCTCATACATAGGTCACCGAGGATTTTTTCATTAATATTTGACATATAAGATGGATGTTACTTGTATTATAAAGATGGAAAACAAATCATGGGACCAGAATGAATGGTAATGTATAATATCTTGAGCAACCTGGAGCAATAACTTAATATGATGTGTTTTCCTACACATATAGGAGGCCTCTTATGTACTTATTAACCAATTTAAGGCAGCTCTCACTAATCTAATTTCATCAAGGTATGTTGGATTACAGATTCCTTCATTCCCAATCTAGAAATCTAACTCATATTTGCAGTCTGAAATGGTACAGTCCAGGACAGCCTTTCCTCCAGATGCCTTGGACTGTACTCCAGTCATCCACAGAGACATTGATTGGGGAGGGCTGACTTCAGTTATGTTTATACCACCAACCTTCATAGATACATATCTCAGAGCATTTCACAAAAAAGAAATTGCAATAAATGATAATGACATAATTACTCTACTTCCAAATACATTGAACCACACAATGAAAATGAAAACATAATCCAAATTGACCACAATGCCAAAAGTAATTCAAGCAGGAGAACTGACAGGAAGTCCTAAAGCCACTGGAAAAATTGTAAGATATGGTAGGTTAAGCTTACCAGGATCACTATTGTGTGTTTATTGAGAAAGAGATAACTTGATGAAGCTTACCTAAGTGCTTGTTAAAGTCATTGCTAATTTATGAAATATAAATTAAATGGGATATTTCTCTAATAGAGGCAACTAACCTGTCCTTGGGGAGGAGAGGGGGAAAAATCCCTTTTTGTCATTACTATCTCACATATCAGCATATCTTGTCATTATTATCTCACATATCCACATAAGATGGATGCCTAAAAGACAACAAAAGACATGACTGAGAGCCAAAAATTCTTATTGAATTTTTCAATCTAATTCATTGCTAATTCTTTCTTTATTCTATTTTCCTCCTCCTATTTAAGCTGGCTGTTATGGCATCTGGAGTCATACTTGTCAATATCACTAATATCAGAACACACTACCATAATGCCCCAAAGGGGATTCCATGTTGGGGCTTCCCATTCTCACTGCCTTGAGTTCAGACTTAATTGGGCAACCTCAGCTAGTTTTCTTCTGTCTCAATGTTCATTATCCCACAGGGGAAGAATAACTAAGGCCACTAAGTTTGCTCTTTGCTGGCAATAGGGTCATCAAGACTATGCTAGAGTGACAAGTGAGCAGAAAAGAGAAAGAGGACAAGTTCATGTGTTGCTAGAGATTTTGATGAGAACTCAGCATGGCTAAATAACAGAACACAAGATTGGAGCAGGCCAGAGGTCATCTACTCTGTCACCACACTTGCTTCCTCTAGCCCAGTGTTTCTCCATTATTTTCTGTCACGCCCCCCCTAGGAAAGAAGAAAACATTTCGCGCCCCCCCAGCGCGATCACATGGGCGGGTTTGGACAATCAGGATAGAGCTACTGGGGCTGTGCTGGGACAATCTCCCTCTCTCCAGCCGTAACGGGCCCCCCTTTATGGAGCCTCGCGCCCCCCCTGGGGGGCCCGCCCCACTATTTGAGAACCGCTGCTCTAGCCAAAGACAGACTGCTTAACACACTCATCTGTACTCGCATGTTACATTTGTCCCTTCCAGATTAATCTTTAGCCTTATCCTGATTCAAATGTTCCACAGAAGAGGAATGCTGTGCTGGAGATACCAGACTTAACTGGAAGCTATTTTACTAACATAAATACAGGAAGTTCAAATGAGGAATGGTCCACACTGCTACATTCATCCCTGGTACTGGTAAGATTAGAAGGTAAGATTGCATGAGCAATTCTCGTTGGTCAAATGCAACCCCATTGCCAGATACGAGTAAGATGATAATCCCAAATATGATGAAAATATCTTCATACATCACCAGAAACTAGACCCCTGCTCATGAAGGCTAAATGCATGTACCATGACTTCATTAGAGAAGAAGGATCTTGATATATAAAAACAAGATTTCACAATGGCTAGCATATTGTATTACAGTTACAGATTCATAAGACAGAATTGTGTGTAATTTCTGATTTTTTAAAAGATCATTGATAGAACCATGCCAACAAAAAGTGTGGGATTTTCAAATATTGAACTCTAGGCTGTCATGAAACTCCTGTTCCTGCAGAAGAAAACTCCAAAGAAAATCCTTGAATGTATGATATAAACATAGAGGGACAAGGCCCATCATACTCAACTCTGAAGAAGTAGTGTGCCAACTTTCATCATGGAGATTTTGAGACTAAGGATGCAACAAGATCTATGAGGCCTTCAACAATGTCAACTCCTGAAATTGTTGAGCATGTTCATGACCTGATTTTTGCAGATTGTCAAATCTCATCTAAAACAAAGACTGAGACACAAGAGATATCTGGGACACACTGGGTGTATAATCTTCATGAACAGTTGGCTATGCAGAAGCTGTCAGACAAGTGGGAGCCAAAATGTTGGAAAGGTAACCAGAAACGAAATTGAATGGATGCCTCCAAGTTGATTTTGCAGCATTTTCAGCAATCTAGTGATTTTTTTAAAACTACTCATCACTGTTGATGAAACATAGATATATCACTAAGATCCAGAGACCAAAATAAAATAAAATAAAATAAAATAAAATCCTTGCAGTGGCAGCACTCAGGTTCTCCATGGCCAAAGAAATTCCATGGCCAAAGAAATTCAAGATTGAAAGGTCAGCAAGAAAGATTATGGCCACAGTTTTTTGGGCATAAGGAAGGTATTTTGATGACTAATTGCCTTCAGAAGGCCCGAACAGTTAATGCAGAATACTACTCAAATTTGCTGTACTCTAAAGGAGGCATTGAAAGAAAAATAGTAAGGGATGCTTCAGAAAGGTGTTTTCTTTTTGCAGGGCAATGCACCTGCTCACAGGGTTAGCAAAACAATTGATGTTTTGCAAAAATTGGGATCTGAGTGCATAGACCATCCATCCTGCTCCCCAGATCTTCCTCCATCTAACTATTTCCAGATTACAAACCATAAAAAGTTCTTGCAACTAGTAAGAGAAGTATTCACAATGGGCTGGTTTGTATATTGACAGTTGAAAGAAAGGTTTATCTTCGACTGTAAAACGTTAGGAATAAGAACTGAAAAAAACTAGATTTGGGGAGAGTATGACCTCCAATAATCCACATAAAATAGCCCAGTTTTATAAATGCTTGCTGGAGATAGATCAGGAAGAAGAGGTGGTAAAGGAATCTATGATAAAGCGGTCCCAAGATTTGAAACAAACAATTGACTTAGATTTCTGGGAGAAAACTTGGAAAAAGACAATAAATTATACAATCAGCTTTGATTTAAAAGAAAACCTTTATAAAATGCACCACAGATGGTACATAACCCCAGCTAAATTAGCCAGGATTTATAAAGGGCTTTCAGATAAGTGTTGGAATTGTAAACGAGCAAGTGGGATGCTGTACCATATGTGGTGGAATTGTAAAAAAGCAAAAAAGTATTGGACCACCATTCATAAAGCAACAGAGGAAATACTTACAACACAATTTAATATGGACCCTAAAATATATTTGCTGAACATATGTACAGACAAAATGTTAGAACAAAAATATGGGAAACTCCTTTTCTATATAACAGTTTGTACAAGGATTCTTTATGCTGGAAAGTGGAAGAGTGAGGTGACTCCAAACCAAGAGGAATGGCTGAATAAACTACTTGAGATGATGCAAATGGATAAATTAACAATATTAATGAGAGTTCAGGACTGGGAAAAGAATGAAAAAATTTGGACGCCACTACTTAACTATATTAATAATAGAAAAATGAAGAAATATGGATAAGAAGTAAAACATGTAGAGATGACTGAGTATATAAATTGCTGAGAAACATTTGGTAATTGGACAAATAATTTAAAAGACATATGAGAAATTTAAGATGTTGATGCCTTAATTAATGGGCAACTAATTAAATCTCAGTTTCCATCTTAAAATAAGAAGGAAGGTATAATAATAATAATAATAATAATAATAATAATAATAATAAATTTTTATTTATAAGCTGCCCCTCTGCTCGGCAATCGAGGTGGCGAACAACGTATTAAAACAAGGAACAGTTAAAATATACCCAAAACCCATGCCTTAAGCCTCCCACCCCTTAAAAAGAATTAAATTAAGAAGAAATTAAAACCATACATTAAAACACAATACAATACAGCCCCTTGGCAGATCTGTATATAGTAGGACAGGGTGGGAGGTGAATAGTAAAACTCCGCCATTGCCGGGGATGTTATTCCAGGAAGGCCTGCCGGAAGAGATCCATCTTTACTGCCTTTTTAAAGGCAGCAAGAGTGGAGATATGATGGATCTCGTCCGGCAGGCCATTTCATAGCCTGGGAGAGGTCGCAGAAAAAGCCCTCTGGGAGGTCTGCGCCAACCTAGTCTTCATGGGTTGGAGCAGGTTCCTCCCAGAGGACCAAAGGGTGCGGGGGGGGGGGGGGGTTCATACAGGGAGAGGCGGTCCCTAAGATAAGATGGACCCAAGCCATGTAGGGCTTTAAAGGTTAAAACCAACACCTTGTACTGTGCCTGGAAACTAATTGGCAGCCAGTGGAGGGATTTAAGCACCAGTGTTATGTGCTCCCTCCGTGATGTTCCCGTAATTAACCTCGCTGCCATATTTTGAACTAATTGCAGTTTCCGGGTTGAGCACAAGGGTAGCCCCATGTAGAGTGCGTTGCAGTAATCCAGACGTGAGGTTACCAAAGCATGTACTAAAGTTTCCAGATCCCTCATGTCCAGATAACGGCGCAGTTGGCATATCAGCCAAAGCTGATAACAGGCACTCCTGACCACCGCATTCACCTGACTAGTCATGTGAAGCGATGGGTCTAAGAGTACCCCCAAGCTGCAAACACAGTCCTTAGAGGAGAGTGTGACTCCATCCAGGACTGGAGACTGTATTCCCAGATCTGGTTTCGGGCCTGTGACTGTCAGTACTTCCATTTTGTCTGGATTTAACTTCAATCTGTTTTTCCTCATCCAATCCATTACCACTCTGAGACAGTCATTAAGAGGAGAGACGCCATCTGAAGTCTGAGCCGATGATCTGGTCATGGAGAAGTATATCTGGGTGTCATCAGCGTACTGATGGCACCGCACTCCATGCCTCCGAATGATCTCACCCAGCGGCTTCATGTAAATATTAAATAACATCAGGGACAGGATGGCGCCCTGAGGGATGCCACAATTAAGCTCGATTTTAGATGAGCAACTGTCCCCGAGCCTCACCCTCTGGGATCTGCCCAAGAGGAAGGAACAGAACCACTGCAAAGCAGTGCCTCCAATTCCTAACTCTCTCAAGCGATCCAAGAGGATAGCATGATCTATGGTGTCAAAGGCCGCTGAGAGATCCAAGAGCACCAACAGGGTCACACTACCCCTGTCGATGCCCAGGTGGAGGTCATCGGTCAGAGCAACCATGGCAGTCTCCACTCCATATCCTGTCCTGAAGCCATTTTGAAATGGATCGAGATAATTGGTTTCATCCAAGACTGCTTGGAGTTGGGAAGCAACTGCCCTCTCGATCACCTTACTCAAAAAAGGGAGCAAGGATACTGGTCTATAGTTGTTTCTATCCAGGGGGTTGAGGGAAGGTTTTTTCAGGAGTGGCCTAACTACTGCCTCCTTTAAACTAGATGGTACAATACCTTCCCTGAAGGACACATTGATTGTATCCTGAAGGAATACTCTCAACGCGTCCCCCCCCCCCGGACGACCAGCCAAGATGGACATGGATTGAGAGGGCAAGTCGTCTTCCTCACCTTTCCAAGGAGCTTGTCCACGTCATCAGTACTCACAGATTGAAATTGATCCAGTAAATTGCCATCAACGGAGTTGCTGGACACCTCGTCTACGGATTCTGCCTGAACACTGGTGTCCAAATCGGCTCTTATCCAAGAGATTTTATCTGCAAAGTAGATGTTAAACGTATCACAGCAGGCTGTCATAGGGTTAAGTAGGGTGTTTGGCGGAGGTGGGACCTTCATCAGCTCCCCTACCACCTTAAACAGCTCTGCCGGGTGGGACTCTGCAAACGCAATACGAGCAGAATAGAAAGATTTCTGTGCTGCCCATAAAGCCTCCCTATAGGAATCAAGATGTTTCCTAAGGTGAGTTCTGTCGGATAAGAGACGAGTCCTTCGCCATTCGCACTCTAGTCGTTGTCCAGCTCGCTTCATCTTCCCAAGCTCCTGTGTATACCAGGGCTTGCGGTTAGAAGCGGGCTGGAAAGGACGCTTGGGAGCGATTGTGTCGATAGCCTTGGTGAGATCGGTGTTCCAAATGCCCACCAAGGCTTCAACAGAATCACCGGCGTTACCGACCATTAAACCTTCTAGGGCTTTCTGGAAGCCAATTGGTTCCATTAGCCTTCGAGGGCGGACCATTCTAATGGGTCCGCCACTCCCGGTGAGGGGGGGGCAGGCAGTGGCTTTCAGCTCCACCTTGACCAGGAAATGATCTGTCCATGACAATGCAGAAGTTTTTGTAACCTCTCCCCACAAATGTTCCTGTTCCGTACTAAAAACTGCATCGAGGGTAAGACCCACACAATGTGTGGGCCTGTCAACCAGTTGGGATGGGACCATGTTTGTCATAGTATCCATGAACTCCCGAGCTGCACCAGATAGATCTTGCAAACTGGTCCCGAGTGGGATGTTGGAATTGCCCAAGACTAAAAGTCTGGGCAATTCCAACAGCAATTCAGAGACCAGGGTGGTGAGCTTGGTTAGGGAGTCTGTTAAGCAACGGGGTGGCCGGTATACCAGTAGAATCCCCAAACTATCCCTGGTTTTCAGGCTAAGGTACATACACTCGATGTAGGTTGTTTTCTGGATAGGCTTCCTGGTCAAGGTCAGGTTGTTTCTATGAACCAAAGCCATGCTGCCCCCTTGCCCACTTTCCCTTATCTGCTCACTAACTGTGTACCCAGCTGGGAGAGCTTGCACCCATGTTGCAGCGCTGGCATCCCTCAGCTAGGTCTTGGTAAAGCATGCCAGATCGGCCACTTCATCTACAATAAGATCGTGGATGATATGGATCTTGTTTCTGACCGACCTGGCATTGCAGAGGAGCAGAGTAAGGGTCTGTGGAATGACTGGTGTGCTCTCCAAGTTATCCTGGGCAGCAGAGTGAACTGAAGAAGGGAGAGATATTAAGCATTGATCCCTTCTTCTTTTATAACATTTCTTCACCCTGCTACCGCTATACCTTCCCTGCCCCCACACAACCTCAATACCCGCTCCCAGGCTATCCCCGGCTGCATTATGTGATGGAGGAGGGAGCTGATACAGCTAGCTCCTGACCTTTGGTAAATAGGCAGTATCTAAAAGATGGTGAAAAAAGAAGGAGGGGGACTGGGGGGGGGAGTCCTCCAGACTATGGCTTCTACCAGTCCCAGCACTTTTCTCCCCTCCAACATTCTAATAAAGATCGAATTGCAGCTGTAATGTTGGTGATACTAGCCATGCTCAGTTGTCCCTCACAGCCTCCAAGCGCTGCCGCCTCTGCCTCGTGTGCCAGGGGAGAGATGGTCCCAGGCGGGGGCTTTTATCCCCCTGCCGAAGCTCCTCCCAGCTCTCAGTCAGCTGCGTCCCTCAGGTGTTTCTCCTCAGGGCTGGAGGGGCTGGAGAGGGCTGGAGAAGGTCTCCAAGTGCTGCCGCCGCCGCTGCCTCATGTGCAGGTAGAATATGTTATACTTTTATAGAAATGACTTGACAAAGGACCCAGGAAGTCAAATGGATTTGCGTTTGTGTTTTTTGTTGTCCAATGTGTTGTTATTTGTGTTATTGTGTATGTATTATATGTACATATTGTATGTACATTTTAACTTAATAAAGTTTATTAAAAAAAAAGAGTTCAGAAAGGAAATTTTGGAATGGTTCAGAGGTGTTAGAGCAGCAGAGCAGTATTTCAATGACCAGACATCTTATTCTTTTGTGTGTGTGGAAGGATTAAATAAACTTGAGAAATGATATGCCAAGTGCATCAAACTTTGGGGTGAACATGTAGAATAACATGCAAAATTCATGCTTAAGGTCATTCCCTTTTTGATCAGGCCAAAAACGTTTCATCACCTCCATGTATTGAACTATCTAATCTGTCAGGCCTACAGAATACTCTCTTATTGAATATGCAGAACAGACCTAAACTGGACTTACTTTGTTCCCCCAGAGAATCCTGGTAGTTGTAGTTCTGTGAGGAGGCTATCTCTCTACAAACATAGCAAATAATAGTTCCAAGTTTGAAAAGAGCTCTCTTGGGGCCAGACTGTATCCCAATAGAAGGACAGCACTGAAAGAGCATACCCTTCACCTCCCCTGATTTGGAAGGGACAGTCCCAATTAATTCTCTGTCATTCCACTTGTTCAATTGCTATGTGCCAGTTGTTCACTCCTCCTTCTGCTTTCCTTTTTCCTTACCTCAGTTTCTGCAAAGTGAGTTTAAAGTGCAAAAGTGAAGATGAGGGGCAAGAAGGGGCTAGGATATTGCCCTTGCCTGTATATTTAGGCAAAAGCAAACTGTTGCAATCTCTCCTAGCTTGTGTGTACTTTCTAATATCTTTTTCCATTTTAACCATGGTCTGATGTTGCTCAGCTGCATGTGTCTCAGTATTCATCTGTGAAATGTTGGAGGGTATGTGTCAGTGTGTGAATGTATATGCACCATTGTATTAAGAATTTCACAGAACAGAATATGGGAGCTGGCTGAAAAAGTAGCTGGATGATGCAATATCTGGCAAAGTTGCACCATGGTGAAGTGTCATCATCACACCACTTGGAGGACATGCCCAGGATGACTCAACAGGATGATGCAAGGGACAATTACATGCACTTGTGAAGGGAGATCATGCCATGGACAGTGTGCATAAATATGGGCATGAAAATTGGACAGTGTGGGTTATTGAGTAGTGGGTTATTGTTGAGTAGTGGATGTTTGGTTGTCATGTATATAGTGCTGTATATACTTATTAATAAACTTCTGTAAATAGAAGTTGGAGACTCTGAGTATTTCTTTGGCAACTTGTGCACTTGTAGGTGCAGGCAGCACTGCAGAGTCCAGCAGAGATAGACCACTAGTGGAGTGCATAGCTCTGACAGTATGAAAGAGTTCTCTTACAGTTCAAAGATGTTGCATGGGAAACATCTGGAAAATTGAGGGTGGATTTGTTACTCCCATAACAATAGGTCTAGTAGCCATCCTTGATTCCCATGACAGCTAAGCTGCAACAACAATATACCTTTATATTACCCATAAGGGGCGGGGCTGTCAGACCATTTAACAGCCAACAATTTCAACTGAGTCTTTAAAACAGAAAACAGCAGTAGTGCAAATAGTATAGAAGCAAAAAGCTCACATACCAACTGGTTCAAGGACAAGAAATCAAAAAAAAACAAAACAAAAAAACCCTTTCCACCTGGAAGGTCAGGCCTTCAGACCTTAGTTTTGTAGGTAAATGGGGAAATCAATGGCTGTTGTTGAAAAGTGTGCAAATATAACCAAAGGTTTCCCCTTCTCGTTTAATTAGAACAGACTACATTTATCATCACTGTCAAATGTGCAGCATCAGAGCCAATCAATAAAACCCAATTAGAGAGGCCAAAAACAAAAACACAAACAGAAATTATAACTCAAACAGACAAGTAAGCAAATTTCTATCTGATAGTCATTTCTTCACAGGAGACATACTTAAAATGGAGTTCAATATCATAAGAGGTTGTGCTAGTCAAACAGTACAGTCAAAACAGTACAGTTAAAACAGTACAATTTAACAAACAACACAAGCACATTAAAAACAAGTATGAATTAAAAACAATTAAACAATTTAAATGTTAAAACAATTACATATTAAAAATATTAAACTGTACTAAAAACTATATACAAATCTGACATCTGACTTGCACAGCATTTGAAAGCCCAGCCTTTATCAGTTTAAAAAAGTCTGGTGGCACAAAAATGTTTTTACTTTCTGTGGAAAGGAGAGCAGGGATAGGGCCATCATGGCCTTTCTAAGGAGGGAGTTAGAGCTTGGGAGCAGCCACAGAGAAGGCACTCTTCCTTGCTCCTACTAAATGAGCCTGACAGGGTGCTGGGTCAGAGAGAAGGGCCTCTCTGGATGATCTTAACACTCTATGGCAGGGGTAGGCAACCTTTCCCCTTTAAGGGCCAAGGGACTTCAGCTCCCAGAAGCCTCAGCCATGTTGGCCAATAGTCTCATGTTGGCCAATAGCTCCTGGGATTCTGGGAGCTGAAGTCCCTTGGCCCTTAAAGGGGAAAGGTTGCCTACTCCTGCTCTATGGGCTCATAAAGGGAAATATATTCCTTAAAATATCCTAGACTCAAGCTATACAGGGCATAATAACTCTGTGCTCAGAAATGGGCCAGCAGCCATTGGAGCTGTTGTAACAAGGGAGTTGTGTGCTTCCTGTAGCCAACTCCTGTTAACAACCTGGCTGCAGCTCTTTGGGCCAACTGAAGTTTCTGAGCACATTTTAGAAGCCTTGTGGTCAGAGACAGAACAGAAAGGAAGTTGGAAGCCATACTACCTAAAGCTGGCCAAGTTATTCTTGCAAATGAGGCAAAACCTCACAAGCAGTGATCCCTATCCCTGGAAGTAATCATGCAGTAACAATTTGTTGCTTTTGTATGATAACCAAAATCTTCTGGCTGAAGTAGTTACCTTCCACTTTACAGCAACATCTTTTTTTATTGCACTGTATAGGATATGGAAATGGTTTCTAATGTTAGAGCTATCTCTAGATCTTCTTATCATTATTGCAGCCCTTACTGATCTGCTATAAATCCTCCAGGATCTTCTAGATCCTGATTTGCTTTCCACCAGTCTTTCTTCCCAACCTCTCATCTACTACTCTCTTCTTTTCTCCTTGGCTTGCTTCAATTGCTGCAATCTGAGTTTAAAGGGCAAAAGTAGTTTAACATTCAAATAGCTCAGAAGGAAGAGAGAGATGACTGGTGGATTTTTGCCCTTTCCAGTAAGCTCAGGCTAAAACATACTACTGCAGCTGCTCTTATCTTGTCTGTCCTTCCTCATGGAATAATTTTTGCCACCTTGAACAAACTCTGAGGTTACATGTGTCCCAGTTTCAATCTGTGAAATTTTTGAGAGAATATGCTTGAATAAGAATGAGCAAAGTGTAGCGCTTTGAGTATTCAATTAAAACTCTGGAGTATAGGGTTCAAATCCCCATTCTGCCATGGAAACCCATTGGGAAACCTTGGGCAAGTTGCATTCTGTCAGCCTCAGAAAGGCAAAGGTAAACCCCTTGTGAACAAATCTTGCCAAGAAAACCCCTTAGGGTTGCCATTGATTGAAGGCAAACAACAACAACATGCTTATATGCTTCCTGGAGACATCTTGCCAGGCCCAGACACAGGCAACCTTAATGAGATAACTCTAGAGCCCATATCTGTACATCATGTAAATACATTTGTACTAGGCTACACTATTAAATTTATATATGCGTCATACAATTCAAAACATGATGGAAATAATAGGGGGAAGATTCCAAGGACACTTAGGGGCTATGGCATCCCACTGCCCCTTTCCTTGTTGGATCAGGGCCGCGGCAACCACACACCGTGGCCACAATCTGGAGGCTTGCTGCTCTGAAAAGAGCTGGCAAATGCTGCTCCTTTTTAGAGTGGCAAAAATCTGTCCTTGCCACTGCAGTGGTGGCTCTTCAGCCCTCCTTTGGTGCAGCATGTATGGACACTGCACCAAGAAAGTGCCCTGATGCCACCCACTGTGAGGTGGGGCACAAGGTGTGACAGCAGCATCGGGGCAGAGTTGGGGCTGGTGGTGTGTGGTTGCCATGCCCTGACTCCACCCCCAGGCCACCCCTTTTGGTCAGTCTGTATAGCCTGTTAGTTAAGTACCCTTAAAATCTCCCCTTTAGATCTTTCTGTTCTGTGTAAGAAGGACAGGAATTGAATCAGTAAAAGAAACAGTGATACAGGTATTATGCAGTGGATGGGTGGTGGAGGAATAGAGAGGTCCATGTATTATTTGAACACCCATGGGACAGTCCAGAACCTACAGTCCTATGGATCTAGACACACCCTAGATCTGACCCTGTAATGCTTTTCTTTTTTAAAGTATACTGGGACTGGGAGTAATTTTTTTAAAAACAGAGGCTTAAAACAAGCAAAGCTTATTATTATTGGTTTTTGCCTCCCATTCATGATTTTGTACTGCAGGGGGATCAATGACATTTGGAACAGTTTTGGGATTGAAAGAAATCACCTACTATGATTTGGGAGGAAACCAGTATTTCTAACAGCTACTGCTGTTCCCATCGCTGGGAAGGAAAGGAAAGAAGGCATTAGAAACTTGGCTGCCATTCAGTGGCATTTAAAGTAGATGACCAACTTCTTTGGTAGCTGCTAATGGGTATATTCTGTGCACAGACCAGCCTTCAATGAATTATGTTTAAGACCATAGCCAAAAAAGTTGAATGCATAAGCAAGTAAGAGTTGTATATCAATACAAAATGTAATTGACTATACCTGGTGAATGAAGTGGAGGAGAACACATCAGAACTACACCTTGACCTTCCCTCACCGACACGGCACTTCTTGTTCGGCCACTGAAATTCCCCAGGTCTGTTAACATAATACAGCAATTTAGATTCATGGAAAGCAAGTTTTTGATATTACTGTCTGTACTGATTTCTCTTCCCTGCCTTACCTTCCACCCTCTCTCTTATGCTAAGAAGAATGCTCATTTTTATTCCTGAAATTTAAAAGAAAATGTCCAGCCATTTTACAATACATCAGTTCTGGCTGATTTCAATTGGAACATAGAAATATTTTCTACCTTAGATCAACACCTTTTTTATTGCTCCATATAGGATATGGAAATGGTATTGGCAAAAAGGCATTAGGCAATATACCCTTTTGTAACTGACATTTAATAGCTCTTTTATTCCCTTTTTACTATTTCCTGCTTATTGATTTCTTCCCCAGTAAAAGTCATTTTGCACACAGTGTAGAGAGATATAAAGAGGGAGAGGATGCATTGCATTTAACTTGCATCCTGTTCGAGGCTCTTGGGTGTTGTCAAGGGGATACTGCAAACAAAGTAATATTAAAATGTTCAGAATGTGATTAGTAGCATTGGATCTACTGGGAAATCTGTTATATGATACCTAGGTGGTACTATATTAATATGAAAGAGAGAGAGAGAGTGTGTGGCATGGTGGTTTGAGTGTTGGACTATAACTCTGGAAACCAGGGTTTCATTCCCAGCTTGGCCATGAAAACCCACTGGGTGACTTCAGGCAAGTTACATAAACTCAGCCCCAGAAAACCACATGACCTTGTGCAAGTCACATGTTCTCAGCCTCAGGGGAAGACAATTGACAAACCTCCTCTGAATAAATCTTGCCAAGAAAATCAAATAGTAGGGTCACCATAAGTCAGAAATTACTTGAAGGCACACAAAAGTGATATGAGATCCAGTGTGGTGTAGTGGTTTGAGCATAAGATTAGGATTTTGGAGAATGAGGTTTGGTTCCCTGCTCACTCTTGAAAACCACTAGATGACCTTAGGCCAATCACACATACTAGCCCCAGAAAAAAAACTATAAGTTCACTTTAGGATAGCCATGAGTCAGAAATAACCTGATGGCACACCACACAACAACATATATACATTGAAATAACTGAGAAAATGCAGCAAAACACAGAAGTCAGATTTCTGAGTGGCATGACTGATAACACCATTTTTAAAGGAAGTGAGTGGATTGCCAATATGCCTGTGTCTAAACTCAAGGTACTGGTGACAACTTTTCAAGCCCCAAATGACTTGTGATCTTGAAAAGGTGTCTTTCCCTATATATACCTGCCAGTGGACTGAGTTCTTCTGAAGGAACCTTCTTTTGCATCCCACCATTAGAAGCAGCCACTATAGAAGGATGTAAGTGAGAGCCTTCTTTGCAGTGGCATCCCAGTTGTGGAATGCCCTCCTCTTTCAGGCCTGATTGGTACCAACACAGCTTCATTCGAAGCACCAAGTTAAAGCATGCACACAGAATTGGATGGTAATGATACTTGGTTATATTTAAAATGGTGAATGAATTATGTCCAGAATCCTGTTGGTGTCTTAAGCATTCACAAGTTCCCCTACAGAATGGACATTTCTGTCCAATGCAGAAAATCTACATTCAGTTCATTGCAGATGTGGAGTTATACATGTGATGCCATATTGCATACAGATGCACTCTAAACAAAGGTGAATGTACACACTTGCCCATTTGGTTCAGTTGCACAACACTGCCAACACAAAAGTTGCACAGCAGAAATAATGTATAATGCTGTATACTAAGTCATATATGTTATGTTATATCTTATATGTTTTATGTTATGAAATCCAAATATACAGTCTTGGCCCATACCTGCTGGATCAGTGGAAATCATGTACATAAGAAATATCTAGAAAGTCTCAACTGTTAAAGTGAGTTTCTCTCTCTTTCTTTCTCTTTTCCTCCCTCTTTTGCTTTAAGTAGAAATGAATATTCCACTGATATTTACAGCCATGGTTCTCAGACTTTGACCCTTCAGATTTTGGGACATCAGTTCCCATAATTCTTGATCCCTGGCTGCACTGGCTAGGACTTCCAGGAACCGAAGTCCAAAACACTGGAGGATCAAAGACTAAGAAGCATTGGTTTAGACAAAACTATATTCTATTTTGACAATTGGTCTATTTAGTTCAGTATTCTCTACCATGACTGGCAGTAACCCTCCAGGATTTTAGACAGATATTTTCCCCTAGATTCTAGAAAATGAATCTAACACTTAAAAAACTGCACTGAGTGGCCCTGGGAGCAGGAATAGACCCGGGCTGCACTCGGATGGTGATTTTGGTGGCAAAATCCTTGTGATAACATCAGGATGTCGCTCATTTTAAATTTTAAGCTAGTTCAGGTAAGCTGCTTTAATTAGCGCTGCAGTAATCTCCATAGTTTGATGTAGCATAAAGCAATTTCCTTAGTTTCTTCTTAAATGATATGGCTTATTAGCCTTACTTAATAATAACTTGCCATGAGAAGAGAGCAATGGAAGTTTGATGTCCATGCTAGACCTGGTTTGTGTGTATGTGCTTTCAAGTTACCTGTCAATGTATGGTGACCTCATGAATTTCATAGGGATTTTCTTAGGCAAGGAACCCTCAGGTATTTTTGGCAGTTCCTTCCTCAGCAATATAGCCTACAGCACCTGGAATGCATTGGCAGCCTCCCATTTAAGTAGTAACCAGGGCTAACCCTACTTAGCTTCCAAGATCAGATGGAATCTGGTGAGAATTAGGACAATTCTCATACTTGTCCTAAATCACTCTCTCCATCTTAAATGAAGTATGTGTGACACCATCCCCCATCATCATCATCATCATCATCATCATCATCACCACCACCATCATCATTTTATTTTTATATCTTCCTTTTCCCAAGAACTGGGACTCGGGGCAGATATATTCACTCCTTATAATGATGTCCAAATATTCCATTCCTTTTCTTGAAATTAATTGAGTCCTTCATATGTTATATCTGAGCACACAAAAAAATAAAAAAATAAAAAAAATCCTGTGGTTAGGAGATTATTAAGTACCTGAAAGAATACTTGAAGGGGGCTGATATTTTCCTCCCATTACTTACTGAACATCTCCAAGGGGAAATAATTCTCATCAGGTTGGACATGAACCACAGGTCCTATAAAGGGCCCACTAGACTCCTCCTTCTACTGTATGTCAGGAGAGGTCTTTTTTCAACCATGAAGCAAAACACCTCAACATTAGGGGGAACTTCCTGACAGTAAGGGTGGTTCGACAGTGGAACACACTCTCTTGGAGAGTAGTGGAGTCTCCTTCCTTGGAGGCCTTTAAGCAGAGGCTGGATGGCCATCTTCAGGGATGCTTTGATTAGGAGTTCCTGCATGGCAGGGGGTTGGACTGGATGGCCATTGTGGTCTCTTCCAACTCTCTGATTCTATGATTCTATGAAAACAGAATTGACTGTTTCCTCCCACTAAAATTCTGCTGGCAAAACCTTAATTCCATCTTACTCATTTTATTTTTTCTACCTATTTTGATTGCTGTTTCTCCCCACTGTCAACATTAAAGCAGTAATCTCTTCATGGCAGGACTTTTGTGAAAAATTATTCAATAAAGTGCTAGACACAGTGACTGCCAGTACTGGAAGCAAGAAAAAATAACGAAACAGGACTCTTTTGTATGTAAATATTTCTCTGTGAACTGAAAACATTAGGCTGGTGCTGGTATTGGGGAACATTTTTTTTAAATAATTTTATTTATTTTCTATAAAAACATAACCACATAAAAACAATACAAAAGCATTACAATGACAATTATAAACAAATACATACATTACTCCTTACATTTCATCCATTACATATTTCATTCCTACTAACATACTAACATAAATCACTAACAAACAACAAACAACTATATCAGAGTTGGCTTCCTTTAAATTCTACTGATTTGTGAGCATTTGTCGATTAACTTTCCTCTTGTTATATGATTGATACACATTGTATCTTGCTTTTTCCCAACTTTCTTTACATCTATACAATAATTATATTACATTCGATATTTATCATATTCCCTTATATACATCTTCTCCATTTGGAGAACATATTTTTGAAAGACAGACATAGGCAAATCTGTGGACTTTTTTGCATCTGTTAAGTTGAATGAGGTCAGCAGCACTAGGACTCAATGTTTGTGTCTTTGTTAGGGGGAAAATAGACTGCAGAAATCAGTAGAGCATTTAAGGGTGAGAAAATCCAAGCCTCTTACTGTGTTACAAACTATGCCTATATAAGGCTTTGAGCTTGAATATGTCACAAGGGGGGGATTATAATCACACAGATCATAAGATTAGAAATAGGTGTGGGGGAAAACAGGTTTTACTTTATGTTTGAAATCCACAATTCTGTGAGGCTTTTTTCTCATTTAGGAAATAGTGGTTGGCAATTAAAATGTACATATACGTGTAGGGCTAACTGAGTCACACAGATACAGCTAGCATGAATTATTGGGCCATCCATGTTTTTTTTTTAGAGTTTTACAGCAGGGGTAGGCAACCTTTCCCCTTTAAGGGCCGAGGGACTTCAGCTCCCAGAAGCCTCAGCCATGTTGGCTAATAGTCCCATGTTGGCCAATAGCTCCTGGGATTCTGGGAGATGAAGTCCCTCGGCCCTTAAAGGGGAAAGGTTGCCTACCCCTGTTTTACAGGCTATGTGGCCATTTTCTAGAAGATTTGATTCCTGACGTTTCGCCAGCATCTATGGCTGGCATCTTCAGAGAATGCTGGCATGGAAGTGAGTGAGGTATATGTATTGTGTGACCCTTGGTTGAGAGAAGGTGATTTAAATGTTAATCTGCATGTTTTTCTGTTGTTGAATGGCAAGGTCTCAGGGTGGAAAAATCAAGGAACATGAGATACATTGCAGACTAGGTCAGACAGAAAACTCAGTGCGGCAGCAGCAACAGCGCTGGGGCCGAGGGAAGGCCGGGAGGAAGCCCAGGAGCCCTCCCAAAACCATCTCTTCCTGAGGCACGGTGGTGCAGCAGCAGCAGCAGCAACAGCAACAGCAGCAGCAGGGCAGCTGTGAGGCTCTAGGAGCGAGTATTTAGTCCTATCCCCTCCAGCACCACAGCAGCAGTGACAGCGCCGGGGCCAAGAGAAGGCCGAGAGGAAGCCCAGGAGCCCTCCCAACACCATCTCTTCCTGAGGCACGGTGGCGCAGCAGCAGCAGCAGCAGGGCAGCTGTGAGGCTCTGGGAGGGAGTATTTAGCCCTCCCAGCACCATCTCCTCCAGCAGCGCAGCAGCAGTGACAGTGCCGGGGCCGAGGGAAGGCCAGGAAGAAGCCCAGAAGCCCTCCCAAATCTTATCACCTCTGGGGGCATCTTGGTAATTGTGACAGTGACAGTGACAGCAGTAGAAGTTTTTTGGGCTTGGACGAGAGATCTTTGGCACTTGCCCAGCCCTTCGCTACTGCCATCTCCATCTGTGACAAAAAGCCTCTTGCATTATGTGTGGAACTTGCAGAGGCATTAATGCCAGAAGTGAGATTTGGAGTAGGGTTTTCTCTATTTAAACCGCCCTGCATTCCTATTATTTAGAGCATCTGCAGCAACGACTTGGCGGGGAGGGTGATTTGTTTTCCTTGACTCCTTTGTCATTTGAGGCCGGGAAGGATTTGGGAACACAAATTGGGGTTGTGCAGGGGAATGGGAGTATGGTGGATACAGAGTGAACAGATGTTACAAAAGAAAGCGGGATCACTGTTTGAAAGCTATTCTGCTTTCAGTTCACTCTGTTTCCCGGAGTGGGTTGGAGAGCGTACCAACCATTCCACAGAACCTTACTTTGCTCTTTTGCAATGCCAGGTCAGTCAAAAACAAGACTCATATTATATATGATCTTCTTCAAGATGAGGATGCCGACCTGGCTTACTTTACAGAAACTTGGCTGGGAGAGGACAGTGCTGCTACATGGTCGCAGGCCCTTCCAGCTGGGTATTCTGTTAGTGAGCAAGTAAGGGAAAGTGGGCAGTGTGGCGGTGTGGCCCTGGTTCATAAGAACAACCTAATCTTGACCAGGATACCTGTCCGGAACATGGTCCACTTCAAGTGTATGTACCTGAGCCTGAGGACCAGGGATAGTTTGGGGATTCTGCTAGTATACCGACCACCCAGTTGTCTAGCTGACTCCCTGACCGAGCTGACACAGCTGGTATCAGAGTTGCTGTTGGAGTCACCCAGACTTTTAGTTCTGGGCGACTTCAACATTCCACTCGAGACCAGTTTGGAAAATCTAACTGGTGCAGCTCGGGAGTTCATGGAATCCATGACAAACATGGGCCTATCCCAATTGGTTGTCGGGTCGTTGGGCCCACACATCGTGCAGGTCATACCCTTGATGCGGTCTTTAGTATGGAACAGGAACATCTGTGGGCAGAGGTCATTAAGACCACCGCATTGTCATGGACAGATCATTTCCTGGTCAAGACTGAACTAAGGACCACAGTCCGCCCCACCGGGGGTGGTGGACCCATTAGAATGGTCTGCCCTTGAAGGCTACTGGAACCAATAGGATTCCAGAAAGCCTTAGAGGGTTTAATGGTTGGTAATGCCGGTGATTCTGTTGAAGCTTTGGTTAATACCTGGAACACCGATCTCACCAAGGCTATCGACACGATCACTCCCAAGCGTCCTTTCCAACCTGCTTCAAATCGTAGGCCATGGTATACATCTGAGCTTAGAAAGGTGAAGCGGGTTGGACAACAACTAGAGTGCATTTGGCAGAAAACTTGACTCATATCTGACAAGACTCATCATAGGAACTTTCTTTGGGCCTATCGAGAGGCAATATGTGCAGCGCAGAGGGCCTTCTCCTCTGCACGTATTGCATCTGCAGAGTCTCATCCAGCGGAGCTGTTTAGGGTGGTAAGAGAACTGACACAGGTTCCACCTGTGCAGAACCCATTGCTTAACCCAACAATAGCCTGCTGTGACGCATTTAACTGTCAGTGTGTGGATGATGGTTGTTGCAGTGATGCTCTTTGACACCCAGCAGAATCTGCAGGACAAGCTGGCTGCTGTGATCCACAGCCACTTTGTATCTCTTACCATCAACTGGCTCAGCTTCCCTTCTTCAGCATCCTGTCTTCCTCAGTCAAGAAGACATATTGTAAAGTCCAAAAGCATAGTTTATTAATGCATATAAAATAAAAATAAAATACCTAAGTAAAATCCATTGTGATAAACTTGTCCAGTTCAGCCATGAGAGATTACATCTTTAACAATCCCAAAAGCATAGGATCCCAACTTGTTGCAGTTGAAACCACTGCTGCCAGGCAGTCATACATGCGCACATCTTGAAATATAAACATTCTTAAACACAGGCTTCTCTAGGCCCTTCCCATACCCCACCTTCTAGGTGTTAACCTTATGTTGATTGGATAATGCCTGTACGATGTATATTAACCCAGCCTCTTGCTGTCCATCATCCACCACGTGGTTTTCTTTCCCAGCCTAACGATGTTTACCTTTTTTGATATCTCTTGTTTTCCATAACAAAGTCTGTGTCTATGAGTTGTACCTTTGGGAAAGTATATGTTTATGTCTTCTTGGCCATCTGGTGTTAGATTCACTTTGTTTCTCTAGATGTTGTTCTCATGAGGAAAATTTCACACACACATCCCTACATTTCACCTTTGACTGTATAACCCAGGGGTAGGCAACCTTTCCCCTTTAAGGGCCGAGGGACTTCAGCTCCCAGAATCCCAGGAGCTATTGGCCAACATGGCACTATTGGCCAACATGGCTGAGGCTTCTGGGAGCTGAAGTCCCTCGGCCCTTAAAGGGGACAGGTTGCCTACCCCTGGTATAACCCATCTATATTCTAACATTAACAACTTCTTTGCAGATAAAATCTCTCGGATAAGAGCCGACTTAGACACCAATATTTTGACAGAAACAATTGACGAGGTGTCCAGCAATTCTGCTGATGTAAATTTACTGGATCAATTTCAATCTGTGAGTACCAAGGACGTGGACAAGCTACTGGGTTGTGTGAGGAAGACAACCTGCCCTCTTGATCTTTGCCCATCATAGCTGGCCATCCAGGGGGGTGGATGCATTGAGGGTGTTTCTTAAGGACATTGTCAATGCATTCCTCAGGGAAGGTCATGTTCTATCATGCTTAAAGGAGGTGGCATGATGGAACATGATGCCGTTTCTGAAAAAACCTTCCCTGGACCCCCTGGATATGAACAGCTATAGGCTGGTCTCTACGTTACCATTCATAAGCAAAGTGATCGAGAGGGTGGTTGCTCTTCAACTCCAAGTAGTCTTGGATGAAACCGATTATCTAGACCCATTTCAAACTGGCTTTAGGATGGGATTTGGGGTTGAGACTGCCATGGTTGCCTTGACCGACGACCTGCGTCTGAGCATCGACAGTGGTAGTGCGACCCTGTTGGTGCTTTTAGACCTCTCAGCAGCTTTTGATATGATAGATCATAGCATCCTCTTGGACCGCCTGAGGGGGTTAGGTATCAGAGGCACTACATTGCAGTGGTTCCGGTCCTTCCTCTTGGGCAGGTCTCAGAGGGTGCTGCTTGGGGACAGTTGCTCCAGCAAGCAGGAGCTTACTTGCGGCATTCCGCAAGGTGCCATCCTGTCCCCGATGTTGTTCAACATTTATATGAAGCCGCTGAGTGAGATTATCTGGAGTTATGGGGCTGGGTGTTATCAGTAGGCTGATGACACCCAGATCTATTTCTCTTTATCTCAATCATCGGCCTCAAATTCCAATGGCATCTCTCCTCTCAATGACTGTCTTAAGGCAGTAATGGGCTGGATGAGGAAAAAACGGATTGAGAGTGAAAAACGGGTTGCAACCTTCAGTCCTGGATGGGGTCACACTCTCCATGAAGGACTGTGTTCGCAGTCTGTGTCATGGTCAGTCAGGAGCTGGGCTCGGAGGATGAGGAGGAGGATGAGCCTACTCCAGTACAGGAGGAAAGGGAGGCTCTACCAGGTCCTAATCCTGCCCTGCTAGATCCCAGGCCAGTCCTCCCAGCTCCAGGGGAGGAAGAGCAGCCAGGTCCTAGCACTAGTAGGATCCCTATGGAGGCACAGCAGCCTAGTGGTAAGGATCAGGAAAAAACAGGTGTGGAAGTGCCTTCCTTCAGACAACGCAGGGCAGAGAGTGCTTGTGACCCGCATACCTCCTGGTCCTGGAGGGAGGTGCTCTTTGGAGCACTGCCAGGAGCACTGTTGGCCAGAGCAGATTCCAGTGGCGGTGGTGGCGGAGGCCCGGGAGGGCAAGGTGTTGCTGCCAGGGAAGTACTGGGACTTCGTGGACGTCTTCGACAAGAAGGAGGCAGACCGGATTCCCCCACACCGGCCCTATGACTGTGCCATCGATCTGGTGCTGGGGGCATAAGTCCCCTGAAGGAGCACCAGTTCTCTTCGTCTGCAATAAGTCTGGGGAGTTGCGCCTCTGCAACGACTATTGGGCCCTGAATAAGACCATCCAGAACCGCTACCCCTTGCCACTGATTCCAGAATTGTTGGAGCGGCTCTGCCACGCCAGGGTCTTCACCAAGCTGGATCTTCATGGGGCCTACAACTTGGTGAGGATTCGGGCAGGGGACGAGTGGAAGACAGCCTTCCAGACTCGGTATGGGCATTAAGAGTATACTGTCATGCCCTTTGGACTCTGTAATGCCCCTGCAGTCTTTCAGCACTTTGTAAATGATGTGTTCTGGGACTATTGGATCGGTTTGTCATCATTTACTTGGACGATTTTTTTATTTATTCCTCACGCCAGGCGGCTCATGGCGCCCATGTACGGGCCATTCTCCAGCGCCTGAGGGAACACCGGCTGTATGCCAAGCTGGAGAAGTGCACCTTTGACCTTCAGGAGGTGGACTTTTTGGGATACTGGGTCTCGGTGCAGGGCACGGCCATGGACAATCCAAGGTCGAGGCGGTGGTGTCCTGGCAGCCCCCTCGCAACGGGAAGGACATTCAGTGGTTCCTGGGGGTCACAAACTTCTACCAGAAGTTTATCGACAACTACACGGACCTCATGAGCCCCATCTCCCAACTGTTGCAGGGGAAGGGCCAGTTCCTGTGGCCCACGGTGGTGCAGACTTCTTTTGAGGCCCTGAAGGCACGCTTCACGTTGGCCCCGATCCTGGAGCACCCGGACCCTCACATGCCCTTTGTCGTGGAGGTGAATGCCTCGGACGTGGCTATTGGGGCGGTGCTGATCCAGCCCACGGGCCCTCAGGGGCATTTGCTGTCTTGCGTCTTCTACTCCTGGCAGCTCTCTTCTCCGTAGTTAAACTACACCATCTGGGAGAAGGAGCTGTTGGCGATCAAGGCAGCCTTTGAGACCTGGCGGCATCTGCTGGAGGGGGCGGCACACCCAGTGGTGGTCCACACCGACCACAGGAACCTGGAGCACCTGCAGACAGCCAGGAAGCTGTCTCAGTGGCAACAGCGCTGGTCGTCCTTTTTTGCCCATTTCCGCTTCCAGCTCCAGTATGTTCCTCAGTCCCGAAACCGGCAGGTGGATGCGCTCTCTTGAAAGCCAGAGTACGCCACAAACCTGGAGATCCACATCTACCATGGGAGGCTTCCATCCACAAGGGTTTCCAGCGGTGGTGCCAGGCTCAGATGTCCCTGCGGTGGATCAGTGACTCCAGGAGCTCCAGGCAGCACTTGCTTTATTGAAGGGGGTATATTTCTGTGGAAGCCAGTGTGGTGTAGTGATTTGAGCATTGGACTGAAATTCTGGAGATCAGGGTTCAGTTCCCTGCTTGGCAATGGAAGCCCAGTGGGTCACCTTAGGTGAGTCACACATCCTCAGCCTCTGAATGTCCTGTGGTACATTTACACATCCTTTTTTTCACAATTTTGAGAAAATTGGCACCTCCTTATGGGACCTGGTCCAGCTCAGCAATAGTGGAACCTACCTCCCAAGTGGGTTTCCATCAATTGGTAGGTGGGTTTTCCAAAATATTTTTTTCCTTTGAGCAATGTTTCCATCTCACTGCTTTTTGCATAATAGTCAGGTGATCTGTGTTCATGCTAAGCCAAGCCTATTTCACTGTAGGCGATAAAGTTATAACCTTTATGTTCCAACAAAGTCTTTATCTGTGTCATTTCACTGCTGCAATGTGCAGCGTTCACAAATGTACTAGGGTCCCAATATATTATCTTTCTCTCTGGTCACTTGCTTCTAAAAAGGAGCTCTATACTTTAACAAAACTGGCGCCAGGACAAACTTGATCTCAATGTCTTCTCTGTGTCTCTCACTGTGTTGTGAGCTGACCTTTTCAAGAAAGTTTTTATTTTCCATTTTCAGTTTTGTTCATTTATAAAATAATGTAACCATGTTCCTGTTTCCTGTCCTCTCAAAGAAACATTAAGAACCCCTTCAATATTCCAAATGACAACAGTATAATATTAAAATATGTAGTTTTCATTGTCTGTTCCATCAATTATTCTCTTTGAGGGCATTTTCCAGAAAGAGAAACAACATCCAAAGGAAATTAATGACACCATTGTTGCTATATAATTGCATTCCTGGAAATGCAGTCGGTATTCATGGAGATGCCACAAGCTTCAACAATTCACAAAATTGCTCTCAGAATTGTGGCGGCTAACTGTAAATAAATTATAGATGATTATGAGTGAAAAGATGGAAATCTATTTTGCTGTTGTTATAAAACCAATTTGTGGAGTTGCAGGGTCTCCAGATACCATCTTTGTTAATTATTTTTTTTAAAAAAAATCCCAAGAAGTAGAAACATATCATAACAAGAATTTCCCCATGCTGTGACTTCCTGCAGGGATTTTCAACTTTTTATTGAATCATCTGCCCTGTTAATGGCTTCTGCTCTGTAAACAAATGGGGGAGGGGGGCAAAACAAGACTAGACAGGTGTTAATTGCAGAAATGCAAAATGTTAGTTGCTCCTAGACCTGAGTCAACTTGAGACTTGGCTTGAAAGTATCTTGCAAGGACCTGAGGTTTGACTTCAGACTTGAAGGTAGTGACTTGAAACTTGGAGCAAACTACTTGAATACATCACTGTTAACTGCTATGGCAGCATCCTATGGAATCCTGGGGTAGTGTAGCACAACCATACTGGGGTAATATGAAACTACATGAGTGTAGATTTATATCATGCAAGCAAGATGTTGGATCATGGTCATAGTGTTCTATTATAAGTAGTGTTGTAATGGAGAGGGAAACAACTCTAGGGCTTCATCCACACTACAGAAATAATCCAGTTTAAAATCATTTTATCTGCCATGACTCAACACTATAGAATTCTGGGAATTGTAGTTTTGTGAGACATTTGTTTCTCTGTCAGAGAGTTCTGGTGCCACTGCACTTCCCAGAATTCCAAATCATTGAGCCATGGCAGTTAAAGTGGTGTTATACTGGATTATTTCTACAGTGCAGAGGTAGCCTAAGATATTTTCTGCTGTAAGAGCAGTGATGTAAAATGTTGGAGAAATGGGGCAATTGGAGGGCACAAGATTTGGGTAGCAAATGAACTGATAGCCAGGGATTGGCTAAAATTTTGTTTCAATCCAAAATTCAAATGGAAGGGAAAAAAATTATAGGTTTGTATTTAGCCGTGTGTTGAACTGTGTTTCAATTCATCTCTCCCCCTCCCCCTCATCCAGCATTTATCCAAATGCATATGGATAAATGAAATTTGATTGTGGGAAATAGCAAAATGCAGCTGCCCATGCTTAATGATAACAATACTTTCATGTTTTACTATTGTTTGTGAAATATTGGTATGAAGACAGTCAGAAGATAGATAGAAGAAGATATTAGCATGGAGGCAGTCAGATGAGGAAGATAAGGAGAGCCTGGAAATTTCTTCCTTTCTGATCCGTTTGTCCTTCTGGCTAGTAGTTTAAGTGAAACTTCTTTGTAAGATCATTTCAATTTCAAGTTAAAAGCCTAAATTTACTCTTCAGCCAACCAGAGATCTTTGTTAAAGCTTAATGAGACCTACAAGTTAAATTTATGCACTCAGAAATATGCAGCATTATATCCAGTGGCATTTACTTCCAGTCACCTATGCACAGGATTGCAGTTCCGCAGCATAAAATTAATAGATAGCTTTGTTTAGGGGTTGGTTGGGGTTACTGGACATGTTTAAATTATTTCTCATTCCAGTCAAATAGAATGTGATTTGGCTACATGTGATTCGTAGGAGTTTGGGCTTTTTGCAATGAGCCCCCTGTAAAACCAATTTGCATAGTACACTTTATGTTTACAGGTTTGTGTATCTGTGCTTTTGCTGGAGTTGTTAGTATTAGCTCTTCTGAGTAATGACAGAAATGCAGGACATCTACCCATCCAGTGTTAGAACTTTGAATTCTCCTTGGTAACCGTTGTGGGGGGGGGGGGTCTATCTTTGTAAGTTTGGCCTGAATACATTTTCTTTTGGTCATTGCAACAATTTCATTGACTTCTTTTTGACCAGGAAAAAATGAGAACACTATCATGAATCAGTGCCATTTTACTAAGAGATTTCTATGTAGTGACCCATTTTCTGGACCATGTATATGTGTTTCCCTTAAAGTTACTTGTGGACATATGACAACCATATGAATTTCATATGGCATTCTTAGGCAAGAAGTAATCACAGGTGGTTTTGCCAGTTCCTTCCTATGAAATATAGCATAAAGCACCTGGTATTCATTGGCAGTCACCCATCCGGGTACTAACCAGTGCTAACCCTGCTTAGTTTTCAAGATCAGATGGGAAAATGCCTCTAGGGTGTTTAGGCCTTGAAAATTTAATTCTTGGGTTGGAGTTGAGATGGAAGATAATTACCATGGAATGTAATGATGGTCATTTTAGGCAGGATATCAGAGGTGGATAGGAGATTATTGGGGGGGATTACAAATAAAGAAAATTTATATCTCCCCTGAGCCATGAGCCTTTGGATTGGTCCCTGTCTTGGACATAATGTTGAAGAAGCAATTACCTTTCAGGTTAAACAAGACCACAGGGTTATTGTGAAGATAAAATGGCAAATATTCCCTTGTGGAAGAAGGCCAGAATACCAGTGTGATAAAATAATAAAATAAAGAGAAATATAAAGTAAAATAAAGAGAAATATTATGAAGAAAATTCTATTCCTGTTAGCCACTACAAAATAAATGGGTAGACCACAAACCTCTGAGATGTTCTTTGTTTTGACTCCCTTAATATCATGTAACATTAAATGGCAATACAGGGAAAATATTGAAGGCTAGGAGCTTCAGGCCAAAAGTACAATTAGGAATAAGGGCCAGAATCATGTTGGGGATTGACATCTTCATAGTGTGGTGTAATGGCTTGATCACCAAGATAACTTCTACATGAATTATCTACTCGAGGATTTAAATCCTTATATTATGTGTACAGTTGCTAACTTCTGTATTACTGCAATGAAAATAAGACAAATTCAGACAAAAAAATGTCTCCCTATCTTAAATGTACTACTATTGTAATATTATTATTTGAAATTTTCAATTTTCAATTGAAAAATTGTCAGGGGAAATATAAATGTTGTATGTTATTTTATTTTATCTTATAATATTCTATTATATCATTTCTAATCAGTTGATGAGGTGTCCAGCAACTCCGTTGATGAAATTATACTGGATCAGTTTCAATCTGTGAGTACCGATGACATGGACAAGCTTCTTGGTAGAGTGAGGAAGACAACTTGCCCTCTCGATCCTTGCCCATCATGGCTGGCCGTCCAGGGAGAGGATGCACTGAGGATGTTCCTTATGGACATCATCAATGCATCTTTCAGGGAAGATCACGTTCCATCTTCTTTGAAGGAAGCGGTGGTTAGGCCGCTTCTGAAAAAACCTTCCCTGGACCCCCTGGATATGAATAACTATAGGCCAGTCTCCTTACTACCTTTTTTAAATAAAGTGATTGAGAGGGCGGTTGCTTTTCAACTCCAAGCCATCTTGGAGGAAACTGGTTATCTAGATCCATTTCAAACTGGCTTTAGGACAGGATTTGGAGTCGAGACTGCTATGGTTGCCTTGGCTGATGACCTTTGTATGAGCATCAATAGGGGTAGTGTGACCCTGCTGGTGGTCTTAGACCTCTCAGTGGCTTTTGACGCAATAGATCATAACATCCTCTTGGATCGCCTGAGAAGGTTAGGAATTGGAGGCACTGCATTGCAGTGGTTCCATTACTTCCTCTCAGGCAGATTCCAGAGGGTGTTTCTCGGGGACAGTTGCTCTACTAGGAAAGAGGTTAATTGTGGTGTCCCTCAAGGCACCACAATCCTGTCCCCAATGCTGTTCAACATATATATGAATCCACTGGGAGAGATCATTCGGAGTCATGGGGCGGGGTGTTATCAGTATGTTGATGACACCCAGATATATTTCTTCATGTATCAGTCATCAGCATCGACTTCAGATGGTGTCACTCCTCTCAATGACTGTCTTAAGGCTACTTGCAGTAGCAGCCCCAAAACTCGGCATTGGGATACAACCTCCAGTCCTGGATGGGGTCACACTCTCTGCTAGGGACTGTGTTCACAGTCTGGGGGTGCTCCTGGATCCATCGCTTCAGATGACTAATCAGGTAAATCTGACGGTCAAGAGCGCCTGTTATCAGCTTCAGTTGATACACCAGCTGCATCCTTTCCTGGAAGTATAGGACCTTGAAACTGTGGTGCATGTGCTGGTAACCTCCCATCTTGATTTCTGTAATGCGCTCTACATGGGGCTACCCTCGTGTTTGGTCCAGAAACTTCAATTAGTACAGAACATGGCAGCCAGGTTGGTCTTGGGAACATCAAGGAGAGACCATATAACATCTGTTCTAAAGTCACTCCACTGGCTGCCTATCAGTTTCCAGGCTCAGTACAAGGTGTTGGTTATCACCTTTAAAGACCTAAATAGCTTGGGTCCATCCTATCTTCGGGACCACCTCCTCCCATATAATCCACCCCATGCACTCTGGTCCTCTGGGATGAATTTGTTACAGCCTATTAAAATAAGGCTGTATACAACCTCCCTGAGGGCTTTTTTGGCAATTGCTCCCAGATTATGGAATGGCCTGCTGAACGAGATCTGTCATATTACCATCTTGAGCAGCTTTAAGAAGACTTTTAAGATGGATCTCTTCCGGCAGGCCTTTCCTGATTAGATTTCCCTTCCTCTCTTCCCCTACTTTATGTTGCAGCCAGGTTATTGTATTTTTTTTGTGAACTTTTATTTTAAGAACATTTTATATTGTGATGTTTAATATCTTTTTAAGGGTGGGTGGGTTTTGGGGTTCTTTGGGGTATGATTAAGATTGTATTTTATGGTAATTTTAATGCTGTAAGGGGCAGGATAATAACAACAACAACAACAATAATAATAATAATAATAATAATATGTACTAGGCTCACTCCATAACATAGCAAAGGTATTAACAAAATCACAGGAGAGTGAGTATTTTAGTATTACTGTGTGTCAGTTCATAGCTTGCTATTGTATCTATTAACTGTTCTTCGTATTCCTTTTTTAAATCTTACTGGTCACTGATCGAATAATGTATGTATGTGTATGGTTTAATCACTGGATTCTGGGAGATCAGGGTTTGAATCCTGGCTCAAACGTGTAAACCCACTGTATGTGGGTTAAGCATATCACTCTCTCTCAGCCTCAGAGAGAGAATGGAAATGACAAACCCCCTCTGAAGAGACATGCCAAGAAAAACCTATGATAGGTTCACCTTAGGGTTGCCATAAGTCTGAAATGTCTTGAAGGTACATCACCACCACCACCACAACAACAAAATGGATTTAAGTGTGTGGGAATTAGAATTAGGCAGTTCTATACCTTCCAGAAATGCTGGAATTACATTACTACATAGGGAAGCCAGCAAGGTGACAGATGTGTATCAGGACCAATGCATATAGATCCCAAAGTGCATTCAGAAACCAGTTGGGGAGTGCTGACGCACATTGGTAGAGCCCAAAGTACAACAGGATATTCTTGCTGGTGCCCTGTGATGCATCTTCACAATTCACAGACAGGGTTTCTTATTGCCTCTGCTATGTAGCTAAGTATATGCAACATTATGTAACATAGGCCTTTTGTTTTTGTTGTTGTTGTTTTAATTTGCAGGTCAAACAGGGCAACCATATCTTTTTTTTTTTTTTCCAGAAAGAAGTAATATTTAGTATGCTCCAATGGATGGACAGAGTTGCAGGACAGGTTGCAGGTGACAAGCCTACAATGTATTTTAAAAAGCAAAGCAAAGGAATACTGCCTTTAGGGACCAGGGAAAGAGCTCCTGGTTGAGGTAAGCAGACTAGGAGACAGAGCATTGCTGAGTGAAAGTGGGACTGTGAAACAGGTTTGAAGTGAGGAAGCAATAGAACCTGTGAGACTGATGTTGAAAAAAATGAAAATATGTTTTGCGTTAAAGTGTGACTGGCAAATGTGGTTGTCAGTGCTGCAAGAAACTTTTGAAGAAACCAGTGAAGTGGAAGCAAAGGTAAAGAAGCTGTGATTTTTTTCCCCTCTCACTTTTCTGCCCACTTGTTGGCACAACTTAAAAGTGATGCTGGAAGAGGTTTTTTTTAAAAAAATATTTTAAAAGGCTTCTAAATGATTTGGGTGACATTTAGAAGCTATTTATTTACTTTTTAAAATCTCTCTCACACACACTAGCATGGTGTAGTGGTTTGAGCATTGGACTATGATTTTGGAGATGGGGGTTTGGATCCCATTCAGCCATGGAAATCTACTAGGCAAGTTACATGTTCTCAGCCTCAGAGGATGGCAAAAGAAAACCTCTGAATAAATTTTGCCAGGAACCCCCTATGATAGGTTTGTCTTTGGAAATTATTTGAAGGCACACAGCACCGGTTCACACAGTTCACAGCCCATCTAAATACAACATTAATATGCTAGAGATGTTCACCCTCGATGTACCTCATACATCGTACTTAAAATATTTGTTGTTGAATATTCAAGGAGATAGGAATGTCCAAGAATGGACCTGTTTTTGAACTCCGAAACTCTTGAGACAATAACATAAAATTAAGATTATGATCAATAAACAACTCGGGTCAGAATCCTATTTGTTAGTCTCACCTCAAGTGAACCCATTGACTCAATTGTTGAATAATCTATTTAGCACATAGATAAATTGTATTGTATATTCCATGATGGTAGAATTGAAAGACAAATAAGCCATACTCATAGCCATGTTAGTCTGGAAAATCAGTATGCAAAGGAATTTTGTATCGCCTTTGAAACTAATTGAAAGAAAGAAGCTGGTAGCATGAGCTTTCATAGACTTAAGCCTGTATGTTAAACATGCATCCGAGGGTGTAGGTTCAAGTCTATGAAAGCTCATGCTTCTTTCTTTCAGTTAGCTTTTTTTCTTTCGGTTAGTCTCAAAGGTGCTACAAGATCCCATTACATAGCTATTGTATGTAATAGCTTTAAACAGTTTCAATAGCTTTAAAGTGTTGTTTCAAACTGTTAAGCTTTAAAAACTAGCACAAAAACTCTTCGGTGCTTTATGCAACAGATTCTGTAAGCAATATACAAAACCAAATACAGAACAAAATATGTAAAAATAAGAATGCATCTGCTAGCAATAAAATCCAATGCCAACATAAAGATAAAGGGACTCAGAGTAGTTTGAGAGAAGATAAGAGAAATGGAGAGAGAGAGAGAGGATTAATGACTAGCATCAATAAAGGAATATAAATTAAAGAAAGAAAGAAAAGCCACAAAGCCTTGGTGTGGTTGCTTTCACATCACTGATATCACACAAAGAATGGTCTACAGAATTGTTGTCGTTGTTGTGTGTATGTGCCTTCAAGTTTTCTTAGCTAAAGAATATTCAGACCGAGACATGGAGCAGAATATTTGAGTATCATCAGCATATTGGTAACATCCTGCTCCATGTCTCCTGATGATCTCTCCCAGCGGCTTCATGTAAATATTAAACAACACCAAGGGCAGTATGGCGCCTTGAGGAATGCCATATTTCAGCTCTGTTTTAAATGAGCAACTGTCCTCAAGTACCACCTTCTGGAATCTGCCTGAGAAAAAAGAGTGGAACCACTGAAGAACAGTGCCTCCTATTCCCAATTCTCTCAGATGTTCCAGAAGGATTCCATGATCTATTGTATCAAAAGCTGCTGAGAAATCCAGAAGCAGCAACTGGGTCACACTTCCCCTGTTGATGCTCAGGCGAAGGTCATCTACCAGAGTGACCATGGCCATCTCCACCCCATATCCAGGCCTGAAGCTGGTTTGAAATGGATCTAGAAAATCGGTTTCATCCAAGATCTCTTGGAGTTGAAAGGTGACTGCTCGCTCGATCACCTTGCTCAAAAATGGTAAATGCGACATTGGTCTATAGTTTTTCAAATCCAGGGGGTCCAGGGAAGGTTTCTTCAGGAGCGGTTTAACAACCGCTTCCTTTAAGCTAGATGGAACAATTCTTTCCCTAAGGGATGTATTGATGACCCTCTTAAGAAAGGCCATCAAGGCATCACCCCCCTGGATGACCAGCCAAGATGGGCAGAAATCGAGAAGGCACGTCATCTTCCTTACTTTTCTGAGGATCTTGTCCACATCATCGGTACTCACCAACTCAAACTGATCAAGTTTAATCTCACAAACGGGTTCACTGGACGCCTCATCAGTCACTTCTCTTATGACTCCAGCATCTAAGTCGGCTTTTATCTGAGAGATTTTATCTGTGAAATAGTTGTTAAAGGTGTCACAGCAGGCTGTTGTTGGGTTAAGTAAAGGGTTCTGTACAGATGGGGCCTGTGACAGTTCCCTCACCACCCTAAACAGTTCTGCTGAACGAGATTCCGCAGACACAATACGGGCCGAGGAGAAGGACCTCTTCGCTGCTTGTATTGCCTCTCGATAGGACCTAAGAAAGATCTTATGATGAGTCTTGTCAGATAAGTGTTGAGTTTTCCACCAGATGCACTCTAGTTGTTATCCAACCTGCTTCATTTTCCCGAGTTCTTCTGTGAATCAGGGTTGACGATTTGTAATGGGTTGGAAAGGATGCTTGGAAGCGATTGTGTTGATAGTTCTGGTGAGATTGGTGTTCCAGGTATTCACCAGGGCTTCGACAGGGTCGTCGGCTTTACCAACCAAGAAACCCTCTAAGGCTTTCTGGAATCCAGTTGGCTCCATTAGCCTCTGAGGGCAGACCATTTTAATGGGTCCTCCACCCCCGGTGGGATGGGCAGTGGCTCTTAGTTCAACCTTGACAAGGAAATGATCCATCCATGACAGTGTGGAGGTGGTTTTTACCTCCACCCACGGATATGCCTGCTCCATACTGAAGACCGCATTGAGAGTATGACCTGCCGAATGTGTAAGTCCAAGGACCACTTGGGATAGGCCCATGTCTGTCATGGAATTCATGAACTGCCGAGCCACACCTGTCAAACTGGTCTCAAGAGGGATGTTGAAGTCGCCCAAGACTAAAAATCTAGGCGACTCCAGCAACAACTGTGAGACCAGCTGTGTCAACTTGGATAGGGAGTCTGTTAGGCAACGAGGTGGACGGTATACCAACAGAATCCCTATACTATCATTGGTCTTCAGGCTCAGGTACATGCTCTCGAAATGATCTGTTTTCCAGATAGGTATCCTGGTTAAGGAAAGGTTATTTTTGTGAACCAGAGCCATGCCCCCCCACCCACTTTCCCTCACCTGCTCAAATATAGAATACCCGGCTGGGAGAGCCTAGTTCCAAATAGTGGCACTGTGTTCCCCCAGCCAGGTTTCTGTAAAACATGCCAGGTCGGCATCTTCATCCATGAGAAGCTCATGGATGATGTGAGTTTTGTTTTTTACTGCCCTGGCATTACAAAGGAGCAAGGTGAGGTTCTGTGGCAAGGTTGGTAAGCTCCCCAATTTACTTTGGGCAACAGAGTGGCCTGAAGGCAGGATCGCTTTCAAACATCGAACCCACCTTCTTTGTAACAGAGCTCCACTCTGTTTCCGCCATGACTTCCCCTGCCCTGTATCACCTCAATTCCTGCTCCCGAGAATCCTCTCCCCCCCCCCCCCCCGTATACAGCATCTAATTAAGCCCCTGAAATCCCAACATAGATGCCTGTGAATATATAAGCTGGGCATCTGTTCACTCTAATTCATAAATTCTATATATAGATGATAAACAATTAGGGGAATTCTCCCAGAGTCCACCGCTGCCACCCGACATTTCCGCGGCTTCAGCTGGGGGTGGTGCCAATGGTGAGGGCTGGGGAGAGCTCCTAAGAACCCTCCCAGGTCCTCCAGAGTCCGCCACTGCCGCCTGACACTTCCGCAGCTTCAGCTGGGAGTGGTGCCGATGGTGAGGGCTGGGGAGGGCTCCAGAGTCTGCCGCTGCTGCCCGATGCTTCTTCGGCTTCAGCTGGGGGTGGTGCCAATGGTGAGGGCTGGGGAGGGCTCCTAAGAACCCTCCCAGGTCCTCCAGAGTCCGCCGCTGCCGCCCGATGCTTTCGTGGCTTCAGCTGGGGGTGGTGTCGATGGTGAAGGCTGGGGAGGTCTCCAAAGAATGTTTCCAGGTCCGCTGCCACCTGATGCTTCCACGGCTTCAGCTGAGGGTGGTGCCGATGGTGAGGGCTGGGGAGGGCTCCTAAGAACCCTCCCAGGTCCTCCAGAGTCTGCTACTGCTGCCCAACGTTTCAGTGGCTTCAGCTGGGGGTGGTGCTGATGGGGAGGGCTGGGGAGGGCTCCTAAGAATACTCCCAGGTCCTCCAGAGTCTGCCGCTGCCGCCCGACGCTTCCGTGGCTTCAGCTGGGGGTGGTGCCAATGGTGAGGGCTGGGGAAGGCTCCTAAGAATCCCCCCAGGTCCTCCAGAGTCCGCCACTGCCGCCTGACACTTCCGCAGCTTCAGCTGGGAGTGGTGCCGATGGTGAGGGCTGGGGAGGGCTCCAGAGTCTGCCGCTGCTGCCCGATGCTTCTTCGGCTTCAGCTGGGGGTGGTGCCAATGGTGAGGGCTGGGGAGGGCTCCTAAGAACCCTCCCAGGTCCTCCAGAGTCCGCCGCTGCCGCCCGATGCTTTCGTGGCTTCAGCTGGGGGTGGTGTCGATGGTGAAGGCTGGGGAGGTCTCCAAAGAATGTTTCCAGGTCCGCTGCCACCTGATGCTTCCACGGCTTCAGCTGAGGGTGGTGCCGATGGTGAGGGCTGGGGAGGGCTCCTAAGAACCCTCCCAGGTCCTCCAGAGTCTGCTGCTGCTGCCCAACGTTTCAGTGGCTTCAGCTGGGGGTGGTGCTGATGGGGAGGGCTGGGGAGGGCTCCTAAGAATACTCCCAGGTCCTCCAGAGTCTGCCGCTGCCGCCCGACGCTTCCGTGGCTTCAGCTGGGGGTGGTGCCAATGGTGAGGGCTGGGGAAGGCTCCTAAGAATCCCCCCAAGTCCTCCAGAGTCCGCCGCTGCCGCCTGATGCTTCCGTGGCTTCAGCTGGGGGTGATGCGATGAGGAGGGCTGGGGAGGGCTCCTAAGAACTCTCCCAGGTCCTCCAGAGTCCGCCGCTGATGTAGAGTGCAGATGGTCAATGATGACATAGTATGCCATAAATCACATTGGAAGATGAGCACGCAAAGGTCCCCTTAATATTGTGGGTGATGTCATTAGGTCTTGTGATGACATTTCCTGGATAAATGTATGGGCAGAGTTGGCATCTTGGTTTGCAGCAAGGCTTACTACCTGTGTCCCTATCTGTGTCTCCCTGTGGGTGAGTACCTGTTTGAGGTTCGGAGGTTGTCTGTAGGCAAGTAAAGGTCTGCCACCCAGAGCCCTTGAAAGAGTAGCATTATTGTCCAGAATGGGTGGTAGTTTATTGATGATGCGCCTAAAAGGTCCCAGTGGGGTTCTATCATTTTCTCTCTTCAAACTGTTCTATAATAGATGAGTTCTGGGCGCAAGGCTTGCTTTGTTTATTTGTTTTTTAAATTCATGTGATGGATACTGTAATATGAGGAATGCTTGTTGTAATTCCTTGGGTTTGTCGCATCTGCTCAAACCCACAAGACAGGGATGCCAAACTCAACTCATGTGCAGAAGACTTACACTGGAACAGATGCCCAAAGGTCAGTCTTCACTGTGAAGTTCTCTGCAGGCTGCAAACATTGCAAGGAAATAAACTCCCACACAAGCAACTGGATTCTCTCTTCTCTCATGAAGGAGTTTTTTGTTTTTCTGTTACAAACTATGTACGGACTAATAAACTGCCCTGCCAGTATCTCTATATACAATCACCCACACATGAGTAGCCAACTCATCCACTTATATACAGTATCCCCTCCTGGGATATTAGTCCAGACCATTCCTGGGATTGCACCCAGTTTCAGTCACCTGACTGATGTGACACAGCAGAATTCAAAGTTTCTGACTCAACCCTCTGCCTAGTGTTGCATCAGTCCTCTGTGACTCAAGACTGTACAATTGTTGAGTCATCCTGGCTCCCAACTGTACGAAGGTAACCGTCTCACCTTTGTCCCAGTTTCTTTGCCCCAGTCACATCTGTCATTTTCTCTTCAGAGTCCAGAGTACTTTCATTTGCTTACACAAAGGATTTTGAATTTGAATTGGCACTCTCACACACCAAGGGCATATATATGTCTGTTCCTGGCTTCCACTCCACCAAAAGCATCTGAAATATTAGACCAGGGGTAGGCAACCTTTCCCCTTTAAGGGCCGAGGGACTTCAGCTCCCAGAATCCCAGGAGCTATTGGCCAACATGGGACTATTGGCCAACATGGCTGAGGCTTCTGGGAGCTGAAGTCCCTCGGCCCTTAAAGGGGAAAGGTTGCCTACTCCTGTATTGGACTGAAGTCTATGAAAGCTCATGCTGCCAACTTCTTTCTTTCACTTAGTTTCAAAGGTGCTACAAGATCTTTCTACATACTGATTCTACAGACTAATACAGCTATATCTTCAAATTCTTATACTTAACTAAGTAGTAGAGGTGCCAAGAAATTGTGTTAGTGAATTGTGAAGATAAGTATCAGGACACCAGCAAGAATGCCCGATGGGCATTGATGCCAATGGGCATTGGTCACTTTGTCAGGTCTGCTATGTAGTAATGTAACAGCAGCCCCCTGCTGGATACAGACATTATATAACTGCCCAATTTTAATTCCTGCATACACAAGATCACTTATGGAGATGCAATGCCAGTACAGGATTCTGGTCATTATTGTGGTTTACATAAGCATCTTCAGTGGAGATGGTGCTTCACAAAGTGGCTATGCAGATGGGTGGCTCTGGGCCACCCCTGCTAGCTGCAGATCGAGGCTGTGGCAACCGCATGCCGCGGCCTCGATCCTCTCTTTTGCTGCCCTTGAAATGAGCAGCAAAATGCCGTTCCTTTCAGGGGCAGCAAAAGGGCGCCCTAAGAGCTGGTGTGTAGCTCTTTAGCGCCCCTTCTGGCTCAGCACATAAAAACACTGCGCCAGAAGGATGTCCTGATGCTGTGCACCGTGTATAATAGTGTGCGGTGTCAGGACGTCATTGGGCTGGGTTTGGAGCAGCTGGCGTGCGGCTGCCCCCCCCCCCCCCCCATTTATGCCTCCAGGCTGGCCCTTTGGGCCTGTCTGCAGAGGCCCAAAGTTAAACAACAAAAAGATAACTAGCCATGCCAAGTCTGAAATAAAATGAAATCTCTGCTTCTTTTTCTTAATATTTTATACAAAGATTTCACAAATCAAAACATTTAATACACACGGAGATAAGAGTTGGACAGAAAGTCTGAGAAGCACTGAATGGCCAACTGAAGTAGACAAGCAAAGCATAAACTAATTCAGATTGCAAATGTCTTCACTTTTCAGTTGTATATAGCAATCAAGGTGACTTTTTCTTCCCAACAGCAAAGTGACATCATTAAATTTAACAAAAATCAAACTGAAGGAGGCTGTTGTGTCAAAAGAGCAGGAGAGGAAAAACATTTGTACTTAAGAAGCATAATGAAAACAACTCTTGCTTCACCACATTCATTATGCCTCAATTTATATGTACTGAATTCCAAACAGTTTAAGTGAGGGGCTACACCTGGGCATTTGCAAAATTATGTATAAAAGCAAGTCCTGTAAAAATGTGCATTTATTTTATTAAATTCAATTACCACTGTAAGGGATTATTTCCAGTAAACAGTACAAGTCCTATTTGCAAGTGAGAATTAATTGCTATTCAGGTGCTTCCAGGCTGGAAAAGAAAATACTACACAAAGGTGCAAACAGGCTCAGCTTCTATTAGTCACAGGAGGCTTTGCAGCATTAGCTCTAATCTAATCAAAATGGTTAATCATCTGTAAAACAAAGACTGCAGATTTAACATCTGTGATATGACACTGGGCAAAGCCTATAGCATCAGTGATTTGCAGAAGAGTAGTTCAGGAGTCAGGGATGATGAAAGCAGAATACCACAACAAAGACTTAAATCCTACTGTTAGTCCAAACTAGAGTAGAGCCATTGAATCAATTAGATCTATTTATGTGTTCACTCACCATACAACAAGTGGTTCAATGCACTGTAGTTGGGACTAACCATCAGAATTCCAGTCTAGGAACATACAAAGCTAACTTATACCCAAGTCACCTTGGATAATATATCTCCATACCCTTTAATTGTCCCAATTTAGCTGGGACCTCTTGCCTTCTGTGTAGGCTCATCCAAAGCAAAGCAAAGCAAAGCAAAGCAAAGCAGCTTCATTTATATACCTCTTCATATCGCACTATGGGATGTCTAAGCGGTTTACAACGGTAAGCTCATTGCCCCCCAACAGTTGGGTACTATTTTAGCAACCTCGGAAGGATGCAGGCCTGAGTCTAGCCTGAGCCCTGGCTAGTATTGAACTCGCAACCTTGTGGTCTATGAGTGAGTGGCTGCAGTACAGACATTTAACCACTGAGCCAAAAGCAAACTGGTGCAGCCTCTCCTGGGGCTCATTACCACTATGATTTCAAGCAATTTGCTGATCACTTTATATGTGCCTCTTTCACACCAGAAATGGTTTCAGATGTGACTGCAATCATTTGGACTCGCTTTGAAGTGAAACAAAAGTAAAAAAAGAGTGCTCTTTTTAAAAAGTAGTTTTTTGGTGGTTCTTTTGAAAAAAATCAATTCAGAAGAGTGTTTCACAAGTGTGAACGATGGATCTGATTCACATCACAAATCATCTTCAAGGGGATGAGAGTCTCGAAAGGAAGGGATGGGGAATAAGAGAGTTAAAAAGACCCCCAAGGGAAGGGATATAGAGGTGTGTGGGGGTTTGCTTCCTTTCCTCCTCCTGTGGCTCTGGCTGCACCATCCTTCCTGGTTCTTGACTGGGGCCAAGGTGTGGCAGGAGGAGCAACTTCTGAGACACGGAAGAAGAGGACCCAGCAGCTGGAGGGAGGAAGGGAGAAAGGTAGGCTGGACTCCCCTGGCCTTGGCTCCAGAGCCCTACAGGAAAGGGCTCTGGACAATCATCAGCATCACCACTTGCCACTCAAAATCACCCACCTTGCATGGTTTGGGGGGGTCTCCTCTGCCACCCCACTCCCGGTCTTCCCATCTCCTGCTTGAGGTATAGGATGCTCCAGACCCCCAGCCTCCTTCTGTGAGACCCCCAAGGCACCGAGAGAGGGAGAGGAGAAAGGATGCCTGCTGGGGTGCATTGTGGGGGAACTTTCTGGCTGCTTTTGTCTCCCCAAGCTATGGGGAAGGGGGCGAGGTGTGTGCGGGGGGGACTGGATGGGGTTTGCTTTTCAGGAAACAGTGGCTCCCACATCGGGTAACCACAAGTCCTCCTTTTCCAGGACACAGTCCTCCCTTTTAGCCTTCTGTCCAAAAACAGCCTCCATTTTGAGCCTGACTGAAGCACGGGTTTCTAGGGGATCATTCCTATTAGGGGGATTGACATGGAATAAAGAAATAATTCACTTTCATAGTGAGAATTATGCATTGGCCTGAATCAAATCTGTGACCTGGTGTCAATGTGAACTGCAAACCAGTTTAAATGCAAGTGGGAATGAGCCCCTAGTTTTATCACTCATTAATAACTTTTGCCATTTTACCCACATGCTGCTGTTGCTTGCCCACACATGTCTCAATTTTCATTTCGAAAATGTTAGAGGGTATGGTTTCTCTAGGATTCTCAGGCATGGAATGTCACCATCAGCTGAAATGCTGTTAAATGGAGACTGGTGTCTAAATCAGGGATGTTCTGCATAAAAAGCGTGGGAATTGAGATATAATGTCAAGATGCCAGATCTATTGAGGACACATTAGCATGATAAAAGAGACATTAGCATTGCAAAAGATAACAACTGACAGCACTTGAGCATTCATGGTAAGTAACACAGGTACAGTTTTCTGGCTCAGGTGCAACACTGGATATTGCTCCTCAAAGTTTCTTTTTTTCAAGCCTTGGCTGATTTAACAAAGTGGATGAATAACATCTGTGGTGTCATAGGAAACAGTTCAGTTTGACTTTAGTGCAAGAGAGGAAGAGAGGGATGGAGTGAAGGAGTTGGAAAGGGAATACAGAACTAGTTAAAGAAATTAGCAGTTCCCCTAGGGCTGGCTAACAGAGATTTTTGGACTACCATTTTGCATTTTAGAACTGAACAAGTGTGTTTATGAATAACAGCTTTCAAACCCCTACTCTACAATTGCCACTCATGTGCTTCATACACTGATCAACAGCACAGGAATAAAAAGAGGAATATTTCAGTAGATTCTCTCACTCCCTCTCATCATTTTGAAAGCCATTAGTTGCTACCTCCGTAACCACTGGTTTTAAGATAAATGAATAGCAAATGATGACCACTGACCATTGGGCAAAGTCTTTGTTTTGCATTAGCACCAAAAAAATAAAATAAAATAAAATAAAATAAAATAAATGGGGAACATGTAGAAGACTATGCATTGATGCCCACATCAAGGAACCTGGGAGAAGCCATAGCTGAAAAAGTAGCCAGTAAATTTGAACCTAGACATTTGGGCCAAAATCCTACATGGAGTGGAAATCTAGAAGCACAATGTGCTTTTTCTTTTTAAAAAAGAAAAAATGGAATGTCTTGCCAATGACCACCACTGAAATGTAAGCTAAGAGAAGATTAAAGGGGATGCAGACCGGCGGCCCTGGGCCACCCCGGGAAGTAGAGGATCGAGGCCGAGGCTGCCGGATGCCTCAGCCCCAATCCTCCCTTTTGCCGCCTTGGAAAGGAGTGACAAAATGCCACTCTTTTCAGAGCTGGCAAAAACGCCCCTTCCAGTGCAGCACATCAAAAGGCTGTGCTGGAAGGATGTCCTGATGTCATGTGCAGTGCATAATGGCACATGGCATCAGGGCATCTTCAGGGAGGGGTTGAGGCGGTTAGCGTGTGACTGCCCCTCCCCATCCTTGCCTCCAGGATGGCCCAAAGGGCCTGTCTGTAGAGGCACTAAATCTACTATTAGAATGTTTCTTTTTAACCAGGAAAGGAATGAAGGAGATCACAGAAACAAAAGCGGCTATAGCAACTACAGCAGAAGGAGAATTTTCTGTCCAATATTTACAGAAGAAAAATAGTGAGGCTACTACTGTAAACTGGACAACTTATTCACAGCTAGAATACATCTTGGCACAACAAATGTCACAGCTGCATAAACACCAGGATAAAATAGTAATATGTATTTGCCCATTCCTCCTTCCAAGATCTTGTTAGAAAATGTATTCTTACAGTTTTTAAAAAAATTTCAGCATTCTTGCATACAGTCCATTCCAATCTGCCAGTTTTTTTTCTTTCCAAACCCACCAACAGCCAGCCACCTCATCAAAGTTATACAGCATTACATACATCTATAAGACCTTGCCAGTATAAGAACTTCTAAAAGTGACCTTGAAGTTTCCCAATATATGCTACATCATTTGGTGAGTTTGGTACTGATTTCATTTATTTTAGTGCCACTTTACCCTGTTATTCTGGGTTAAATATTTGTTGTCTTGTGCCTTCAATCATGGAAATTTCTGGGGCTAAGAGTACGTGACTCACCCAAGGTCACACAGTGGTTTCCATGGCTGAGCAGGGAATTGAATCCTGATTTTCAGAGTACTAGTCCTACACAATAAATAAATAAATAAATAAATATTTAAAAAATCACCACTACACCATACTGCCTGGGTTACATATAGGTAAGCATTTGTTTGATTGATTTCTTGACCCAGATTTCTACATCTGCATGGTGTTTTGTTTGTTTTTTGCATCCCTAATAAGACACAGTGTCATCCAATGGCCTGCCATGTAGGTTTACTTCTGTTATATTCTGCAAGACAAAAGCATGCCTGGAAGATTAAGCATGTCACATAGAGGCATATGAGAATTATGAAAAGGGAAATGTCTTACCAGAAGCTGATAGAAGTCAAACAATGGAAGGGCCAGACACCATGGTCAGTGGCTGACTGGTTATAAACATGCAGTGGCTGAGCAGCTAGCGACTCTTAATGATAGCAACAGCTCATGACCACATGGTAAGCAGTTAGCCAATCAGGAGCTTTTATAGGATGCTCAACATGCTATTAACTGCCCTCTATTACTGTCTCCTTTTTGATTCTGTGTAAAATGGGAATTCCCTTCCATCCCAAATCCCCAGCAATGAAGTCCCTTCCATAGTGAGTTGAATTGTGAACTGTTTTAATACTGTAAATATTTAATTCTGTTTTAATGTTCACTTTTTGTATGTTTTAATTTTTTTATGATTGTGAACCCCTTTGAATCCAATTTTGTGGGGAAAGAGATGATGATGATAATGATTCTCATGAAGGAATGGTGGATCTATCTCCTGGAAGTTGTCCACCCCTGCAGTAGATTTTTAAATAGAAATGAGCCTTAAGTGAACCAGGAACTAGGAACTGTAAGTAGAATCAGGGTATAAGAGTAAAGGCATGAGGATCTAAGGGGGGTTGCAGACTGCCAGAAATAGCGCAAATTGAGTCCACTTTTAGGGTTAAGATTAGTGCTAGGGAATCATGGGAAGTGTTTTTTTTCCCTTTCTTTCTGAGACATTGAGCCTTCTCTGTCAGAGAGTTCTGGTGCCACAATAAAATACAGTTCCCATGATTCCCTAACCCTAACCCTGAGAGCAGAGGAGATAAGTTTGAACTTTTAGAGGACCACATGGTAACACATTAGATGAAGATCTGAGGCCAAATAGAAAACTGCTATAGCTCTTTTTGTCCTGGAAGGCATTGGTGGGTGGGACAAGTATTTCAAGACAGATAGTTCAGTGTGCAGTCTAATAGTTCATAGAAACTTGGCATCAGAAGGTATCACCAAGACCACCATGCAGGAATATATAACTAAAGCACTCTTGAAAGATGTCCATCCAACCTCTGTTTAAAAAAACCCATCATTCTCCAAGGCAGTCTAATCTACTTTTACAGGAAAGTTCTTCCTAATGTTTAGATGGCACCTCTTTTCTTGTAGTCTGGATCATTTGGATCATGTTTCTAGAACAGCTGTGAAAAAGCATACTTCTACATGATGTGCCTTCAGACATTTAAAGGGAGTCATCATGTCACCTTAATCTTCTCTTCTCCAAGCAAAACACACCAACCCTCTAAGTCACTCCAGACATTTAATCATCTTCATCATTCTTCTCTGGATACAGGTGAGCTTGTCATTATCCATCTTGAACTGTGGTAGCCAAAACTGAACACTGTATTCCTGGTGAGGTGTGGCCAAGCAGTAAAGAATGGCAATATTACTTTCTTTGATCTGGACACTATATTCCTTTTGATGTAGCCCAAAGTTGAATTGGCCTTTTTGTCTGCCACATGACATAGTTGACTCATGTTTAGTTTGTGGTCTATTAATACCCCTAGTTCATTTTCATTACACAGGGCACTAATGTGCAATATGAAAGGTTTCCAGTCCTAGTCCTGGCAACTCCTGACATATCTTCATTCAGTAAAGCTGGAAATGCATTACTATTCTAAGAAGCAATACAATAAACCCCTGTGGACAATACTTGTGATTTTCAATGGAAATTCAACACCATATTGATGATGGGCTGTCACTTTAGCCTATAGCTTAGCTGACAAAATGGTTGCATGTCAGTGCAAAAGAATGAATTTTGACAAGGGTAGACCATAACATTCACATTAATATTTCCTGGAGTACAAGTGAACATGTGCTGTGACATTCATAGTGAAAGGTCAGCTTTTGACAGTTAAGGCACCTTCTGTGGTATAGTTGGTTTCCCAGTGTAAGGTAAAAATACATAGTACCACTTCTAGCCAAAAGGTGTATGTCTATGTCCAGCTGTCACTGTATTTTCTGCTTCTGTGATCAGATATAATAAAGCTGTATAGTATTTCTGAATGGGTAGCCAACCTCCATAAAGTACACAACAGCCCCAGACTTTCCAGGATGCAAGAGTCAGGATCTTCCTGTCCAATTACTAAAGTGGATTGTACTCATTGCTGTTTAGACTTTTTAAAAAGTCATTAGTTTTTAAAAACCTGTTACATTTTCATTAGCCAAATTCAGTGTCACATTTACAAATGTGTAACCATACTGATGATTGCTATGTATTCACATTTTCTTCATAGCTCCTACCATAGGGGCTAAATAGCAACTATAAACACCCCCCCCCCACTTACCAGAAAGCAGCCACTATGATCAATTAGGTTCCATTCCCCTGGAGCTTGAGAAGCAGCTGGCAACTATTCCCACCCTCCTCACATGAGCAATGTCTGGTTCAATTGCAACAGGGACTCTGTTTCTACCTGTTACAATGGGCATCACTCACAGGAGGGGGTGGAAACAGTAGTCAGCTACATTGTAAGCAACAGGGGAGCAGACCCCAGTCGATGATGATGATGATGATGATGATGATTTATACTCTGCTCTTTAGAAATGCTCTCAGAGCAGCTTACAAGATTATTAATTAGAGAATTCCCAGCCCTCAGGTTTACAATCTAAAAATACATGACACAAAAGGAGATGGGAATGGCAGTGGGGAAGGGGATCAGGCCCAGGAGATTACAGTGGCTGCTGCCTGATAAGCAGAGATTGAGGGATCACATAGGAATTCAATGTGTTGCATTGTAATTGTAGTGCTTTTGCATACATAAAGAACATACAGAATTCTGGCCACTATTGTTGTTGCTGTTATAGAATTATATAATTATTGAGTTGGAAGAGACCACAAGGGCTATCCAGTCCAGCCCCCTGCCACACAGGAATACAGAATCAAAGCAGGCAGATGGCCATCCAGCATCTGCTTAAAATCCTCCCTCCAAAAGAGACTTTACCACACTCTGGGGCAGAGTAGTTCACTGTTATTGTTGATACTGTTGTTATTATTGTAAGTGCTGCTGCTGAATGAAAGATAGGGCATAAACTAGAATATACATAAATGAAATGGTATTCATGATGCTCTAAACTACTTAAAAACAAGGAATAAGCATTATGGTCTGAATCCTTTAGTCCCAATGACAGTAGACACACTGAATCAAAGGGATTAACCTATGTGTCGTCCCACCAATTTACATCTGATATAATGGGTCTAATCTAGTTGGGATTAACCAAGGGGACCTAAACTATACTCTTTCTTCCAAGAAGCCTGTGTGTTTTGCCTAATGTTGGGATAAACCTGAGTAACAGGTAGATTTTATATTTTCAGAAATAGGGTCCCCAGCATTAGGTGTGCATTCAATAGTCCTGGATATAATGAAAAGTTGGCACAACATCTAATTCAAATTGATCTTTTAAAGTTTCTGTCTCATCTTTCAATTATTGGGCTTTGCAGACTGCCAGAAAAAGTGCAAATTGAGTCCACTTTAACTGTCCTGACTCAGTGCTAGGGAATCATGGGAACTGTATTTTATTGTGGCACCAGAGCTCTCTGACCGAGAAGGCTCAATGTCTCAGAAAAAAACAAAAACAATTCCCATGATTCCCTAGCACTAACCTTAACCCTTAAAGTGGACTCAATTTGCACTATTTCTGGCAGTCTGCAAAGGCCCAATCTTTAATACGCTCATCATACAGACATCATGGCTTCATCATCATCATCATTTTCCCTTCATTTTCGTCAACTTCTAATCTCATGTATTTATTTTTTAAATATCTTGTTTGATGAAGAGATCTGGAGAGATGAAAAACCTTTCCACAGTGTTATACATGTTATTTTTGTCATTAATAAAACTTTTGAGCCATTCTATAGCAGTTTATATGTTGGGCTGGGGGTTCAATTCCCATGCAAACCAACTGGGTGACCTTGGCTAAGTCACACACCCTTAGCCTCAGGTGAAGGCAATGGTGAACCACTTTTGAACAAATCTTGCCAAGAAAACATTGTGATAGGTTTATCTTAGGTTTTCCATAAGTCAGAAATGATTGAAGGCACATAACACTCACACAAAGGTTTTGCCTCGCTGTAGAGCTGACATTCTTCTTACAGATCAGTACAGTTTGCCTTGTCCGTATTTCTATTTTTTCTTTCTTTGATTTATATCACCTGCTTCTCCCATGAATGGGCCACAAGACAGTTTATAATGAAATAATACAAATACCCAATTTAAAACATAGTTTTAAAACACATTTATAAAAGAAAACTTAACACTCTATTTATTGGTTGTTTTCCTAGCACTGGTGATAAGAAGAAAATTAAGTCCTTCAGAATGGGAGTGACTTAAGCATGTAGTTCCACTTAAAATCAATGGACCAAACAAGTGTTTAAATTTGGCTTGATTGTGTGCTGCATTTCATGGCACTAATGAATTCCACAAGCTATTGACATACTTAAATCATGGAAACCAGGTATTGAGCATCTGGATAAAAACTTAAGGGAAGGGAAACAAGAGGGATGTTATTGTGGGAGTCTACTACAGTTCCCCCACCAGTCAGACTGAGGAATTGGATGATGCCTTTCTAGAACAGATGACCACACATTCAGAAAGGAGAGATGTAGTAGTGATGGGTGACTTCAACTATCCTGATATTTGTTGGAAATCAAACTCAGCCAAAACATTAAGGTATAGCAAATTCCTTACTTTCCTGGAAGACAATTTCATTGTCCAGAAGGTGGAAAAGGCAACAAGGAGATCAGCCATTTTATATCTGATCCTAATCAACTAGGATGACCTGGTTAATGGGGTGCAAGTGGTGGGATCCTTAGGTAGGAGTGATCATGTTCTCTTGGTGTTTGTTATACAGTGAAAAGGAGAAGCCAGGCATAGTCAGACATGTATTCTAGACTTTAGGAGAGCTGATTGCAGTAAATCAGTAAGCTTCTGATTTCAGAAATACTGGGGGTGATCCTGGGGTTAGGAATAGTAAAAGAGAAGGGAGTTCAGGATGGATGGGAGTTTCTTAAAAGATGGATACTAAGGCACAATTTCAAACTGTTCCAATGAGGAGAAAAAGTGGGAGGTGTCTCAAGAAATGGATGAATGACTAAGGAACTTTCAACTGAGCTAAGTTTTAAATGGGGCATGTATAAGAAATGGAAAGGAGGGGAAATAACCAAGGAGGAATTCAAGAAAATAGCTAGCACATGAAAGAGGTAAGTCAGAAAAGCAAAAGCACAGAATGAGCTAAGGCTTGCTAGAGAGGTTAAGAAGAAAGGGCTTTTTTGGGTATGTCCATAGAAAAAGGAAATGGTAGGGCCACCACATGGAGAAGACAGAAAAATTCTAATGGAAGACAGAGAAAAGGCAGAACTACTTATCACCTTCTTTGCTTCCGTGTTCTCAGAAAAGGAAAAGTGTGCTCAGTTTGTGGAAAAGAGGACACAATAGGAGAATTAATAATAATAATAATAATAATAATAATATAATTTATTTATATTTCCCGCCTCTCCCGGCAGATTGAGGCGGGAATACAAAGATAAAAGAAAAAGAAAAATACAGCAAGGCTAAAAACATAACAATAAAACCACAGCAAAATAAAAAATGATAAAAACAGTAAAAAACCGCAGTGAAAATTGTTACAATTGAATTTTTAAATTACAATAAAAATTACAAAATTACAAATTACAAATACAAATCTATACCATGGGTGGTGATGATCTTCCTTCACCCAGGAGGTCCTGATTTTATGTTCAATTAGGGAGATCAGGTGGGTAGGTCTGCTGGAAAAGCTCTGTCTTGAGTGCCTTCTTGAAGGCCTCTAGCGTGGGAATAATACAGATCTCTTCCGGCAGGCTGTTCCATAATTTAGCTGTGAATGATTTTGGGGAAGTGAATGTCAGTTTGGTGTTATAGTAATTTAATAAATTCTTCCCTGATGTTATAAGAGTGCAGGGTGGATTGTGTGGGGAGAGGTGTTTCTTCAAGTAACTCGGACCCAAGCCATATAGGGCTTTATAGGTAATAACCAACACTTTGTATTGCACCCAGAAGCTAATTGGCAGCCAGTAAGGAGCTTTTAGTACCAGTGTAATATGGTCTGCTCTAGATGTTCCAGCAACCAACCTGGCTGCCATATTTTGAACCAGTTGAAGCTTCTGAACTTGGTACAAAGGTAGCCCCATGTAGAGCGTGTTACAGAAGTCCAAATGAGAGATTACCAGGGCAAGTACTACTGCTTCAAGGTCCCCCTGGTCCAGGTAGGGGTGCAGTTGGTGAATCAGCCGAAGCTGGTTCCAAGCACTCCTGGCCATCGCATCTACTTGAGATGTCAACTGTAGCGATGAGTCCAGTACTCCCAAACTCCGTACTTTGTCCTTTAGGGGAAGTGTGACCCCATCCAGGACTAGATGACAAAACTCCCTTTCCGGGCCGGGGGTTCCTATCACAAGTACCTCTGTTTTCTCTGAATTCAGCTTGAGTTTGTTTTCCCTCATCCAGCCCATTACCAACCCAAGGCAGGCCTCCAGAGGAGCAGCACAGAATAAGTAAAGAAGTAGTACAGGAATACTTGGTTAATCTAAATGAATTTAAGTCTCCAGGACTTAAGAACTGGTAAATGTAATCTCAGAGCCATTGGCAATAATTTTTGAGAATTCCTTGACAACAGGAGTAGTCCCAGCAGACTGGAGAAGGACAAACATTGTCTCCATCTTAAAAAGTGGGGAAAAGAGGATCCCAACAATTATCATCCAGATAGTCTGACATCAATACTAGGAAAGATTCTAGAGCAGATCATTAAATAGAGAGTCTGTGAACATTTAGAAAGCAATGCCATCATCACAAAAAGTCAACATGGGTTTCTGAGAAACAAGTCATGCCAGCCAAATCTTATCTCCTTTTTTGACAAAATTACCAGCTTGGTAGACAAAGGGAAAGTTGTGGATATAGCATATCTCAATTTCAGTAAGGCCTTTAAAAAGGTCCCCCATGATATTTTTGCAGACAAGCTGGTAAAATGTGGGCTAGACAATGTAAGTGTTAGGTGGATTTGTAATTGGTTGACCAGCCAAACCCAAAGGATGCTCAACAATGGGTCCTCTTCATCCTGGAGAGAAGTGCCTAGTGGGGTGCCACAGGTTCTGTCCTGGGCCTACTGCTATTAACATCTTTATCAATGACTTCCATTAAATTTCTATTAAATATGTGACACTATCATATTTTTTTAAAAAAGTCTAGAATAGTTTAGAATTTTTGAATATGCAATATAAACAAAATATAAATACCAGATTGTTAAAATATACCAAGATATCAAAATATCAGCACAGGTTGTGATCATACATTGCTTTGCAAGTTTAAGTATGGCTGTTGTACAATGGACATCTTATGAGAGGATGTGACCCACTGGAAGAGATGATGATGTGGAAGTAGAAGGCAGTAGGAAAAGAGAAAGGTCAAATTACAAGCGGGTTGATTCAATCAAAGAAGCCATAGCCCTGAGTGTGGGGAAGCTGAGCAGAGCAGTTGATAACTGGGGTTCTTTGAGGTCTCTCGTTCATAGGATTTCCATAAGTCAGACAACAACAACAAAGTAGTTACATGCTGCTTGCACTACACCCCTTTCTGCTGAATACTGACTCTGAACAACTGATCGGCTAATGCATCTGGTTCATGTTCCATTGTGTAGTGGAAAAGGCACAGTGGCTATTTTTTTAGTCACAATTAATCAAATGGTACACTGAATGCGTTGACATATGTTTAATCACCATCCAAAATGCATGTAAAGTTTGTGGGACTCTTGTTTATGCAACCATGAGCTGAACATGTCATTCTCCCCTACCCCCCTGAAAGCTTAATCTCCATAGCAGTTTTTGAATAAACACGTCTTCCAGACATTCAGTTCCACTTTGCCTTAATGCATACTTATGGGATGAGAATGATGAGGGTGACATTCATAAGAATCTCCATAATATATAACTTATGCCAAAAAATCAATGCATGTTGTGCTTGCACCAAGTAAACTCTGTAAAGAATCTGCATAAACAGTAAACAAGAGTTTTATAAATCAACTTTTAAGTGCTTAACCACATTTCCATTTCCAGCTGCATTTTAAAGAGTCAATGCAGAAACCTCATTTCCCCAACCATTATAATTCAAAACCCGAAACTTGTAAACTTTCTATTACAGTCCTTTTTCATAACACCTAGACTTAATGTATCAAATGTGTCGCTTTCTCACAGTTTGAGGTATCCATGGAGTATGAACAATGAAGGCAGTATTATTCACCGAGCATACTTTACTTTGAGGCAATATCTATAAAAAAGTAAATATATGACTGTTGTAATTACCTGAAACCAAAATTCTGCTGTCATATTGAATAAATCAGGGACACCTAAAGTTTCCCAAATGGAAGTTGCTGTTCTTTAGCTGCTGACAACCTATGTGTGTGTGTGGGGAGGGGAGTATGGGGGAGTGAAACAGGCTCTAGTTTACCCAGACATTCAGGGCTTGAGACAGAAATTGTTAAATAAATTCTTATAATGTAGGTAGTTAGAGGGAGCTGGATCATAATATCTTCCAGATGTATATAAATGTATTGCTAGTAATGTGCATATCCACACATAGAAATGTGTTGTGAAGTATGTTCTCCCAGCTCAAAGTAGCAGAACTTTGTTGAAAATCTCACAATGTAAATTCAAGCCGGTGCTATTTGTGTTGTCATTCTTTTCAAATTATCCTTTGTTCATGGGCAGAAAGGCCTCAGAATTATTTTGGTTATGGGATGATGTGTTCCTTGCTTTCCTTTACATTCTCGTTCATTCACATTTTCATTGCACTATAGGTTTTATAGTCTTAGGTCTGCTTGCACAGATATAAGAATTGTTTTCATTTTTTAATGCTCCCTGGGTTTCAAAGAGATTACAAAGCATATTTTGGTATGCAAGGTTTGATAAAGATAAAGGCATAGACCTTAATTCTATTGTTAGTCCAAACTAAAGAATGAGATGTGAATTGGGTCAGCATTAGTATGTAAGAAGTGGTGTGCTGTATTTTATTTTTTTTATTAGAAATTTATGTTTAAAATATGTTTTAACTGTTTTAATAATGGTTTTAACAAGATTGCCATCTAACTCCTTTTAAACATTTGTAATGTGATTTTTAAACTAATATTACTTATGTTTTTGTGAGCCTCCTTGGATCTTATCTCAGGAGAAAAGGGGGGATATACATTCAATTAATCCACTGAATCAGTGGGATTTCTATCAGTGCTGGCTCAACATCCAGAAATTGTTCCAATGGGTGTACTCTAGTTAGTACAACTAGAAGGAATCTGGGAATTACTAATACTAATAAGACAAAGTGCAGTTAACCTTCCTACCAATGGAACACCTTTTGTTAGTGGAACAAAGCTGGGGGTATTTACTTTTTCTCTTGATTTTTCTAAATGGTTGAGGGATCATGAACTTCTATTGTGTGGATGGAAGTCAACTCATGTAATGTAGGATTCCATTAGGGATGGAAAGAATGTTAGAAAATAGTCAAAAATGTTGAAAAATGTGTATTGAATAATTAGATGAGAGAAATGCTGTGCTGATGAGAATGTTTCACATGTTGGGAATTATTCTACAACAAAATTCATGAATGGTTGTTTTGCACAAAAAACAACATTTTTTGCTCAGGAATCTGCATTTTCTGTGCAAACAATATTTTCTCCACACAAAATGCTATTACAAGCGCAGAAAATGCTATTTCCTGCACAAAGCAGCTATGGGGAAATTTGCACAGGGTACAACTACAGCATTTTCTGCACAGAAAACAACATTCTCTGTGAACTCGCCATAGGAACTTTCTTAGTTCCTATTGGGAGGCAATGCTTGCAGCGAAGAGAGCCTTCTCCACTGTATGCATTGCGTCTGCAGAGTCTCGTCCAGCAGAGCTGTTCAAGGTGGTAAGGGAGATGACGCAGTTACCCCATGTACCAAATCCCTTGCTTAACCCGACAACAGCCTGCTGTGATGCATTTAACAACTTTTTTGCAGATAAAATCTCTCAGATAAGAGCCGACTTACACGCCACCACTGAATCAGAGTCTATAGGCGAGGTGTCCAGTGACTCCGCCGATGTAGTTATCCTGGATCAGCTTCGATCTGTGAGTACCGAGGACGTGGACAAGCTGCTTGGTAAGGTGAGGAAAACAACCTGCCCTCTCGACCCTTGCCCATCATGGCTGGCCGTCCGGGGGGGGGGGGGGATGCATTGAGGAGATTCCTTACGGAGATCATCGGTGCATCCTTCAGGGAAGGACATGTTCCATCCTGTCTAAAGGAAGCAGCTGTTAGGCCGCTCCTGAAAAAAACCTTCCCTAGACCCCCTGGATATGAGTAATTATAGGCCTGTGTCATTGCTGCCATTTTTGAGCAAGGTGATCAAGAGGACGGTTGCTCTTCAGCTCCAAGCGGTTTTGGATGAAACCGATTATTTAGACCCATTTCAAACCGGCTTCAGGACAGGCTTTGGGGTTGAGACTGCCATGGTTGCCTTGACCGACGATCTGCGTCTGAGCATCGACAGGGGTAGTGTGAACCTGTTGGTGCTCCTAGACCTCTCAGCGGCTTTTGATACAATAGACCACGGCATCCTCTTGGGCCGCCTGAGAAGGTTGGGCATTGGGGGCACTGCTTTGCAGTGGTTCCGGTCCTTCCTCTCGGGTAGGTCCCAGAGGGTGCTGCTCGGGGACTGTAGTTCCAGTAAGAGGGAACTCACTTGTGGGGTCCCTCAGGGAGCTATTTTGTCCCCGATGTTATTCAACATCTATATGAAGCCGCTGGGTGAGATTATACAGAGTTATGGTACTGGGTGTTATCAGTATGCTGATGACACTCAAATCTATTTCTCCATGTCTCGTTCGTCGGCCTCGAATTCCGATGGCATCTTTCCTCTCAATGAATGTCTTCAGGCGGTAATGGGCTGGATGAGGAAAAACAGATTGAGACTGAATCCAGACAAGACGGAGGTGCTCACAGTAGCAGCCCCGAAACCAAGAATTGGGTTGCAACCTCCAGTCCTGGATGGGGTCACACTCTCCTCCAGTGACTGTGTTCGCAGTCTGGGGGTGCTCCTTGATTCGTCACTCCTGATGACAAATCAGTTAATGCGACGGTCAGGAGTTATCAGCTTCGGCTGATACACCAGCTGCACCCTTTTCTGGAAGTAAGGGATCTCGAGACCGTTGTGCACGCACTGGTAACCTCCCGCCTTGACTTCTGTAATGTGCTCTACATGGGGCTACCCTTGTGCTTGGTTCGGAAGCTACAGTTAGTTCAAAATATGGCAGCCAGACTTGTTTCAGGAACTTCTAGGAGGGACCACATCACTCCGGTTTTGAGGTCCCTCCACTGGCTGCCTATTCGCTTCCGGGCTCAGTACAAGGTGTTGGTTATTACCTTTAAAGCCATAAATGGCTTGGGTCCAAGCTATATCAGAGACCACCTCCTCCCTTACAATCTTCCCTGCGTGTTCCGGTCTTCTGGGAGAAATTTCTTAGAGCCTCAAAGATCCAGGCTATCCGCGACCTCCCAGAGGGCCTTTTCTATTGTTGCCCCCAGACTCTGGAATGACCTGCCGGACGAGATTCGTCAATTAACATATTTGGACAGTATTAAAAAGGCTGTCAAGACGGATCTCTTCCAGCAGGCCTTTCCAGACTAAATAACCCGGCCCTGGGCAATTCCCTCCTTCATCTAAACCTTGGTTCCCCCGCAATGCCGCAATGAGATTAGCTGCTATGGTGTTTATTATTTTAATTGTTGTATATTGTTTTATGTTTTTTAATTATATTACTGTTTAATAATGTTTTAAGGGGGGAGGGCTATGTTGTTTATTGTAACTGTTTTTATCTTGTAAATCGCCCGGATTGGGCAACCATTGGGCAGTATATAAATAAATTTTATTATTATTATTATTATTATTATTATTATTAAGAAAATAATTTCTGCATAGAAAATGTTGTTTCTTATGTTAACAAGAATTTGCAAAACAACCACATGTGAACTTTTGTACAGTGTAAATTTCAAATTGTGAATAGGCTCCAAAAACAGAACAGCAAGAAGAAATTTGGTAAAATTACTTGTTGCTCCCGACTTGTTTCAGGAACTTCTAATGAGAAGAAAATTAGTGAAGAATGACATTGCTTGATTCCATCAGCAGAAAACTCATTGCCCTAATTCTGGAAAATGCTAGAGCAGGACTGAGGTATCTGTAAGTCTACCAAGTGTTGTAAGCCTCTGGCTTCCATTAGGCCCAGCCAGCCCAGCCCATTAAGATAGATGACAGGAATAATAGTTCATCAATCTCAGGAGGGCTATGCCCTATGAAGATATGTTGTTGCTACCGTTGGAAATTTCTGAATAAGATTTCATAGTTACGTGGTCAAGTATATTGAGGTAGGACCTCAGGATGAACTTGTAAACCATTTCCAAAAACAGCATGAGGAGTGTTTGGTTTTAGGGTCATCCGATGTCATCTGGGGGAGAGGCAACAGGCCCAGTACCAACGGGCCTAGACTATCTTTTAAAACTTACCTTTTAAGGGGAGGGGTGGGTTTCTGGATTTTTAGGTTCTGTTTACATTGTATTAACATATCTTTATGTAAATTTAATGTTGTAAGCCGCCCCGATTGCTCTGCAGAGGGGCGGGGGATATAAATAAATATTATTATTATTATTATTATTATTATTATTATTATTATTATTGTTATTATTAGCTTTGGAAATGTATTGAATGCAAAGGAGTTGAAGCTTCCAGACTTTGAGCTTCAAGGAACATTTTCTACAAATGCAAAGGAACACCTGAGTACCTGAAGAAACAAATGGAGCAGGGAGTGGGAATAATGCCCAAAAGTTGAAACTCTGGTAACTTGTCCACCCCCACTGAACTTTTCATGAGTGCCTTTCCAAAGAGCTTTCAAGCAATCCAAAGAAATATCAACAGCTTGAAACGTACTTATACATTCTTCCTGTGGCTTAAGCCCTCACGACTTTTAGGATTAGACAAATATTACCGGGATGGTGGTAGTGGTGTGATAAATGATGTGGGCCATATAATGGACTCCCCCCCCCCTTTTTTTGAGCCTGTTAATTAATCTCAGATTTGGAAGAAGTGACTGCTATGGAGAACTAGAGATGTGTATTTTTGTTCCTTTATTTTTTGCATGTAAGGGCAAAGTATTCAAACCCCTTTCTGCCTGGGATGAAATTACAAATGTTTTTGAGTTTTGTTTTATTTATTTCATTCAAATTGAGAACTTCTTTATGATAATTTTACATTTTTTTGTAATTTTTACAAAACACTGGTTTTACACACACATACACACACATACACACATAAATTTGGAGGGGGGGGAGGGGGAGGGGAAAAAAGAGGAGTCATCTGCAAATCCCAAATGCCCTTTGCCCCAAAGTGTGTTATGATATATTAAAGACTAGCTAATTTGTTGTTGTTTTTGTAGTGGTCACAATGTCAGTCTGGTTTTGATTTGCACTGAATTTGAACTTCCAAGGAGTCATCCAAGATGTCAAACCAGTTTTGGAGATAGGAATAAGTACTATGGATAATGCCTTCGACATGCAGGGCCACAAACTACCACTACTTCTTTGTTACCAATTCACTTCTAGATATACTAGATTGTTATTGTGTGTCTTCAAGTTGGTCACCAGAGTCATAGCCCAATGCTCAAAACACTACACCACACAACCACTGTCGACACCATGAGCACAGAGAAAGTGCAATTCTGATGTTAATTTTTAAAAATTTTAAACATAGTAGAAGGAAAGGGAGCTATTTGACTTGGGACTCTGGTGCTGTGGGAGGAAGTTTAACTCTTTGTTGCCATGTTCCCCTGGAGCATAGAGAGGGAAGATCTCCCTCTCACACAGACACTAACAGTGGATTTCCATGGCTGAGCAGGGCTTTGAACCTTAGTTTTCCAGTCCAGTGTTGAGACCACTACACCACACTGGCGCTACCCTGCTCTACTGCCATATTGTAAATATTGGCCTAAATCCTGGCCAGTTTGCTCCACCTGAGCAGTTTCATGTCCTCCATAACCCAGTAGCTGTTAAGCCGCCTGAGGAAATGCTGCTGGTGCTGCATATTGGTGGGAAGGATAGAGAGTAGTAATTCACAAGAGAAAAATGAAGCTGTTTTTGGGTCTGAGGGAAAGGGACAATAGAATGCACTCAGTCTTGGAGCACCATTCATTTCTTTCCCCCTTGGAGCCAAGACCATCTGCATCTTCCTCCTATGAACTATCTCCACCCTTCTTCCACCCCACCATCACTGTAAAGCAGCAATGCCCCCAAGTTTCAGACAGGCCCACATGCCAATAAAAAAGAGATATACAGACATGTTAGCTGGACTTATATCTGTATATCACCAACTTAATGCTGGCCTCTTAGTCCCAAACAGAGTAGGGTCATTGAAGCAATTGGCTTTACTTATGTGTTGTTTTACCATTCAACAATTGATTCAATAATAGAATTCCAGCTGTTATGTAGTCCCAGGACTTCATTTACTAGATGCTAATGTTCATCTAATTTATTAGGATTTCTGAAATAGTTTCACCCTTTCTCATTATATTTCAATTAGCAGCTATCAGTCACAATTAAGATCTGGATGTAATATCCACTGAAACAGGGGGAACATCTTTGGCTCGTTGTCTCAATATTAATGGACTCAAGCAAAACACATCATTTTCAGATGTTTCCTTTTGCATTTGCTAACCCACAGATGATCTTTTCCATATTAATTTATATTTAATTCATAGCTGAATCATTTCCCACAGAGGCTATATATTTTTGTTGACCAAAAGAGTGGAAACAAGAATATTTATATACAGCTATAAAAATAACCACATAATAACTATTTACAATAAAACTAATGTTTGTTGCTTTTAAAAAAAGGAAAGCATGAGCCCCTGAATAAGCAAAACTGACTATTATACTCTCTCTTTTTTATGCTATGTCATAGCAGACCACTGGTCTATAAATTAATAACCACATCTGAGTAAGAAGATTCCTGAGACTCATCTAGATATTGCAACTGGTGAAAAGAGAAATGATTATGTATTTTTATCAATCTGCAAATAGCACATTTTTTTTCTGTTAAAGGGGGGTTGCAGACTGTCAGAAATAGTGCACTTTTAGGGTTAGGGTTAGTGCTAGGGAATCATGGGAATTTTTTTTTTTCTTTCTGAGACATTGAGCTTTCTCTGTCAGAGAGCTCTGGTGCCACAATAAAATACAGTTCCCATGATTCCCTAACCCTAACCCTAAAAGTGAACTCAATTTGCACTATTTCTGGCAGTCTGCAACTCCCCAAAGAAACAAGATGAGGCACTGTTTAATAACAGCATAAATTTGGAGCCACCTTAAACAGCTTTGAAAAGGCTGTTAAGATGGATCTCCTCCAGCAGGCCTTTCCTCAATCGATACCTCAGCCTCCCACAGTCAGCCCATCTTCTCCCTTAATCTTTGCTGCGGTTATTGTTATTTGTTGTTGCATTCTACTGTGATCTATTTTAAGTATGTTTTAAATTGTTTCATTGTTTAATACTATTTTAAGTGGGTGGGTTTATGGGACATATATTGTATTTTTACTATAATTTAATGTTGTAAGCCACCTCGTTTGCCTATGCAGAAGGTGGGATAAAAATTATTATTTTGCACAGCAAATCCTCTTTCTGCACAAAACAATCATTTGCAAATTTGGGCAGAATAGATACTGAACTGTGAAGATTCTTATCATCAAGATTTTTCTTGACAGGGTTTCTCAAGACTTTTTTTTTTTTAAACAACAACAGGTTTTCCAAACCTTCCTAACTTGCTCATGAGGAACATGCAGTTATGAAGAACAAAGTCAAGAAAGGAGAAAGACAAGACATGTACCTTATAGCCAGGCCAAGGGGACAAGAATTCAAGAAATCCAAATGCACAAGAGAGAGTTCACCATGTTATTGATCAGTTGTCTGCAACAAGAAATCTCCACCACCCTTGGGAGATTTATAATTGCCTGATCTTACTCAGCTTCTGGTTACTCAGTTACTCAGCATCTGGTATTGAACCCTTTCTTCTTTTGTGTGGCTTGTGATACAAAGCCAAGAGATCTGTTCTCAGCATCCACCTGCCCTGGCTGAAGAGGAGGTCATCATCCAGACGTGCTGCATTACTTGTGTCTACTCTTGATTCTCTGAAATGGATTCTTCAGATCCCACAAAGTTATCAAAAGATGTGAGCAGCTCTCTATCTGGACCATTCTTGGATTATTCAAAATAATAAGCAGCCTTTTGGTGAATGTTTGCTGTTCTATTCATTCTGTTGCAATCCTTTGGATTCCATAGGATACACTAAGTAGGATCCTTGAAAGTGGCAATGAGTATATAGAAGCACCCAGTATCACACAATGGAAAGTTCTTGAAAGATTCTGAACCAGAGATTATCCCATCCTTTTTCATTTATCAGTTAACATCTTAGTTCACACCCAAATGACAATAAACCTCCGATGGGATATGGATGCATCTAAATTTACAAATGGGTTTTATCACATTCAATGTGGCTGGGTGAATGCAGCCTGTATACAGCCCAGATGCTAGCCAAGTTTATTCTGCATCTTTTCAAAAATGGGAAAATCCCGTTTTTGAAAAGCCACAGAATAAGCCCTGCTGGCATCCAGGCTGTATACAGGCTGCATTTGCCTGGACGTGGGTGAATGCAATAAGACCCATTTGTAAATTTAAACACACCTCCATTCTGTTGGAGATAAGGTGCTTTATGAAAAGTGTGCTAATCTCCAAGGTGGAATCCATAGGGCTGACACATGGTTCAGGGGACTTATGGAAACTGCAGCACTCTGTTTGTCATTTCCCAGCATATGGGCTGGGGAGGGAAAATAATGAGACAGCAAGTGGGCTACACAACTGTGGGATCCTTACTGTAGTAGCATGACAAACCTGTAGCCAGTAAAGGGCTGTGGTCCATTTTATCGCATATCAATAACTGTGTGTGTAATTTATCCATTCCTTCCCTTTATTGCAGCACAAAATACTAATGCATGGATATTGTTTTCTTACTGCTGCAAGTACCTCTGACATGGTGCTGGGAAGAGTTCATGGTTTGTCTCATTGTCACAATGTCTTCTGCACAAATGCACTGCAAGAGCTCCTAATGGAACTGCCTAAGCTCATGTGATAGGTACTTTAGAAACACTAGAAAGGCCAATAGTTTTTGGTAGGGAACATACTTTGTATGATTAAGAGCTACAGATGAATTTATTCTTTATATATTTTGATACAAGTTGACCCAATTTATGTTTGCTTGACTAATATGCAGAATATAGCTCTCACTAATGTCACAATGCAGCTATCTTACAGGTTTTCCATTCTTCAAATTTCACAATGCATTTTGAAACTCAAGTACACATACACACATGCACACACACAGCCATTTGAGTTGCAAAGTGCACTGTGAAACTTGAAGCATGAAAAACTATAGGGTGTGTGTGTGTGTATGTGTACACATACAGAGGGAGGGAAGGAGGGATGAGATAGAAAGATTTATATTATAGGCTATAGGATAAAATATGTTCATAAATACTTTATTTTGAGGTATAATGAAATTTAGAAATAGGTATTTTGTGATAAAATGCATCAGAAAAATAAGTGTATATAAGATGTAAATACTGAACTATGGATATTCATGAATTTTTAAAACAGTGCCTGTGGATTAATGTGCAAAAGGGACAGAGGGTTTATGAATTTATTATTTATTTATTTAAATATTTCTAGGTCACCTTCCTAAGTCATAAGAATATAGAAAGCATGACATAAGAACTCTCCCTTGAAATTAATAACTAAGAACAATACAATCAGCTCTTTGTATTCATGGGGTATCTGTTCCAGTCCCCCCCCCCATGGATAAGGAAAAAAAAAACATTATATCTCAAGTCCTACTGTCCTCAATTGGTAGCATCATGTGCATGTGGCCACTAATGCAGCTGTGTGCAAATGCCTCCATTGAAAACAATGGGACTTGCTGTCTACAGATCCTTGGATCCACAGATGGCAAGACTCTGCTGTATTTAAAATTAACCATATAAAATTAACATATAATAAGATAATAATAATAATTGCTGCTGATATTCTATATTGGGCAGTTAGTTTGTAACTAAGGTCCGAAATGCACAGGTAAATAAAGTGGCTTCCAGCCCTTTTGGGGGCATGGCATTTACATAAAGCATGCCCCCAAAATGGCCAGAAGCTACTCCAAGGCTGTGTTAAGGGGTTAAAAGCTGGACTTTTAAGGAGCAGAAATGATCCAGCTCCTGGTAGTGATGGCTTGGGACTGTGGTAGCAGTCCATTTTGGATGTGGGCCATGTAGTCACCACAGTCTTGGCATGATTGTGTCCGGAGTGGCCAAGGGCCACTTCTATGGAGCTCTATGCTTCACCCCTAAGTAACATATTAACACCCCTAAGTAACATATTATGTCCTGATCCACCCACTTTAAGAATCAGTTGGATCATGCAAAGGTCTATTCAGCTTCCAATCAGGTCACAAGTAGGATGTTTCCACCACCATCCTGCCAGCAAATGAGTTAATGACAAGGGTCTGCAAAGGGGCACTACTTCTGAATGTCACAGCCTCAGTTACTTGTGGTGATGGTGGTGGAAATGTCATCCTCTTTGTGCCCTGATTAGAAGCTGAATGGGCCTCCTTCACCTGTTCCAACTGCTGGTTCTTAAGGTGGAATGGGACAGCCCAGACAAAGCCTTACAGTAAGATTATGTGGTCTTGCTGAATAAAAAGCTGTTACAGATATGTAACTCTAGGTTATGAACCCATAACTGCAATACTAAATGCCAGTCAACATCATCATCATCATCATTTTTCATCATCATCATCATTGCATAAGAGGCAAAGCAAAAAAAAAGCAGAACACACTCATAGGCCTAGCTTAATTAAAATGTCTCAGCAAATGAATACATTTTTGCTGAAAAGACTCCAATGATAGTGCAAATTATGAGTAACATTTGTGAAACTGACCTGGAGCAGAAACAGAATGGCCTGCCCATTACTAAAAGTAGCCCAGATTCAATCCCTCTCTAGCCAAAGATAAAGGATATCAAATCTGAGAACTCTTCACGTGAGACATGGTGAACTTCAGATCTCACAACAATGGACTAGATTGACTCATTATAAAATAGATCCATCTGGTCAGTACCTCCCAGGAAAATAGACCTGGTCCAGAATGTTTTCATTGCTCTATACTTGTCTTGATAGTGCAGCGGCAGCGGGACCATCTCCAGGGCCTGCCTTCGGCCCCAGCGAGCCTCGGCCTTGCCTGGCACCCGGTGAGCGGCGCGAGGAGGAGGAGGAGGGCGGGACCATCTGGGCCTATAAAGGCCCCAACGAGCCCTTCCTCACCCCCCCCCAGCGGCAGCGGGACCATCTCCAGGGCCTGCCTTCGGCCCCAGCGAGCCTCGGCCTTGCCTGGCACCCGGTGAGCGGCGCGAGGAGGAGGAGGAGGGCGGGACCATCTGGGCCTATAAAGGCCCCAACGAGCCCTTCCTCACCCCCCCCAGCGGCAGCGGGACCATCTCCAGGGCCTGCCTTCGGCCCCAGCGAGCCTCGGCCTTGCCTGGCACCCGGTGAGCGGCGCGAGGAGGAGGAGGAGGGCGGGACCATCTGGGCCTATAAAGGCCCCAACGAGCCCTTCCTCACCCCCCCCCCCAGCGGCAGCGGGACCATCTCCAGGGCCTGCCTTCGGCCCCAGCGAGCCTCGGCCTTGCCTGGCACCCGGTGAGCGGCGCGAGGAGGAGGAGGAGGGCGGGACCATCTGGGCCTATAAAGGCCCCAACGAGCCCTTCCTCACCCCCCCCCAGCGGCAGCGGGACCATCTCCAGGGCCTGCCTTCGGCCCCAGCGAGCCTCGGCCTTGCCTGGCACCCGGTGAGCGGCGCGAGGAGGAGGAGGAGGGCGGGACCATCTGGGCCTATAAAGGCCCCAACGAGCCCTTCCTCACCCCCCCCCCAGCGGCAGCGGGACCATCTCCAGGGCCTGCCTTCGGCCCCAGCGAGCCTTGTTTGGCCCCGGTGAGCCCCCAGTCCAGAGACGAGCAGCGATGACAACAGTGTGTGAGCGTGGGGAGTGAGTTCCACCTGGGCCCCACACTCCCTGTCTGGCCGGTGCAGAAGAGGAGGAGGAAGGCAGGATCAGCTGGCCTTGAAGCCTCATCCCCCTTCCTTAATTACCACCTGAAGACAATATTAGATGGCCTTGAGGCCTACCTCCCTTTCGCACTGCTTTGTAGCACTTTTTCTTATGTCATTTATGCAGCCGTTGCTGGGACTAAAATCTGGAATCGGTTGGTCACTCATCTCCTCCCCTATGGATTGGAGCTGACCATAGCCAGGGGGCGGAGATCCAGGTTGTGAGGGGGCAGGGAAGGTATGGCGGTAACAGAGTCAACAAATGTTACAAAAGAAGGAGGGATCGATGTTTAATATCTATCCCTCCTTCAGTTGACTCTGTTTCCCAGGATAACTTGGAGAGCGTGCCAACCATTCCACTGACCCTTAACCTGCTCCTTTGTAATGCCAGGTCGGTTAAAAACAAAACTCACATCATCCACGACCTCTTAGTGGATGAGGCTGCCGACCTGGCATGCTTCACTGAGACCTGGCTGGGAGATGCCAGCTCCGCGACCTGGGCGCAGGCTCTCCCAGCCGGGTACTCAGTTAGTGAGCGGGTAAGGGATAGTGGGCGGGGGGGGTGGCATAGCCTTGGTTTATAGGAACACCTTGACCGTGATCAGAAAGCCTATCCGGAAAACGACGCACATCGAGTGTATGTACCTTAGCCTGAAGACCAGGGATAGTTTGGGGATTCTGTTGGTATACCGGCCACCCCGTTGCTTAACAGACTCCCTGACCGAGCTGACGGCCCTGGTTTCTGAGTTGCTGTTGGAGTCGCCCAGGCTTTTGGTTCTGGGTGACTTCAACATCCCACTCGAAACCAGTTTGCAAGATCTAACTGGCGCGGCTCGGGAGTTCATGGATACCATGACAAACATGGGCCTATCCCAGTTGGTCAACGGGCCCACGCATTGTGCTGGTCATACCCTCGATGCGGTCTTTAGTACGGAGCAGGTATATCCGTGGGCAGAGATCAAAAATACCTCTGCCCTGTCATGGACGGATCACTTTCTGATCAGAGCTGAACTAAAGGCTACTGTTCACCTTCCCGGGGGTGGTGGACCCATTAGAACGGTCCGCCCTCGAAGGCTAATGGAACCAATTGGTTTCCAGAAAGCCTTAGAGGGTTTAATGGTTGGCAATGCCGGTGATTCTGTCGAAGCCTTGGTGGATACTTGGAACATCGACCTCACCAGGGCTATTGACACAATCGCTCCCAAGCGTCCTTTCCAGCCCGCTTCGAATCGTAAGCCCTGGTATACTGAGGAGCTTAGGAGGATGAAGCGAGCTGGACAGCGACTAGAGTGCGAATGGCGTAAGTCTCGTCTCTCATCCGACAGAACTCGCCTTAGGAAGCATCTTGATTCCTATAGGGAGGCTTTGCGTGCAGCACGGAAATCCTTCTGTTCTGCACGCATTGCGTCTGCAGAGTCCCGCCCGGCAGAGCTGTTTAGGGTGGTGGGGGAGTTGACGAAGGTTCCCCCTGCGCCGAACCCCCTACTCAACCCGACGACAGCCTGCTGCGAGGCCTTTAATATTCACTTTGCAGATAAAATCTCTCGGATAAGAGCTGACCTTGACGCCATTGTTTTGGCAGAGTCCGCAAATGAGGTTTCCAGGAACTCCGTTGATGGCACTTTACTGGATCAATTACAACCTGTGAGTACTGATGACGTGGACAAGCTACTTGGAATGGTGAGGAAGATGACTTGCCCCCTCGATCCCTGTCCATCTTGGCTGGTCGTCCAGGGGGGGGACGCGTTGAGGGTGTTCCTTCGGGACACAATCAATGCGTCATTCAGGGAAGGCAAGGTACCATCGTGCCTAAAGGAGGCGGCGGTAAAGCCACTCCTGAAAAAGCCTTCCCTGGATCCCCTGGATAGAAACAACTACAGACCAGTCTCCTTGCTCCCGTTTTTGAGCAAGGTCATCGAGAGGGCAGTTGCTTCCCAACTCCAAGCAGTCTTGGATGAAACCGATTATCTTGACCCATTTCAAACCGGCTTTAGGACAGGATTTGGGGTTGAGACTGCCATGGTTGCTCTGACCGATGACCTCCGCCTGAGTATCGACAGGGGTAGTGTGACCCTGTTGGTGCTCTTGGATCTCTCAGCAGCCTTTGATACTATAGATCATGCCATCCTCTTAGATCGCCTGAGAGAGCTGGGAATTGGAGGCACTGCTTTGCAGTGGTTCCGTTCCTTCCTCTCGGGCAGATCTCAGAGGGTGAGGCTCGGGGACAGTTGCTCATCTAAAATCGAGCTTAATTGTGGTGTCCCTCAGGGCGCCATCCTGTCCCCGATGTTGTTTAATATTTACATGAAGCCGCTGGGGGAGATCATTCGGAGGCATGGAGCTCGGTGTCTTCAGTATGCTGACGACACCCAGATATACCTCTCCATGACCAGATCATCGTCTCAGACTTCGGATGGCATCTCACCTCTTAATGACTGTCTCAGAGCGGTAATGGGTTGGATGAGGGAAAACAGGTTGAAGCTGAATCCGGACAAAACGGAGGTACTTACAGTCACAGGCCCGAAGCCAGATCTGGGAATACAGTCTCCAGTCCTGGATGGAGTCACACTCTCCTCTAAGGACTGTGTTCGCAGCTTGGGGGTGCTCTTAGATTCATCGCTTCACATGACTAGTCAGGTGAATGCGGTGGTCAGGAGCGCCTGCTATCAGCTCCGGCTGATACGCCAACTGCGCCCTTATCTGGACATGAGGGATCTGGAAACTGTGGTACATGCCCTGGTAACCTCACGTTTGGATTACTGCAATGCTCTCTACATGGGGCTACCCTTGTACCTAACCCGGAAACTTCAATTAGTACAAAATATGGCAGCCAGACTAATTACTGGTACAACTAGGAGGGAGCACATAACACCTGTGCTCAAATCCCTCCACTGGCTGCCGATTAGTTTCCGGGCGCAGTACAAGGTGTTGGTTTTGACCTTTAAAGCCCTACATGGCTTGGGTCCATCTTATCTTAGGGACCGCCTCTCCCCATATGATCCCCCCCGCGCCCTGCGGTCCTCTGGGAGAAATCTGTTACAGCCAATAAGAACTAGGCTGTCTCAGACCTCCCAGAGGGCCTTCTCCGCAACCGCCCCCAGACTCTGGAATGGCCTGCCGGACGAGATCCGCCTTATTACTACTCTTGCTGCCTTCAAGAAAGCAGTAAAGACGGATCTCTTTCGGCAGGCCTTCCCGGAATAGTGTTTAGCTGGGAATGAGTTTTTAGAATTCTTAGAACTGCTCCACCGATTCTGTGTTATTGTATGTTTATTTTTTATTTTTATTTTTTTATTTTTTATTTTTAATTATGCTGCATTTTAATTTGATTGTAGTTTAATCTTATTTTAAGGGGGTGGGAGGGTGGGATTATGAGATGGGGGAATGATTTTTAACTTTGTTCTGTTTTAATCTTGCTGTACCCCGCCCCGATTGCCACGCAGAGGGGCGGGTTATAAATAAAAATTATTATTATTATTATTATAATGGCTTAAATGGTCTGAACTGTATTGTTGGCCCCAACTAGAATAGACCTATTGAATCAAATGAATTTACCTGTCTGCTATGTCATCTTTCAGCAATTGATTCAATAGGTCCACTCTAGTTCAGACTAACTGAATTCTGGCCAATATAGATCCTCAATTGAGGAACTGAGCCACTATTTTTCCCATGGCCACATTCTCTATCTATCTATCTATCTATCTATCTGAACTTAGAAACACCATCCTTCAGAACTACAGCTCCTAGAATCCTTCAGTTTCAGTTTGCATGCCTAGTAATATGTTGGCTGGGAGACTGTTAGTTATAGTTCAAAATTGTAACTTTCCCAAGTTCCAGCAAAGACTATGTGTTACTAATTTTCCAGGAGATCCTTATGGCAACAGTTAAACACATAAGCCACTAATGTCTTTGGGAACTTGGGTTCCATGGTGGTAGATAGATTCTCACACAACAGGAGCAGATCCAGTAAAGAGTTCACATAAATCTGAGAGAGAAATAGGGATGTTGGGTCAAAGAACAGACCACTGCCTGCTCAGTATACAGGGACCATTGATATGAACCTTCTTTTTTCACTCTAGTTGTCAGATTCGTATGAAAAGAAGAGCCAAGGAAGCTAGTGCTTCACCTGTGCAGAACCCATTATTAACCCGACAATGGCCTGCTGCAAAATGTTTAACAATTTCTTTGCAGATAAAATCTCTCAGATAAGAGCCAACTTGGATACCAGTGTTATAGTAGAATTGATAGACGAGGTATCCAGCAACTGATAACTGATGAGATTATACTGGATCAGTTCCAACCGGTGAGTACCAATGACGTGGACAAGCTCCTTGGTAGAGTGAGGAAGACAACCTGCCTTCTCGACCCTTGCCCTTCATGGCTGGCCATCCAGGGGGGAGATGTCTTGAGGATGTTCCTGAGGGACATCATCAATGCATCCCTTAGGGAAGGTCGTGTTCCATCTAGTTTGAAGGAAGCGGTGGTCAGGCTGCTTCTGAAAAAAAACTTCCCTTGACCCTCTGGACATGAACAGCTATAGGCCACTTTCTCTTTGCTACCTTTTTTGAGCAAGGTGATTGAGAGGGCTGTTGTTCTTCAACTCCAAGCTGTCTTGGAGGAAACCAATTATCTGGATTCATTTCAAACGAGCTTTAGGACAGGATATGGAGTGGAGACTGCCATGGTTGCCTTAGCTGATGACCTTTGTCTAGGCATCGACAGGGGTAGTGTGACCCTGTTGGTGCTATTGGACCTCTTAGCGGCCTTTGACACAATAGATCATGATATCCTCTTGGAACGCCTGAGAGAATTAGGAATTGGAGACATTGCATTGCAATGGTTCCGTTCCTTTCTCTCAGGCAGGTTCCAGAGGATGATGCTTGGAGACAGTTGCTCAGCTAAAAAAGGAGCTTAAAGGAGCAACATCCTGTTCCCAATGCTATTTAATATATATATGAAGCCGCTGGGAGAGATCATCAGTAGACATGGGGTGGGGTGTTATCAGTACGCTGATGACACCCAGATATATTTCTCCATGTCTCTGTCTACAACCTTGACTTCAGATAGTGTCTCCCCTCTCAATGAATGTCTTAAAGTGGTAATAGACTGGATGAGGAAAAACAGGTAGAAACTGAATCCAGACAAAACAAAGGTACTTACAGTAGCAGCACCGAACCCAGGTATTGGGACACAATCTCCAGTCCTAGATGGAGTCACACACTCCTCAAAGGGCTGTGTTAGCAGTCTGGGGGTGCTCCTATATCCATCACTTCAGATGACAAGTCAGGTGAATGTGATGGTCAGGAGCACCTGCTATCAGCTTCAGCTGATACACCAACTGCGCCCTTTCCTGGAGGTTAGGGACCTCAAAACTGCAGTACATGCGCTGGTAACCTCTCGTCTCGATTTCTGCAATGCACTCTACATGGGGCTACCCCTGTGCCTAGTTTGGAAACTTCAACTGATACAAAATATGGCAGCCAGGCTGGTCTCAGGTAAAACCAGGAGAGACCACATAACATCTATCCTAAGATTGCTTCACTGGCTGCCTATTAGTTTCCGGGCATAGTACAAGGTGTTCGTGTTGATAAAATGTGTTGATGATGAATATACAGCTTACAGTCCATGAAGTCAAGTCATCAAGACATCTAGATCTTGAAGCAAGCTTTCTTTTATTGCAAAAATCAGCATGAGCAAAAACAAATAATAATAATAATAATAATAATAATAATAATAATAATAATAATACCATCTTCACTTTAGCCAGAAGGCTAAACAGGAACAAAGCCTAACTGCTACATGATTCAAAATTGGTTAGTTGCAGCATCAGGAAAATATTTTAATTAGTCCATTACAGCTTAAAGGTTAAAAGACAAGTGACAAACTTTTCAGGATCACAACGTTCAGCGCCCAATTCTCCACCCATTTGGGTGTAGCCCTTTCAGACTGATTGGTTGAAGTTACATGACGTGTGTTAGCCCAACCTTTAATTACCATATTAAATCATGTGACTGCAGTTCCCATAACATTCTCATGTTTATGAATCCTTTTTGTAAACAAAGCTCTTTCTCACAGAACTGTAGCTCGTTAACTGCTTGTTTTGGCTAAAACACACCTGGGCTAATAATTGTGAAACTGACCTCAGAAAACAACTTTTCTCAGCAAGGAAAAATACAGACACACATCTTTACATTTCAACATTTTAACATTGACTATATGTCCCATCACATTCTAACAGTTCGTTATTACGACGTGTAATTTTTTTTCATAGGACAAGGGAAAGCACAGCACAGGTAGACGGGGGGCTTTGACCTTTCTCTTTACAAGTTCTCCTAATAATAATAATAATAATAATAATAATAATAATAATTTAAAGAGCTTTGAGGTTGTTGTTTTTTGCTCAGAGAGAGAGAGAGAGACAGAGACTTGCCCCCAGAATAAGGTAGCATCCAGGAGCTCTCTGTAGAGTTAGAAACCCAGTTGACTGAGCTTGCTGACAGAGCCTGGTGAAAAGACCAAGAGCACAGGGGCCCTTTACGTGGGTCTTTACCAGGGAACTTTTTGAGGGAGAAGCCCACAGTCCTCTTCCAGTGCTTACTTCAGATTTCTCAATATGGACACTGAGGGAGTTGCTGCAGTCACCTGCAACACTTGTGGGATGTTTGTCTTCTTGCCAAGAGATGTGGGGAACTTCAACTGAACCAAGTGCAAGTTCATAACCCTCCTGGAAGAGAAAGTCAAGCAGCTGGAGGCCCGGGCAGCTACACTTCAGCATATTAGGAAGCAAGAGGTTTTCCTGGACAGAGTGGAAAGAACGATCTTGGACAGGGACCACACAGAGGAAGTTGTTGAGGAGGAGGTCATTTCATGCACACAGGAGGTGGACACCTAGAGGAACTTCACACATAGAAGTAGGGGAAACAGGGATTGTTCTGGGAGCTTGCTGCTACAGAATCAATTTGAAGCTCTCTCCCTTATCAAGGATGAAGAGGAAGAGCAGCAGGGACAGTTGTCAGTGACAGTGCAAGAGATCCTAAGAGTACCACTGCAGGGAACAGCCAATGCTAAGCCTCGGAGGAGGCGTGTGGTGGTGTTTGGGGACTCCCTGTTGAGGGGTACAGAAGCAGTGATTTGTGGCCCTGACAAGATGTCCCTGGAGGTGTGTTGTCTCCCTCAGGCAAAAATCCATGATGTGACAGTGAGACTGACAAGACCTGTCAAGCCTACTCACCATTACCCCTTCCTCTTGGTCCATGTGGGAACCAATAATACTGCAAGGCATAGTCTTCAGAATATCAGAAGGGATCATGAGGCTTTGGGCAGGAAGCTGAAAGAGCTGCGCACACAGATTGCTATCTCATCTCTTCTCCCAGTTGAAAGGCATGGTCCAGGAAGGGAGAGGAAGATAGCAGACATGAATAACTGGCTGCATAGATGGTGCCACCAAGAACGATTTGGATTCTTGGATCATGGGCTATGGTTCCATGTTCAAAATAAACAAGATATGGCTACCAGTCCTACAAAATAAGATAATCAGAACTCAGCAAATGCAAATGGGAAACCAAACAGGGTCAGGGGCTTTCCCAGCAGACAATAGCAGACAATCTCCTTGATTGCATATCCTCACCTGGAAGCCATGCCATTAATAACAGAACAATACCTATTCAACATAGAACAATACACAGTTTACATGGGATTAGCAGACAATAACCTTGAGTGCATTTCCTCCCACCCTGGAGCCATGCCATTAACAATAGAACAATACCTATTCAACACAGAACAACACACAGTTCACCTGGGAACCACTCCTCCCTACCCAGGGCCTCACAGTATATATAGACCCATTCTCTTCTATTCCAGTTTTCTCTGAAGATGCCAGCCACAGATGCTGGCAAAACGTCAGAAAGAAACTCTTCTAGAACATGGTCACACAGCCCGAAAAAACCCACAAAAAACTACTCATTCTAGACTTTAGGAGAGCTGATTTCAACAAACTTGGGGAAACACTTGGAGGGAAAATGGGAGATGTCTCAAGAAACTGGGTTGGATGACAAAAGAACTTTCAACTGAACTAAGTTTTAAATGGGAGATGTATAAGAAATGGAAGAGGGATGAAATCACTGAAGAGGAATTCAAACAAATAGCTAGCACATGTAGGGGTAAAGTCAGGAAAACCAAAGCACAGAATGAGCTCAGGCTTGCTAGAGCGGTTAAGCACAATAAAAAGGGCTTCTTTGGGTATGTCCGTAGCAAAAGAAAGAAGAAGGAAATGGTAGGGCCACTGCACAGAGAAGATGGAGAAATTCTAACAGGGGACAGAGAAAAGGCAGAAGTGCTAAACACCTTCTTTGCCTCAGTCTTCTCACAAAAGCAAAAGGGTATTCAACCTGAGGAAAATGGAGCAGAGGACACAACAGGGGAAATGCAGCACAAAATAAGAAAAGAGGAAGTACGGGAATACCTAGTTAACCTAAATGAATTTAAGTCTCCAGGACCAGATGCACTACATCCAAGGATATTAAAAGAACTGGCAAATGTAATCTCAGAGCCATTGGCAATAATCTTTGAGAACTCCTGGAGAACAGGAGAAGTCCCAGCAGACTGGAGGAGGGCAAACATTGTCCCCATCTTCAAAAAGGGGGAAAAAGAGAATCCCAACAACTATCGCCCAGTTAGTCTGACATCAATACTGGGAAAGATTCTAGAACAGTTCATTAAACAGAGAGTCTGTGAACATTTAAAAAGTAATGACAAAATCACTAAAAGTCAACATGGGTTTCTCAAAAAACAAGTCATGCCAGACTAATCTGATCTCTCTTTTTTTGATAAAATTATCAGCTTGGTAGATGAAGGGAATGTGGTAGACATAGCATATCTTGATTTCAGTAAGGCTTTTGACAAGGTCCCCCATGATATTCTTGCAAACAAGACAGTAAAATGTGGGCTAGACAATACAACTGTTAGGTGGATTAGTAATTGGTTGACTGACCAAACCCAAAGGCTGCTCAGCAATGGATCCTCTTCATCCTGGAGAGAAGTGACCCACTGGTGCCACAGGGTTCTGTCCTGGGCCCAGTGCTCCTCAATATCTTTATCAACAATTTGGATGAAGGAATAGGGGGCATGCTTCTCAAATTTGCAGATGACACCAAATTAGGAGGAATAGCTAATACTCCAGAGGACAGGATGAAAATTCAAAATGACCTTAATAGATTAGAAAGCTGGGCCAAAGCTAACAAAATGAATTTCAACACAGAGAAATGTAAGGTACTGCACTCAGGGCAAAAAAATAAAAATAAAAAATGAAATGCATAGATATAAGATGGGGGACAGCTGGCTTAATGACACTACGTGTGAAAGGGATCTAGTGGACCACAAGTTGAACATGAGTCAACAGTGTGATACTGCAGCTAAAAAGGCCAAGGCCAATGCAATTTTAGGCTGCATTAGTAGAAGTATAGTAACTAGATCAAGGGAAGTACTAATGCCACTGTATTCTGCTTTGGTCAGGACCGACCTGGAATACTGTGTCTAGTTCTGGGCATCACAATTCAAAAAGAATGTTGAAAAACTGGAGCATGTCCAGAGGACGGTGACTAAAATGGTGAAGGATCTGGAAAGCATGCCCTACGAGGAACGACTTAGGGAACTGGGTATGTTTAGCCTAGAGAAGAGACAGTTAAGAGGGGATATGATAGCCCTCTTTAAATATTTGAAGGGATGTCTTATTGAGGAAAGCTCTAGCTTGTTTTCTGCTGCCCCAGACAACAGGACCTAGAGCAATGGATGCAGGACCTGGAGCAATGGATGCAGGAAAAGAGATTCCACCTTAATATTAGGAGGAACTTCCTGACACTGAGAGTTGTTCGACAGTGGACTCCCTCGGAGTGTGGTGGAGTTTCCTTCTTTGGAGGTCCTTAAACAGAGGGTGGATGGCCATCTGTTGGGGATGCTTTGATTTTGAGTTCCTGCATGGCAGCGGGTTGGATTGAATAGCCCTTGTGGTCTCTTCCAACTCTATGATTCTATGATTCTATGATTACCTTTAAAACCCTAAATGGCTTGGGTCCAACCTATCTTCAGGACTGTCTCCTTCTGTATAATCCACCCCGCACTCTCAAGTCCTCTGGGAAGAATTTATTGCAACCTATAAAAACTAAATTATCTGCAACTGCCCAGAGAACCTTTTCAGCTATTGCTCCCAGACTTTGGAATGGCCTGCCGGATGAGCTCCATTTGACCACCCTAAGATGGTTCTCTTCTGGCAGGCCTTTTCTGAGTAGGTAACTGGCCACTGAAAATAGTTAAGCCTGTCCCTAATTTTCACTATAGCCATTTTAAATTATTTGTTATTTGTGATTTTTAACTATGTTTTTATATTTTGTTTGTTTAATTGCATTTCAAGGGGGGTGGGCTATTGGGGGAAGGGATTGTTTGTTTTATCTTGTAAGCCATCTCGGTTGCTTTTACAGAGGGGCGGGATATAAATAATAATAATAATAATAATAATAATAATTTGCTAAAAGTGACCAAAACAAAAAACCAAACAAACAAACAAAAACAAACAAACAAAAAAACAAAAAACCCCAAACACCTGCCTTTGGTGACATATTCTGGAGATTTTCTAGTTCCACCTGACTGGTGATGGTGAAGACTCTGATAGAAAGGAAATCAGATCTAGTTGGAATCCCATGTTACTCAGTTCTGTTCATCCATATTTCAAATTCCATTTGTTATGAGTTATGGATGTTCAGACTGCCAAATGAGGTCCTCAGTGACTGCATAACAAACTACACAGAGAGAGTGGGAGAGTGAAATGCCTGAGAGTTCCCCTTAGGGAATCATATTCCTGGCAGCTAGGCTTACAGTGAAGCTTAATGATCATTTCTATAGTCTTTCAAAAATATTTTCATACCTGCTATTTCCATTTTCTTAAAGACAAACAGTTTGGAAAGGTGTTGACTAACATCTGACGTCACAATTAAGTCTCTTCTTTTTGGTTCACGCCATGAAATACAACCCTCTCAGTCTATTTCTAGCCCGAGCCACCTATTTCACTCCAAATGCATAATAATCTGTGATTATTTTTTTTACAAGAAAGGCAATGCCCAATTTTTTCTATATTACTTTCTTCATTATGTACAGGTTGAGTATCCCTTATCCAAAATGCGTGGAAACAGTCGTGTTTTGGATTTTGGATTGTTTTGGATTTTGGAATACCTATATTTGCATGTAGGTGCATAATGAGAAGAGAGCCAGCATGGCATAGTGGTTTGTATGTTGGACTATGACTCTGAGAGCAGGGTTTGATTCTCAGCTTGGCCATGAAACCCACTGGGTGAACATGGGCAAGTCATATGGTCTCATATGGCCAACGTCTTCTGAACAAATTTTACCATTATAGGTTTGTCCTAGAGTCTCCATAAGTTGAAAATGACCTGAGGGCACACAACATATGCATACATAATTAGATAGCTTGAAAAAGAGACCCATGTCTAAACACAAAATTCATTTTAAAAGTTTTGGATTTTGAAATATTTCGTATTTCAGAATTCCAGATAAGGAAGACTCAACCTGTACATCTGTATATATTCTTTAAGCAATAAATACTTCCTCTCAAAATGCGCATTTGTAATTTTTCTTTTCTTTTCTTTTCTTTTTTAAATGGAGGTTGGTAGAAACTGCACCAGCAGTTTTAGGAAGTGTTAAAACCAAAGGTCAACTACATTTCGGTCTTCATCACATGTTAGTCCATGAGGTCAGTATGAACTGGAATTATCACAGACTGGTAGTAAGAAGTGATAACGCCAGTAAGGAGTGGCATTCGTGTTATATCAGTTTATATACCACTCTCTGTATCTAAAGGTATCTTGAAGCAATGTATAACAAGTAATTTAAAAAATTAATTAAAAAATTAATTAAAACAAAGCAAAGCAAGGCAAAGCAAAGCAGCTTCATTTATATACCGCTTCATATCACGCTATGGGATGTCTAAGCGGTTTACAACTGTGAGCTGATTGCCCCCCAACAAGCTGGGTACTCAGTCGAGCCTCAGCCCTGGCTGGTATTGAACTCGCAACCTTGTGGTTTATGAGTGAGTGGCTGCAGTACAGGCATTTAACCACTGCGCCACCAGGGCTGATCATATTAAACATATTAAAACAGCCTCCAGCTATTTTAAAGAAACAGTGTGGTGCAGTGTTTTGAGCACTGGACTATAACTCTGGAGACCAAGGTTGGAATAATCACCTAGTCATGGATTGGGCAAGTCACAGTCTCTCAGCCTCAGACAAACCCCTTCTGAACAAATGTTTTCAAGAAACTACCATAATAGGGTAGCATTAGGGTTGCCATCTGTGAAAAAATGACTTGAAAACACAAAACAACAAAACAGCTGCCAGAATCCTGTGGCTGTAATGGAAATAGTCAGGTTCCCTTACATGTGTAGCATATCTCCTAGGGTGCTGAGGCATAACCACTTGCGTGATGGATGTTATTTGGTTCATCATTGCAAAAGGGGATTTCCACAAAGGTTATCATTTTATGTGAAGTTACACATCTTTGGATGTATTGGGTGCTTCAGTGTACTGATTCATTGAGGCTGCAGAAACAGTTTCTGTGTATTTCACATTGCACAATGGAAAAAAAACAAACAAGCACATTGGTAAATGTGCAATCATATCTTTCAGCAGAAAGGTGGTGTAGTACAGCATCTGCATAATTATGCAAGTTTAGATTTATATTACAAAAGTACAAAGTAGAACCTCAGTCTATTTAATTTACAAATTAAACAATCAATTAAAACAATTATCAATTTAAAATGTGTTACTAATACTCAAATGTAATTTACAAACTGGGCAGCACAGTCAGTTCAAGAAAGCTTGAGTGAAAAGGTAGATTGTAGGTAAGCCTTATGGAAGTCACATGTGTTACTGCCTGAATATCCTGTGGGTCATCATTCCCAAAGTTGGGGACTCCCGGGAGAAAGCTTGTTTCCAGGTTAATGGCTACTTCCATAATTACATTACTGATCACATGGCTCTATATTGGGGAAAGCAAATTGTCAGGTAACCTACTCCAAAGTTATTCACATCTGTATATGTGAATAGTAAGATCATGAACATGATTTAGTACTAATAGGTAGTCAGGGCACTTGCTTCAGTGTGTGATTGGCACCTTACTCAGCTTCTTAGCTGTGTTCTACATAAGCTGTAGCTTCTGGGTCAAACACAAGGGTTGTCTAACATCAGTGGAATGATCAGGGGATGCTAGTGGTGAGCACTGCACTGGGTGAAAACTACTACTACTACTACTACTACTAATAATAATAATAATAATTTGTATACCGCCCTATGGCGGACCAATCCGGGCGGTGAACATAATAATTAAAATATACCACAATACAGTGTAAAACAACATAATTCCCCCTCCCCCCCTTAAAAAATTATTAAATCAAATCAATGTAAAAGTAGGTTAAAATTAACCCAATTATAAGTTAATAATTAATAAAATGAACTCAGAGGAAGATGTCACTCAGTACACTGATGAGAAGGGGCTGCTTTCTTGGTCTGGCATCTGTTCTGGTCAGGAGCTTCCTTTCCTGTTCAACCAGCAGCATTGCCAGATGAAAAGGCTGTGGGGTGGCATGAACAACTCACCCACACTAGCAGCCTCCTGTGAGACTGGGCTGTCTTTCACATCTGATGATTCTGGCCAGGCAATAAAAAGAGTTGCCTCCCTTTACCCTCCAGCCAAAAGCTTTGCCAGAACTAGGAAAGGTTGTTAAAAAGAGAGGGGCATTAAAAATTATCCACATTGGGTGTCAAACATACTGAATAGACTACTGCCCAACATAAAGCACTTTACAGTATTGTAGAATAAAAGTGATGTTGCTAATTCATGGATTGCAGTGGCTAAGTGATCCCTGTCCAAGAAAGAATGGATTTGGAATACCAGTTAGATAACATTAGTAGCAATGATATCTTGGGTCTCTAAAGAAGTAAAAACAGACACATTCCCCAGTACCCATACATGGGAATCACTCATTCACAGAGTCCTCATCTTCTTGGCATTTAGTTTGCCCTCATTTAACCAAGCACATCACCCAGACACCCCAAAACTCACCAACTTCCTGTAAATATTAAGTAGCATTAGGAGAAGAGGGAACTTTGTAGTAACCCACACCTTATCTCCCAGGGTGCTGAGGCATGACCATTCTCTCTCCCCTGGAACCATTCTTATATGTAGGAACAGAAACACTGTGAAACAGCAGCAGCTCACAGTTCTCAGAGATGGTCCATAAGACTATCTGGTCAATGGTATCAAATAATGCTGAGAAATCAAGCAGGATCAGCAGAATTGCACTAGATTTCTCCCCTAAATGGATCTGCATTCAGGTGATCAGAATTGATGCCATCCCAGGCCTAAACCCATATAGCCAACCTGAATCTCATTTTGTGAGAAAGGTGGGATATAAATCCCATAAACAAACAAACAAGCAAGCAAACATTGAAATACACTGAGATAATTAGTGTTCTCTAAGAATATGTGCAACTGTACAGCAACTGTTATGCATCTTGCCAGAAAAAGGCTATTAGTGGTCATAGTTGGTACAGATCTCTGAATCCAGGGATGACTTCAAGAGTACATGCAGCACCACAGTCTGTATCTTTCCATCACACAGTAGTGTGATTTACTGGAGTATGTGATAGCAAATCAAACTTAGAAAAACACTTTTGGACCACAGCTTGTGGGTGTAAGGGAAACACTGGTGTAAACCATCTGCTTACTTGACTGCCACGAAGCAGGTATGATATTGTCTGCTCTAATATGTGCCTGGTTGGTCTCATGGTTAACTTTATGTCAATTATGATCTAGCCATCTGCTGGTTTGCTGAACTGCTTGGAATTTCCTAGAAAACCAGGGACCAGCCCAGGTTCCACAAAGCCATGGCAAGCACTCAGAGGTAGCTCTACAGATTACATCATGTTAACAATCCCTTATAACCAGGTTTTAGGGTTGAGTGGCTTGTATTAGAAACATCAAACATCAGAAACAGCTTGTACCAGAAACATGAGAAATCATTCTCAACCTGAGTAATCCACCTAGGAGGTGCACAACTTCAAAGCTGTAGAATTGGTAGTCAGATGGTCTACATCTTTTTCAGACTGGCCAGGAGTAAACATAGTGTAGGTCTGATAAGCAGCAGCTCATCATTAGGAGCTGGTCCTATCAACAGCTTTGTTCTACTGAATGGCTGCCTTTGCCCTAAATCAATTTGCTAGTGCCAACTGGACTCACTGAATCAGTGGGATCTTCATATATGGTAAATTATCATTCCATAAATAACTCAAGTTGTGTACTCTAGCTGGGACTAGCAATTAAATGCAGACTTTTGAACTCTGGTTTTCACTGCTTTTCCAAGTTATTTTCTTCAATCTACTAGCATTCTTCTTTATTCTCACTTGGCACGATATCTATGGAATTTGGCCCATGTCATAGCAATTGGCAGATGTTAAGGATAATTAGGATTTGTGAGACATGCAAGCATTCCAGTTCCCACATGTCAAATTCCATATTGTAGACTTTGTATGGCTACCTTACATCATTTTGTGAAGATGAAAGCTTTCACAGCTGGCATCCATAGCTTTTTTTTGTGGTTTTTTTGGGCTATGTGGCTGTGTTCTGGAAGAGTTTATTCCTGATGTTTCACCAGCAGCTGTGGCTGCCATTTTAAGAGAATACTGGCATGGAAGTGAGTGGGGTATATTTAATGTGTGATGGAAAAAGAAAAGGAAGGAACATTGCCATTCTTGGATGTCCTGGTCATCCGCAAACCAAACCAATGTTTGGGCTGCACAGCAAACAGAAAACCTCCACACATGGACAGATACCTGCACAAGAACTCCAACCATCACCCAGGACAAAAAAGAAACACAATAAAACACACTGGTAGATGGGGCAAATAGGATGTGTAAATCCCACTTCCTGAAAGACTGGGCTTTACAGGCTAATGCTTAATCCAGCTCAGATATCAGAAGGGCTGCCAGACCCAGAAAACCCCACAGGACTGAAGACAAACAACCACCCAAAGGAAGGTATTTTTACCATACATCAAAGAAGTCACAGACAGAATAGGAAAACTGATGAGGAAACACAACCTCCAAATGGTCACAAAAGGACTAAGAAAATCCAGTAAATGCTTCACTCAGCAAAGAGCAGAAAGGATCCTCCCATGGCCGCAGGGGTTTACTGTATTATGATTTTATTATGTACGCCGCCCCGATTGATTTCAGAGGGGCGGGATATTAAATAAAAAGTATTATTATTATTATTATTATTATTATTACCACATACCGTGAAGATGCAGACAAGTCTACATAGAGACCACCAAACACAGAGTTCAAACACGAATCAAGGAACATGAGAGACACTGCATAGTGGGCTAGCCAGGAAAAAATCAGCAGTAACAAAACACGCTATAAAAACCATCCTGGGCATAAAATGCTATTTAAAATCACTGAAATTCTGGACCATGCCAACAACTACCAGGTCAGAATGCACAGGGAAGCCATTAAAATTCACAAACACCTGGACATCTTAAACAGGAAAGAAGAAACCCTTACAGTAAAGAAAGTTTGGTTATCAGTCCAGAAAAACACCAAAATCAAGACCCAGCAAATGCAAATGAAAACCACCCAGGGTCAGGGGTTTTCCCAGTAGACAATGGATCACTAATTAAATAGACGCCCTGAGGCCTTGTCATTCAACAATAGACCAATACGCAGATTAACATGTCAATCATTTCCTCTCAACCAAGGGTCATACAGTATATATACACCCCACTCACTTCCATGCCAGCATTCTCTGAAGATGCCAGCCACAGATGCTGGTGAAATGTCAGGAATAAACTCTTCCAGAATGTGGCCATATAGCCTGAAAAACCCACCAAAACATTACAGCACTTTGTCCAGCTCACTAATCTGTTGGAAATCAGATGCTGCCTGACAAGTTCAGATATGGTGGTCCTGCTAAGCATCACAAAATATAAACTGTTCATGAAGATAGTACTACTAATTTGAATTACCTATATGGAAATGACCAATTCTTTGTGTTTCATCCATGCAAGACTACAGTGTTTCACGTTATGCATAGTCTTATTCTAGTGTATACATATATTATATATTTTCTCAAAGAAAGGAAGGATGGCCCTCTGTATTGCAGCATGAATATCAGATGGGAAGAGACATCTCAATTGTAATTTACGATTGCATTATATTCCAACATTTAATTTTGTGCATCTATCCAGGCATAATTATATCCAAATATAAAATTTAACTAATTTGTTCTAAAAGCATGCATTTTTGTTTACATATTGGCAATTAAAATTAAAATGCTGGGAAATAAATGAATTACAAGAGGTTCTCTGTTGCTTTCTGCTGTCAAGTAAATTAAGCTTTAATTGTTTACAGTCTTCAGCAAATGCTCTGCTGTATAGTTTGCAAAAATAGTATTAGTTCTGGTATTAATCACAACGTCTCTAAAAGTGGTTAGATCTCACATATCATCTTCACCCTAATGAGCCTATTAAGGCCAGTCTTGCCAAGGACAGAGAAGATAAAGCAATGTTGGGCAGCTGATAATGTTGATCCTTTTTCATAGGTTGCTACTGCACTACAGAATTAATGCATTTTGACACTGCTTTGACTGTCAGGGCTCTATCCTATGGAATCCTGAGATTTATAGTTTATTGTAGCTATCTGACAGAGAAAGCTAAATAGCTCACAAAACTACAAATCCAAGTATTCCATAGCAATGAGCCATGGCCGTTAAAGCGGTCTCAAACTGCATTAATTCTACAGTGTAGATGCAGCCTCAGAAAGGGTTTTTAAAGAAAATTGCTATTTACAATATTGATATATAGTATTGCTTTACATTTACAGTAGAAGATAAGCATGTAGCAACAGATCAAGGGCCTGTCTGGCCCAAAACTAATTTCCTTTCCCAGAAAGGACTGCTGATGCCTTTGGAGATCCCCCAAGGCACAATTAGGGCAAGAATAGCCTTTCCTGCTGTTGTTCTCAAGCAACTGGTACCTTGTGATTTCACTTAAAAAGCACATCTGATATATGTTTGTGGACATCTTCTCAGAAGCTGTCTAAATTCAGTTTAAGACCATCTAGTTGGAAACATGAGAGAAAAATATTCAGGTGTTGTTGTTGTTGTTGTTTAGTAAGGGATCTGGTAGCACCTTTGAGACTAAGGGCCTTTGCAGACTGCTAGAAATAGTGCAAATTGAGTCCACTTTAACTGCCCTGGCTCAGTGCTAGGGAGTCATGGGAATTGTATTTTTTTCTGAGACATTGAGCCTTCTCTGTCAGAGAGCTCTGGTGCCACAATAAACTACAGTTCCCATGATTCCCTAGCACTGAGTCAGGACAGTTAAAGTGGACTCAATTTGCACTATTTCTGGCAGTCTGCAAAGGCCCTAAGTGTGTGAAAGAATGTATGACAAAAGTTTTGTAGACTTTGTCCACTTCTTCAGATGCATGTTTGTATTTTAAAACATGTTGCAGGCAGAAGCATGGAGATAAATGCTTGAATTCCACTGGTTAAACTCCATTAGAGCAGACCCACTGAATCAATTGTTCAATGGTGAATCAACTATTCTTCAAAATGCTATTTTCTATGCAAATCACCTATGTGCAAATTTTGCACAGAATAAGTCCCCATGTACAGCATTTTCTGCATAGGAGACAGCTTTTTCTGTGCAAGAGATAATATTTCTATGTAGAAATTTCATTTTCTACACAGAACATGCTGTTTCCTATGCAGAAAATGGGATTTTCTGTGCAAACAGCCACACACAAATTTTGTGCAGAATAAATTGTGAATGGTTTCTTTGTGGGTTTTTTGGGCTGTGCAGCCACAGATGCTGGTGAAACGTCAGAAAGAAACTCTTCTAAAACATGGCCACACAGCCCAAAACCCCCACAAACTATGGATGCTGCCCATGAAAGCCTATGACTTCAAATTGTGAATGGTCTTTCTGTTTTCACTTTTAGGCATAAGGTTAAAACCTATCTATTTCTCCAGATTACTCCAGTTGAGCTATCTGCCTTTAAATTTTTTGTTAAAGGCATTGTTAGTCCCAAATGGATTAGAGCCATTGAATCAATAGTGACTCACTATTCAACCATTAAATCAATGGCCTCCAGAGAGCAAATGTGGAAAATGTATGTGTGTGTGTGTGTGGTGGGGTTTTTTTTCTCTAAAGGCAAAATAGGATACAATGATTCTGACTAGACTTCCAAGATTCTATGGTCCAAACCCAAAAAGGGAGGCTGACAAATTGAAAGGCATAGATACATCCACAAAATTATGTTCATATTGGCTCCTAGGAAATAAATGGATGCATCTGTCAATGAAAATGGACACCTCCATCTGGAACCAATAGTCAGTGCACATAGAATTAGGTTTGGGTCCAATGCTTTTAGCCATTTGCAGGTGGCAGTAAGCTCTCCGGCGAGCTGTCAAGAGTATTTCATGATGGAATGTACCACAGGCAAGCTGTCACCCAATACCCTATTGATTGATTTATCTGTGTCATTGTGGGCTTCTTATCCTGTCTGTCAGGGGACAGTTATTATGTGTGCAACCATTGGCAAAAGGAGATATAAGTTATAGCCAATCGGTACTTGTCTTTCTGTATCCTAAATGGGAAAACAGATTTAGGGAGCAGGAAATGCCAAAGAAGATTAAAAAGAAGAGACAGTAACAATCAGCTGAATTAAATTGGAAGAGGAAACTTGCACTGAAAAATTATGGAGATAGATTTGGAGAATATAAATGATACAGTCATGTCCAGATTTCAAACAGCAAAATAATATCTGAAGAGATAAAGCATGTTTTATCACATGAAAGAGAGGATCAATTGAATTTGTAAGGAGAGAGATGTTCACAGAACAATTAACAAACAGAAGCCAAAGTGGTCCCTATCCAGCCCACTGACTACTTTCAGTGCATATTTTATATGCTCAACCTCCAATAGAGCTACTCTATCCTACTTTATAGTACTAGGAATAGAAGACATCATGGTTTTCACAGATGTCTTCACCTTCTACTACTATTATTTTTAGGGATCCACTAAATCAGGGGTAGGCAACCTTTCCCCTTTAAGGGCCAAGGGACTTCAGCTCCCAGAAGCCTCAGCCATGTTGGCCAATAGTCCCATGTTGGCCAATAGCTCCTGGGATTCTGGGAGCTGAAGTCCCTCGGCCCTTAAAGGGGAAAGGTTGCCTACCCCTGCACTAAATAATGCACTCCATGTGCAAAAGTGGATATGGAGTATTTTCATAAATACAGTGCATAAATGCATAAAAGCAGGCTAGAGTGCTACTATTACTTCACTTGATCCAGACTACACTTCTATTGATGCGTCCGAGAATCACATTGGCTTTTCTAGCTGCTGCATCACACTGTTGTCTCATGGTCAACTTGTGGACTACTAGGACTCCTAGATGTTGTCAAGCCAGGTGTCCCTCAGCCTATACCTGTGCATCTCATTTTTTTTCTACCTAAGTGCAGGGAGAAACATTTTTCCATGTTGAAATTCATTTTGTTAGTTTTGGCCTGGTTCTCTGTTCTATTAAGATTATTTTGAATTTTGACCCTGTCCTCTGGGATATTAGCTACTCCTAATTTGGTGTCATCTGAAAATTTGATAATCATGACCTGTATTCCTTCATTCAAGTCACTGATAAATATTGTTATCTTTTAGCTATCAAGCAGACTTTCCTATGGCCCTGTCACGCTACACTACAGTTTAACGGACATGATTCCATCCTATGGAGTCCTATGGTTTGCAACTTAAAATGGGTATTTAGAATTCTCAGCCAGAGAGCTCTAGTGCTCCCCAAATTACAAACAACAGGATTCCATAGGATGCAGCCACAGCAGTAAAAAGGGAAATCTATACTGGTCCTTAGCCTTTTCTGCCAAAGTATGCTGGTGTCTCATAAAACTACAAAATCCCAGGATGGGGGCATGATAGATAAAGTGGTGTCAAAACGCATTATTTCTACAGTGTAAATGCACCCTTAGACTAAAATTTGGTGCAGATTAACCACTCCCTTGATTATGGAGCCACCAGCTTAGAAACTGGTATCATGAGATGCTTGGAATTAATTGTGGGATGAGATTTACTCTGCTGGGTTAATTATGGATATATGACTGCAGTCTTAATACCAAATAGCCTGGAAAGCACCCTGCTCTGTATTTAGACACACACAGTATCAATTTGTTAGAGTAACTATGCTGAGCTGATGAAACTGGCAATGGCATGGGAAAAACTGGGACCCCCTCCCCCTTAAACTCATTTTTCATTTGATACAGATGAGTGAGAGTCTAAGCTTTTGATAGATTGCTAGATGTTTTGAGGTTCTAAACTCAGCAGGATATGAGGGAAGCTGAAGATGTCACATTTCAGTTCAAATACCTTATCAGCATAGCAATAAGCTCAAATGGCACAGTGATAGTTTTATACAGGGAATCGCTGCACATCATTACTGTATATAGAGAGAATATTTGTTATTGCAAAGAGTGTTAGAACTGTGGCAGATGATATTCCACATCACTTCTGTTTCAAGAAAAAAAAGTAAATGCTTGAGTATGGATAAATTAACAGCAACATAGTGATTGAGAGAGGAAAGTAGAATGGCACATGTATGAATGACTGGGAAGGAAAACTTGAGGGGGGGAATGACAAAGGGACTTTTCAAAGTTACAATAAGGAGACTTCTCCTCAAGTCCCTTTCATCATCATCATATCATCTCCTCTCCAAACCTGAAATAGACTTGAGGACTACCTGTGATCCCCCAACCCAGACTCATTTATTTTTCTGTCACCCTCCAAGCTGAGAGGGCAGGAGGGCAGTCCATTGAGGAGGAGGATCATTGTGGGCTGACTTCCAATAGCCATCACATGATGGTGATGTCTGGATCTTGTGAACCAGCAATCAGGATACAACTGGTGAGCCTCCCTGAATCTTGGCCAGCTTCCCCTCCCTCTGATATTGTGAAGAACAAATAGATTTAAGAGAAGATTCTGGCAGGCTATAGCCTCTGATCCTTGTCCAGATTCCCCTTCCCATATTCCTGATGTCATGTGGAGTGACAGGTAGGGGTGAGACAAGAGAGGATTCTGGTAAGCTATAGCCTCCTTATCCTTTCTGATTTCTTCCACCACCCTTCTTATGTCATATTATAGCCTCCCAATTTTTGCCTAACTCCCCCCTCACCTGGTGTCACATGGGATGGCTGAGAGGAGAGACAAGAGAAGATCCCCAGAAGGCTACAGAAGGAGCCCTGGTGGCACAGTGGTTAAATGCCTGTACTGCAGCCACTCACTCATAAACCACAAGGTTGCAAGTTCAATACTAGCCAGGGCTCAGGCTTAACTCAGGCCTGCATCCTTCCAAGATCACTAAAATGAGTACCCAGCTGTTGGGGGCAATGGGCTTACATTTGCTTAGGGTAGGCAAACTGTCCCCTTTAAGGGCCGAGGGACTTCAGCTCCCAGAATCCCAGACTATTGGCCATCATCCCAGACTATTGGCCAACATGGCTGAAGCTTCTGGGAGCTGAAGTCCCTTGGCCCTTAAAGGGGACAGTTTGCCTACCCCTGGCTTAGACCCTGCATAGCATGGTATGAAGCGGTATATAAATGAAGCTGCTTTGCTACATCCTCCTATTTTTTACCTGGTTTTCTTGTCCTATTATCATCATATGGTGGTGGGCAGGGGAAGACACTCCACCCCATTGCTGGAGACTCTCTCCCATCTCTGAGACCTCTTCAGAAACTGCATAGCTTCTGAAAACATCTGGTAGCAGGGAGAACATTGCTTATATTATTTATTCTCCCTTACAAGAATAAATAATTTAACACAACACATCTCCAGGCATTGGCAATGCTACACTGGGGCTACTGTGATCCTTTTTTCGTATGGAGGTGATACATTCCCATGGAAGCTGCCTGCCCTCTTCAATTATCAAGCAAGACCCCTCTCTATATTCCATTACTGCCAGTGTCTTGGAATAAGGAAGGGAATCTTCTCTGAGTCAGCACCAAAGCTATTAAGTCTCTACCTAGATAGATCAGTCTGGTTCTTAGTTTGATAATTTTTTAAAGTACCTGATGACCTTGTCAGCCTAAATTTTAATCTAAAACCCATGGTTTAATCTCTGTGTTATAGTTTCATCATTCCACTGTTGTTACAGTACAAAATCCATCAGGCCTAGCCTGGAAAGAAGAAGGGCCCTCCATCCATTGACCATCATCAAGAGAGAGAAGGCAGGCCAGATCCATTGGGCCTAGCCTGGAAAGAAGAAGGGCCCTCCCTCTTTTAAAGGGGGGGGGTAATTGTTATCATTGTTATTGCTGTTTAATATGCTTTTAAACTGTATCTCATAATATGCTTTGTATCATATTATGTAAGCTGCCTTGATTGCCTTGGCAAAAGGCAGAGTATAAATTATTATTATTATTATTATTATTATTATTATTATTATTAAAATGATGTTTGTTCTATACTTCTTTAAAATATGAAGCATTTCTCTAATGCCAACAACATTAGCAAATGTAAAGGTACAAATGTGTGAGAAATCCAGTTATGGTTCAAGGTTTGGTAAAGTTGTTTTGGCCTACACTTTCTAGACTTTCTGAGGGATGATATAGTTTGCACTTTGAAATATCCATGTTGACAGACAGTTGTGGACATGTCAACATAGAAAGAAAAGTGCACACATTTCAAATGCATGAAAAATCTATTTTAGACAATGGAAGAATGTACTCAAGCAATGTGCACATATTAAAACATAAACAACCTTGCTGGTGTTTGAAAAATATAAGCAAAGAAAGGGATGGATCTCATCCTCTAAAGCAAAACAAAACACAAAACCAGATGGTATCATGCACAAAACTGATAAAGGATCCATGTATATGGAACATAAAGATAGATATGGGCCATAAAAATAGATATTGGTCATAAAGATATCAACTCTTATTGAAGGCATGATTTTTTTCCACTCCAAGAATAAGAATAATAACTAAGCTGCACTACATGTTGTAGCTGTGATTTGAAGTATGGAGGCTATTAAAAGCTTTTGTTGTGATAAAAAATGCATAAAATGAGTTCTCAAGTAACACCATCACTTGCAGTAGAAGCAGCAGATGGTTAACAGCAGAGACAGACAAAATGGTCCAGTCCTTCATAATTGAGACTCTTTCTCATCATTGAGAATACAGTGGAACAAATTTATTAGCCAGATCCAGACAATAAAAAGGCAGAATCAATTAATCAGTTCTAAGAGAATCTCTTCTAATATATTGTTACTTACATGCAAACTGAAGTGTAGCTTCTCTACTCAAAATGCTGCCAAACATGTTCGTAGTAATGCATTGATATTGTCCAGCATCTTTTGTTTCACTGGGATTATTGATGATAATACTCCCTTCTATCACACTGTAGCGGTAATCACTTTCAGTGTCTATTTCTGTTCCATTTCGGAGCCATCTTAGGAGAAAAACAAAGAAGTGGGTTAATAATTGTCCTTTTCAAGAAGATACCAAAGATGAAAACAAAGTACTGGTATAACTAAGAATTCCATAATTCTGTGTTTATGAAATATACAGATATGATGCAGACAATTCACACTTGTTGGGAAGCTATGCTGATGTAACTATGACCACAAAGGCCAAGGTAGAAGCAGAAGCAGCTTGCAGGTGGTGAGGGAAGGAGGAAAAAACCCATTGTTGGTTGGATGGAAAGAACAGATTTCCTGCTCTTTGTAACTTATTTCTCTAGCTATTGGTTTCTAGGATACAGATGTTGTCCTTGAATGGAAAATATTCTGGAAAGGATGGTCCTCATACCAGTTTGTCCAATGACAAAGGTGAGGGTCCAGATCACCATTCCCCAAAGATCTTGTTTCAAATGACCCCTACACCCACAGAAACCAAGCTTTGGAGGAATAGGCCACTCAGAGAACACACAACCTTCTCTTTCCATCTCAGGCACTGATCTTGTTGTCTGCTTTGAAGTCATTTCCAACTTATGGTGACCCTAAGGTGAACCTGTCATGGGATTTTCTTGGCAAGATTTGTTCAGAGGGGGTTTGCCTTTGCTTTCCTCTAAGGCTGAGAGAAAGTGACTTGTCCAAGGTCACCCAGTGGGTTACCATGACTGGTCTCTAGAGTCTTAGCCTAACACTCAAACCATGACACCACACAGCCAGTGCTGCCACCACCACTTCCTCCCAGGAGTGCAGAGAAAGTGTAACTACATCTGTTGCCAGAAATTCCAGTGCTATATTTTAATTTTAAACACAATAAAAGAAAAGGGGGCTATTTGACTCAGGACTGTGGTGCTGTGGGAGAAATGTGAACTCTTCCCTGGCCTTCATTTCCCCCAGTAGAACATCTCCCACTCTTTTCCCTCTCTGAGGCTGCTGCCACACTGTAGACTCTGCCACCACTTTAACTGGCTCCATCCTATGGAATCCTGGGTTTTGTAGTTTGTTGTGGCACCAGAGCTCTCTGACAGAGAAGACTAAATCACTCACAAGACTACAAATCCCATAATTCCATAGCATTGAGCCATAGCAGTTAAAACGGTGTCAAACCACTGATGCATTTTGTACTAGCTGCAGTTTCTGAATCTATCTTCTGGGGCAGCCCCACATGAGGTGTGTTGCAGTAGTATAATTGGCAAGTTACCAGTGCATAAACTATTGTGACTAGGGCTACCTCTGACCAGGGAAGGTTGCAGCCAGTGCACCAATCCAAACTGGTGCTAAGTACTCCAAGCCTCAGAGCCTTGAGGGGTTTCAGCGACAGTGAATAGATCTTGGAATATTACCAAGTAACGCAGTTGCTCCTTCAGGAGGAGTGCAAAAAGGCTGCTATCCAATTCCCAGACCCAAGTTCCAACAGTCTACAAAGCCTTCATCTTATTGGGATTCAACTTCAGTTTATTGGCCCTAGTCAAGCCCAGTACAGTATCCAGGCACTGGACCAGCACATGTACAACCCCAGCTGACTGATATACTTACTGCTGCAGTAGTGTACCTCAGTTCAACATCTGAGCAGACTGATAATGGGGGGTTGCAGACTGCCAGAAATAGTGCAAATTGAGTCCACTTTTAGGGTTAGGGTTAGGGAATCATGGGGACTGTAGTTTATTGTGGCACCAGAGCTCTCTGACAGAGAAGGCTCAATGTCAAAAACAACAACAACAACAATTCCCATGATTCCCTAGCACTAACCCTAACCCTAAAAGTGGACTCAATTTGCACTATTTCTGGCAGTCTGCAACCCCCCTGCATGTCCTTTCCATAGACTTCCTCTATGGCTACAGCCCATCTGAACAGCCCTTTGAATTTGACCTTTTTCTAATGTCACATAAGTGTCACATACATTTCTTATGGTGATGACTGATTGATATTGTTTATACCCTTCTTTCAACACTCTTCTGAAGGGATTTAGACCATTTCCATACTATTTTTTTTTACACAGTCTCAAGAACCCAGTGATATAGATTAGATTGAGAAGAAGTGGATGGAACTCTATGTTTTCCCAGAAATCTCATGTCTGTTTAGAGATTTGCACCTAGGCTTGCTGGTCCTTGTTGACCATCTTAGGGGGGTTGCAGACTGCCAGAAATAGTGCAAATTGAGTCTACTTTAAGGGTTAGGGTTAGGGTTAGGGTTAGGGAATCATGGGAACTGTATTTTATTGTGGCACCAGAGCTCTATGACAGAGAAAGCTCAATGTCTCAGAAAAACAAACAAACAAAAAAAAAAAACCCAAAAAACAAAAAAACAAAAAAACAATTCCCATGATTCCCTAGCACTAACCCTAATCCTTAAAGTGGACTCAATTTACACTATTTCTGGCAGACTGCAACCCCTGTTAGACACTGTTAGACACAGGCATCTATAGTGTAGAAATAATACAATTTGACACTGCTTTGCTCCATCCTATGGAATCCTGGGATTGATAGTTTTACAAAGCCTTTAGTCTTCTCTGCCAAAGAGTCATGGTACCTTGCAAAATGACAAATCCGGGATTCTGTAGGATGGAGCCATGGTGTCCTACATGGTGTCCTTAAAGTGGTATCAAACTGTATTATATCTACAGTGTAGATGCAGACATTATGTTTCACTGGATTTCTAGCCTGGAAACTTTAGCATTAATTCTAACACATTTCCATAAAGTAGCAAAGCCAATTAATTTGCTGACATTAAAATGCTAAGAACAATTTTTAAAAGTGTTTGTTACATTAATTGTTAATAAGAACTGCTTATAGTTACATCATTAAATTAAAAAAAAAAATTACTAAAAGTGCCCAACCATCCCCTATTACCTCACCCAAAGTAATTACTTAAAATAGCATGAAATCTTAATTATTTCTTGAAAAAATAATGTTGGTATTTAATGATTAAAATCTTGAATTTTAAATTCATTGCTGATTTTTTTTAACAAATTAGGGATGACAAATTAATTTTTAATGACTTGTTTTCTTACTCTGGTTGGGTAATACAGAGATCAATGCCTATCTCTTCATCATAAAGATTCTGGCAGAGGGGAAGGGACTATTGATGGTAAGATCCCTAGAGTTACATTATCACTAGGCTAAGTTTTAAATTAGTCCTCAAGCGGATGTTCTCATTCTACACACATTAACTGCAATGATTCTTGTTCCGATACAGAGCTCTTATTGAGGGTTGTCACAAAAGAGGAAATGCATCACTCCCCACCCCCACCACCCCCACCCAAAAAAGGAGAAGAAAAGAGGTAACAGTATTGTATCAAATGTGCAACTGCTGATGTATACATGTGAGAAAAATACTACATTCTAAATCAAAATGCTGTGACACACATTCTGCATCGGAAGAAACAGACTTCTGGATTAGCTGTATAGATTGTCTTCCCCATCACAATGGCCATGTAATACCAATTGCCTGATGAGGAAGAGATGCTGCCCTGCAGGTGGGAATTAACCCTTTGACTTGTGGAAGGGGGCAGAAGGAATTAATTGATCTTTAATGTCTTTTTTTTTTAAAGCAGTATTCTGCAAAATTCTGCATTTCCTCATACACACACCCCCGCCCCATACTCCTTGATCCAATTATGCTCACTGTAGTTATGAGCCTTCTAAGGGGAAAAAATAATTAATGATAACATAACATTAGACAGGCCCAAAGACCACAGATGCTTTTTATTTTTTTAAATCTGCTTACACTTTCTCACATCCTATTCTGATATTGTTTGCAGCCCTCCCAGAAATAGTCTAGCCCTTTCAAGATGACTTTAATTCATTCTGAAGGGACTACTATATAGGAAATGAATGCCATCCTCTAGCCTTTCTTCTCTAGTTGTGTGTGTGTGTGTTGTGTGCCTTCAAGTCATCTCCAACTTATAGTGATCCTAAGGCAAACTTATCATGGGGTTTTCTTGGTGAGATTTGTTCAGGGGAGGTTTGCCATTGCCTTTCCCTGAAGCTGAAAGCATGAAACTTGCCCAAGATTACCCAGTGGGTTTCATGGCCAAGCTGGGAATTGAACCCTGGTCTCCAGAATTATAGTTCAGCATTCAACCACTATGCCATGCTGGTTCTCTAGTTACCTTACATTAATTATATATTATGGGAAGAATTGTCAGTATACAGATCGACTTGAACAGGCCCCGTCCATGCAAACATACAGTGGGGCAACATAGCTTCTACATGCATAGGATGTGTGGAAGACTAGGGGGTACACCTACACTGTAGAAATAATGCAGTTTGATATCAGTTTAAGTGCTATAACACTATCCTATGGAATCTTGGGATTTGTAGTTTTACAAGGTATTTAGCCTTCTCTTCCAAGAAATGCTGGTGTCTCATAAAACTACAAATCCTGGGATTCTGTAGGATGGAGCTATGGTAATTAAAGTGGTTTCAAACTGCATTATTTCTACAGTGTAGATGCACCCTAGATCAGTACATGGGATTTAGAATATGTTTAGAAGGCATGATCCATCTCTCCTCTAATCATTCATTGATTGGTTATATCCTACATTTGTTTGTCTTAAAAGGTTTCTGGTGCTCCAGGAGCAAGTGTGGATGGGAAAAATTAATATTCTTAACTTAAAGACCATTATCGCTGAGTATCAGAGATGCTGGCTAGGTCTAATGGGAGTTAGGATTCTAAAACTTCTAGGAGGGTATCATATGTGTCCCAAATCTGCCCTAATACACACTCAGGGGCCCTATCCAACCAGTTTGTAAATGCAGAACACAACATCTACCTTTCTGAAACACATGATAAATACTACTTCAGGAACATTTAGGAAGAACATATGTATGTGTGTGTATCCAAAGTATATTCAGCTGCCTTGGATTTTCACAGCAGGGCTGGACATAATGGCTGCAAATATATTGGTGAGTTATGTAAGTGTAAATTGTTAGGTGTTTTATACAAGGTGGAATGACCACATTCAGTTCAAAGTTGCATAAACAGAGTTATGTCTGAGGTTCCACAAGTTCATGGATGCATCTAGATGTAGATGCACATACCCATGTATATTGTACTTTTCTACATTTCATGTCTTCATTCATTTTCACTATGATGACATTCAGTGCATAGGACAATTAACATGCAATTCTGCATGCTGAGAGTAATTGCTATGCAACCTCAATCAAGGCCACTGAGCCAATACCTAATAAACCTTTGTCAGAGGAAGAAACAGCTAATTTTAGCAATTTTCTTCCCACTATGAGAAAGACATTTAAACAAAACAACTACACAGTTTTCAGAACATATTCAAAATTCAGAACTTATGTACATATTTTGCAAGTTGTTGCTTTGCACATAACAGCATTTTCTGTGCAGGAAACAGCATTTTCTGCATGTGCGCACGTGTGCGCACACACACACACACACACACACACACACACACATTTATGAATGGAGGTATTACTTTCTACCCAGAAAATGCTGTTTCCTGTTAATTTTGTGTGAAATGTCCCCAATTGCAGCATTTCCAGCACAAGAAACAGTTTTTTCTGCACAGAAAATAATAATTCCATGCAGGAATATTATTTTCTATGCAAAAAAGTTGTTTCTTATGTAGAAAATGCTGTTTTCTGTGCAAAACTACCACATGACAATTTTATTTATTTTAGTTCTATTCAATTTTTCTCCCTATTCAGAATCCTGAAGTGTCATTTTTCATTTTTAAAAATGCATACAAAATGTGCACATTAAAAAAGCACTCCTCCAAACAAACATGCTAGAGGAAAATGCTTCCCAAATATGCATTTATTCGGGGAATGTGAGTGTATTAAAAGAAATAAACACAAAAGATTTTTCACATTTCCCCTGAAAAATCATAAACAGATACAGAAACAAGATACAACAAAATTAGGATTGAAAACAGGAGAAACTCATCCCAGTTTTGTCAATCTTTATAACAATATCACTTACTTATAGGATGGAACAGGATTTCCACGTGCTTGACAACTGAGGGCCACTTTCTTCTCATCTGAATCCATTGGGAAAATCACATTGTCAGGCTCCTGTATAAACACTGGCCCATAATCAACTGTCTCTGTGAAAGGGAGAAATGAATGCCATTAGAAGTCATAATGAAAGTTTTGTATAAGTTTAGAGCAGTAAGCTTTTGGAGGGGCACAATCAACTTGTTTTTGGTCTAGTTCATATATGCTTGTTCCTCGTTCCATAGGACAGTTGGACTTGATTATTGTAAAGTTATCTGAATGGGCCAACCTAGACCACAGTTAGAAGGCATGCTTATCTTGGATTGCTATTTAGTCTGAGAAATCAATAAGCCTTATGAACTTTTAGCAGTGTCTGGATTTACAAACAATCAAACAAACAAACAAAAAACAGTAAATGATGATTTTGATAACAGTACAAACTGTATAATGACCATGGAGGATAAACATAAATTCAACCTAGATAATAAAGAAATTGAAATAATTAAAGATTTCCTGTACCTTGGATCAAACAGTGAACAGAATTGAGATTGTAGTCAAGAAATAACAAGAAGACTAGAAATGGGAAGGGTAGCCATGAAAAAATTAGACAAGATCCTAAAGTGTAAAGATATACAACTGAGCATTGAAGTTAGAATCATTCAAGCCATTATATTCCCCATCACTATGTATGGATGTAAAAGCTGGACAGTGAAGAAAGACAACAGAAATAAAATGAATTTATTCAAGCTGGGAAGAGTGCTGAGGATACCATAGGCAACTAAAAAGACAAACAAATGGGTTCTGGAACAGATTAAGCCTGAATGCTCCCTGGAAGCCAAGATGACAAAACTGATGCTGTTATATTTTGAACACATCATGAGAAGGCATGACTCACTAGAAAAGACAATAATGTTAAGGAAGGTAGAGAGCACCAGAAAGAGAAGAAGACTGCATGCCAGAAGGATAGACTCATTCAGAGAGGTCATGGGCATGAATTTGCTAAGCAGAGCAGTGAAAGATAGAGAGGCTTAGAGATGTCTCATGCACAGGGTTGCCATGAGTTGGAGGTAACCCGAAGGCAGTTAACAAAAGAAACTAGATTTGCGAAGGAGGACTTGAAGGGCCCACCTTCTTATTACTGTCACTATGGGAGACCAGACAGGAGCACTGGGATGTGGGAGGGGGGTATCCAGGCAAGTGAGAGAGAGGAGGGGAGGGAGACTTGGCCCTCCTTCTGCACTGTGAGACTTCCTTATGAGGAGGTGAAGGCAAGAAGGCCACTCTTGCCCCTTCTCCTTTGCCTCCATGTGGCTTATTCATGAGGAGGGAGTCAGGTGGAGGTGAAGTAAAAGGGCAAGACTACCCACTTCTCCTTTGTCTCCACCTGGCTTCCTCATGAGTGCCTGGCTAGCCTCTTTGTCTTTACCTCTGCACAGCTTTCTTGTGAAGAGGGAATTGTGTAGAGGTGAAGCCAAGAGCCCCACCCTTCCTTTCACATCTGTGTAGCTTCGTCATGAGAGGGGGGTTGGGAGGAGGTGAAGCCAGGGGGGAAACTCACTGCTCCTCCTCTTCTGCTGCTTTGGCTTCTCCTCAGAGAGACAGGCATGGCAATGAAGAAGAAGGGGTGAATGCCTCACAGCACCACACACACACACTACAGTGGAAAGGAGGGCCTGAATGGGTGTCACCCGTCTTCTGAAGTGTCACTCAGTATAGTCTGCACCCCCCCCCCATTGCATTGAAGTCACTTACAAATAGCTATAAAGCATCCAAGAATGCACATTCAGAATGGCTGTCAATCCCAAATAATGTAGACCAGGGGTAGGCAACCTGTTCCCTGTAAGAAAGAAACTCTTCTAGAACATGGCCACACAGCCCGAAAAAACCCACAAAAAATATAAGTAACATTTAACTTATACTATATACATAACTGTCTTATCTAAACTGAGTTAAAAAGAGACTTACAGCAAGAAAAATTGTTAAGAAGATAACAATAAATATATAAGGGATTTGTTTGATATGATTTGATGTACAGATAGATTCTAATAAGTGAGAATTGTGAATAAGTGAATTAGAATTGTGATATATTACTGATATATATTACTGATATATGTAGATATAGGTTAATACAGTTGTGATATGTTGGAAAGATATATATATTTGTGATATTTGTGATATAATTGATTTATAAGAGGGAAATGTCAGTGACGACTAGATTACAAACAACAAAGATGCAACAACAACAAGAGATACAAAGAAGACCATCGATAGATCAACCAAAATCACAGGACTTTAATGCAATAATTTTGGAAGAATTAAGACAAATGCAGCAGGAGATGAAGAAAGATAAAGACAAATTGAGACAAGATATGGAAAATATGAAAGAAGAAATAAAAAGGGAGATAAGATCTGACCTTAATGAAAAAAAGGAATCAGTAAGATCAATGTCTGCAGAGGTAAAAGTGGTGAAATCCAAGGTGAACGAACTGGAAAAGAAAAATAAAGAATTGGAGGAAAAACTAAATACAGAAATTGCAAAAAGAAAAAAATATACAAGACGAGAAACTAATGTGGGAATGTAAAATGAGGGAGAGGTATCTGAAGATTAGAGGGGTTCTGGAAGATAATTTCATAATCACAAAAAGTCAACATGGGTTTCAGAGAAACAGGTCATGCCAGACAAATCTGATCTCTTTTTTTGATAAAATTACCAGCTTGGTAGATGAAGGGAATGCTGTGGATATAGTATATCTTGATTTCAGTAAGGCCTTTGACAAGGTTCCCCATGACATTCTTGCAAGCAAGTTGGTAAAATGTGGGCTAGACAAAGTAACTGTTACATGGATTTGTAATTGGTTATCTGGTCGAACACAAAGGGTGCTCAACAATGGCTCCTTTTCAACCTGGAAAGAAGTGACCAGTGGGGTGCCACAGGGCTCTGTCCTGGGCCCAGTGCTATTCAATATCTTTATTAATGACTTGGATGACGGTATTGGGGGCATAGTTATCAAATTTGCAGACGACACCAAATTAGGAGGAGTAGCTAATACCCCAGAGGACAGGATCAAAATTCAAAATGACTTGAGCAGACTAGAAAGTTGGGCCAAAGCTAACAAAATGAAATTCAACACAGAGAAATGTAAGGTACTGCACTTAGGGTGGAAAAACGAAAAGTACAGATATACGATGGGGGACACTTGGCTGAATGAGACTACGTGTGAAAGGGATCTAGGAATCCAGGTGGACCACAAGTTGAACATGAGTCAACAGTGCGATGCAGCAGCTAAAAAGGCCAATGCAATTTTAGGCTGCATCAGTAGAAGTATAGTGTCTAGATCAAGAGAAGTAATAGTGCCACTATATTCTGCTTTGGTCCGGCCTCACCTGGAATACTGTGTCCAGTTCTGGGCACCACAATTCAAAAAGGATGTGGAGAAACTGGAGCGTGTCCAAAGGAGGGCAACTAAAATGGTGAAGGGTCTGGAAAGCAAGCCCTATGAGGAACGACTTAGGGAGCTGGGGATGTTTAGCCTGGAGAAGAGAAGGCTGAGAGGTGATATGATAGCCGTGTTTAAATATTTGAAGGGATGTCATATCGAGGAGGGAACAAGCTTGTTTTCTGCTGCTCCAGAGACTAGGACCCGAAACAATGGATGCAAGCTGCAAGAAAAGAGATTCCACCTCAACATTAGGAGGAACTTCCTGACAGTAAGGGCGGTTCGACAGTGGAACACACTCCCTCGGAGAGTAGTGGAGTCTCCTTCCTTGGAGGTCTTTAAGCAGAGGCTGGATGGCCATCTGTCGGGGATGCTTTGATTGGGAGTTCCTGCATGGCAGGCGGTTGGACTGGATGGCCCTTGTGGTCTCTTCCAACTCTATGATTCTATGATTCTATGATTCTATGGAAATGGAAGGTGAAAATTTGAATGAATTATTGATAACAGCTCTGTCTGATTTTGTTGGAAGAGGTAAGGAGATGATGGAGTTAGAGATCAATAAATTTTTTTGAATTAGTTTATGGATAGCAGCGCAAAAGAAACTACCTAGAGATATTGTGATCTGCTTTGTAAGAACACAAATGAAAGAGTTAATATTACAGCAACATTTTCAAATGAAATTACAAATTGCAGGAGTGGAAGTACAGTTGAAGGACATACTGGGATCTATATTGAAAAAAAGAAAGGAATACAGTTTCTTAACAAGGGTACTTAGAGAAAATGAAATAAATTACAGATGGGAAAACCCAGAAGGATTGTCCTTCAGATATAAACAGAAGAGAATCAAAATTACTTCGGTAGTAAATGCACAAGAATTCTTAGAAACATTTCAAAGAGATAAAATTCAAGAACAAGGGAAAGGAAAAGAAGAAAAGACAAATAAATCACAGTGAGAAAGAAAGGACCAGGGAGATACACAAACACGTGGAATGCAACAAGAAGTGAGCAGAAGAAGGGACCTGACGATGGAAGCAGAAGAGGAGGAAGGAGAGCTACAATCAATTTAAGACAAAATGGAGACCCTAAATATGATAAAATGCCTATCCTGGAACACAAAGGGACTAAACAGCCCATAAAAACAGAAAATAATATACCATTATTTGGGAAAATTAAAATTTTACATATTGTGCCTACAGGAGACTAATATAAAGAAAACACAAAAGAAATATTTGATCAATCAAAAATTAGGAAAAGAATTTATTTCTGCAGGAGAAAAAAAGAAAAAGGGAGTAGTAATCTATGTTATCGGTAAATTAGAAGCTCAAGAATTGTTTAATGACTCGAACGGACATTTTATTGGAATAGAAATAAATTAGAAAATGGAAAAAGCATTAGTAGTAGGCGTTTATACTCCCACAGAACAAAAGGACAATTTTTTTGAAAAATCAACAAAAAAATTATATGAATACAATTATGAAAACATAATACTATTAGGAAATTGGAATGGGGTTAAAGACCCAACAATTGATAGAAAATCGGAGAGGCAAATAAAGAGAAGATAAGGTAAACTAGCAAAATCCTTTTTTGTGATGGAAGAAATGTTATCTTTGATGGACATTTGGAGAGTGAAATAGGGAAACACAAGGGATTACACTTTCTACTCAGAGAGACACAATTCATGGTCATGGATCAATATGTTTCTAATATCGACATCCTTGGCATCGAAAATTCTCAAAATGGATATATTACCAAAAATTTCTTTGGATCATAACCCCATAACAATGGAAATTAAAATCAGGAAAAAAAGAATTTAATTGGAAATTGAATGAATCATTCTTAAAAGATGAAAAAATTATAAAACAAGCAGAGACAAACCTGAATCAATTCTTTCAAGAAAATCTAGACAAGGAGGTGAAAATACAAACTGAATGGGATACCTCAAAAGCTGTAATGAGAGGCTTTTTCATTCTGAAAGGTGCAGAAAAGATGAAAAAAAGGGGAGTAAAAATGGATCAAATATTGCAAGAAATTAAGAATAAAGAGAAATTATTAAAGAAAAATTCGGAAGAGAAAAAACTGAGATGAGAAATTCAAATATTACAAAAACAAATCTCAATGATGATGGTGGAAGAAGTAGAGAAACAAATTAAATTTACCAAACAAAGATATTTTGAATCTGCTAATAAACCTGGAAAATGGTTGGCATGGAAATTAAAGAAAAATCAAGAAAAGAAAATAATTTGGAAGATAAAGGAAGGTGAAGAAATATATAACAAACAGACACAACTGAAAAAAAATGTTCATAAATATTTTAAAGATTTAATTATGAAAAAATACGAATAAAGAAAGATATATACAAATGTTACCAATAAAGAAAGATATATACAAATGTTACCAATAAAAACAATGAATGAAGAGCAAAGAACTGAACTGAACAAAAAGATAACATTAATGGAGACAATACAAGCAATACAGAAATTAAAGATGGGGAAAACGCCAGGCCCAGATGACTTCTCAGCATTATATTACAAAACATTTGTCAACCAACTAGCCAATCCATTACAAAGGATAATGAATGCTATACTGGAAGGAGAACTCCCAGAGACATGGAGAATGTTGCATATAACACTTATTCCGAAAGAAGAAAAGGAAATTCAAGATATGAGGAATTTTAGACCAATTGCATTACTCAACAACAATTACAAAATATTTACATCGATATTGGCTGAAAGATTAAAAAAAGATTCTGAACATCTGGATAAATAAAGACCAATCCGGCTTTTTACCAAATAGACACATAAAAGAGAATATAAGGAATATAATTAACATAATAGATCTTCATGAAAAAAGACCAGATAGAAAAGCGGTGTTGATATTCTTAGATGCCAAAAAGGCATTTGACAACATTTGTTGGGATTTTTTATTGGAAGTGTTGAAGAAAATGGATATCGGAAACAATCTGCTAAAATGGATTAAAGAGATATATAAGGAACAGGAAACTGGAATAATTGTAAATGGAGAAAAAACTGCAAGCTGTCAAATAGTAAAAGGAATGAGACAAGGATGTCCGCTCTCCCCTTTATTGTTTATAGTGACTTTGGAAATACTTTTGGAAAGTATCAGATCAAATGAATCAATAAAAGGAATAAAGACTGGTAAATACGAACATAAAGTAAGGGCATATGCGGATGATATGCAAAGCAGCTTATTTATATACCGCTTCATATCACGCTATGGGATGTCTAAGCGGTTTACAACTGTGAGCTGATTGCCCCCCAACAATCTGGGTACTCATTTTAGCGACCTCGGAAGGATGCAGGCCTGAGTCGAGCCTCAGCCCTGGCTGGTATTGAACTCGCAACCTTGTGGTTTATGAGTGAGTGGCTTCAGTACAGGCATTTAACCACTGCGATATGGTGATAACACTGTCAGACCCACTAGAAAGTATTCCTCCATTAATACAGACAATCAATATGGAAGGCACGCAGGTTTTAAAATAAATGAAAGAAAAACAAATATCCTGCTGCTGAATATGGATAAGACAGAGACTGATCAAATACAAGTATCTAAATTTGAAGAAAAGGAAAAAAATAAAATATTTAGGAATTTATCTTACAAAAAAGAATTCAGACTTATTTAAGAATAACTATGAAAAAACTTGGCAGGAAATAAAGAAAGAATTACAAAGATGGTCTAAAATGAATTTATCATGGATTGGAAGAATTTCCACAATCAAAATGAATGTAACTTCAAAAATGATGTATCTTTTCCAAACACTTCCGATAATAACTATTGATAAACTGTTTAAAAAATGGGAAAAGGATATGTCAGCATTTATTTGGAATAAGAAAAAGGCGAGGATAAAAATGAAGATACTACAGGATAATAAAGATAGAGAGGTATGAATTTGCCAAATTTTAAATTATATCATCATGCAGCTTGTCTTCAATGGATTAAGGAATGGGTAAATATCAAAGATGATAGAATACTACAATTAGAAGGTGCAGACCTACCCTTTGGCTGGCATGCGTATTTGGTTTATGATAAAGATAAAGTCAATAGAGAATTCAATAATCACATAATAAGAAAATCAATATTAAGAGTCTGGAAAAAATATAGAAGCATATTTGTCAGGAAAATACTGAAGTGGACATCGGTGAATGAAGCATTCTATAGAAGAGAAAAGATGAAAGAAGAAGACTGGATGAGATATAAAGACCTATTGATATGGGAAGCAGACAAACCAAGAATTAAATCAATGGAAGAATTATTGAAGAAAGGATATAAGTGCAATTGGTTTTTATACAGACAGATTAATGAAAGATTTAAAATGGATCAAAAAACAATACAAATACAAAAAGAAGAATCAGAATTTGAAAAACTCCTGCTAGAAGAAACTCAACATATGATCGCAAAGTTATATAAATTACTATTGAAAGCTGAGATGGAGGAAAAAATTGTTAAACAATATATGATAAAATGGGCTCAGGATTTACGAAGACCAATAATGATGGAAGAATGGGAAAAGAATTGGAACAAAAGGAAAACTATCTAAAGACACAATATAGATGGTACTTAACACCAGAAAAATTATCCAAGATCTATAAAAATAAGAATAGAAATTGCTGGAATTGTCTAAAATCAAAAGGTACCTACATGCATATGTGATGGGAATGTAAAAGATCTGAAAAATATTGGACACAAATACATTCAGAAATAGAAAAAAATTAAGTATCAAGTTGAGTAAACATCCCACCACCTTTTTATTAGGTTTAATAGATGAAGAAAAGGAAAAGAAATTTGGATTTTTTTTGTTTTATATGCTATATGCAGCAAGAACTGTAATCACAAAGAAGTGGAAAAGTAAAGAAGCCCCCAACCTGCAAGAATGGCAATACAAGTTGTATGATACCATGGAAATGGACTGACAGTAGCTTCTTGTCCTGAGTACAGATTCCTCATCAAGACTATCCGATGTGCTGGCATTCCCATGTGTTTAAGGGTATTCCATAGCCTTTCATGATCTATGCAGTCAAAGACTTTGCTATACTTTATAAAGCATATGCTGATTTTCTTTTGGTATTCCCTGGTGCACTCTATTAGCCATCATATGTTTACTTGCATGGATATGGAAATGTTATTCTTAAGTAAAGGATCAAAGTGAACTCTTCATCTATTAGAAATAACCCACCCACCCACTTTAATTCAAAATAATCTTCCCATGAAGTGAAGAAAGGAAATTTTGGAAAGATCATGGCAAAAATGCCAGGGAGCCAGAGAAAAAAATGGTGGAATAAAAATGTGTACATCTGTATAACAGGGCTGGTAGATTATCTAAACCAGTTCTTGGCTAACACAGGCTAACACATCAATATAAATTTGTACAGAATAAAAATATGTCTTCTCCTTCACTGCTCACAAATTCTGTAAGAATTTATACTGAGGAAGGAATTGAATAATATAAGAACTATGTTGGCCACTGAGGAAGACCACTGTTCTGTATGTGTCTGGCTTTTACTCGAATAAGAAATAGCAAGACATTTGGCCACCTATTTTCCTCTAGGCATTGATTTATATGAGAGCCACTGTGGTGTAATGTTTGAGTGCTGGAATATGACTCTGGAGACCAGAGTTCAAATCTCCACTTGGTGATGAAAATCCACTGGGTGACCTTAGGCAAGTCACATTCTCTCAGTCTCATAAGAAAGGAAAGGCACCCCCCCCCACACACACAAATCTTGCCCAACCCCCCAACCCCAAAAACCCCTATGATAGGTTTGCCTTAGGGTTGCCATAAGTCAAAATGACTTGAAGACATACGTTGATTTATGTTTTATGGATCTTCACTCATACTGCTGTTTAAAGGCTTGGGTTGTGTGTTTTGAAATTTGGACAATCAATTACTTAATAGATTTATTATTTTAAAATACTTGTTACATACACACATAGACACATGCACACACACAATCTGTACCCTGATTCTTTCAGTGGGGTCCATTGGTGTTGTGAGCTTTCAAGATGTTTCTGCCTTATGGCAACCCTATCACAGGGTTTTCTTGGCAAGTTTCTTCAGAGGGGTTTTGCCATCCTTTGAGGCTGAGAGAGTGTGACTTGCCCAAGGTCACCCAGTGAGTTTCAATAGCCCAGCCAGGATTCAAGCCCTGGCCTCCAGAGTCCTAGTCTTGACAGAAGCAATATCAGAGGCTGGTCCCATTGGGCAATTGCTAAGGGGTTCTCATACCACTGGGAGTCTTTCATATGTCCTTCCTTCTCTGGCTGCCACTTGATTATCTATTCTCACCATACAGAACAAGAATGAATCAGATGAAATCAGTACAGTCCTTGCCAGTGGCAGTACATAGATACAGGATGAGTATCCATGCGCTGCCATTTGTACTTTCTCACTGCACTGATCTCCATACTGGCCAAAGCTTCACCATTTGAATTTCTGCTTCTTATAACCTTTCTGAGAAGCACATGGGGGGGGGGGGAGGGATAGTAACTGTAACTTCCTAGGAAGAAGATAAAGTTTTCAAAGCACATTGCATAATCGCTGCTACATATAAATGATAGAATAATTTGTCTCGTGTCTTTTGGTTTCTAATTCCCGTGACACAAATGCTCTTAAACAAGCCAGCGATTTTCATCTGCTAATTTGGAACATTTTTACATGCACAAAAATACCCTTGTGCATAAGTTTGCATGATTGGGCTCTTCTGCTTCTCAGCAGACATAATTATTCAGATCAATCCTTGTCAATTTGGGTCCTCATAGGAGCATGAAGGGGTTGCTAGCAAATTACAGATATGAATATCAGCAATCTATCTACAAGAGACTCACAGGAAGACATCTGCAGATATTTATTTTTCATTACATTTCTACTCCACCCATCGTCAAAAGATAAGAGTGGTTTTACAACAGATGAAAACAGCACTGCAAGCAGAATAAATAGCATTTCCAAAAAGTCATCCATATGAAAGATGCCACATCATGTCTTTAAAAGGATGAGGTTTCCATTGGCAGACTACTCAGATATACACCCCATCATTTTTATTGGGGCTTCCTCCTTAATAAGCAACTCTAGGACTTCAGCCTCAACCTTATTATTAGAACCGTACATCATGTTACTGACAGTGCAGAATCAAGTTCTCCATATCCTGTTACTGTGAGAATAACAGTGCAATTGCAAGCCCATGGTTGCTTACAGAGATGTACGTCCCGTTGAGCATAATGGGATTTACTCCCTGTTAAGCATACATGGGAATGCAGCCTAAGTGATGACATCAGTTATATTTTCTCACTAATAGACAGACAGACAGACAGACAGATGATAGATAGATAGACAGAATCCCTAAAGTCTCTTGAAGGTTTCCAGAAAAGCATAGATGTGACAGTCAGGAGTGCCTGTTATCAGCTTCAGCTGATATGCCAGCTGCGCCCTTTCCTGGAGACTAGGGATCTTGAAACTGTGGTACATGCTCTGGTAACCTCACGTTTGGATTTTTGTAATGAACTCTACATGGGGCTACCCTTGTGCCTAACCCGGAAACTTCAATTGGTTCAAAATATGGCAGCCAGACTTGTTACTGGAACATCTAGGAGAGAGCACATAACACCTGTGCTGAAATCTCTCCACTGGCTGCTTATTAGTTTCCGGGCGCAGTACAAGGTGTTGGTTTTGACCTTTAAAGCCCTTAATGGCTTAGGTCCAACTTATCTTCGGGACCGCCTCTTCCCGTATGATCCCCCCTGTGCACTTCAGTCTTCTGGGAGGAACCTGCTACAGCCTATAAAAACTAGGCTGTTGCAGACCTCCCACAGGGCCTTCTCTGTCACTGCCCCAAGATTATGGAATGGCCTGCCGGATGAGATCCATTTTATTACCACTCTTGACTACTTTATAATAGCAGTAAAGATGGATCTCTTCTGACAGGCCTTCCTGGAATAATTCAACCGCCCCTATCAGAGTTTGGATGGTTACTGCTCCCTGACACCACTGTTGTTCTAATGTTTTAATTATTGTTGTTGATTTATTTGATATTTTAATTATTCTACTAGTTTAATTCGACTTTTATGGGGTGGGTGGGTTAGGGATTGGGGGGGGTGGAATTGTTTTAACTGCTGTCTTGTTTTAACTTTGTACACCGCCTCGATTGCCTTGCAGGGGGCAGGTTAAAAGTAACAATTATTATTATTATTATTATTATTATTATTATTATTATTATTAGATTTGGTGTACTAGGAATAGTTACATAAACAGACTTGTTAGAGCTCCCTTAAACCAGTTCATTCAATTTTTAAGATAAAAGATATTTACAACACAATACTAAATATGTTCATTCTGAAGCTTAAAAAAATCAAATCTGAGTTCAGTGTTATTTACTAGTATCAACTAAGTATGACAGATTTTGAACAAAGCTCAAGAGTTTGCAGTGCTATAAAGAAAGGACCTACACACAAATCAATTATATGCAGACAGTCATTGCCAGAAATAATGCAGCTTGAGACCACTTTAACTGCTCTGGCTCAGTGCTAGGGAATCATGGGAACTGTAGTTTATTGTGGCACCAGAGATCTCTGACAGAGAAGGCTCAATGCCTCAGAAATAAGCTACAGTTCCCATGATTCCCTAGCACTGAGCCAGGGCAGTTAAAGTGGTCTCAAGCTGCATTATTTCTGGCAGTCTGTACAGGCCCTTAGTTGCTGTTTGCATGGGCCAAATAAAATGTCTTCCTCTTGTTTTTTCAGTATACAGTCCACATGAAACATGGCCCAAAACCCTGTTTTGGTCAGAACATTCCAGCACCAAACACTAGGTATTTGTTGTTGGTAGCATTAACTGTACTCAAATTGACTTCGACTCATAATGACCCTGTGGATGAGACATCTCCAAGATTCCTTATGCTTAGCTGCCCTGCGCAGGTGCTGTAGGCTCAGGCACATGGCTTCCCTGATCAAGGCTAACCATCCGGCATATGGTCTTCCTCTCTTTCTACTGCCCTCTACCTTTCCCAGCATTATTGTCTTTTCTAATTATTCATTTTTTTTCATGATATGGCCAAAGTACGACAGTCTCAGTTTAGTCATTCTGGCTTCCAGGGACAATTCAGACTTGAGCTGTTCTAGAACCCATTTGTTTGTCTTCTTGGCCATCCATAGTATCTACAGCACTCTTTCCCAGCACCATATCATAGCAACCTATGGCCTCCTCATAACAAATTTAAACCTCAACTTTGGCTCCAGATCTCCACATTTGATCCAGAGTCCTCAGTTGCAATGTGGAGTTGCTGTTTACAATGCATCCTGCTGTGCTGCCTCATGTGGCTGCCACCATAGTGAGTTGCTTAGTCTGAGATCAGAATGAGGTGTCCAGTCATTTGAGGTCACCTCATTCTGACTTCAGAGGGAATGATGCCATGTGACCTTGCAGAATGTGCATGTGAACAACTACCTGGCATTGCAACAGGAATATTGGATAAGAGTGGTATGTTGAGCCAGCTCTGGAGCCAGAATACTCCAGGATACCCACAGATTATTTTGGCTCACATAGACAGGGCCTTAGACACTGAACGTATAGGTGCCCTCTTTCCTGGTCCAAATAGGAGCAGATCTTTTCCACTCATATAGGGCTGGGTTCAAGGCTGATTGGGCTTGTGGCATGTGTTTGTCACAGCCCCAATCCATCTTCAGTGGGGGAGCTTCAAGCTGCTCCTTCAGGGCCATCTGTTCCAGCCCTGAGTGAAAGAAATTGTAGGATAAGTGTTGTATACCTGCACTGCATCCACACTGCAGAATTAATGCAGTTTAACACCACTTTAATTGCCATGGCTCAATGTTATGGAATTCTGAGATTTGTAGTTTTGTGAGATATTTAGCCTTCTCTGTCAGAGAGCTCTGATGCCACAACAAACTACACAGCCCAGGATTCCACAGGAGGGAACGATGACAGTTTAAGTGGTGCCAAACTACATTAATACTGCAGTGTGGCAGTAGCCTTAGTCTACGTCCTCAGATAGAGTTACTCAGTGGTTGCTTTAAATCACCCTTCTGCTGAATACCAACATTGTACAACCTGTTGTGTATCTGCCAATGTGCCCATTTATAATTCTGCTGTGCAATAGGGAAGACACAGTGGTGGTGTATAAAGTAGTGCATTGAAACTAATGACAAACAGTTACACACCATCTAGGAATGCGCAATCATATGGCCAGAAACCCATTGGTTAATCTCAATTAAATTAATTGTTGACTAGTGAGCCGACCCACAATCCTTTTCATGGCTCCACTCATATTTAGGGCCATGTAACATTATGACATTTGCGGAATTCCACTTAGATAATCATTAACTGAAACACAGGGATGTAGGAATAGTAGGAGTGGAAATCCTGTAGACATGCAGATGCTGTTGAACTGCAACTCCCATCCTTGATTAACTTTGGTTATGCTAGCTGAGGCCAATGAGACTTGCAGTCCAACAATGTCTGGAGTGCAATAGATGGTAGAACTGTATCACAGGCTCCCATTAAGGTGGTAGAGAATAATTATCATAGAGATGTATACTAGCTATATCTCTATCAGTTTGGTTCATTGTCACATTTTGAACCAACTATTTCAAAAGTTTGATTATGTCATTCCTTTAACATTATTACTGATTATCTTAGTAGTAATTACTCAAATATTTTTTCAGCAAAGGGAAGAGCAGATGAGATGGAGGAGATGCTTCAGAGTATATATTATCATATTTTGACACTTTTTGATCCAAAGGAAACCAAAAGTAGGAGTGTGTGAGAAATTCCCAATGTTCTTATTTGAATGTAAAATAACAAATTCATACTTCCTGAACCTACACACAAATCAATTATATGCAGACAGTCATTGATGTGCTAAATTTGGAGCTGTAACAGATACATTTTAAGCAGTGCACCAAAAATGGGCAGTTCATGATGACATGTGCACAAAAAACAGAGAAATTGCTTGCAAAAGCAATTAGGAAAAGTGCCTACAAAAATGTGTATTTACAGGTCCAACCCACCCCAGAGTTGCTTCTCTTGTCAATATTCCAATCTAATAATAAATCTCTCCATCAAAAGGAATCACAACTTTTTTAGTTGTAAACAATAGTTTTGTAAACAATAGTTGTTGTTGTTGTTGTTTTAAAAAATGTGTATTTACAAGAAAAGTACAAGAAATTCTGGGCAAATTTCTATATAAAGATGGTAAGAAGAGCAAAATGGTGTAGAAGTTTACAGAATGAATATAATTGTGGGAATTTTTGAAAAGAAAATCCTGAGGAAGGAATACCAAAGCAATACAGATTGCATCTCCCTTATCCAGAATTCCCAAATCTGTAATCTGAAATATTCAAAAAAATTGTCCACACGGGTGGCTGAGATAGTGACACCTTTGCATTCTGATGGTTCAATGTACACAAAGTTGGTTTCATGCACACAATTATTGAAAATAATGTGTATAAAATTACTTTCAGGCTATGTGTATAAGGTTCATATGAAACATAAATAAATTTCATGTTTACATTTGGATCCTATCTCCAAGATGGCTACACTTATACAGTAATCATCATGAAATCCAAAACATTCCATTCCCAAGCATTTCAGGTAAGGAAGACTCTGTCTGTATTTCACATGTTAAAAACACAAACAAACAAACCAGGATCTCCAACAATTTTTTTAAAAAAAATCCACTCTCAGCATCTAATTTGCTAATGCCCCACAGAACCAGGCAATCAAATGTATGCTCCTCCAGAATCCAAATTTCTGGTTTCTCCAAGTCCAGCAGCTGTGTATCACCTTGTATTTCCTAACCTCACTATTAATATCAGTGCAAGAAGATAAAAGTGGGAAGAGAAATTAATAGGTTATAAAGAGTCATGATAAGGAAGCTGATACATAATAAATCAAAAGACTTCCCATAACAAAGACAGATCTGTTGAGAAATACATGTAGACAGGCATATGCCATCACTTACTACTGTAATTTCCCAGGGGCAACATGTTCCCCACATTTTTCATCAAGACTCCTAGTAACACCTGCCAGTTTTCAAACTCCCCCAGTTTTGAAATTTAGCAACATTGGTGCCTGCTAGCGATCTATGTACAAATCAAACCCAGTCCACCCTGCATGTATTTCAGCAGGTCAGGTGCTCTTACTCACACTGTCTTCCACAGAGCCATCTTCCTAGATTTTAATTTTTACATGCATTAATTTAGAATGGAAAATAAAATACAAAAACATTTTTCTACAAGGCACACTTATACTTGCTAATAGCTATATCTACTTATGTGTATTTGTATAAACAAAAACATGCTTCTTCCCTATTTGCTTTAATTTGTATCTGTTTCATGATCATTCACTTCTACATGCAGTTGTATAATTTTGGCTATTGTTTAATGAATTTATTAATTTATAACAGGCGTGTATGTATGGCAGTTCTTCCTAATGTTTAGGTGGATTTTTTTTCTACAGTTTGAATCCACTGGTTAACGTCTGGGGGGGGGGGGCAGACGGCGCAAAGCGCCGTTTTCGGGGCAAGGAAGGGGAGGGGCAGCCGCACGGAGAGAAGCCGCGCTGGGAGACTCGGGCTTTTACCACCTGCCCAGGAGACCAGCTGTAAAGCAGCTGAGTGTCCTCCTCTGCCCCGCCCCCGCTGCTATGGACTGGAGTGCCGGCAGCTTATAACGCAGCCAGACGCCATCTCCTCCAGCCACACACGGAGAGAAGCCGCGCTGGGAGACTCGGGCTTTCACCACCTGCCCAGGAGACCAGATGTAAGGCAGCTAAGCGTCCTCCTCTGCCCCGCCCCCGCTGCTGTGGACTGGAGTGCCGGCAGCTTATAACACAGCCAGACACCATCTCCTCCAGCCACACACGGAGAGAAGCCGCGCTGGGAGACTCGGGCTTTCACCACCTGCCCAGGAGACCAGCTGTAAGGCAGCTGAGCGTCCTCCTCTGCCCTGCCCCCGCTGCTGTGGACTGGAGCTCCGGCAGCTTATAACGCAGCCAGACACCATCTCCTCCAGCCACATGCGGAGGGAGGTGACGGTTGGAGGCTGTGGACTTACCATCTTTGCTCCAGGGGACCTATTGGAGCGAATGGGGTGGCTGAAAGTTCTATGTGAATTTTTATTTTATCTCATCCACCTCATAGCTCTGATTTAGATAGCTGCCCCCATATATTGGGGTCACATACCAGGGGGTTGTTCTATTCTCTGTTTGGGACTGATTTAAGCTGGGGGCAGACATTCAGCTCGTATGGAGGTGGGGAAGATATGGTGGCAACAGCTTCAACAGATGTTCCAAAAGAAGGAGGGATTGATGTTTAATATCTATCCCTCCTTCAGTTGTCCCTGTTTCCCAAAGTAAGATGGAGAGCAAACTCGCCATTCCACTGACCCTCAGCCTGCTCCTTTGCAATGCCAGGTCGGTTAAGAATAAGACCCACATCATCCATGATTTACTAGTGGATGAAGTAGTCGACCTGGCTTGTTTTACTGAGACCTGGCTGGGGGATGCCAGCTCTGCAATATGGGCTCAGGCCCTCCCAGCTGGGCACTCAGTAAGTGAGCAGGTGAGAGAAAGTGGGCGGGGAGGTGGCATAGCCTTGATCTATAAGAACACCTTGTCCTTGACCAGAAAGCCTGTCCGGAAAACAACTTACATTGAGTGTATGTACCTTAGCCTGAAAACCAGGGATAGTTTGGGGATTCTGTTGGTATACCGGCCACCCCGTTGCTTAACAGACTCCCTGACCGAGCTGACTGCCCTGGTTTCTGAGTTGCTGTTGGAGTTGCCCAGACTTTTGGTACTGGGCGACTTCAACATCCCACTCGAAACCAGTTTACAGGATCTAACTGGCACGGCTCGGGAGTTCATGGATACCATGACAAGCATGGGCCTATCCCAATTGGTCAACGGGCCCACACATTGTGCCGGTCATACACTCGATGCGGTCTTTAGTACGGAGCAGGAATATCCGTGGGCAGAGGTTATAAAATCCTCCGCATTGTCATGGACGGATCATTTTCTGATCAAGGTGGAACTAAAGGCTATTGTCCACACCCCCAGGGGTGGCGGACCTATTAGAATGGTCTGCCCTCGAAGGTTAATAGAACCCATTGGTTTCCAGAAAGCCTTAGAGGGTTTAATGGTGAGTAATGCCGGTGATTCTGTCGATGCTTTGGTGAATACCTGGAACACCGATCTTACCAAAGCTATCGACACAATCGCTCCCAAGCGTCCTTTCCAGCCCGCTTCAAATCGCAAGCCATGGTATACAGAAGAGCTTAGAAGAATGCAGCGGGTTGGACAATGACTAGAGTGCGTATGGCGAAAGACTCGACTCCCATCCGACAGAACTCGCCTTAGGAAACATCTTGATTCCTACAGGGAGGCTTTACGTGCAGCGCAGAAATCCTTCTGTTCTGCACGTATTGCGTCTGCAGAGTCTCACCCGGCAGAGCTGTTCAGGGTGGTGGGGGATTTGACGCAGATACCTCCTGCGCCAAATCCTCTACTTAACCCAACGACAGCCTGCTGTGAGGCATTTAATATCCACTTTGCAGATAAAATCTCTCGGATAAGAGCCGACTTAGACGCCAGTGTTTTAGCAGAATCTGTAGACGAGGCATCCAGTAACTCCGTTGATGGCACTTTACTGGATCAATTTCAATTTGTGAGTACCGATGACGTGGAAAAGTTGCTTGGAAGGATGAGGAAGACAACTTGCCCTCTCGATCCTTGTCCATCATGGCTGGTCGTCCATGCGGGGGCGGGGCAGAGGAGGACGCTCAGCTGCCTTACAGCTGGTCTCCTGGGCAGGTGGTGAAAGCCCGAGTCTCCCAGCATGGCTTCTCTCCGTGTGTGGCTGGAGGAGATGGTGTCTGGCTGCTGAGGGCGTTCCTTCGGGACGTGATCAACACGTCCTTCAGGGAGGGCAGTATACCATCTTGTCTGAAAGAGGCAGAAGTTAGGCCACTCTTAAAAAAGCCTTCCCTGGATCCCCTGGACAGAAACAACTATAGACCAGTTTCCTTGCTGCCATTTTAAAGCAAGGTGATCGAGAGGGCAGTTGACTCCCAGCTCCAAGCTATCTTGGATGAAACCGATTATCTCTATCCATTTCAAACCGGCTTTAGGACGGGATTTGGAGTTGAGACTGCCATGGTTGCTCTGACCGATGACCTCCGCTTGAGCATCGACAGGGGTAGTGTGACCCTGCTGGTGCTCTTGGACTTCTCAGCGGCCTTTGACACTATAGATCATGCCATTCTCTTGGATCGCTTGAGAGAGTTAGGAATTGGAGGCACTGCTTTGCAGTGGTTCTGTTCCTTCCTCTCAGGCAGATCCCAGAGAGTGAAGCTCGGGGACAGTTGCTCTTCTAAAATAGAGCTTAATTGTGGCATCCCTCAGGGCGCCATCCTGTCTCCGATGTTATTTAACATTTATATGAAGCCACTGGGAGAGATCATTCGGAGGCATGGAGCACAGTGTCTTCAGTACACTGACGACACCCAGATTTATTTCTCCATGATCAAATCATCATCTCAGACCTCTGATGGCGTCTCTCCTCTCAATGACTGCCTTAGAGCGGTAATGGATTGGATGAGGAAAAACAAATTGAGATTGAATCCAGACAAAACGGAGGTGCTCACGGTGACAGGTCCGAATCCTGTCCGGGATTACAGGCCCCAGTCCTGGATGGGGCCACACTCTCCTCCAAGGACTGTGTGCACAGTCTGGGGGTACTCCTTGACTCGTCGCTTCACATGACTAGTCAGGTGAGTGCGACAGTCAGGAGTGCCTGTTATCAGCTTCGGCTGATATGCCAGCTGCGCCCATACCTGGACAAGAAAGACCTGGAAACCGTTGTGCATGCACTGGTAACCTCACGTCTAGATTACTGTAATGCACTCTACATGGGGCTACCCTTGTGCCTAACTCGGAAACTTCAGTTGGTGCAAAATATGGCAGCCAGATTAATCACCGGAACATCTAGGAGGGAGCACATTACACCAGTGCTTAAATCCCTCCACTGGCTGCCAATTAGTTTCCGGGTGCAGTACAAGGTGTTGGTCTTGACCTTTAAAGCCCTACATGGCTTGGGTCCATCTTACCTCAGGGACCGCCTCTTCCCATATGAGCCCCCCCATGCCCTTCAGTCAGCTGGAAAGAACTTACTTCAACAGCCGAAGACAAAGTCCAAACAGACCTCGCAGAGGGCATTTTCTGTCATCGCCCCTAAACTATGGAATGGCCTGCCGGATGAGATCTGTCTTACTACAACACTCACTGCTTTTAAGAAAGCAGTTAAGACGGATCTCTTCCGGCAGGCCTTCCCAGAATAATCTCCTTAGAGAACGGAATACTGGATTCTTTCCTCCCCAAGCTCTCTGTTGATTGTGGTATCCTTTATATTGTATCTATTTATTTATTTAGTTTATTTTGTTTTTAATTTCTCTCAAGTTTAATTCTGTTTTAAGGGGTGTGGGAGGGATGTGGGTGGAGGGATTGGGATATTGGATTGTCTTTTAACTATTGTATTTTAATTGTTGTAAGCCGCCCCGATTGCCATGCAGAGGGGCGGGTTATAAATAAAATTTATTATTATTATTATTATTATTCCCCAAAATGTCCTCCGAGTAGCCAGCCCTCCGCACGGCCAATGCTCCGAGGATGACCTCCCGCTGCAGCGTATGCATGTGCTGCAGCGGAAAAGCCACCAAAGGTGCGCCGGCAGCCTTTTGCGGCACACCTTCGGCAATTTGTGGAAAGAGCACTATTTTAGCTCGCCTTCCAGGGGTGGCAAAGCTGCACTGTGGGGCCAAGGTGTGCGGATACCTCGGCCCCGCGGCGCAGCTTCCTGGAGCGGCCCCGTGCCGCCCGTCTGCTTCCCCCCTTAGTCTCTGGAGCAGCAGGAAACAAGCTGGCTGCATCTTCTACATGACACTGCTTCAGATATTTAATGATGACTATCAAAAGGCCAGCATGGTGTAGTGGTTTCAGTGTTGAACTAGGGCACTGGAAACCAGGTTGGAACCTCTGCTTGGCCATGGAAATCCACTGGGAGATGAGGTCAAACCTCATCTGAATAAATTTTGCCAACAAAACCCCATGATAGGTTCACCATAGGGTTGCCATACGTCAGAAATGACTTTAAGGCACGCAACATTATCACCTCTTGGTCTTCTCTTGTCCAGGCTTAACACCCCCAGCTCGCCAAGTCATTTTTCATAAGTCTTGGTTCCAGATCTTTGATCATCTTGGTCATTTTGAACTATGGTGCCCAGAACTGGACACAATATTCCAGGTGAAGTCTGAACAAGTCTTGCATGTAACTGGTGGTTTCTTGTTCAGGAGGTTATTTGTTTTGGTACAGTATATAAAATTTTTATTATACTTGTTTACAGTATATTTGCCATGGCTGTGAGGCTATTTTGATGGGAAGGGGAAGCTATGTGAATATTCATAACAGTTTACTCATCTGAGTGTTGTGCTTGGATAGGCAGGACATAAATATTTTAAAGAAATGAGTACAACAGTGTGAGCTGGCCTTAGTTCTCAAGCATCTTCAAACCAAAGAGCTCATTTATCTCTTTGAATAATATGTGTAGCAGATGGATCAGAAGATGAAGAGTTTCTCATAAAAAAATGATGGCTCCTGTTATTAAAGTGGCACAACAGTTTGTGTTTTAAACAAGCAAGTTGCACATTATGATGTCATTGAAGTTCATAAGTACCTGGTTTGGAATACAGATTCAACTAGTTAGTAATGTTCATATTCTTTATGATCCGCATTTATTTCCCTGTGATGTTCTTTTACAGCTTGGAATGTAAAATGAGTTTCTACATAAATTACTGGTTTTAAATTCAGTACTTTCAGATTCACCTACATATGACCTGTGCAATATCTCAGCTGTTTGCAACCTCTTCCTAGAGAGAGGATTAATCCAAGCTACAGTTATCCAGTCTCTGTCTCACAGAAAATTCAGAATCAGTGTATAGAATCATATAATTATAGAGTTGGAAGAGACCACAAAGGCCATCCAGTCCAACCCCCTGCCATGCAGGAACTCCGAATTAAAGCATCCCCGACAGATGGCTATCCAGCCTCTGCTTAAAGACTTCCAAAGAAGGAGACTCCACCACACTTCAAGGGAGTGTGTTCCACTGTCGAACCGCCCTTACTGTCAGGAAGTTCCTCCTAATGTTGAGGTGGAATCTCTTTTCCTGGAGCTTGCACTCATTGTTCTGGGTCCTAGTCTCTGGAGCAGCAGAAACCAAGCTGGTTCCCTCCTCAATATCACATCCCTTCAAATATTTAAACAAGGCTATCATATCACCTCTTAACCTTCTCTTCTCCAGGCTAAGCTCCCTAAGTCGTTCCTCATAGGGCTTGGTTTCCAGACCCCTCACCATTTTACTTGCCCTCCTTTGGACACTCTCCAGTTTCTCCACATCCTTTTTGAATTGTGGTGCCCAGAACTGGACACAGTATTCCACTTGAGGCCTGACCAAAGCAGAATAGAGTGGCACTACTACTTCTCTTGAACTAGACATTATATTTCTATTGATGCAGCCTAAAATTGCATTGGCCTTTTTAACTGCTGCATCACACTGTGATGTTCAACTTGTGGTCTACCTGGACTCCTAGATCCCTTTCACACTAGTCTCATTCAGCCAGGTGTCCCCCATCGTATATCTGTGCTTTTCATTTTTCCGACCTAAGTACAGTACCTTACATTTCTCTGTGTTGAATTTCATTTTGTTAGCTTTGGCCCAGCTTTCTAGTCTGTTCAAGTCATTTTGAATTTTGATCCTGTCTTCTGGGGTATTAGCTACTCCTCCTAATTTGGTGTCGTCTGCAAATTTGATAACTATGCCCCCAACACTAGGTCCAGCACCTTCAGGCTTAGTGTAAGAAGAAGAGCCCTCCCTCCATTCCATCCAGTGTCATCTGGGGGAGAGACACTAGGCCCAGCACCTTCAGGCCTAGTGTAAGAAGAGCCCTCCCTCCATTCCATCCAGTGTCATCTGAGGGAGAGACACTAGGCCCAGCACCTTCGGGCCTAGTGTAAGAAGAAGAGCCCTCCCTCCATTCCATCCAGTGTCATCTGAAGGAGAGACACTAGGCCCAGCACCTTCGGGCCTAGTGTAAGAAGAAGAGCCCTCCCTCCATTCCATCCAGTGTCATCTGGGGGAGAGACACTAGGCCCAGCACCTTCAGGCCTAGTGTAAGAAGAGCCCTCCCTCCATTCCATCCAGTGTCATCTGAGGGAGAGACACTAGGCCCAGCACCTTCGGGCCTAGTGTAAGAAGAAGAGCCCTCCCTCCATTCCATCCAGTGTCATCTGAGGGAGAGACACTAGGCCAAGCACCTTCGGGCCTAGTGTAAGAAGAAGAGACCTCCCTCCATTCCATCCAGTGTCATCTGGGGGAGAGGACACTAGCCCAGCACCATCGGGCCTGGAATAAGAAGAAGAGCCCTCCCTCCATTCCATCCAGTGTCATCTGGGGGAGAGACACTAGGCCAAGCACCACCCAGCCTAGAATAGGAAAGAGGGATGAGATTCGAATGTATCTGCTTTAATGTTTGTTTTGATGTTTTGAAATACTGTACGCCGCCCCGATTGCCTAGCAGAGGGGCGGGATATAAATAAAAATTATTATTATTATTATTATTATTATTATTATTATTATACTGTCAGCCAAGTCATTGATAAAGATGTTGAATAGCACTGGGCCCAGGACAAAGCCCTGTGGCACCCCACTGGTCACTTCTTTCCATATTGAAAAGGAGCCATTGTTGAGCACCCTTTGGGTTCGGCCAGTCAACCAATTACAAATCCATGTAACAGTTAGGGGGGTTGCAGACTGCCAGAAATAGTGTGAATTCAGTCCACTTTTAGGGTTAGGGTTAGTGCTAGGGAATCATGGGAACTGTTATTTTTCTGAGACATTGAGCCTTCTCTGTCAGACAACTCTGATGCCACAATAAAATACAGTTCCCATGGTTCCCTAACTCTAACCCTAACCCTAAAAGTGGACTGAATTCACACTATTTCTGGCAGTCTGCAACCCCCCTTACTTTGCCTAGCCCACATTTTACCAGCTTGTTTGCAAGAATGTTATGGGGAACCTTGTCAAAGGCCTTACTGAAATCAAGATATACTATATCCACTGCATTCCCTTCATCAACCAAGCTGTTAATTTTATATATATATAAAAAAGAGATCAAATTTGTGTGGCTTGACTTGTTTCTCTGAAATCCATGTTGACTTTTTGTGATTATGGAATTATCTTCCAGGTGTTCACAGACTCTCTGTTTAATGATCTGCTCCAGAATCTTTCCTGGTATTGATGTCAGACTAACAGGACGATAATTGTTGGGATCCTCTTTTCCCCCCCCCTTTTTGAAGATGGGAAATTACTGTATCATCCTGCATGAACCTATCATCCATAGTTGAGATCTTATAGAGGACCTTTGCTCTGTCCCACCATTCTCACAGGTATATCTAGTGAGAACATGGGAGAGGGCCTTCTTTGTGGATGTTCTCATGCTCTAGAACTCTCCTCCTAGAAGGGTTAAATTGGTGCTCTCCTTGCTATCCTTTCACAAGCAGGCAATGACCTGTCTGTTTTTTCAAACATTTGAAGGCTGGCTGTTCAGAGGGAAATGATTCTTCATGTTCTTCATGTGTTGTTCAAATTTCTTTTTCTTTTTCATTTTTAAACTGTTTTTAATTTTATTGATAGTATAATTATATGTTTCACTTTTGTACAGTGTAGGGTTTTTTAAGCTACATTTGTTCTAAATATGGCCTTGTCTGCACAGAACAAAAGCCCCCCTCCCCCGATTCTAGCATCAGCCTATTCAGATGACACACATCCCAAATCCAAGTTTTTGTGTGAGCAGTCTGGACAATGTCTGGCACTTTCAATACCAGAACCTGTGTATTACAGCCTTAATCAAAATTGGTCATTTTGAGGTTTTATTGATAGTTTTGATTATTGCACATATACATATTTTTTTTGTATCTTTATCATTTTAAAGAATTTTGCTTGATCCATTTGAGTTTATAGTGTTCTGAGTACTGGGAGTTTTCCCTGATTGTTATAACAATCTTAAATCAATTTTAAAAATATACCTATTCCTTCATATCTTCCAGGTTGGGGCAGCTGTAGGACCAGGATACTCCAGGCCAGTGCAGACAAGGCCTGTGTAAGCCACCTTAAGATCCATACTGGGAAAACAAGCAAAACGAACTTGTTGTCTACTTTTGTATGAGTGACTAATACTTGAGTGGTCATGTGTTCTTCTTTGAAGAGGATGGCCCTTTGTTGGAAGGGCTAGTGGGGGGTCCTCTTCCAATGGAAACTATTATTCTCTGTTTGAAATGCTATTCAGTCCAGTATGATTCCATTTTAACTGCCATGATTGTATCCTGTGGAATCTTGGGATTTGCAGTCTTGGGAGGAGTATTTAGTCTACACATACACACACACATATAGTGTGGGAGAGATAGTGGCAGGCCCAGAGAGCTCTACTGCCTCACCAAACCAGAAACCCCAGGATTCCATAGGATACTGCAAAGGCAGTTAAAATGGAATCATAGTGCTATAATTAGGCAGTGTGAAAGGCAATTACAGGCCTCTACAGACCAGCCCGAAGGGCCGGCCTGAAGGCATTGATGGGGCAGGACAGCCACACGCTGGCTGTCCCAACCCCATGCTGATGGCATTCTAACGTGCTGCACTGGAAGGGGCGCCGAAGAGCCATGTGCCAGCTCTTAGGCTGCCCTTTTGCCACCCGTGAAAGGAGTGGCATTTTGCTGCTCTTTTTGGGGTGGCAAAAGGGAGGATCGGGGCCATGGCTTGGGGTAACCAAAGCCCCAATCCGCCTCTTCCCGGGGCGGCTCTGTGCCACCTGTCTGCAGCCTCCCTAAGTCTGTTTTAAACATAAATGTGAATGAGGAGAGAAAACAAGAGTCTTGAAGCTGCCAATACACAGTTAGCTCTTCAACAACAAACTGAGCAGATGCATAACTTAAACATGGGTTATTACAAAGACATTGCTGTGATAGTGTGAAAAATCAGTGTGCCAAGGTATTTTGCAGCACCTTTGAGACTAAGGACCGGTGCAGATGAGCGATGTGCAAGAAAAGGCGACAGGAAGCTGCTTTTGTTGGGGTGTAGAAAGACGCGCTGTGTCCACCATGACCACCTGCAGAGTTGTTCCACGTCGACAGGAGGCCAAGGAGAAGGTTTCTGGAGAGACTTCTGCAAAAGATTCCTTCACCCCAGCACACTGCCTTGAGCTCTGGCTTGCCAAATAAAGATAGCAACAAGGCCAGCCTTGACTCAACTTGAGGGTTTTAATCTTTGTTTGCAGTGTATTTACAATATATACACAGAGTATAGGACAGCAGTCTCTAATACTCATAAATCTTTCTCCTAACCAACAAACTGCTCTACCAACCACCATACACAACAAACCCACACTGGAGATAATTCCTATCTCTTTTTTTATAGGCAGTTAACTATGCCTGTTGCATCAGGCATCTCAGGTGTGTCTATTTCCAATTACTAACACATACACACACCTGCCCATGGAGCTGAGCTGCTTGCATTTCTTATCCTTCAGCTCCACCTTGTGGTCACATCCATGTCATTTTCCTGACAGCTTTTCCTCTAAGCTGCAGCAACTGCACCACCTGCACCGAGCATGCCTTAAATGGGGATGGAGTAACTGCACTGGGGGGGGCAGTAAATGCAGCTTTTCTGAAGCCATATTGAAGCCCCACCAACCTCACTGCCAGTCCTGAACATGCCACGATGGGAGATGGAGCAACTGCACAGGGCTGGCAGTGGCTGCTTTAATTTCTTTTTCATTCTCTCAGACGCATGCACCCATGCACAGGGACACATCCCTACGCATGTGCACAGGACATGTCATAGGATGGCATACAGCAGGGGTAGGCAACCTTTCCCCTTTAAGGGCCGAGGGACTTCAGCTCCCAGAATCCCAGGAGCTATTGGCCAACATGGGACTATTGGTCAACATGGCTGAGGCTTCTGGGAGCTGAAGTCCCTCGGCCCTTAAAGGGGAAAGGTTGCCTACCCCTGGCATACAGTCTGTCATTTTGTCTGTACAAAGGTGACTGATGTTCAGCATTCCTGCGCACATGCGCAGGACCTATCATACACCCACAGATCATGCAAGGATTTGCTGACCTCTGCTTCCCCCAAGTAGTCTGTGCCATAGACAGGTGCCACTGTCTGATTGTGCCACCCTTGGGGCACAGGAACAAGTTCATCACCTGAAAGGCACCTACTCTATTGTCCTTTACAAAACACATCCCACACAGATCAGGGGGGAGGGGAAAGGTACATGCAAGGGAGGTTTGTGTGGGCAGGCTGGATACATGTAGCTGGTGGTCTTGCAAGGGACATGGTCAACAGGACGCACAGACAAACGTTACTCCAGGAGCCCCCCACATCATGCCAGGAAGTGGTTTGCAGGTCTTATACACACCTGCACACCTGAGCAGAAGAGGTCACTAAAGCCTCTTTCATGCAAACTACTGTGCATGCTGACAGCAAGTGTACATGTGATGGAATGCATTTATTGTCATAATAGAGAACAGTTGCTAGGGCACATGAGTAGGGTTACAATTAGGGTTAGGGTTAGGGTTAGGGTTACAATTAGGATTAGGGTTCTAATATTAAAGTGCACCTGTGCTAGTGCATCTACACTGGAAGCATAGGGCGCTTTAAATTAAATCCTGCATCATAGGGCGCATGCTCTGGATCGCTGAGTCAGTTTTTGCTGCATGTGCAGCAGTGCATTTATATGGCCATTTTAGATCTCCAGTGTCCTTTTTCTGGCACACTGGTGTCACTGCATATAGACGCACATGCAAAGGTGTACATCTTTATGGAAGAAGTGGAAAAAAGTGGCTCCTATTTGGAGCAGCTTTTCCCGGCATACGGCGCTTAGAGGGTGCTTTCCTGCCGGCTTTTAGGCATGTGTCATTTAAACACCACACTTTCAAGTCAGCCTGAAAGCACCTTTTTTTTGCCTGTCTGTGAGGGGCTGTGGACGGGCAGCTCTAGGCTGTCCTGGGAAGAGGAGGATTGGGGCTGCAGCTACCACATACTGTGGCCCCGATCCTCACTTTTGCCGCCCCGAAAAGAGCAGCAAAATGCCGCTCCTTTGAGGGGTGGCAAAAGGGCGCCCTAAGATCCTGCATGCGGCTATTTCTCACCCCTTCCGGCGCAGTGTGTCAGGATGCTGTGCCGGGAGATCCATGAGCTATGTGATGGTGTGAGCTCCCATCACTAGTCCCAGCTTCTGCCAACCTAACAGTTTGAAAGCATGTAAAAGTGCAAGTAGATAAATAGGTACCACTTTTGGTGGGAAGGTAACAGTGTTTTGTGCAGTCATGCTGGCCACATGATCGTCATCTTTGGCAACGCTGACTCCCACGACTTAGTAATGGAGATGAGCATCACCTCCTACAGTTGGACATGACTTGACAACCTTGTCAAAGGGAAAGCCTTTACCTTTACTTTTTAAAAATTTTGAATAAAATTTTGCGGGACAGGTGGGAAAAAAAGTTCTGCATAGCTTATAGCATTTTTTTCCTAGTGGTGTAGAAATGATTTTAATTTTGTTCTATCTACTGAATCAGCTCCTACATTTCCAGTGTATGTGGTGAATTTTGAAATATGCACAATCCTATCAACTAATTAATTTTCAAAGTAGAAATTCATTAAAATGTTGAATATTAGTTTTACATTATTTCTTTAATATTCACTCATAATTTAACCTTTGTTAAGTACAATCATTTCAGCACTTCCCATTTCTGGATTTGAACAATCTTCCCTTATTTATTTATTTATGTTCCTCATATAGTTATTTTTTAAGCGATGCTGCTAGAAATAACATCAAGAATTTATTAAGGTTCATCAGAAAGGGGGGAAAGGGGGATGAGAGAAATTCATCTGAATAGTAAATACTATTTATCATCTCAGAGAATTTTTACATTGGAAGAATACAAAGCTATACATTATAGGTATTATAGAAGCCTTCTATAAAGCATGTTTGATTGATGATAAAATTAGTTTGATAAATAGATTTTCACAGTTATAAACTACATGACTGTTGTTATGGAGTCAATTTGAAAAATATTGGAGCAATCGAGAAAGATATATCAGTTCCCTGAGCCCCACTGTCTTGAGTTTCACGGATACAGACATAAGTAATATAGATCAGACTGTGTTCTAATGCAATTTCATTTCATATCTATTTTCTACAGTTATGTTTCCATGGCTTGAATAAGAAAAGAACTCCAGGAAATAAGCTGGAAGTGCTTATTTTAAAATTAATCTAAGATATTTACAGAAAAGTGACTCCCTATTGTTAGAAGCAGTTCGTTGAAATTTACTGGCAGATGCAGAGACAAGTTGGAATATAATAACCCCTTTATGAAAATATCAGTTCCAGTGATCCATGTTTCTTTTTATAGGAAAGGACTCCCTGAGGAAACCAAACATACCATCATGTTTGAAGGCCTCTGAGACATGGTGGAGGTTTGTGGGTGAGTTATATTGTTGTGCTGCTGGTGCCACTGCTGCTCCATGCCAGCTTGGTGAGGAAATACTCCCAAAGGCAGGACTACTCGAGCGTTGTCTGGTTCTAGAGGAGTAGGACGAGCTGAGAGACTTGAGTCGTAAGATAGCAGCATAGGTGGTAGGGATCCCAGGAACACCTTCAGAGGATTCTGTTAGAGGCAGGAGAAGAGAGGGATGTATTTTGAGTTGAGGATGAGAAAAAAAACCTTTAAGATGCCATCGTTTCTTACACAGGATGAGAAAAAAAAAATAAACTTTAAGATGCCATTGTTTCTTATGCAATGCAAAATCCAACACTTCTTTGCATCCCTACCTAAGAAACATATAACCCATTTATGGGTTCCAGAGCACAGTTGCCAGACTGAAAACTGGAACTGGTTCCTGTACTTTTAATGGTTGCATGGAAGAGGCTGTAGGGAACAGAGGTCCAGCTGGCCAATCAGGAGGCAGCTGAGAATCAGCCAATTGGAGTTCAGCTGGGAGTAGTATAAAAGCCCAGACTGACAGAGAGAAGAAGAAGATCTGGGCTAGAGGGTGTGTTGGAAAAGTTAAGTTAGGGGGGATGCAGACCAGGGCATCAGGGACGCCCTGGTCCGGAGCGCCGCGAGACCTCGGCAGCCGGACCACGGCGCTCCTGCGGCGTCCCTGGAAGGAGCGCAAAATCAGCGCTCCTTCCACAAGACAGGGAAAGTGCGCCCTAAATGCGTAGGGCTCACTTTCCCTGCCTTTTCTGCCACAGCGCGTGCGGTCGCTGCGGCGGCAGGTTGCCCCGGAAGCGCCGGCTGTGCAGAGGGCCGGCAGCTCCCAGGGCGACCTCAGGAAGAGGAAGGAGCGCCGCTCGTGCAGTGGCTCCTCCTCTTCCAGGTCTCGCAGACGACTCTTTTAGTCATCTGCCGAGGCCCTTAGTGAGGGCTGTGTTTAAAGTGTTCCTTAGGGAACTGAATTTTAGGGAGTTAGAGTTTAGAAAGGGTAAACTCTGAACACACACAGAGCTCTGGAAGAGGGAGAGAGTTACTGTGGTGTTCTCTCCAGTTAGATATTATTAGCCAGAGGGGCTGAGGTACTGTGATTGAATTTGTAACATATGTTATAAGTCTGTAACTAAAAAAGATTATAATAGCAAGTCCTGAACAAGTTACCTTTATTGCATGTTGATGTAAAATAAACTTCTTCTTTTTTATTCCAACATAACTTGGCCTCTGTTTTAGACATAAAACATGCTACCAATATTTTGTTATACTGGAAGAGGGACTACATACAAAAGGCAGTGTGAATCCCTGACACGTTACTGTTTGGTAGAAGTGGGGATATCAAGTTCTCAAAGTACAGTAATCTAAATTAAAGTGTAAAAGTAGGAAGGTGGCAGTAGTGTGTGCCACAGAGGCTATTTCAACAGATGTTGCTTGTGACATGTACATTTAATATATATGCAGAAGGAGGAATTTCATCACATGTTGCTTGTGGTGCAACCAGGTAACAAGGAAAACTTGTTGAAATCCCATCTACCACACAACCAAGGTACAAGACCTGTCTCCAGTTTTTAGTCTGGTAGCCCAGGGCCCAAACACCCAAACATGGATGCCTACATCTACATCTACATCTACACCTACACTATAGAGTAGTAATGTAGTCTGTCACCATTTTAACTGTCATAGGTCCATCCTACACAATCCTGGGATATGTAGATTTGTGCACCAACACTCTTGGGCAGAGAAAGCTAAAAATCTTGTAAAATTACAAATCCCAGGATTTCATAGGATGGAGGTACAACACTTAAAGTGGGATCAAATAGCATTATTCCTATAGTGTAGGTACACCCCTAATGTGGATTTATTTATGTATTTGATATTATTATTATTATTATTATTATTATTATTATTACACATTATTTATATTGCACTGTAGATTTATATGATTTTTATCTTGCCCTTTTTCCAATACAGAACCCAAAGCGGCTTACAATATGTTAAAACAAAACTGCTAAAACAGTATTTGGTACAACAGTTTTTAGAAAGCATTAAACAAGACTCCAATTAAAAGATTAATTTTAAACATTCAAAACAATTAAGTACATTTCATTTCATTTATGTCATTTCTATGCCATCTTTCTCCTAAAAAGGCACCCAAGGCAGCTCATATAAAAACACATTAAAACAAATTTTTAAAAGACAATTAAAATAACCTAATTAAAACACTACAAAGTTAATCTTTAAAATATACAAAAGTTAAAAAGTTGAAGTTAAAAGTTACATGTTACATTAAAAAACACACCAGTACTTCCATTGTGCATCTTTCTATGTGGACGTTTCTTGGGATCTCTTGAATGTGGGTGGGGAGAGGATCTTATGCCCTCTCTCACTGATAATGTGGTTCTTTGTCTTACAGTAAATGCTAGGAGTGAAAAGAAAATATTCAAAAGGATTTTAAAAACATGTTTTCTGAGTATCAGGAAACTCTGATGAGAAGAATCTTGGACTGATGAAAAACTCAGTTCAGGACTTATTCTGCACGAAATTCACAATATGCTTGCATTGCACAGAAAACATTTTCTACCCAGGAAAAAGCTGTTTCCTGTGCAGAAAATGCTGCAGTTGGACACATTCCATGTAGAATTTACATGTGGTTGATCTGAAAAACAACTATTTCTCTCCATGAAACAGGTTTTTCTTTACAAAAAATAAGTTTTTATTTTACAATAAATATCATTTTTATTTTATTTTATTTTATTTTATTTTACAAAAGTATTATTTTCTGTAAACAAAAGGCTATTTCCTGCACAGAAAATGCTGTTTTCTGTGCAGAGCAACCACATGTGAATTTTGTGCAGAATGGGTCCTGAATTGCAAATGGGCTTAAAAACTGTTTGGTTTTTGAAGTCTTTCTCACAGCAAGGAGACAATTGCTAAAACTATTCATTGCTTTCTTGGAGAATAAAATTATTGGTGAATTGCATCCATAGTAAATACATGGTTTCATAGGGTAGACTGTCAGTATAATCCTTATGGACATTTTCTTAGTTAAAATACACAAGAGATGGCATATGTTCAGCTGTGCTTCCATATCAAATATCTCTGTATATAAAAGCCAACAGGTGGATGGTTATGTTATAATCAATTTTAGTAAAATGTTAACTTGCAATTCCCTTCAAAGATTATTCCCACATGGAATAATAATAATAATAATAATAATAATAATAATAATAATATAATCATCATTTTTTATTTATAGCCCGCCCCTCTGCACAACAATCGAGGCGGGTTACAGCATTGTAAAACATACACATTTAAAAACATTCCTTATTCCATATCCAATCCTCCCACCCCTTAAAACTGGATTAAACTATTGAAAAATTAAAACATAATACAGTATAATAAAACACAACAAAACAATAACAGCCACAGAGAAGGGACAAGAAGAACCACCCCTTCAACCTGGAGGGTTATTCCGGGAAGGCCTGGTGGAAGAGATCCGTCTTTATTGCTTTTTAAAAAGCAGCAAGAGTAGTAATAAGATGGATCTCATCCGGCAGGCCATTCCACAGTCTGGGAGCAGTCGCAGAGAAGGCCCTCTAGGAGGTCTGAGACAGCCTAGTTTTTATTGGCTGTAACAGATTCCTCCCAGAGGACCGGAGGGCATGGAGGGGATCATACGGGGAGAGGCGGTCCCTAAGATAAGATGGACCCAAGCCATGTAGAGCTTTAAAGGTTAAAATCAACATCTTGTACAGTGCCCACAAACTAATTGGCAGCCAGTGGAGGGATTTAAGCACTGGTGTTATGTGCTCCCTCCTAGATGTTCCCGTAATTAATCTGGCTGCCATGTTCTGTACCAGTTGCAGTTTCCGGGTTAGGCACAAGGCTAGCCCCATGTAGAGTGCTTTGCAGTAATCCAGACGTGAGGTTACCAAAGCATGTACCACAGTTTTCAGGTCCTTCATGTCCAGATAAGGATGCAGTTGGCATATCAGCCGGAGCTGATAGCAGGCACTCCTGACCACCGCATTCACCTGACTAGTCATGTGAAGCGACAAATCAAGGAGCACCCCCAAACTGTGAACACAGTCCTTAGAGGAGAGTGTGACTCCATCTAGGACTGGAAACTGTATTCCCAAATCTGGTTTCGGGCCTGTGACCATGAGTACCTCCATTTTATCTGGATTCAACTTCAATCTGTTTTTCCTCATCCAATCCATTACCGCTCTGAGACAGTCATTGAGAGGAGAGACGCCATCTGAAGTCTGAGTCGATGATCTGGTCATGGAGAGATATATCTGGGTGTCATCAGCATACTGAAGACACTGTGCTCCATGCCTCTGAATGATCTTGCCCAGCGGCTTCATATAAATGTTAAATAACATCGGGGACAGGATGGCGCCCTGAGGGATGCCGCAATTAAGCTCTATTTTGGAAGAGCAACTGTCCTCGAGCCTCACCCTCTGGGATCTGCCCGAGAGGAAGGAATAGAACCACTGCAAAGCAGTGCCTCCAATTCCCAACTCTCTCAGGCGATCCAAGAGGATGGCATGATCTATGGTGTCAAAGGCCGCTGAGAGATCCAAGAGCACCAACAGGGTCACACTACCCCTGTCGATGCCCAAGCAAAGGTCATCGATCAGAGCGACCATGGCCATCCCCACTCCATATCCTGTCCTGAAGCCGGTTTGAAATGGATCAAGATAATTGGTTTCATCCAAGACTGCTTGGAGTTGGGAATCAACTGCCCTCTCGATCACCTTGCTTAAAAAAGGTAGCAAGGAGACTGGTCTATAGTTATTTCTGTCCAGAGGGTCTAAGGAAGGTTTTTCAGGAGCGGTCTAACTGCCGCCTCCTTCAAACAAGATGGTAACAGACCATCCCTAAAAGACGCATTGATGGTATCCCGAAGGAACACTCTCAATGCATCCCCCCTGGACGACCAGCCATGATGGACATGGATCGAGGGGGCAAGTCGTCTTCCTTATCCTTCCAAGTAGCTTGTCCACGTCATCGGTACTCACAGATTGTAGTTGATCCTGTAAATTACCTTCAACGGAGTTGCTGGATACCTCCTCTACGGATTCTGCCAAAACACTGGCGTCCAAGTCGGCTCTTATCCGAGAGATTTTATCTGCAAAGTGGATATTAATTGCCTCGCAGCAGGCTGTCGTTGGGTTAGTCAAGGGATTTGGCGCAGGTGAAACCCTTGTCAGCTCCCCCACCACCCTAAACAGCTCTGCCGGGCGAGACTCTGCAGATGCAATACGTGCAGAACAGAAGGATTTCTGCGCTGCACGTAAAGCCTCCCTATAGGAATCAAGATGCTTCCTAAGGCGAGTTCTGTCGGATGAGAGACGAGTTTTCCACCATTTGCACTCTAGTCGTTGTCCGACCCGTTTCATCCTCCTAAGCTTCTCTGTGTACCAGGGCCTACAATTTGGAACAGGCCAGAAAAGACACTTGGGAGCGATTGTGTCAATAGCCCTGGTGAGATCGTTGTTCCAGGTGTTCACTAAGGCTTCAACAGAATCACCAGCGTTACCAACCATTAAACCCTCTAAGGCTTTCTGGAAACCAATTGGTTCCATTAGCCTTCGAGGGAGGACCATTCTAATGAGTTCGCCACCCCCGGGAGGGCAGACAGTAGCTCTTAGTCCTGCCTTGATCAGGAAATGATCCATCCATGACAAAACGGAGGTCTTTTTGACCTCCACCCACAGATATTCCTGCTCCGTACTAAAGACCGCATTGAGGGTATGACCAGCACAATGTGTGGGCCCGTCAACCAGTTCGGATAGGCCCATGTTAGTCATTGTATCCATGAACTCCCGGGCTGCGCCAGTTAGATCTTGTAAGCTGGTTTCGAGTGGGATGTTGAAATCGCCCAGAACCAGAAGTCTGGGCGACTCCAACAGCAACTCCGAAACCAGGGGAGTCAGCTCGGTTAGGGAGTCTGTTAAGCAATGGGGTGGCCGGTATACCAACAGAATCCCCAAACTATCCCTGGTTTTCAGTCTGAGGTATATACACTCGATGTAGGTCATTTTCCAGATAGGCTTCCTGATCCAGGTTAGGGTGTTTCTATGGACCAAGGCTACACCGCCCCCCCACCCACTTTCCCTTATCTGCTCACTGACTGAGTACTCAGCTGGGAGGATTTGCGCCCATGTTGCAACGCTAGCATCCCCCAGCCAGGTCTCAGTGAAACATGCCAGGTTGGCCATCTCATCCACCAAGAGATCGTGGATAAGATGGGTCTTATTTTTGACCGACCTGGCATTGCAAAGGAGCAGATTAAGGGTCTGTGGAATGGTTGGTGCGTTCTCCATGTTATCCTGGGAAACAGAGTAAACTGAAGAAGGGACAGGTACCAAACATCTATCCCTTCTTCTTTTGTAACATTTGTTAACTCTGTTGCCGCCATACCTTCCCTGCCCCCGCACCACCTCAATGGCCGCTCCCAGACTGTATCTGGCTATATTATGTAAAGGGGGAGGAGAATAATCCAGCTAATCTCTGTCCCTGATGAGTGGTAGCATCTATCCAAGGTGAATAACAAGAAAAAGGAGGGTCAGCAAGGTTCTCCTGACTATAGCTTCTTCCCAGAACAAATAGTTTCCCCCTTAATAGCATTCTAGGGGTTTAAGATGTTAACAGCAAACAGTTCTGGTGATGATGGTACTGTTCTCACCCAGACTTTTGTAGCTTTCCACCGCTGCCCGTTGCATAGTTGCTGGGGGAGGAATGGTATTAGGAAGGGATTTTATCCCCGTCAAAGCTCCTCCCAGCTTCCTCACAAAGTACGCCGGCTCAGGCTGTTTCAGATGGCTCACTAAGGACTGGGGGCCAAAGTCAGAGACAATCCTTTACAGCCCAAGCACCGTTATTGATAACTCAGGCCACCCAGGTGATGGTGATTAGGGCTCAGCCCAGTCCCTCTGTGGCCCCAGACGCTGCCGCCGTGTGGCTCGGGTGGAGAGATGGTCCCTCAGGAGGGGTTTTTATATCCCCCGCCCGACGCTCCACCAACTCCTCTACCACTGGTAGCGCAGGCCACCCAGGTGGAGATGGTTAAGGGGCTCAGCCCAGTCCTTTTGCGGCCTCAAGACGCCACCGCCGCTGCCGTGTGTTTACCAGGGGAGAGGTGGACTCAAGTGGGGTTTTATCCCTGCCGCTGCTCCTCCCAGCTCCCACACAGCTGTGAGCAGGGACAGGCTGCCCAGATGATGTCCTTGAGGGCTGCTGGACTGGCCCAGGTGATGATAATTACAGGCAGATAGCAATCTTCCAAGGCCAAGGCCTCCTGCTGTGGTAATGGTGCAAAGCAGTCCTATGAGGGAGCTGCCTGGCCTCCCCGGTCCCATCACTGCCGCAGCAGGTCCGCTGCTGGGGGCGGTAGTAAAAGGCAGTCCTATGATGGAGATGCCTGGCCTCCCCAGTCCTGTTGCTGCCACAGCTGGTTGACGAATTATCAAGAATATAGAAAGTCTGGGATTAGGAGAATATAGGGTTGAAATATATCAAGACAGATTACTGGGTCTTTTGGCCACAAAATAGCCAAGATGACTAAACTGAAACTGTCATACTTTGGATGTATGAGAAAACATGACAAACTAGAAAAGGCAATAATAGTAACATAACAGAAAAAGAGGAAGACTGTATTACATTACGTCTTGGGATGTTGTTTCCTTTTAAAGTATTGTATACAGTTTTATCTTTTAAAAAGGTATTTTATCCTTTTAATAGATATCTATTTTAAAACTGTAATAATTTAATTCCTTTTCAATGCACCTCTTTTCTATGTTTTAATTGTATTGTTCTTTTAATATTGGGAAGCCACTCTTAGTCCCAGTCCTGGGAAAAGAGTGGGATACAAATAAATAATAATAATAATAATAATAATAATAAACAATAATAATTTCAATCAAGGAAGTTGTGGCCCTGAATTTGCAAGACATGAACAGTGACTTGAAGGTCTCTCATCTATCTGTATGTACATGTGCCTCTTAGTCACTTGTTGATTTATGGCAACCCCATGAATTTCATAGGGTTTTCTTGGGCAAGGAATACTCAGGGGTGGTTTCGCCAGTTTCTTCCTCTGAAATACACTCTACAACACTTGGTATCCACTGGTGGTATCCCATCAAAGTACTAAGCAGGGCTGACTCTACTTAGCTTCTGATATGATACACGATCTGGTACCTTTAAAGGATTTACATTCCTACAGTCACCATAACTCAAAGGTGACTTGACAGCATTAACAACAACAGATCACTCATTCATCAAAGTAAGTATTTTCTATACTGACTGGCAGCCATTCTCCATGGTTTCAGGGAAGCGTCTTTTCAACTCTACATAGAGATGGCTGGAAGTAATCTGTAGTAAGTAACCTGTAATTTATATATGTATATGTACTATATTTGTGGTTGTATCCGTGTGTGTGGGTAGTATGTATTGAGGGCAGTTTACAACAACAACAACAACAACAGTATATATGTATTCTACTATAAAACTACATGAATTTTCCTACCTCTGTAGCAGTCAGCGAACTCTTTCACTCTCATTTATTCTTGTTCTCTCTTTCTCTCTCATTGTCACTCTCATTCACTCACTCACACACACACACCTGCTATCTTACTACACACTGAAACACTCATATTCACATATGCATGACAGTTCATCCCATTGAAAATGCACAGTACTGGGCAGATATCATACGTACCATAAAAACTGTTGTGCTTGTCAATCAAAACTGATTTTAGTATTTCAAGATCTAGTACAAATTGACAAACTGTCAAGCATGACAAGCAAATATTATCTTCGATTAGCTGCGGGAGGCAGGAAACTGCATTCTACCTGTAGCTATAAACTCAGTAGACATAGTGCAAAAATAGACAGGGATATTAGAAGCTGCCTAGTCAGCTTTATATGTCCAGTAGTTTGGAACTGTCTTCTTGAACTGGCAGCAACTCTCTATGGCTTCAAACAGGGGTCTCTTCCTTCTCCGCTAATGGGTTTTTTAAGCAATGGAAGTGAATTTTGGAGCTACAGAGAGAGGCTTAGAAATATACTTCCCAGTTTGGAAACCTGTGAATCACTGCAATCTGAGTCCAACTGCATTCCAAATGTTAGCTCAGTTCTGCTTTTTGAGATCAAATAGGTAGTTTGTAGAAAAGGTATTGAAGTCCTGATTGTGAATACTTCTTCAGATGTTTGTTATTTTTATGTGCACCCCCTTTTCTTATGCTTCTCTGTGTCTTCAAGTTATTTCTGATTTATGGAGTCAGGTGAACATATTGCTGAATATAAAGATATACCCATGTTAGTCTGTAGAATCAGTACATAGAGAGATCTTGTAGCACCTTTGAGACTAACTCAAATAAATAAATTGGCAGTTTGAGCTTTCGTAGACTTCAGTCTACTTCCTCAAATGCATCTGAGGAAGGAGACTGAAGTCTATGAAAGCTCATGCTGCCAATTTATTTCTTTCAAAGTCTCAAACGTGCTACAAGATCTCTCTACATACTGATATCACTGAATATGCTTGGCAAGATTTGTTCAGATGGCATTTGCTAAGGCCAAGAGAGGGTGACTTGCCCAAGGTCACTCAGTGGGTTTGCATGGCTAAGCAGGGATTTGATCCCTAGTCTTCTACAATTCTTGTACACACTCAGATTTCTATACCACACTGAATCTTGTTGCTATGCACCTTAAAAGTCCCCTCCAGCTTATGTATTCTTCCCTTTTTGAAATCTGTGCACTTTAAACCCATTTGCCCCATTGGGTATGTGCACTTCTGTGTATTTTTTTTTTTTTTTTTTTTTTTTTAGCTATGCACACTCTAGCCAATCCTATTTGAAAATATTAATGCTGCAATCCAGCATTACATCAGCATAGTGTAAACAGCACTATGCAGCCTCCATGCAAAATAGCAACATTGCTCAACACAGGCAAGAACTAAGTTCCTTGCACAAAACACAACTGCATTGCACAATGTGCAACCACAATGTTCAGTGTGCAATTGCAGTGTGGAAATGCAGTCCACAACATTGCTGCATTTGCAGATTCACTTCCAATAATAGCAAAATTTGTCTGTTGTTCCACAATTAATAATTCATCACACATGCATAGTGTGGCTTGTGCAACTGTATCTCACTAGCAAGATGCCAGTCACACACTGTTTTATGTGCAAGTACTTTCTTGGAGTGGCATATCAGTATTTCAAGTATATAAACACTCAAGGAGAAATGGACATTTTCTTGCAACAAGTCTGACAAGTTCCAGATAATAGAGACACTGGAGGAATTTCACTGATCTGGGATTTTCAAAGCTATAGAAAATTCCCAGAAAAATATCCAGTACATAGAGAGTTTTTTGAGGCAATTTTCTTGAGAGTGGTTGTCCCCCCAAAAAAAATACTCAGAAACATCTACAAGGGATGGAGGGGTGTTCTCTCTTCACTAAAATGTGATTGAACCAGTGGCCTCCACATTTGCTTCCAGGATGGAAGGGAGTGATGTATGACCCCATGGACTTTGTGGTGAACAGAAAGTATGGGTATTGCAATTCCAGTACCAAAAAAAAAAAAAGGGGGGGAATATGCCTCAGTCCCTTAATAAAATTTTGTCTGTTAATTGGCTTTGGATTCATTGTACTTTTAAAAAATACTCCTTACATTTGAAATAGTTCATTGCACATGGCAAATAAAATAAAGTAAGCTTGATTTTTAAAATGAGTTACAGTCATCGGTGGAGCAGGAAAATACAACCTTCCATTTTAGCTCATGGTTTGATGAGCTTAAATTTATGAGCCCAATAGACATGAACATCTGGTCAGGTTTGCATCCAAATTCTCTCAGCCTGAACTCTTGAGAGGCTTTCAGGGTTTAAAAACCAGGCACTGTGCTGTGTAACTATTATGCTCCAGTATGGATAAGCTGGTATTACAGTATGGATTGACTTTATTTCAGGCTATGCTTTGCACCCGGCCATTTCTTTCCAAAGAGATGCAAAATAGGAATATTGGGACTCATCTAGACTGACAACTAGCATCAATTCAAGAATCTTTATTTAATATCACAACATGTCACAGGTTAAATTTCATGTTTGCACATCCACGCACTTTAAAAAAAAAATAACGACAATAACCTCTTTCTTCTTCTGTCTTTATTATTAATTTAAAAATAAGTCCTATTCATTTTTAAATTAATAACCTCTCTAGAGTATTGATGCTATATTTCTGAGATGCAATGGTGCTATTGTTTGGCTGGACAAGCTCACCCCTGAACATACATCACCCACACCCACACCCACACCCTGAAAGGTTTTCTCCCCCGCCCCCCAGCTCCCTAAACTGTTGTTGGAGTCAATTCAAACAATAATACCATCCTGGAATCAGACCTATGAAAACCTCCAGCAAAAGACAGTTCACCTTTCCCTCTTGTTTTCATAACTGAATTATGTCTGTTTGTGTGCATTCAAGTTGTTTCCAACTTATGGTGTCCCTAAGGAAAACCTATCATGGGGTTTTCTTGGCAAATTTTTTTTAGAGTAGGTTTGTCATTGCCTTCACCTAAAGCTGCGAGCATGTCCAAGGTAACTCAAAGGGTTTCCTTGCCAAACTGGGAATCGAACTCTGGTCCGTAAAGTTAAGCACTCCAATCACTACACCATGCTGGCTCATAGAAAAACTACTATTGCTATAAAGAAGTGTCTCTTGAACAATTGAAATGTACCTTCTTGTAGCTAAAGCCTATTGGATCTAGTCTTTGTTATAGATTGCAGTTTTTGAAGAATGCTTTCCTTTTGTCTTCAGTTTTCTCTTTTCCAGTTCAGCTCAATGAGGAGCAAATTACCCATTGTGCTTAATATACGTCATAGCCAATTTTGCTTGCATTAATTTCAAGCACATGAAGACCTTCACAAGGAACACAGTGAGGCATCCTGTGGGGGGAAAACCCCTGTCATCTGCCATGAGATTTTATACCTTACATAAGAGTGATAAGATCATTGTTTTTTGAAATGCAAGACATTGTCTTTCCACACTATTTCCCCCCACAAACAATAATGTATTTCAAGGGAGTAGGGAATCAATGTCCTTTAGGCAAAACTTTGTATTTTCACAAAAGCAATGTTCTTTGCTGAAAAACAAAACAAAACTGTGTGGGATGGTCACAAAATAATACCAAAATGCAAAACAGCAACAACAACAATGGGGAAAAGTAACATTACAAAAATTCTGGGAACAACATCCAGTGGTAAAAACAACAACAACACATTATCAAATATTTTATTCATGTTTGTGTGAAGGAAGTAAGCAAATATATACATCCCTACCACATGTGCAAATGTTAACATTCATTTTAATATTTGCCAAAATTTTACATATGATAATGCAGTGGTTCTTAAACTTGTTAACCTTGTGACCATTTTTAAATCTACATGTGGACCTCCCCCCACCCCAATTGTTGTTGTTCCATGCTTTCAAGTCATTTCTGATTTATGGTGACCCTAGGGTGACTCTACCATGGGATCCTCTTGGAAAGACTTCTTCAGAGGTTTGCCATTGCCCTTCCCTGTGGCTGAGAGCATGTGACTTGCCTAAGGCCAAATGGGTTTCATGGCTGAAGGGAGATCAGACCCTAGTCTCCAGAACCATAGTTCAACTCTCAAACTACTACACCAGACTGGCTCTCATGAACCATATATGAACTTTCAAAAAGAAAAGCTCTTTTGGAGTAAACTGAAAGCATCATAAGAGGTGATGCTTCAAGACAGCAATATAGAAAATTCATATACAGACCAAGGAAAATATTCTCCATGAACATCACATTAGGCAGTCTGGATCCTAACCTGTCTCAGTCTAATTGTTCACTGGGTTCTCTGCTTGTTAGAGATTAATGTTAAGAATGTTGTTTTATTTAGTGGTGGCTGTTTTATGCCACTTGTGAGGATTATGTGTTCCCAGTGAATTCTGCTCTTGTAAAACATATTTAGAAATGGTTAATCAATTATATAATTGTTCACTTAAAGTCTGACGTCTATATACAGAAGTGTTAATAGACAGAAGAAACCCTTTCCCCCTGTAAACTAATCCATTTTTACCAAATCTCTTCCTTGAATCATTCTGACCCCATTTAACTCACCTCTCCCCCACACACACACACCAGGTAAAATATGTCACGCTAGGGTTGAGGTGTGAATGTGATTTTCAGTATCTCTGCCAGACCTTGAGATACTCTTGAAAATCAGGAAGCATAAGCTGGACAGTTCATGGTGAAGGATTTTATTTTCAGGTGATAAGGAGATGCTATTTACAGAAGCAGGAGAGTTTCAGGATGGAGGTAAACACTCTCTTCCTCCTAAGCAGCTCACAGCAACACAGAGCTAAACTAGAACTCTCTTAATACTGACAAACCAACTGCAACTGCACTCTCCATGACTATAATCTACACTTCTTTACATTAGTCTCAGCCTTATATACTCTTGGCTTATGCAACCTTCCAGTACATGGCATGTTGCATTACATCATTCATGCTAAGCCATACAACTACTGGTGCAGTGTTCAATAAACAAGTAAGTATATGCCACCTCAAGGACATTTATCACCAGATGTCCTGGCATTGTCACAAATCATGACTGTGCAGTTCTGCAGATCTAATTTCCAACCATTATTATTATTATTATTATTATTATTATTATTATTATTTATATCCCGCCTCTCTGTCAAACAATCGGGGTGGCTTACAACAATCAAAGTTCCATACAAATGCAATTAATCCTAAAATACAATCTAAAAATCACCAGAGCCCACCCACCCCTAAAAAAGTATTAAATCGTTTATCCATTAAAACATGTCAAAATAAACATTTCAAGGAAAAATAATAAGACAATAAACTGGAGTAGTAAACAAGCAGGGCAGTAATGAGAGCCCAAAAAAGGAGAGGTAACTAAAACAAACTCTTGAGGCCAGGAAATTCTAGTCAGAAAAGGCCTGCCAGAAGAGATCTGTCTTCACAGCCTTTTTGAAGCTGCTTAAGGTTGTTATCTGACGGATCTCATCCAGCAGGCCATTCCATAGTCTGGGAGCAGTTACTAAAAAGGCCCCCTGGGAGGTTGGAGACAGCCTTGTTTTCATTGGCTGCAACAAATTCCTCCCAGGGGACCGGAGTGTGCGGGGTGGATTGTATGGGAGGAGGCGGTCCCGAAGATAGGTTGGACCCGAACCATTTAAGGCTTTAAAAGTCATAACCAACACCTTATATTGGGCCCGCAAACTGATAGGCAGCCAGTGAAGAGACTTCAGTATTGGTGTTATGTGGTCTCTTCTAGATGTGCCTGAGACCACTGTGGCTGCCATATTCTGCACTAACTGAAGTTTCTGGACCAAGCACGAGGGTAGCCCCATGCAGATCACATTATAGAAGTCCAGATGGGAGGTTACCAGTGGGGGCATGACAGTCTCAAAGTCCCTTACTTCCAGGGGCTGGCATATCAGCCGAAGCTGATAACAGGCGCTCCTGACCGTCGCATTAACCTGATTAGTCATCAAGAGTGACAAATCCAACAGCACCCCCAGACTGTGAACACAGTCCTTCATGGAGATTGTGACCCCGTCCAGGACTGGAGGTTGCAACCCGATTCCCGGTTTCAGGGCCACTACTCTGAGCACCTCCATTTTGTCTGGATTCAGCTTCAATCTGTCTTTCCTCATCCAGTCCATTACTGCCTTAAGACAGTCATTGAGAGGAGAGATGCCATCTGGAGCTGCGGACGATGATTGAGACATTGAGAAATAGATCTGGGTGTCATCAGCATACTGATAACACCCACCCCCATGTCTCTAGAAGATCTCACCCAGCAGCTTCATATATATGTTAAACAGAATCAAGGACAATATGGCACCTTGAGGAACACCACAGCTGAGATCTTTTTTTGCAGAGCAACTGTCACCAAGCAGCACCCTCTGGGATCTGCCCGAGAGAAAGGAATGGATCCACTGTAGCACAGTGCCTCCAATTCCTAATCCACTCAGGTGACCCAAGAAGATGCTATGATCTATCGTATCAAAAGCTGCTGAGAGTTCTAAAAGCACCAACAGGGTCACACTACCCCTGTCGATGCTCAGACGAAGGTCATCGGCCAAGGCAACCATGGCAGTCTCAACTCCAAATCCCATCCCAAAGCCTGTATGAAATGGATCTAGATAATTGGTTTCATCCAAGACACCTTGGAGTTGAAGAGCAACCACCCTCTCGTTCACTTTGCTCAAAAAAGATAGCAAGGACACCGGCCTATAGCTGTTCATATCCAGGGGGTCCAGGGAAGGTTTTTTCAGAAGCGGCTTAACTGCTGCCTCCTTTAAGCAAGATGGAACATGACCTTCCCTGAGGGATGCGTTGATGATGTTCACAAGGAACAACCTCAAGGCACCCCCCCCCCCCCAGATGGCCATCCACGAAGGGCAAGGATCAAGAGGGCAAGTTGTTTTCTTCACACTACCAAGGAGCTTGTCTACATCCTCGGTACTCACAGCTTGAAAATGATCCAGTAAAATTGCATCAGTGGAGCTGCTGGACACCTTGTCTATTGATTCTGTAACAACACTGGCGTCCATGTCGGCTCTTATCTGAGAGATTTTGTCTGCAAAGAAGTTGATAAACGCATCACAGCAGGCCGTTGTTGGGTTAAGTAATGGGTTCTGCGCAGGTGGACCCTGCGTCTGTTCCCTTACCACCCTAAACAACTCTGCTGGATGAGACTCTGCAGACGCAATACGTGCAGAAGAGAACAATTTCTGTGTTGCATGTATTGCCTCTCGATAGGACCAAAGAAAGCTCCTATGACGAATCTTGTCAGATAAGAGCTGAGGTTTCCGCCAGGTACACTCTAGTCATTGTCCAACCCGCTTCACTTTCCTAAGTTCTTCTGTGTACCATGGTTTATGATTTAAAGCAGGTTGGCAGGGATGCTTGGAAGCGATCATGTCAATCGTCTTGGTAAGATCGGTGTTCCATGTTATAACCAAAGCTTTGACAGAATCACCAGCGTTGCCAACCATTAAACCCTCTAAGGCTTTCTGGAATCCAATTGGTTCCATTAGCCTTCGAGGGTGGAGGTCCACCACCCCCGGTGGGGCAGACAGTGGCTCTTAGTTCGGTCTTGACCAGGAAATGATCCGTCCATGATGATGCGGTGGTTTTAATAACCTCCACCCATGGATATTCCTGTTCCGTACTAAAGACTGCATCGTGTGTATGACCCATACAATGAGTGGGCCTGACGACTAATTGGGATAGGTCTATGTTTGTCATGGAACCATGAACTCCCGAGCTGCACCTATTGAATTTGATAGACTGGTCTTGAGTGGAATGTTGAAGTTGCCCAGAACTAAAAGTCTGGGCGACTCCAGCAACAATTCTGAGAACAGCGGTGTCAGCTCAGTTAGGGAGTCTGCTAGACAACGGGGTGGTTAATATACTAGCAGAATCCCCAAACTATCCTTGGTCCTCAGGCTCAGGTACATGCACTTGAAGTGGACTGTGTTCTGGACAGGTATCCTGGTCAAGATAAGGTTGTTCTTATGAACCAGAGCCACTCCACCCCCCAGCCCCCCCAGTGATAAAGAGAGCTGGGTGGGCTAGATGTAAAATTCCTCTGCCCCAGCTGATGCTCACCCGCCACTGCCACCACCGGTGAATGGAAGGTTGGGGCGGGTTAATATAGCTCTGTCTGGCTACTGGCCTTGCTGCCGCAGTGCCTCAGGTGGTAAAGAGAGCTGGGCAGGCTAAATGTAAAAGTCCTCTGCCCCAGGGACTTAAATACTCTAAAGGCATCAGATCTTGTTAGATCTTGGAAGCTAAGTAGGCTCAGTCCCAGTTAGTACCTAGGTGAGAAACCAGCAATGAATAACATGTTCTGTAGACTACTTTTCAGAAGAAGGAATTGGCAAAACCTCTCAGAGTATTCCTTGCCAAAGAAAACCCTTTGAAATTCACGGGGTCACCCTAAATTGGCACGTGACTTGAAGGCACACCCACACACAGTACAAATAAATAAATAAATAAATAAGGAGTTCATTATGTTTAGCCTGGAGAAGAAACAATTAAGAGGCAATATAAGAGTGACCTCTAAATAAATGAATGGTTTTCACAAGGATGAGGAAAGAAATTTGTTGCTGCAGAGTAGTGGACCAAAACAATTATAATTCAAAATAACTAATTAAATAAATAAATTTAATTGTTTAATTAGAAATAAATAAATTAAGTGGATTTTAATTAAAGATAAGGAAGGAACTCTTGAAGGTACAAAGGAATGGACTCCCGTTTGCTGGAAGCTTTTAAAGTCAAGTTCAAATCACCACCTATCAGGTATGCTATAAGAGTGGAGTTCTTGCATCTGTATCCATTTGAACTGGATGAGGAGGGATGTGAATTTCTTTTCCATTTGATTGTTATAGAAATTCAGAAAAAATTGCAGTTTTCATGAAAAAGTAGCTTTTTAAAAAAAGCAAAGTTAGAGAAACTGAAGCTGACTCTTTCTACTGATGGAGGAGAATGTGGAGTGCTTCGGCTTTCTGATCACCTTTAATAGTTACATAATATTGTAGAATTATATCTACACACACACATTACATGACAAAACACATGACAAGCACATACAACATGGCTGTCTGCATGGTAGAAATAGTGTAACTATTGCATTTAGCTGAAGAAAATTCAGAAGACATCTTTTCACTTCAATTTTTCAAGAATTTGACATTTCTTCATGTTTATAGAAAAAAGTTGAGGCTTTTTAAAAAGAATCTTAATGTGGAAGGAGGGAAGGAAGGAAGGAAGGGGAGGAGGAGGTTGACAGTACCAAATAGGGTTGTCAGGCCAGAATATTTCAGGGCCAAATCCTGATAGCTAAGGATTCCCTCTATTGATGTCATTTATCATGGCACATTAAGCATCACCTATTGATAGATTAGACTTAGGGTTACCATAAGTGTAAACAGCTTGAAGGCATACAACAACAACAATTTCTCAGAGCATGTAGTCCTTCAGGGCCCTTTCACATTGCATAGTTATGATTCAGTTTTAGCTGCCATGGTTTCATCCTATGGAATCTTGCAATTTGCAGTTTGCAGAAGGGTACTTGGAATTCTCAGTCAGAGAATTCTAGTGCCTCACCAGAATACTAAGCCCAGGATTCCATAGGATGCAGTTGGGGTGGAATCATGGTGCTATAACTGTATAATGTGAAAAGTCCCATGTCTAATGAATAAGAAAATATTTATCAGGTTGAACCATCCATTTCCCAAGCTCTGCACTGTACAAGAAAAAGCACAATTTTTCCAGCTCTGTCTTGAACTCCTTTGCATGCACTGCTTTTAAGAATACATGATTTTTTTTAGTCCAGCCAAAGAAATCATTCCAAGCTCTGCTTTTAACAGTAAGGTCTACAGTACCTGCTTCTAAACCACTTTGTAACAGGAGGGGGCCAAAAGCACATATAGGTAATTTTCAAGACAATACTCTTGCCCTGAAATATCTCCCCATCCTGCTGAAAAGTACAGAAGAGGGGCCAGGTCCTGAGATCTGGGAACCCTAATTGAAAATCCACTAATGTACAGTATAGGAGAGAGACATCATGGTGTAATAGTTTGAGCATTGGACTACAACTCTGGAGACCAGGGTTTGTATCTCAGCTTGGACATGGAAACCTACTGGGTGACCTTGAGAAAGTTAAACATTCTCAACCTCAGAAAACCCTGTGATAGGTTCACCTTAGGGTCACCATAAGGCACACAACAGGAGCAGCAGCAGCAACAACAACAACAAAATAGGAAAAACTCATCAACTGTGGTGCTAAATCAGTGATAGTAACATCACACTTTCAGTGGATCAGGGCCACGGCAACTACATGCTGCAGCCCCAATCATCCTTTTTGTCTCCCCCCCAAAAGAGTGGCAAAATGCCGCTCCTTTTGGGGGTGATAAAAGGCCGCCCTTAGAGCTGCCACTGCAGCTCTTTTGCACCCTTTTGGTGCAGCGTGTATGCACGCTGTGCCAGGAGGATATCCGGAGGCCACATGCCATGCGGATGGGTGTGTGGTGTTGGGGTGGCATTGGGGTGGAGTTTTGGGGAGGCCGACATGTGGTTGCCCCACCCCAACTCCACCCCCAGGCTGGCCTATAGTGCCGGTCTGCATCAGCCCTAAGTCTTTGCATTTTAGGATCTTTTCTAGTTCTTTCATAGCCACCCTCCCCATTCTTTATCTTCTCTGGATATAACAACTGGATATTCCTCTTATAGTTCTAGAGAGATCTGCATGATAACAGATGTACTCAGAAATAAGGTACATTTCCTAAGAGCTAGAAAGCTGTAGGCAAAGAATTGGCTGTTTAGTTCCAATCAAATTGTGAAAGTTTGCTTCCTATGATTTCATTTCCTCAGGGTCTCATTTTCCTCTAAATATTTTTCTTCTTCTTTATGAGTCCCTTTGACATATTTTTGCTTCAGTTCCTGGACTCTTCTGTCTTCTTGTTAATACCTCTTTCCCCCTACATATTCTACACCATTTCTTTGTTGTCTTCTTTGTGGCCTTCAAGTGCTTTAACTTGGGGCATGCTGTCTTTTTATTTTCATCACTCATGGAGACAACATTTTTAGTTGGCAGTCTGCATCAGAAAGCTGTTCCTGCTCAAAAAGCTTGGGCTAATTTTAAAATGGGTTAAAATAGCCTTCCATTTCTCGAGGTGCCTTTGTCTTCCACCATGCTATGTCTGGGGGATCTGCTCCTTTGGAGGACACAGTTGAGGAGTAAATTGGATGATTTGGGGAAGGGTGTAGTTGACAATCACCATACTTAAATTTATGGATGATTTGAAGAGCTGAAACCCTGTATCTCCCCATATAAGCTGCCTGAGGTTGCATCCATGCTGCAGAAATAATCTGGTTTGACATCACATTAACTGCCATGGTTCAATGCTATGAAATTCTGAGGATTCTGGAAACTGTAGTTTGCTGTGGCACCAGAGCAGAGCTGGTGTTGCATAACAGTTTGAGTATTGGATTATGACTCTGGAGCCCAGAGTTCAATTCCCTGCTTGGCCATGAAATCCACCGGGTGACCTTGGGCAATTCACATGCTCTCAGCCTCAAGGGAAGGGAATGGCAAACCTCTCAACCAATTTTGCCAAGAAAACACCATGATAGGATCACCAGAAGAAATAGGAAATGACTTGAAAGCACCCACCACCAACAATAAAATATTACTGCCAACAATACAGCCACTGCCACCAAAGTTCTTGTCCTCAACCAAATTCAAGATTTAATTCTATTTAAATTCATTCTTCATTCATTCAGCAACTCAGTGGCTGTGGTGCCATTTGAGCCATGTGGAGGACTGGCGGAGGACCAAGCCTCCTGTAACATCGCCTCCCAAGGCGGCCTAAGGACACCCATGGCAGCTGTGAAGCCAGGGAGAATTCAGGAGGACTTAAAACCCCTCCCAGGAAGACCTTGTCCCAGCAACTCAGCGGCTGTGGTGCCATTTGAGCTGTGTGGAGGACTGGCGGAGGACCAAGCCTCCTGTAACATCACCTCCCAAGGCGGCCTAAGGACACCCATGGCAGCTGTGAAGCCAGAGAGAATTCAGGAGGACTTAAAACCCGTCCCAGGAAGATCTTGTGCCAGCAACTCAGCGGCTGTGGTGCCATTTAAGCTGTGTGGAGGACTGGCAGAGGACCAAGCCTCCTGTAACATCGCCTCCCAAGGAGGCCCAAGGACACCCATGGCAGCTGTGAAGCCAGGGAGAATTCAGGAGGACTTAAAACCCCTCCCAGGAAGACCTTGTCCCAGCAACTCAGCGGCTGTGGTACCATTTGAGCAGTGTGGAGGGCTGGCAGAGGACCAAGCCTCCTGTAACATCGCCTCCCAAGGAGGCCCAAGGACACCCACGGCAGCTGTGAAGCCAGGGAGAATTCAGGAGGACTTAACCCCCCCCGGAAGACATTGTCCCAGCAACTCAGCAGCTGTGGTGCCATTTGAGCCGTGTGGAGGACTGGCGGAGGACCAAGCCTACTGTAACATTGCCTCCCAAGGCGGCCCAAGGACATCCACGGCAGCTGTGAACCCAGGGAGAATTCAGGAGGACTTAAAACCCCTCCCAGGAAGACCTTGTCCTAGTCACTCAGCAGCTGTGGTGCCATTTGAGCCATGTGGAGGACTGGCGGAGGACCAAGCCTCCTGTGACATCGCCTCCCAAGGAGGCCCAAGGACACCCACAGCAGCTGTGAAGCCAGGGCTACTGACTCCTGAAATATTACCTCCTAGGCGGGATGGCACGGAACTGCTAGGGGGACTATCTTCCCCCACAGCCCTTCCCCCATCTATGAAGCTGCTGCTTTAGAAGGGACTGGAATCAGTTGGCCACTCATCTCCTGCTCCACTTAGCGGAGCTGATTATAGTCTGGGAGCGGATATTCAGGTAGTGTGGGGGCAGGGAAGGTATGGAGGCAACAGAGTTAACAAATGTTACAAAAGAAGGAGGGATTGATGCTTAATATCTATCCCCCTTCAGTTGGCTCTGTTTCCCAAGATAACTTGGAGAGCGTGCCAACCATTCCACCGACCCTCAACTTGTTCCTCTGTAATGCCAGGTCGGTCAAAAATAAGACCCATATCATCCACGATCTTTTGGTGGATGAAATGGCTGACCTGGCATGCTTCACTGAGAACTGGCTGGGGGATGCCAGTGCTGCGACATGGGTTCAGGCCCTCCCAGCAGGGTACTCAGTCAGTGAGCAGGTGAGGGAAAGTGGGCGGAGGGGGGCGGCGGCATAGCCTTGGTCCACAGGAATACCTTAACCCTGATCAGAAAGCCTATCCAGAAAACAACCTATATTGAGTGTATGTACCTTAGCCTGAAGGCCAGGGATAGCTTAGGGCAGGGGTAGGCAACCTTTCCCCTTTAAGGGCCGAGGGACTTCAGCTCCCAGAATCCCAGGAGCTATTGGCCAACATGGGACTATTGGCCAACATGGCTGAGGCTTCTGGGAGCTGAAGTCCCTCGGCCCTTAAAGGGGAAAGGTTGCCTACCCCTGGCTTAGGGATTCTGTTGGTAAACCAGCCACCCCGTTGCCTAACAGACTCCCTAACCGAGCTGACCGCCCTGGTTTCGGAGTTGTTGTTGGAATCGCCTAGACTTCTGGTTTTGGGCGATTTCAATATCCCACTCGAAACCAGTTTAAAAGATCTAACTGGCGTGGCTCGGGAGTTCATGGATACCATGACAAACATGGGCCTATCCCAGTTGGTCGACAGGCCCACACATTGTGCTGGTCATACCCTCGATGCGGTCTTTAGTATGGAGCAGGAATATCTGTGGGCGGAGGTCAAAGAAACCTCCGCATTGTCATGGACGGATCATTTTCTGATCAAGGCGGAACTAAAGGCTACTGTTCGCCCTCCCGGGGGTGGCGGACCCATTAGAATGGTCCACCCTCGAAGGCTAATGGAATCCATTGGTTTCCAGAAATCTTTAGAGGGTTTAATGGTTGGTAATGCCAGTGATTCTGTTGAAGCCTTGGTGAATACTTGGAACATCAACCTCACCAGGGCTATTGACACAATGGCTCCCAAGCGTCCTTTCCAACCCGCTTCGAACCATAAGCCCTGGTACTCAGAGGAGCTTAGAAGGATGAAGTGGGTTGGACAACGACTAGAGCGTGAATGGCGAAGGACTCGTCTCTTATCCGACAGAACTCGCCTTAGGAATCATCTTGATTCTTATAGGGAGGCTTTACATGCAGCGCAGAAATCTTTCTGTTCTGCACATATTGCGTCTTCAGAGTGTCACCCGGCAGAGCTGTTTACGGTAGTGGGGGAGCTGACGAAGGTTTCCCCTGCGCCAACCCCCCTACTTAACCCAACAACAGCCTGCTGTGAGGCATTTAATACCTACTTTGCAGATAAAATCTCCCGGATAAGAGCCGACTTGGACGCCAATGTTTTGGCAGAGTCCATAGACGAGGCTCCCAGCAACTCCGTTGATGGCATTTTACTGGATCAATTCCAATCTGTGAGTACCGATGATGTGGACAAGCTGCTTGGAAGGGTGAGGAAGACGACTTGCCCCCTCGATCCATGTCCATCTTGGCTGGTTGTCTGGGGGGGGGGGGACGCATTGAAAGTGTTCCTCCGGGACACAATCAACGCATCTTTCAGGGAGGGTAGTATTCCATCTTGTCTAAAGGAAGCGGCAGTTAAGACACTCCTAAAAAAACCCTTCCCTGGACCCCCTGGATAGAAACAATTATAGACCAGTCTCCTTGCTTCCTTTTTTAAGCAAGGTGATCGAGAGGGCAGTTGCTTCCCAACTCCAGGCAGTCTTGGATGAAACCGATTATCTTGATCCATTTCAAACTGGCTTCAGGACAGGATTTGAAGTTGAGACTGCCATGGTTGCTCTGACCGATGACCTCCGCCTGGGTATCGACAGGGGTAGTGTGACCCTGCTGGTGCTCTTGGATCTCTCATCGGCTTTTGACACTATAGATGATGCCATCCTCTCGGATCGCCTGAGAGAGTTAGGAATTGGAGGCACTGCTTTGCAGTGGTTCCGTTCCTTCCTCTCGGGCAGATCCCAGAGGGTGAGGCTCGGGGACAGTTGCTCGTCTAAAATTGAGCTTAATTGTGGCATCCCTCAGGGCACCATCCTGTCCCCGATGTTATTTAACATTTATATGAAGTCGCTGGGTGAGATCATTCGGAGGCATGGAGCTCGGTGTCCTCAGTACACTGACGACACCCAGATATATCTCTCCATGACCAAATCATCGGCTCAGACCTCAGATGGTGTCTCTCCTCTCAATGACTGTCTCAGAGCGGTAATGGATTGGATGAGGAAAAACAGATTGAAGTTGAATCCAGACAAAACGGAGGTACTGACAGTTACAGGCCCGAAACCAGATTTGGGTATACAGTCTCCAGTCCTGGATAGAGTCACACTCTCCTCCAATGACTGTGTTCGCAGTTTGGGGGTACTCCTAGATTCATTGCTTCACATGACTAGTCAGGTGAATGCGGTAGTCAGGAGTGCCTGTTATCAGCTTCGACTGATACGCCAACTGTGCCCTTTTCTGGATATGAGGGACTTGGAAACCATGGTACATGTTCTGGTAACCTCACGTCTGGACTACTGCAACGCACGCTACATGGGGCTACCCTTGTGCCTAACCTGGAAACTCCAATTGGTGCAAAATATGGCAGCCAGGTTAATTACAGGAACATCTAGGAGGGAGCACATAACACCAGTGCTTAAATCCCTCCACTGGCTGCCAATTAGTTTCTGGGCGCAGTACAAGGTGTTGGTTTTAACCTTTAAAGCCCTACATGGCTTGGGTCCATCTTATCTTAGGGACCGCCTCTCCCCATATGGGGAGAGGCGGTCCCTAAGATAAGATGGACCCAAGCCATGTAGGGCTTTAAAGGTTAAAACCAACACCTTGTACTGCGCCTTGTACTGTCCCCCGCACCCTTCAGTCCTCTGGGAGGAACCTGCTACAGCCAATAAAAACTAGGCTGTCTCAGACTTCCCAGAGGGCCTTTTCTGCAACCGCTCCCAGGATATGGAATGGCCTGTTGGATGAGATCCGTCTTATTACCACGCTTACTGCCTTTAAAAAGGCCGTGAAGACGGATCTCTTCTGGCAGGCCTTCCCGGAATAACATCTGACCTAGGGAGATGAGCTTTCAGCTTTCATTTTTATCCTGTCCTTATTGTGCTTGATTTTTTATTGATTAATTGTTTTATTGCATTATAGCATTTTAATCCTTTTCTAGTTTAATCCTGTTTTAAGGGGTTGGGAGGGTTGGATTGGGGGCTGAGGGAATGTTTTAATTTTGTCTGTTTTAAATGCTGTAACCTGCCTCGATTGTTGGGCAGAGGGGCGGGCTATAAATAATAATAATAATAATAATAATAATAATAATAATTTATTTGAACATTCTGACAATTTTGGTCCCTACACATGTCAAGGTATGTAAATATTCCATACTCTGACAAAATTTTAACTAATTGGTGGGTTAAGGACTCACTCCTGTAATTTCTACATATTAGTAGCAAATTGAGTGTAATAATAATAATAATAATAATAATAATAATAGGTTTTATTTCTAGCCTGCCCCTCTGCTCGGCAACTGGGGTGGGTTACAACATATTTAAAACAAAAACAGTTTAAAAACATTCCCTCCACCCAACTATAACCCTCCCACCCCATTAAAGCCGGATTAAACTAATTAAAGAGCTAAAATAAAAATAATACAGTAACAAGAATAAAAACATCAAGGGCAAGCATGCAGTAGTAGGAAAAGGGAATGGATAGTGACCATCTCCAGCTGAGTGTAGATTCTTTTGCAGCCAAAATGGCATAATTCACATACAAAAAACAAATAAATCACAACCGTTTGCAGACTTGAACCAATGAGATCTCAGTGTGTGTAACAAGCATAGGATATCAAGTACCAATTCTCATCTCGTCTTGGAAGCTAAGCAAGGTCAGCCTAGGTCAGTAATTGAATGGGAGACCATCAATGAATACCATGTACTGTATGATATATTTCAGAGGAAAGAACTGGTAAAACCAACTGTGAGTATTCTTTGCCTAAGAAAATCCCATGAAATTTATGGGGTTCCCAGTCGACAGCTTGCACGATGTCATAAAAAGAGGGAATAATGTTACAGGCCAGTGAATATTGTGTTGCCAGCCTGTCAGTCTGTTGATTAACATATTTACTTCCTGACCTTTATCTTAGGATACATTTTTTTTTTAGCTAAAATGGAAGTAGCTTTATTATTTGAAATACATTTTGAAGAACCTGATGAGATGCACAGATACTTAGTTTTTCAGATCACTTTTATAATTGGGATCTTTTGGACTATCCATGTTTCATGAAACATGTTTCGTGAAAAAATACCCCACCAACCATTAAATCAGGGGGTGAGGGTTTTTTTTAGCCTACCAGTTGTTGTTGGACTGCAACTCCCAGTCTACTGACGATGCTGGTTAAGACTGCTGGAAGCAGTAGTTTAAGAATATCTGGAGGGTTCCACAATTCCCAACTTTGTTTTAAACCTGTCCATGAGGCATCATATGCACAACAGTGTGTGTGTGTGTGTGTGTGTGTGTGAGAGAGAGAGAGAGAGCTAGCAGATATTTTAGATACCTAGCAATTAAGCACAGATATACTATAATTTGATTTGAAGACATTTCATAAAGCACTTTCTTTAAGAAAAAATCCAGCACCATATGAATATTTCCATCCTTTCTGGTGACTTTGTAATGAGTCAGACTCATTAAATTATTGATGCTAGTCTAGCTTTTCTGCACTTGCAGCTGCTTGGAGCTTGATAAGATCAGATTCAGACATAATTCACCAAAATAACACCATGGGCAATGCAAACTCATGGAAAATCTTCATGGTTTGAGCTTTCGTTTTGCAGAGGAGCATTGAGATTCACTGAACGATCTAATTTAATGTGTCAGAGATGAGAATTTTGTTAATATTATTCACAAGGAACATCAATTCCATGTAGTCCTTGATCAAATCATTACATTTCATCAAGCCTGTAGCAGCACTGGGTATGGATGAAGCAGTGGCAAACATTCAAACATTAATAGCCTTGGGTCCAGAATCGAGCTTGGAAATGTTATGTTTTGGAATATAGCCATCACAAATATTAACTTTACTTATTTATGCCCTGACTTCCCCCCCAAAACTGGGATTCAAGCATGTCTACTAATCATGTTAGTCAGCAGGATGCTAGGAACTGCAATTTTAAAAAGTAACTTTTAAAAGCTTTGGTCCACATGTGTAGATATCTGGCATCCGTAGGATCAAATACCATCTTTTCTGTCAATCAAGGAGGTGCAGGATGAATCTCATGTCTTGAGGTTTCAGTATCCTGTCATCCTGTTTCCAACTGCCCTGGCCTTGTCTTAAATAAAGCAAGTTGCAGCATTTTCCATCTAAATTTTTTATGAATCCCTCAAGCATCATTCTGTCTTACTGGGAAAAATTAAAATGGTGCCACCCAGCATCATTGTTGCCTGTCATTCCTGCCAGATAAGTCTGCCAGGGTTCACTAATAGGAAGGAGGACCCAACAGTGGGCACTCTCCCACTTTCAAAATGGTAAAAGTAAAAATAAAAACAAACAAATAAGGGAAATGATAAGCATTTTAAAAATCTCTCTTTCTAAGATGGAATCCTCAACTTCTTTTTAAATTCTTGCACATACACTCAATGTTTCCATAATCCAAATCATCTACTTTTACTCTACCTCCCCTGTTTTTAGTCTGTGTTCCAAAAACAGTGTGATGAAGTTGTTTGAGCATTGAACTATGGAGAGCAAGGTTCTAATTCCTACTCAGCTATGAAAGCCTACTGGATGACCTTGGGAAAATCATAGTGTCTCAGCCTCAAAGGGAGGCAATAGCAAACACACTCTGAAGAAAACCTTGTGATATGTTCACCTTAGGGCAGGGGTCAGCAACTTTTTTTTGCCGCGGGCCGGGAGGGGGAGAAATGGCACTGGGGGCCGCATGTGCATGGCACTGGCGCCATTGGGCCTTCTGAAATGGCACCCTGCATCACATGTGCATGCGCACGATGTGGGACACCATTTTGGAAGGCTGAACTGCACCAATGCTGTTGGGCCTTCCAAAATGGCGCTCTGTGTCGCACGCGCATGCGAATTTGCACTGCGCTATTGCCGTTGGGCCTTCCGAAATGGCGCCCCGCATTGTGCGCATGCGCGTGTGACGCAGAGGGCCATTTTGGAAGGCCCAATGGCACCGGCGCCGTGCACATGCACACAACGCTGGCACCGTTGGGTGGTCCAAAATGGCTCCAGCCATAGTGCACATGTGTGCGCAAGTGCGGGTGCCATTTTGGACGCCAAAATGGTGCCCGCGCTTGCTTGCAGCACGGCGGCGGCGCACACATAGCGGCGGCAGTGGTGGCAGTGGCAGCGGCAGCAGGCCAGTCCCAAGGCCTCGGCGGGCCAGACCCAGCCCATGGGCCATAGGTTGCCAACCCCTACCTTAGGGTTTCCATAAACAACTTGAAGCACACAACCCACAAAACACACTTCTTTATAGTGCTATCACTAGGGTTGGTGTCATCCCAGTGTAGCTCATGGTGTAACCTACATGGCCTCACCCCTCACCAGCCAGAAGGTGGGGGTATCTGTTGTGGGAATTGGGAGCTCACAGGGATGTGCATGATGCCACACAGTCATTGCTGCAAATGCTCAGATTTTCCACATGCAAGAATGCTTATCAGGCAACAGAGAAGGCACTCCCTGCAAAAAATCCCCTCCCTCCATTCTTGATTTGCTGAAGCACCAATACTCACTGGGTGCCACCCTTGGGGACACTTGGCCCTGTCATCCCTGCATGGCTAGAACCATTTGTGTGACCATTCTAGGAGCACTGCCCTCACTTTAAATCAGCATTGTTTGCCACCAACGAATCAGAACTGCTGGACATTTGGCATAACTGCCTCTCAAATAAAGAATTTCTGACTTCCTAGTTGCAAGTTGTAACTTTTAAGTGGCAGTTGGTCAGTGGTTAAGACTCAATGACATTTACTGGTTCTCTAATTAGAATGGTGTCTGGGTTATAATACTTGCAAATGTGACCTTCCCTTGTGTGGGCTGTTTCTTTTCTTCTTCTCTTATCTAGCATGTTTAGTCAAATGTCACTAAAACTCTAAGACAGTATTTTCTCCTCCATGTCACAACTTTTAATTATGTTGTTCCACAGGATGTGCCTAATTTGTTCTGTTACCGTGACCTTTCCAAGACAAGCAACTTCACTATACAAAGTATAAAGTTTGCCATTGTTACTACTCATTGGTTCTGATACTGACCAGTAAATTATGGCTGAGATCCTACATTGTGCTTGTATATCTAAATTTGCACACATATAGTTTAAGTGGTGGTTGTACTATTTGAATCTTATTGTGTACCCCAATGAACAACAATCCACATAACAGCTCATGTGTATATAAACTAAGTTCTGTAAGTATAAATATTTCACATGCAGTTATGAATATGTGGGTGGTGCAGAACTATGTTAGTGCCTTCAATGTATCATGCAATTCACTGTTTTTCCAGACAAAGCCATTTCTCATTCCCAATTATACAATGAGGCAATAAGTAAGTACTGGTTGTACAATTGGGAATGAGGAATGTCTGTTTCTGGAAAAAACAGTGAATTATGTGATCCACTGAAGGCACTAACAAATAATTCTGCACCATCTACATATGCCTAACTGTATGGGAAATAGTTAAACTTACAGAACTTGGTTTACATCAACATGAGCTGAATATGGCCACCGGGCAATAGCTAAACCACATGCATAAGGGAACTTACACAAGTCTATGACACCCAACTTGTGGCATGTCAATGACATCCAACTTGTGTCCTCACTCCTAACTTTAGTCACCACTGTGCATTCTTGAACTATTTTTCAGTAAGATATTGCTTTGGGCTTTTTCACTACATTAATGATATATATTAGGGATGACAAATTGGTGGTTTTTGGGTTGTTTTGTTTTGTTTTTGGCAGCCAGGCCTGTTCAAGTAGAAGATAGCACACTGATAAGAATCATCTGCATTCTAGAGATGGCTGGATCTGTCAAGGTAAATCTCATGAAATGCTCAACTCATTTTGTCTTCTTTGTATAGGAGCTCCCACCCCCTATATGTATTTTTGTATGTATTTTTCAAATGAATGCATCTGGCGTGTGTTTCTTTCCCCAGATATAGACATGTTTGTATGAATGCATCTGCTGGCTAAAGCAGAAGTGATTTTTTTTCTCTCTCCTAGGTCTTAAAATACTTTGCATAGGCTTGGGGGTACTACGCACCTTGACTTCTAAGGACAATGGAAATTTGCTGTTCTACCTTAGGCAGCATAATGTCTGGGGTTGGCCCTGTTTTCTAGCTGGCAGAAGAAGACATTCAAATTGTTATTTTATGTAAAAAGCTACCCCTATGCAACAACTATCCCTATGCAACAGAAAGTTAATTCATTTATATCAAAAAAGCAAAGAATTTAAATTTTGTTTATGAGCCAGCAGGGTAGATGTTTAGTGATGCTGGGGGGGGGGGGGATAAAGTAAAATAAAAGAGATGCTTTCACATATATTTGGCTAAATATTTGAATATGTTTATGTCAGAGATGTATCTCTTTTTGCGGCAATATGAAGTACTGCATTATAAAAATGAAATACAAAGCCCTATACTTGTACATATTATGAGGCTATGATTTTGTCACAGTGTTCTAATGACAAGAAAAAAAAAAAACACATATGCACTTCTTATGGTTTATGTTACTACCTGGAACCTTTTAGGCATTCTTGGGATTAAAAAAGATTACTTCCATAACTCTTGGGTAGACATATAAATAGCGGAATATGTTTTAAGCCTTTGAACATGCTTTTTGAAAATAATTATCAGAAATCTGAACAACATGGTGGGATGAAAGGCTTAAAATAGACAAAAAAAATTAGGCAGAAAAGATAACAACTAAAATGTTAAGGTGGGCATTGTAAAAGAAAAGGGCTGAGATCCTAAGCTGTGTCTTATTAATGTCTATTATTACCCAATGGTTGTGCTACACCATGCTTCTGCTGAATATCAAACCACTGTATATCTGCTAGTGTGTCTGTTTATTGTCCCATTCAGCAACAGGGAACAAAATGGCTGTTTCTGCAATCACAGTAAAGAAAATGACACACTGAGGGCAATGAGGAATAATTACACACGATCAAGAATACAGAAACATAGCCAAGTTAGTCTGGAAGACCAGTATGCAATAGAATCTTGAAGCATCTTTGAGACTAACTGTGCAAAAGAAGTTGTAGCATGAGCTTTGGTAGACTTGAGGCCTAAGCAGACTGCCAGAAATAGTGCACATTAAATTGAGGCACTGTCCTGGCTCAGTGCTAGGGAGTCATGGGAACTGTATTTTTTTCTGGGACATTGAGCCTTCTCTGTCAGAGAGCTCTGGTGCCACAATAAATTACAGTTCCCATGATTCCCTAGCACTGAGCCAGGGCAGTGCCTCAATTTAATGTGCACTATTTCTGGCAGTCTGCTTAGGCTTTGGGTCTACTTCTTCTGATGCATGGAGGAACTAGATCAGTGGTGGCAAACCTATGGCATGCATGCCCTCTGTGCATGCAGAGCTCTCTCTGTGGGCATGTGCACCATCCGTTACTTCAAAAGGAGTACAATAGGAGTGCAAACCTGCTCCTCTTCTTCCCCTTAACTGCCTCTCCAGAGACAGCTGAAGGGACAGTAGGGTGGGAGAAGAGGAGGAAGAGGTGTGCGCTGGCTTTTCCTTTTCCCCCATGCTCCCATCCTTTCAAATGTCCCTGGGGAGGGAGTTAAAGGGGTGGGAGGGTAGGGGAAGATGAAGAGCCAGAATGAACCTGTTCCTCCTCTTCCCCCACCTTCCTATCCCTTCAACTGCTAGCTTGAGGCTGAGAGAGTATGCCTTGGTTTTTTCCCCCCTGGAAGTCCCCCCCCCAGAAGGCAGAAGTCCCACCCCCAGATTCCCCCCCTGCACTGGGTGACAACTGGTGTGGGAACATCACTGAATTTGGGTCCTCAGTGTCTAAAAGGTTCACCATCACTGAACTAGACCAAGCTCATGCTACAGCTTCTTTTGCACAGTTGGTCTTAAAGGTGCTGCAAGATTTATTTGCATACCATCCAAGGATGTGCAACAACATGGCGAGAATGGTGTTGTTTAATCCCAACTTCACCACACCAATTCAATCAATTATGTAATAACAAGTTAACACATAAATAAACCCAATGGATTCAATGGGTTTATTCAAGTCGGGTGTAACAGCAGGATCTAGATCCATTTGAAATGGTTGCTCTTGCTGTGTACCTTCAAGTCACTTCTAACTTATGGTGAACCTAAGTTGAACTCATCACGGGGTTTTCTCAGCAAGAGAAATATATTGGAAGATAAGAACAGAATTCAATAGGACCTAGATAAATTAGAAAATTGGGAAGAAATCAGTATAGTGAAATTCAGCAGAGAGAAATACAAAATTCTATCTGTAGTCCACAAAAACCAAAAAATGGGAGATATTTGGCTCAGCAGTGCTACATGTGAATTCGACCTTGGGATTATTATAGATCACATATTGAACATGAGCCTGTAGTGTGATGTTGCAGCAAAAAAGGTGAAAGATATTTTAGTCTGCATTAATAGAAGCATAATTTCCAAGTCAAGAGAAGTAATAGTTTCACTACATTCTGTGCTGGTCAGGCCATATCTAAAGTGTTGCACTCAGTTCTGGGTGACTCACTTTAAGAAGGAGATCAAAATGTTGAAGCAGGTTCAGGGAAAGTCAACAAGGATGATAATATATATGGAAAGCAAAACACATGAAGAAAGGTTGAAGAAGCTGGGCTTATTCAGCTTGGTGGAGATAAGACTGAGGGGATGACATGATGCCACTCCTTCAGTATCTGAAAAACTTTCACAGAGAAGAAAAGGAAGGTCTGCCCCAGAGAGTACGACTATGTCTAAAGCTTTAAGTTACAAAAGAGTATTAGACATTACAAGGAATTTTTTTGATAGTAAGAGTGGTTCAGCAATGGAACTAATTGCCTAGAATGGTAGTGGGTTTGGACATACCTGCTGGGAATGCTTTAGTTGGAGATCCTGCATTTAGCAGGGGGTTAGACTCAGTTCATGAGGGTCCTTCCAACTCTAGGATGCTGTGAATATATGATTCTATGGTTCTAAGAAAGCCACAGCATTGAGCTTGCAAGACAAAAGCAGGGCTGTTGATGACTGGGGCTCTTGGGAGTCTCTCATTCATAAGGTTACCATAAATCAAAACCAAATAGCCAAAACAAAGTATCTTTACAAGATGAAAAGCAAGTCCAGAAGGGGGAAAAATAGATGGCATCTCTAGTGTGGCATTACAAACCTGGTGGAACATGCAGAAATTCAAAGGCACACTTTAAAAGCTGAGCAATCATAGGTCCAAAACACATTCCAGAAATAATCCAGTTTAAGACAGCTTTAACTGCCCCGGCTCAATGCTAGGGAATTCTGGGAACTGTAATTTTGTGAGACATTTAGCCTTGTTTATCAAAGAGTTCTGGTGCCACAATAAACTACAATTCAAAGGATTTCCTAGCACTGAGACAAGGCAGTTAAAGCGGTCTCAAACTGGATTATTTCTGCAGTGTGTTTTGGACAATAGTTGCCTGCTTCAAAATCTTTACTTAAATTAGTATGTCTTTATATACATATATATATATATATATATATACACACACACACACACTCAATATATATTCAATTTTGCTTTGTCCAACACTCATTCTTTTAAGAGTTCTTTCCATCAACATTATGAAGAAATCTGTCACTTTTGGAAACTTAAGATGGGCAGGCTTTTTATATTTGTAACTTTTTTACTTTCTACAGCGCTGTGTATAATTACAGCGCTCTAGAAATAAAGTTTAATAATGATAATAATAATAATAATAAGATAAAGAAAGAAAGACTCACCCATTCCTAGTGTAAACTGACACACACATTGCAAACAAGAAAACAGTTAAACTTGTGATCAGATATTTAGTGGTTACCTGGAATGCTGATAATTGTAATTCCAGCCTGGTTAAAATTTTAAATTTTTGAAGGAATTATCATAACCAAAATATGGGCATTTCTTCTAAAACGTTGGTAATTTTTGAATAATGCAAAATAAGAAACAAAATGCATGTGATGGCTTGCAACTAGTGAGTGCTGAGCATTTGCAATGATGGGGGGGGGGGAGGGAGAGAAGATAAAAGAATTGACTTTCTATAATAATCTAGACCCGCCTACTTGGGATACCTACGTTGTACTCAGCTTTTCTACTGTTTTAAACTGCTGTTCTTTTGCTCTGAAACATACTCCCCTCTAATGCTTGGTATTTGAATAATATTCTATGCTGTGGTTTAGTGTCTGCTAAATATTTTACAACATTCTGTTCACTCTGGTGCACATTGTTAAGACCTTTCTGTGGCTTACTCTGTCCCCTAGGAATCCCACAAATTAATCACTGGATGTGTTGTCAGCACTGCAGGAGATGCTTGTAAACAGCTTTCGCTAACACTTAATTAAACTAACCTTTTACTTGTGAAGGTTGAAATTCATTCCAATCCATGGGATTGACACTGCAGAACACTCAACCCTGTTTATCCCAGGGATTTCTATAGATCCCTTATTCTTAGCACTGGGCATCCTAGAAGGTATCCAGTTCCATGCCCTGAACTGGCAAATATAGATCTGCTAGCATTTAACTTGGAAAGGAGATTATTTAAATTCTCCAGCTATAACTGCTTCTGGAATTTAATTCATGTGATCTTCAATATGAACTGACTGAGTCTGTATATCCCACACTCATGTGTGACTCTGACCAGAGTATTTGGTGGCTTCAGTACCAGTAAGGTATGGAATCTACACCAGGTTTTATTCAGCTTAAAGACGCTACCCCCAAAATAGGCTCAGCACTTTAGGTAAATCCTTTACAGCTGCTCTAAAACTTGGTGCATGTCACTGGTGGACACATCAGGCACCAATTTTTCAGCTATTACTTCTGTGTTGCCTTTCACACTTCTCAAATGTTTTGAGGTATTTCTTCCTGGGGGGGGGGGGGAGGGAATCAATCATCCACTTAAACATTATATTATGAGACAACAATGGAGATATCGTTTGGGAGCTCCTGGGGGTGGTGGTTTCCTCTGCAAATCAAGGAAGATGATGTCATCATTGTACATCAGGTTATAGCCACATAGCCAGATGTTTCTCAATCATTTACCAATCTCCCTCTGTTAGTACATGGCTATGGAGGGTGGTGGAAGGCAGCATGAAAAACATGGGTTTAGTGCCATTGCTCAGCCATTGGATGAAAGGAACTTTCACATAGTCATCATACAAAGGGATCTTGGAGCACCTTTGAGACTGACTAAGGGCCTAAGCAGATGGCTTAAAAGGCCGTCTTGGGGGCAGGGCAGGGGAGGGGCAGCCGCACGCTTGGCGCCCCAACCCCCTCCCGAGGTCGTCCTCGGAGCAGCCAGCCCTCCGAGGAGGACCTCCCGCCACAGCGTTCGCAAACGCTGCGGTGGAAAAGTCGCCAAAAGTGCACCACAGCCTTTTGCAGTGCACTTTTGCTGACTTGTGAAAGGAGCGCTGATTTAGCGCTCCTTTCAGGGGCGGCGAAACTGCGCCGCAGGATCAAGGCATGGGGATGCCTCGGTCCCACGGCGCAGCTTCCCAGGGCGGCCCATGGCTGCTAGTCTGCTTAGCCCCTAACTGAAAGAGAGAAGTTGGTAATATGTGCTTTTGTAGACTATCTGAGGATGTAGGCTCAAATCTACAAAAGCTCATGCTATCAACTCCTCTCTTTCAGTTAGTCTCAAATGTGCTATAATATCCCTTTGCATATTGATTTTCCAGACTAACATGGCTCTGTCTTTGAATAGTCACCATAGTTAGTCCACCATAGTGGTATGTAGAAATGGGATGACCCAAGGTGTTCCTCAGCAGAAGTAAATACATATGCTGGCCTTATATCTAAATTTGAAGATGCTGCATTACCCAGTGCACCTGAAAGTTTATATTATAAAAAGTGGAATTTCTCATAAATTCTATAACTTCTCTTCATCAAATAACCATTACAAAATGGGCTCAGAGTTTAAAGGGTTAATACATACATGCCCCTAAAAGGCCTGCTTTGTTTTGTTTTTTTTGTTTTTTGTTTTTGTTTTTTGTTTTTTTAAAGTAGAAACTACTGGATGAGGAAGCTCAACATTTGAAATTATTAGTGACAAACATGAAATTTACCTAAACTGCCATGTAAATGTTCAAAAAGCCTTGCAACAGACAGGATGTGAAAAAATAATCTGCTCTCTGTTTGTTTGGGGAGACAAATTCCACAGCCCTCTGAGAAGACAAGGTAAAAAAAGAAAAGGCCTTCTTTTGTGGCCAGCACTACAGTGGAGTAAAATACATATAAATAATTTATTCACATAAGAAAACAGAGAAGGACAGGGAGCACTTCAAATGTGGATTAATGACAACAAAAGGCACAGAGAAAGTTACTCTTCAAGCTGTCTCTTAAACAAGTTGAACAGCACCATTTGGATTTAAGATTCCAAGGATGTGGGATAAAAGCCCCTTAATCTCAGGCAAGTAACTGCCAGCAGTTAATTATAATTCCAGTGTCTTAATTTTCATTATGTATATATTTATGGGATCATGCCAATAGGAAAAATGTGCGGCTGCTGGGATAACAGCATTAAACTGCTAAATAAATACTGCTGCCCACTGCCATCTCTTTAGCTCAGCAGGGAGTAAAGAAATACACCAATTATGGCTTTCTACACTCTTTATTGTTCTCTCCAACTGTGCAGAACAGCTCTTTGATTGATGCTCCACCCACCATGCTTCTTCCAATTAAAAGGAACTGATTATGCAGAGTCCATGGAATTTTACTGACTTTAAACCATTTCACTTTTTTTTTTTTTTTGGCCAACAGGCAAGGTTTCCAGATCTCTTTCTCTTGCTCATATATTATGTGCATTTCAATCCTCTGTCTCTGCAGCCTTGGAAGGCATGAAAATAGATGAGTTCTCTTCATATTTTGAAAAATGTCAACAATACAATGGACTTGTAGCCAAAAGTTTGGTTGCTTCTTTTAAACCAAATTGTACAATCCATCACTTGTTAACTTTGGACTCTATATGGGCCTGCTTCTTTCTTCCTCCTTCTTAATTAATTCAAATGGAACTGAACATTCTAATGCAGATGGAGCCCCAGTGGAAATACAAATCTCATTTCCCTCCTACCTTCCATACAAAAAGATTCTGCTGATAGCAAGGGGTAATCACTCTCCTTTTTTCCATTATCAAAGAGAGAACAACGCAAGGAAAGTGCTAAATAATTATTGACTAAATCATCTTCCAGTTATGAGGGATGTAAAGCTTCATAACTTTTGGTCACACAGGTAAGAATGAATATTTCTACTATTTTTCTAAACTGTGCAGTTCGGGATTTTTCCTGTGCAAAAAAACAAAAAACCCCAAAAGGGCTCATATTTGGTACAATATATATATATATATATATATATATATATATATATATATATATATCAAATTTTCTGTGCAGAGAAAATTTTCATGCACAGAAAACAATGTTTGTGTATTGAAAACACATTTCCAACACAGAAAATAGAATGTTCCGCACAGAGAAATTATCTTCTGAGCAGGAATCTTGTTTTTTTTGTGTGTAGAAATAGTACCTGGAATGCTGTTTTCTGAGCAATAAAATAAAATAAAATAAATAAAAAATAAAAATAAAAAAACCCAAATCACATATGCATATTTGTGCAGTATAAGTTATGTATTATAATGATTTTCACCTGTCTAGGGTTCTCCCTGTCAGTTTCCCTTAGAAAAACTTGTTTTTCAACCTTTTTCTGAATATTCTGAAATAGTCTTTCTGTTGTTACCAGTCATTACATTGCTACCAATTCTTTCCGTTGCTACTATTGACTGGGTTTTCACAACAGTGTCTTTCAAAGAACAGAGCTCACTCTGTTATATTTCAGTGTGGAAGGGAAAGATGAGAAACAGCTGGACCCAGAGGGAGGTGGCATTCCTGATCTAGAACTGTACGATCCCATGAAGCCCCTGAAGCTCCCTAAAAGCTAGTTAGATGTTTCACCCTTCAGAATGTCATATGCGGAATACCAGCTGTATAAGAGCAAGAAAGTCTTTGGCTTGCCTTAGAACAGGGGTAGGCAACCTTTTTGAGCCGGGGGCCGGGTTGCTGTCCCTCAGACAATTGGGGGGCCAAAGCACCAAAAATAAATAAATAAATAAATAAATTCTTTAAAAATTAGAAAATTAAAAAAATATATGCATGCACACTCTCTCAGCCCCAGAAAAGCCATGGCAAAACCCCTGTGGAGATTTTGCCAAGAAAACCCCAAGAACAAGTAATAACAACAATAATCAATATCATCATGACGGGGGGTGGTGGCGGCGGCAGCGGGGGGGGAGGCAGGGGCGGCGGCGGCAGCGGCAGCAGGACTGGCCTGGGGCCGGTCCAAAGGCCTCGGGGGGCCGCATCTGGCCCACGGGCCTTAGGTTGCCTACCCCTGCCTTAGAAGGACCATGCAAGAGAATCAGAGCAGTTTTGCTAGGTGCATTTACAGCATGGTGTACTGGTTTGAGTGAACTGACCTGGGCTAGAACCAAGTCAAGACAACATGGGCCTGGCCCATGCTATCTTACCTGTCTGCTTAGGGCCACAGTCTCAGCCCCAGAAAACTCCCTGATCTGGTCACTATAAGCTGGAAACAACTTGAAGGCACACAACAACAACAACAACAACAACAACAACAAAAGTTAGGAGAGTGAAACCCATTTCTTTGCTGCCAATATCAACTCCATAATCATTATTCATCATTGTTTGATAAATTTTATCAAACAATGATGTTTGTGTCTTACTTTGTCAATTCAATGTTCTTTGTGTCTTATTTTGTGAACTTCAACTTGCTCCTAGATCTTTCTCTTCAGTGTCTCCCTGCTTGGCACTGGGTAATGGCTCAGATTCCTTTTGTGCTCACACTCCAGATTTTCTTGATCACTCTTTTATTCTTGCTGACTCTCTGTGACCATGGACCTACCTGCCTTGTTTCAATAGTTTCTTGACATTCTGAAACAGGACAACTCCTTCCTTAATCTAAGTCCCCTTGAAATCAATCACTTGCTTATACATAGAGCCTTCATCTTTGTGCTTTGTTTTACACAAATCATATTCAATTTCTAAAGTCCCTTTTGCCTTCATTTGCCACTCAGGACTATGGATGCTTTAGAATTTTGTTTCAAGAAAATGTTTGATCATCTACCCAAATTCACTAATTCCTCTGTATCCAAGACAGAAAGAATCTGAAATTGTTTTCTTGGTGAAAACCAATACTGGGAGCTTTGCTCATATTCCAAAATTCAGAACATTGAGCAACTGAAATGTTTTCTTTTCAGTGTAATGGTGGAACAAATTGTGCTGATGATTCACATGTGGCTATTTACAATGTGCTAGTGAACTCCATATAGGTAAGCTATAATTAATAAACATATTTTTTGCTATTTTGTTTTAATAGCATTCACATTAGCAATGTGTATATTTTTAAATGGCACAAATTATTCCCAGCATGGAACCACTCTTCAAAGCTTGAAAGCTTCTTCATTCACTTCATGCAAATGAGTACAAACACTTAACAAAGAAATTTTCTAAAATGTCAGGAATAGGACATTTATTTCCCTCTCCAAATATAGAAAAGATTAATATATTTGAAATGATATATTTTAAATGATTAAAATGATATATTTGAAATGATTAAAAATTTCATGATTAACACATGACAGTGAGATTATTATTATTACTATTTATTTATTTATTTATTTATGGAATTGTTGAGATGGTTATGGTAAACAGGAAAAATAGTGAAGGGAAAGGAAATGAATCTAGAGTGTTGGATATCATGTTTCAATTCTGGCCATTATAGTGAAGAACAGAACTCAAAAAATAATGTGGCTGGTCAAGAGGTACCCAATTTCACATGAAAATTTGATTTATATTGGGAAAAAGTTGTGACTTTTGGTTGTGGAGGCAAGATGACAGATCACACTGAAGATGAAGTTTGTCTCAGTGATTGCCAGCTGAGGCTTTAGAGTTGTGTAAACTCTGGAAATTCTTCTCCCAGGAGAGGGAAGAACTGGGGCTTGTATGAGACCTCTTTTTACCAGTCTTAACCATTGGATTATGAAGGTAGCTCAACAATTGAGGTTGGCAGTGGTCATGAAGCAGCCAGAGCCTCATCATGGCCATCCCCTGGGAACACTGTCTTTCTGGCAGCAAAAAAAAAATAAAATAAAAAAATAGAGGATATCAAGAAAATAAAACCCTACAATAGAAAAATCCATATGTGTGAGATAACAAACTCTTCAAACTTATACCTTTGAGGAGGAGACTGTGATTTGTAAGTAAACTTGGATATAACTGAGGATAAACTTTTATGTTGATTAAAAGTGAGACACAGAACTAAATGGCAATCCTGTAACCTCTAACTTTATGGCAGAACTGCTAGGATTGCAGAAGCAATAAAAGAGACTTGTAACCATGATTAAAGGGTGGAAACAACTATGGAAAGGTGAATAAATAAATAAACCAAGATTTAAAAGGTTTAAAAAGAGAGAGGATTGAGAAGAAGGACTACTAAATCAGAAGAGGGCGAGAGGCAATCAGGAAAAGTGGGGAAAAAGAAAAGAATCCAGTTCAGTATTAATAATTAGAAAGTTAAGACCTGCGGGCAGCAGAAAGAAAGAAAGAATAATAGACCTTGGGGAACTGAAATAGACCCAATAGAGCATTAGCTGGACAAAGACAGGACAATTTGATCAGAGTATTTTCTTATGGTGAGAACTAGGTGAGGAAGGTGCCAGGACAAGATGTGGCACAAGAGAGCGAGGATCTAACTAAGGTGTGAAAACAGGCTTAACCGGATATCCCCTCCCATGTGGAATCTTGAGTGAGACCCTGGGGTGAGATCTAGAAGACTTTTTTTTTATTGATGGTGTGTCATGATTTATTGCTGATTGGAAGACTTTCAAGCCCCAGATGACCCACCTTGGAAGGCAGAAGGAGGGTTGGTTTTTTCTTTTTCTTTTTGTCTACTTGTTCTTTGTTGGTGGTTGTTTTGACTTGGCTTCCTAATTGAGAGAAATAAGAACATTAAAATGCCAGAAGGGAACAAGAACTTTGGTTTTTGGACTAACATCTCCTCTTTTTATTGGGTCATGGAAATTACTGTTATAATTGCTTCATTTCTTGTCATGGAGGTGAAGCAGGAAGCCTAAGGACTTAGAACAAGGCTAGTAGACATTAGGACACTAGAGATCTAGTTATCAGTTTTTTAGCAGCTGGGGAAACAACTCAAGGTCAAGAACAGAGTGAAAGAAAAACAAAAACTTTAGACTGTAAACATCTCAACAAACATCTAGATTTGTCTCAAAAGATGAGAGAATGAGGTTGGACAGACACCTGCTGGACACTGTGCAAATTCAGAGAGAGAGAAAGAGAGAGAGAGATGAATTAAATTAAATTGATACACAAGGGGAGATAATTTAGGGGAAAATATTTTATTTTGACATCTATATAGAATCATAGAATCATAGAGTTGGAAGAGACCAGAAGGGCCATCCAGTCCAACCCTGCTGCCATGCAGGAACTCAAAATCAAAGCACCCCCAACAGATGGCCATCCAGTCTCTGTTTAAAGACCTCCAAAGAAGGAGACTCCACCACACTCCGAGGGAGTGTGTTCCACTTTCAAACAGCTCTCACTGTCAGGAAGTTCCTCCTAATATTCAGGTGGAATAATATGATATAATCTCCTTTGATTAAGCACTGTTGAATTACTTGAGAGATTTATTCTTGTTGAATAAATTAGTTGACAGTGTAAATAAGTGGAAATTTGATATAAAATTTAGAATTTAATATTTTGAAAACACAAGATGTTCATAGAGAAATGTATGTGCAATTGAATAATTTAATAATTTGGGAGACTGAATTTATATTGATATATATAAATGAATCAAAGCTTGATTGAACCGAATACAGAACTGTGAATAAGCTTTTTGTTGAATTGCTTTTGATTACAATAAGATTTATATATTGTGATTGAATTAATATCATATGAACTGAAATAACTTTTTTGAATTGAATTTAATATTGTTTTCATGTTGATGCATTGGGGGTTAATGAACTGATCTAATCTATATAAGTGGATTTGATTGCATTAGCACTGAGTTAACTGAGTGATTCAACATTGATATTTGAATTCAATTAATTAATATTGACTGAGTAAATATTTTGATTAATTTGTTTAAGTATAGCTTTGCTATAATATTGTTTTTTGCTACTGTTGAATTAATTGAATGATTTAACAATATTAGTTGAATTGAATTGATTTGAATTGATTAAGTATGTAATATAATTAATGATATAACCTAAAGAACTGAATTTAGATTGTATATACATTTACATAATGTGAATTGAATTTGATATAAAATTGATATATAAGTTGAATAATTAAGCATAAAGTTTAGATAGACATTGATAAGAGGGACATATAATGTATAAGAACAAGATCAATTTTTAGGCAGGTTAATGATTAAAGTAGATTAATTGATATAAATTGAGACAGATTGAGTTGAAGAATAAAGAAGAAAGAAATTTGTAAGACACATCACACTCATCATGGCGGCAAAGAGAAAATTAACTCAAACACAAATACAAACCACCCTCCAAAGAAGAGGATCAACTGAACTGACAAAACCACCAGAACTGATGCTGATATCATTGATGGAAGAGATTAAGAGTTTAATATCAGAGATAAGGACAGAAATATGACAAGAGATAAAACAAGATTTAAAAGAATTGAGAAAAGAAATAGAGTACATGAAAAAAGAGATAGGTGCTCTTGAAAAGGAAATAGATAAAATTATTAAAGAAATGGATACCTTACAAGAAGATATCAAATCTTTGAAAGAAACAATTAAGGACTTTCAAAAAGCATCAGAAAAGACATCAAAAATACAAAGGAAAGATGGAAATGCAATTCTCTGGAAAGAAATACATTACAGAAATAAATGTATAAAGTTTAGAGGTGTCCTGGAAGAATCTAAAGAAGATCAATTTCAAGGGATAGTTCCCATCCTGGCATAATACACTGCATTGACAACTGAAAAACTAGAATTAGGAATTGCTAAAATTTTCAGAATAAATCTAATTGTTGTGTTAGAAAAGAAGTTACCACATGACTTGGTAATCTGTTTCACTAGAACAAGACTTAAAGAGATAATTTTGCAGAAGAGTTACGAAAAAGATCTACAAATCAATGGCTGTAAGATAAATATTTATAAGGACATCTCGATTTCTATCTTGAAAAAAACATCAAGGATATAAATTTTTTGACTCAATTTTTGACCAAAAAAAAATATAATAAGCTATACCTGGGGAAAAATAGAAGGAGTAACTTTTATTTACAAACAAAGAAGAGTGAGAATTAACACAAAACAACAGCAAAAGAATTTTGCAATAAACTACAACCAGAAAAGGCAGCAGAAGAAGAAATGAGATGAAATCTCATAGGCCATAAAAAAAATCTTAAAGCTAATAAAACTTCTGGTCCAGATATACTTAGAACCAAATGTTATAAATGCTTCAAAGAAGAACTAATAATTCTATTAAAAAATACAATAATGACATATTGTTAAAAGAAATTCCAAAAATGTGGCAAAATGCCAACATAACTCTTATTGTAAAAGAGGGGAAAGACAAGAAACAAGTTAAAATTATAGACCCATTTCACTGCTGAAATTGGACTATAAAATATTTACTATGTTTTTGGCTGAAAGATTTTAAAAAATCTTAGCTAAAACAATCCATAAAGACCAGACAGATTTTTTACCAGCAAGATACATGAGAGAAAATATGATAATTATAATAGACATGATTGAATATTATGAAAAGAACAATGAGAAAAAAATGGCAATGATACTTATTGATGCAGAAAAAGCCTTCGATAGCATTGAGTGGAATTTTATGAAGTGATGAAGAAAATGAATAAGTCAAAATTTTATAAATTGGATTGAAAACAGTTACACAGAACCAAAAACCTACAGACACTTACACCCTGTGTTCCATTTCAGTTTGCTAAAGCCAGCACTGGGAGAGGACCTTTGGAGGGAAGAGCCAGAACTTCTGCCTCTGTTAGTGGTGGAGGGGAAACAGTACTTTGATGTGGCTAGGATTTTAGATTTCAGGTGGCATAGGAAAAAGTTACAGTATTTGGTCAGCTGGTGACACTTCCCGTACTCACATAACGAATGAGTCTACACCAGACAGGTAGATGCCCCATGTCCAACAGTTTCATGAACAATATCCAGTCAAAATGGAAGGGGATTGATATATGTAATAAAATAGTAGTAAATGTTTCAGGGGTGGAAGAATGTCGGGATTCTGTGCTTCTCATGAGGAATCTGACTACTAAGGGGTGATGCATGTAGTGGGGGGAAATCAAAGGGACAACCAGACTCCTGGGGAGGGGGGCAAGGGGATTGGTCAGACAGCTTTAAAGAACTGGTTTGGTGGGAAATACTCAGAGTTGTTTCTAAAAGGATTGCTGTGGCAAAGTGTATTATTTCCAGATTAAAGCTATAGTGAATTTACACTTAAAAATGTTTTCCTGGTTCTTCAAGTTTCTTGCTACCAATCATGACAAAAACTACTGTTATTTGTAAAGCATTTTTATTATGTTTGTTTGTCTTGTCTTATATGTTCTATAATTAATAAAAAATATTTTTTTAAAAAGAAAATGTTGCCTACGGTAGCATTCACAAACATTGATATATGTTTTTTTGTGGGTTTTTCGGGCTGTGTGGCCATGTTCTAGAAGAGTTCCTTTCTGACATTTCGCCAGCATCTGTGGCTGCCACAGAAGATGCCAGCCACAGATGCTGGCGAAACGTCAGAAAGGAACTCTTCTAGAACATGGCCACACAGCCCGAAAAACCCACAAAAAACTATGGATGCCGGCCATGAAAGCCTACAACTTCACATTGATATATGGAACTAATGAGTAGAGTTTTTAACTATGGGGGGTTGCAGACTGCCAGAAATAGTGTGAATTCAGTCCACTTTTAGGGTTAGGGTTAGAGTTAGGGAACCATGGGAACTGTAGTTTATTGTGGCATCAGAGTTGTCTGACAGAGAAGGCTCAATGTCTCAGAAAAATAACAGTTCCCATGATTCCCTAGCACTAACCCTAACCCTAAAAGTGGACTGAATTCACACTATTTCTGGCAGTCTGCAACCCCCCATAGTTTAACCTGCATACACTAGAGTAAAATAGACCTGCACTGTGTGAGTTGTGGGGTATTTTTAATCCTAAAAAGGGGTTTGCTGAATGGCAAGGGATTTTTTTTGTCCAAGTAAATCACATTGACTAGGACAAAGAAAAAGAAATCCTAAGAGGAGAAAACAAAACATTTGCTGGGACTTTTTTCTTTCTTTCTGCAGCATTGTCATCTAAAAAGCCATAGATACAACCAATTGCTAGACACATTGCAGATCTAGCTCTATGTGGATTTTGCAACAAAACCTGAGTCCTGGGGGCTAAAATGTTTGCTCTTAATGTATGACGGTCAAAACAAAGTTTGGCGTTGAGTTTTGAAGCAGAGAAATTTTCTAAGACATGGGAGAATGATTAGCAGTGAGTTTTGCCTAAAGCAAATCTCCAAGGCAAATGTAAGATTCTCAATGATACATCTAATGAATTTCAATGGATATATTGGATAAAACTCATAACATTTTGCAGAAGGGTTCAGCATATCTTTATCAATGGGAAACACAATATTGAAGCACATTTGTATATTATCTCTGAATAGTGAAATTAAAAAGCAGTAACTGCTATTATTTGAATACCTTGGCTAAATTGTTCCATGTAAGATTTCTAGATGTGAGTGCTGTAACAAAAGAGATATCTTTAAAATCCTTCTTTTATTTTATTTTTTATTTTTTAAAAAGAGAGATCTCATCTTCCAATCACACTTCATTTCTCATCTTGATACCTCCAAACCATACTCAAACATTTGGCCTTTGGAATAGGTTTTACTCTTTTAATTTTAGTATAAAAATCCAAAGGATAGAATCAGAAACCTAGATTTTCCTTATCATACTAAGTCTGCTTGCAGTCATTCAAGATAATCCTTGAGAGAACTGGTTTCCCTTGAAACCTTATGGAATATACAGCAAACCTTAATGGAATATATGATCACTGCTATTAGGGATAAGTGTGCATTTCATTTCAGATTTTTTAATAAAAAAATTACCAAATTCACAAATTTCTTCATATTTGAAATGGAAATAACTGGATACATATTTTAATTAATGAAGGGGGGATCCCAAATGAGCAGTATCATCTGTCCCAAATCAGGGCTTCTTAACTACTAATAGTGCTTAACTATTAATTAGCATGAATTTGAATTCCTTTGTATTCAAACTATGCTAATGTTTAATAATGGTTGGTACCCCACTTTTCCGTGAGTTTTTTTTTTTAATCTTTAATAGCCACATGCCAGGCAAATGCAACATGATCCTGTCCACACTGAGAACATCCATGCCCATTAAATTTGGCTTTTTATTAAAAAAAACAAAACAAAACCCTTAAGCAAAACTGGGAAAACTCAAGGTTTGTAAAAATCCAATTTGGGAGAAAGTGAAACTAACATAAGTTAGCCATAGATATTTAGAAAAGGACTCCATCTACCTTTGTATCCTGTGATATATTTGTGCAGGTAACCCTGAAGAGCTAGCCTTCTAATACACTAGGCACAGAGCCTGGAAACTTTATATTTGGATGACTTCCACGCTTCCTAAATAGTGGTAGAGGGATTCAGAAAGTACTCCTTTCTGAAAAGATGCATGCACATATTGTGAGGAAACTCTCAACTGTAGGGTTGACCAGCAAATCAAGAAAAGGCAGATAGTTGTACTGAATATTCATGAACAAGCATCAGGGAGACAGTAGAAATTCAGCAGGCAAGGGAGTGGAATAACCCAACTACAAAAAGCAGCACTGTAGCCATGGGGAGAGAGGTGTTAGGAAGCAGAAGCAACCAGCTTGTGGAAAGGGATCTGGCCTCTCCTTGGGGCAGTCCTGAAAGAAGGTCCTTGTAGGGGTAGGAAGAACAACACATTGTCCTCCTGGGAGGTACAGCTTTGCCCAGGGAAAATAAGAGGGCAAAAAGACCCAGGAGAGATGCTGAACCAGCTTATCCTGTAGCCACCAATGGGCTACCCTACAACCTAAAGCTTCTTGGTCTACCTGAGTGCTGGATTGGCCTCCACTGGCCTAAGAGCTTAATCATGGTGGGGAAGGTGCAGCCCATGTGGTCCATCAGATTATTTTTGGGGTCCCAAGAGAGCTCACAATGCTACCCCCATCCCCAATGCCATACAATGCAATCTAAATGGGAGTGCTTTATTATATTTTTAATCTTATTTTAGACACAGAATAGTTCTTTATAAACGTGAAATGGGCTGGGAGTTTAGTTCTGGATTAATTTCTGGCCCTTAAATGGGCTGATGGGCCCAAAACATGGCAAAAATGCCCACATACCCCTAGGGAGAGCCAGCAAAATGTAATGGTTTGAGTGTTGGACTCTGGAGACCAGGGATTGAATCCCTGCTCAGCCATGTAAACCTACTTTGGGCAGATCATACTCTCTCATCCTCAGAAGAAGGCAAAGGCAAAGTGCCTCTGAACAAATCTTGCCAAGAAAGACACATGATTACTGTCTCCATAAGATGGAAATGGCTTGAAGGCACAGAACCACAGCAACAAAAACAACAACAGCAAACCCCTAGGAGATGTTGTACACATTTGGGACAGTGAGGAGTGCAGACCTTTAAGGTTCTTTGAAGAGCCAATATGGCCCCACAAGCCTTTTAGAGTTGTACACTCCTGCTCTAAATAATACTGAAATAAAGCAACAGAGAAGAGAGATGTCTAGGAGCACATTCATTGCCTCCCACCCTCCCGCAAATTGATATTTAGAGGGCTGTGTGTGGAGATGGGGCTATTTCTATTAAAGCTTTTCAAAATTAATGTATGTTAAATGTAGATTTACATGGTGTTAATTGTTGTAGCCTTTTATGTAACTTTAATATGTTGCTATGGTTAATGCAGTTTTTATCCTTATTAAGCTATTTATTATTTTAATCTGGAATTGTGTCAGATTGTTTATTGTTTTATCTGTACACCACAAAAATATAAATATTTTAATATAACAATATAAACATTTGTCCATGTTTATTTCTTAGCCCTGCAAGACAATAAGCTGTTCTTCACAATGAGCCAAAGCAAATCCACAGCAAGCACTCTGCCAGAAAAATGCTGAGGTAGACATGGGCTTTAAAGGTTAATCACTGCAATAATAATAGTGGGCCAGGTTACCAAGAGCACAAGGAGCAGTGAGTAAAGCTTTTCCCAAATGTACAAAGGCATCATAGCATGGGGTTTTTGTTTGTTTGTTTGCAAGTAGTGAATGTACACAGCTTTGTAGAGAGTAAGCACCCATTATTTCCATCCTCACACCAGTGCTCTCTATCTTCATGTCCAACCCCAGCTGTCTTCCTTACATGCTCTCTCTCTCCATCCTGGTTCTCATTTGGACTGCAGCAAATTCACTGGATTACATACCCCTGAGTTGCATCCTTAGCTCAGTACTTTTCTGGTCTGCTTACCCCACTTGTTCTTTTTGTTAATCTTTTTCTCCGTTGCCTAAATTTCTTCCCCCACACTTACCCCCATGAATAATTGTTGTTGTCTTTCTCCTTCTCTTCCTCTTCCTCTCTCTTGCTCTGAGTTGCCATATTTTAGAGCCTCGGCAGACGACTAATAGGGTCGGCGCCCCTTCCCCCTCCCAAGGTTGCCCTCGGAGCTGCCGGCCCTCCGCACGGCCGACGCGCCGAGGGCAACCTCCCGCTGCAGTGTCCGCACACGCTGCGGCGGAAAAGTCAGGGAAAGTGCGCCCGACGCTTTTGGGGCGCACTTTCCCTGACTTCTGAAAGGAGCACTGATTTAGCGCTCCTTTCAGAGGCGCCGACGGTGCGCTGCGGTGTGGCTGCATCGCTCCGGCGGTGCACCGTCCCACGGCGCCCCCGACGCCATCGTCTGCTTCCCCCCATAGTTCCCTAAATCCAGGCAGGCAGGCAGATTAGATAGATGGATGGATAGATAGATAGATAGATAGATAGATAGATGCATGCATGTGTGTTGTAATTGCATAGTATGCTAATGTGAAAATAATTTGCACATTGTGCAAATTATGTGGTAACAGAAACTTTATTGGTTGTGATAGAGCAGCTGGTATACTGCAGAAAAGAATTCCCACACTTTTGTTGATGGAGTACATCCCCCACCATGACCAGTGGGAGAACTGGAGCCCTAAGCAACCAATTCTACCCAGACTATTCCTGGCCAACACTCCAGGTAAGATGGATTCCCAAAGATTATGTAGCGCATAAGTAAGCAAACAAACAAAAAGGTGAATCATGAAAGTGTGACCTACCTCACCTTCTCAGCTTTGGAAATTCTACAAGCAGTTTACTAAAAGAGAAAATCCACTCCCTCAGTCTGTTCCTAGCCTTCATATCTTCTTCTGGCTTCAAATTGTCAAGCTAAACAAACAAACAAACAAACAAAAAAACAAAAAACAAAAAAACCTACCTATAAAGTTAGTAAATACAAACTAACACTTACTGTTCCCTTGGACAGCTGCTAATGTTTGATCATGATGCTAACAAGAACACGTAAAACCCATCTGCTTGGTTGCAGAGGTCAAACTCCCCATGGTGTGCATGTTACAAACATTTCTGGGAAGTACAGTCAATTTTTATGCAGAAAGATACACTGTGCCCCTCTGTGAAATTTCTGCCACTAGAAGCCAGCCATCCAGTCTCAGAATCGGAGATCCTCATACAAATTTATTCTTTAGTCCAGGGGTAGGCAACCTTTTTGAACCTGGGGCCGGGTTGCTGTCCCTCAGACAATTGTGGGGCCGAAGCACCAAAAATAAATAAATAAATAAATAAAAATTAAAAATAAAAATAAAAAAATATGCATGCACACTCTCTCAGCCCCAGAAAAGCCATGGCAAAATCCCTGTGGAGATTTTGCCAAGGAAACCCCAAGAACAAGTAATAATCAATATCATATCATAATAATCAATATCATCATGGCGGGGGGCGGCGGCAGCAGCAGGACCGGCCTGGGGCCGGTCCAAAGGCCTCATGGGGCCGCATCCAGCCCCCGGGCCTTAGGTTGCCTACCCCTGCTTTAGTCTAATGTTTTTCTTTAAATTATTATTATTATTATTATTATTATTATTATTATTTCCTGCCTCTCCCTCTGGATTGATGTGGGATTACACAATAAAATATACAACAGTGTACAAAAATACAATCAATAAAATCAATAAAATCACAACATTGTTAACAAATCAGTAAATAAATTCTATAAATAAAATAAAATAAAATAAAATAAAATAGCCAATTGTCATCAGTACCCAGAAAGTCAATTTTAAAGTAGTACTATAGAGGTTTGCTAAGAAGATCAGATGGATAGGCCCTCTGGAAGAGCTTCATCTTAAGTGCCTTCTTAAAGGCATCTAAAGTAGTGATAAGACAGATCTTTTCTGGTAGGCTGTTCCATAACTTGGGGGCTGAGGCCGTGAGCAATCTTTGGGAAGTTGAACTCAATCTGAATTCAAGCATATGCTCTGAAATCAAGCATATAGGAGTAACATAACCTAAAGGCACTAGATCAGCAAGGTCAGCCCTGGTTAGTACTTGGATGGGAGACCACCAATGAATACCAATGTAAGCTGTATTTCAGAAAAAGGAACTGCCAACTCTACTTCTGAATATTCCTTGACTAATAAAACCCTAAGAAATTCATGGGGTCATCATAAGTCAACAGGGGACTTAAAGTATCCCTGGTCTGGAGTACAGCACAGATAGTGAGGCAGATGAAAAGGGTGGCGGATCTAGCTCTTAGAACCCTGGGACAGAGCAGAGGGACATGTCTATGCAGGAGACAAACAGAGGTAGCTCCCAGCAGTCACAAGATACAGATAAAAATCATATAATGCCTGTTGAAAGTGATTACGATACTGTAAAAAAAAAGGGGGGGTGCATCAATCAGAACACATTTATAGAAAATGCTCTCAATTCAAGCAACAGCTGTGGGGGTCCACTTGCCTTTGGAAGGCTGTTGCTTACAAATGACCTTTTCTGGAAGTTGCCACTCACTTTCCTTTTGACTCTTGGGTCCTGGGATTAGAAGACCTTTGAACCCTTGCTACCCATATACTTTTGGATTTGATGCCTAGATCCATTTCCTTCTCTTGCTGACCCAGACTGACTTGACCCTATTGAATTCCTTGTTGACAGTCAAGACAGGACACATACAGACAAAAAGATTCCCTTGGAAACAAGTAAAAGTTCTCCTTGGGTGCCTTAAGACACTGACAGTGAAGCGTGAATATATTTGCATAGTCCTATACCTCCATTTTAATAGCCCCTCCAGAGTCCCATTTTTTTGTCATAATGGAGAAGGTGTGGGACTCATGATACCATCGAGAGGTTATTGGACTTCATCTCCCAGTAGCCCCAGCTAGCACAGCAAAGGTGAGAACTTTGGTGAGCTGTAGTCCTTCTGAAGGTCTGCATGAGTCCCATACCTGTGCCAGAATGTGATGTATTGTTGGACACTGCTTTTTTCAATGCTAAGTTTTTACATAATCCCGATTATGAATTTTCCACAGCAGGTGCAAATCATCATTCTTATGTATGCACATTGAACCATCTGAGACATCTTTATGCTAGAGGCAAGAATCTCAAGGAACAGCTAATATTTGGTTTTCAGGTTTGACACTGAAACAACGCACTCGTCCTTATGTTTTGTGAAGCTGGGAAATATGCCACAGCTCAACAGCTGCAGAGGATTTTAGTCAACAGCAAAGAAATGACATCCTTTGATAGAGAGCTGAAATGCAGACCCACATGAAAAGCCGTTCCTTTTTCCTCTTTGACTCATTTCTTCCCTCTGCCATTTCTCTCCCAATAACATTATGCTTGAAAAAGTTATTGGGCAGACAGCAGGCTTAACGGATGCTCACTGTTCACAGGAACTGTAACAGCTAAGTCTCTATAGATCTGAGGGGGACATTTCAAATATCATTTTATTTTATTTTATTTTTTTTTTTACATTAGGAGGTTGTTCTACAGGTTTGTGCTTAAGAACTGTGAACAACAGAGTGATCAAAGCAGTGCTGCAGAGGAACTGCCTAGAGAAATTTTCATTTTCATCCTTCACTTCAGCTTCTTCCCAGCTTGCAGATATGTATTTCTTTGAGAAGTTACTATAGTGTGAACAGGGAAAGCTTCTAGAGGAGTTTTTGGGTGGATTTGATGACTTGGCTGCAATGATAAACTCATGAACTTTGCAAGGTTCATATCTTGTATGTCAAGACATGATTTATTCCCAGTATCCATCAGTGCCTTTGGTCCAGCCTGGCAAGATTCTGTTCTTTCATTGCTTTACCCATTCCACCCTCCACCACACTTAGATATGCCAGAACTGATTTCTTCTGTATAATGAAATGTACTTTGTTGTCTAAGGTTCGCTATTAGAAAAGGACCTAAATAATAACAGCTGGAATGTTGTTGATGTCATATCCATATGTAAATTCTCTTATGCATGTGCAGTCTTTGCGATCCTAGTGCCCCAAGTAATACATTAAATGCACTAAAATGGTTGTGCACCATCTGAGAATGCACATGTGCATGTGGAATACTTTCACTTGTGAAACTCTGCTATGAAACCCATAAACTGATATTGCTACTGTGCTTGTGTTTTGGCCATTGCACAGCAGCAATATCAGTTTATGGGTTTCATAGCAGAGTTTCACAAGTGAAAGTATTCCACATGCACTTGTGCATTCTCAGATGGTGCACAACCATTTTAGTGCATTTAATGTACTACTTGGGGCACTAGGATCACAAAGACTGTCATTGCTCATTCCCCATTGCACAATGAGACAATAAGCAGAAAGATTAGCAGATATGCAGCTGGTATTGCAATGTTGAAGTAATGCAACCACTGTGTGTGTTCATAATTATGTAGGATCTTGGCAAGCTTTAATGGATATATGTGTCCTTCACATATAGCATCATTGGTTCAATTTTGTTATTTACATTTAGCAAGCCCCAGTGATAATATATATATATAACTGAAATCCAGTATTACTACACACACACAAGGTGCACCTACATTGTAGAAATAATGTAGTTCAGGGGTAGGCAACCTTTCTCCTTTAAGGGCTGAGGTACTTCAGCTCCCAGAATCCCAGGAGCTATTGGCCAACGTGGGACTATTGGCCAACATGGCTGAGGCTTCTGGGAGCTGAAGTCCCTCGGCCCTTAAAGGGGAAATTGCCTACCCCTGATTTAGTTTCACACCACTTTAACTGCCATGGCAGTTAAACGTCCAACAGAATCCTGGGATTTGTAGTTTGGTGAGGCACTAGAACTCTTTGGTAGAGGAGGAGAATGAGCTTGTAAAACTACATATCTCAGGATTGCATAGGATGGAGCTACAGCACTTAAAGTGGTGTCAAACTGCATTAGTTCTACAGTGTAGATACACCCACACCCACACACAGTGGCTTCAATAGTAAGATAAATAGTAAGTCTTTTAAGATCTATAATAACGTGGCCTGGCCAATATCAACTGGAATGGAGTTCCATCAGTAAGGGTCTGCTACTAAGAAACCCCTGCCCATATTCTAAACAGCATATTTGCTCATATCAGCAGGCACATTAACAAGACTGCAGGTAGGTAATAGATAAAGGGAGGAAGCCCTTGTTTGTAACTGATTGTACTGACTAAACTTGGAGCCCAAAAGAAAATATATGCTGAAAACCCATGTAGAGAGGATCTTTCAATTTCATCTAAAATGTTCAGTTTAGGAAACAGCAACAGAGCAGGCAGCTCCAAAGCTGACACAGCTTGGAGATCTGGATACAAGTCCTCAGTTGGCCCAGTTCATTATGTAGCACTCCTTAAAGCTAAACTTCCTGCAGAGTCCTAATATAAGAAGTACTCACTCAGACCAAGTACAGCTTGAAGCAAATTAGCTCCCAAAAGAGTTCATTTTGTTCTTTCCACCTTTTATGCTTTTCAGAAATAAAAAAATGAGATGAAGGAGACAAGATACAGTGTGATCAGTTCAAAAGAATGGCAACATGGTTTTCTGGTATCACATACAAATAAGGAACTGAGCTTTCACTGTCACTTAAATACTCGGCAATGATCTTGTCACACATCAAAAGCTTAAAAAGAAAGTTTGAAGCTACCTTTTGAGTCATTATCACTGTATTTGTATTGAAAAAATATGAACAGTTCTTGTTTTATGTCTTAATGGGAATTATGCACCTTTGGGCTGATTAGGTAGATTAAAAAGTCATATGTTGTTTCTTGTGAATAGTTTAGAAAAGATGTAACTTTTTAGCCTGTTTAATACATTATGGGACAACAAAATGGCTGTCTACAGTGGAGAAATGGACATGGTCTGCTCATAACTTGGATCCAATGGTGCCATTGAACAAACATAGGCTTTTCCATCTATTCCCTTCAAAACCCCTACATGCACTCAGACCTTCCAAAGCAGGTCTTACTTTTCTAGACTCCAACACCCAGTATGCTGCAGGTAGCATGGCCACATATTGTTGGCTGAGAAATTTTAATAGAATCATAGAGTTGGAAGAGATCCCAAGGACTATCCAGTCCAACCCCCTGCCATGCAGGAAATCACAATCAAAACACCCCTGACAGATGGTCATCCAGCCTCTGTTTAAAGACCTCCAAAGGAGGAGATCACCACAGACCTCCAGACCCCGAGGGAATATGTTCCACTGTTGAACAGCTCTTACTGTCAGGAAGTTCCTCCTAATGTTTAGGTGGAATTTCTTTTCCTATAGCTTGCATCCATTGTTCCAGGTCCTATTCTCTGGAGCAGCAGAAAACAATCCTTAATATGACATCCTTTCAAATAACAAGGCTATCATATCACCTCTTAACCATCTCTTCTCCAGACTAAACATTCCCAGCTCCCTAAGGGGGGTTGCAGACTGCCAGAAATAGTGCAAATTGAGTCCACTTTTAGGGTTAGGGTTAGGGAATAATGGGAACTGTATTTTATTGTGGAACCAGAGCTCTCTGACAGAGAAGGCTCAATGTCTCAGGAAAAAAACAATTCCCAAGACTCCCTAGTACTAACCCTAACCCTAAAAATGGACTCAATTTGCACTATTTCTGGCAGTCTGCAACCCCCCTAAGTCTCTCCCCATAAGGTATGGCTTCCAGACCCTTCACCATTTTGGTTGCCCTCCTCTGGACACACTTCAGCTTCTCAACATCCTTTTTGAATTGTGGTGACCAGAACTGGACACAGGATTGTTCCAGGTGAGGTCTGACCAAAGCAGAATAGAATAATAATAATAATAATAATAATAATAATAATAATAATATTTATATCCTGCCCAATGGTACTCCAATCAGGGCGGCTTACAACCATAAAACATACAGCACTCCATAAAAGCATAAATAATATAACATACCCCCTCCCCCCATAAAACAGTATTAAATCAGTGAGTAATCTAACATTAACAAATTCAATTTAAAAGCCCAATATAAGCCTGAGTATCCAATATATAAGCCTACAACAATAATCCTAACCATCATATAGATGGGGCCACGGAAGGATTATTGGGGTGGCTATTTGTACCGAGGCGGGGGTAAATTAATCTGGAAAGGCCTTCCGGAAGAGATCCATCTTGACAGCCTTTTTAAAGCTATTTAAAGATGTTAATTGATGGATCTCGTCCGGCAGGCCGTTCCAGAGTCTAGGGGCAATGGCTGAAAAGGCCCCCCGTGAGGTAGCCACAAGCCTCGATCTTTGGGGCTGTAGCAATTTCCTTCCGGAGGAACGAAGAGCACGGGGAGGATTGTACGGGAGAAGGCGGTCCCTGAGATAGCTTGGGCCCAAGCCATTTAGGGCTTTAAAGGTAATAACCAACACCTTGTACTGGGTTCGGAAGCTGATAGGCAGCCAGTGGAGGGACCTCAGAACTGGAGTAATGTGGTCCCTCCGAGATGTACCCGAAACAAGCCTGGCTGCCATATTCTGTACCAGCTGTAATTTCCGAACCAAGCACAAGGGTAGCCCCATGTAGAGTGCATTGCAGAAGTCAAGGCGTGAGGTTACCAACGCATGCACAACAGTCTCGAGATCCATTACTTCCAGAAAAGGGCGCAGCTGGCGTATCAGCCGAAGCTGATAACAGGCGCTCCTGACCGTCACATTTACCTGATTTGTCATCAGGAGCGACGAGTCAAGGAGCACCCCCAGACTGCAAACACAGTCACTGGAGGAGAGTGTGACCCCATCCAGGACTGGAGGTTGCAACCCAATTCTTGGTTTCGGGGCCGCTACCGTGAGCACCTCCGTCTTGTCTGGATTCAGTTTCAATCTGTTTTTCCTCATCCAGCCCATTACCGCCCGAAGACATTCATTGAGAGAAGAGATGCCATTGGAATTCACGGATGATGAATGAGACATGGAGAAATAGATCTGGGTGTCATCAGCATATTGATAACACCCAGCTCCATAACTCCGTATTATCTCACCCAGCAGCTTCATATAGATGTGAAATAATATCGGGGACAAAATAGCTCCCTGAGGGACTCCACAAGTGAGGTCCCTCTTACCGGAGCTACAGTCCCCGAGCAGCACCCTCTGGGACCTGCAAGGCAGTGCCCCCGATACCTAACTCCCTCAGGCGGTCCAAGAGGATGCTGTGATCTATCGTGTCAAAAGCCGCTGAGAGGTCTTTTGAGAGTGACACTATTACTTCCCTTGATCTAGACACTATACTTCTATTGATTCAGTCCAGAATTGCATCGGCCTTTTTAGCTGCTGCATTACATGGTTGAGTCATGTTCAGCTTGTGGTCTACTATGATTCTTAGATCCCTTTCACACATAGCCTCATTAAGCCAGGTACCCTCCATCTTATATCTATGCATTTCATTTTTTTTCTGCCTCAGTGCAAAACCTTACATTTCTCCCAGTTGAAATTCATTTTGTTAGTTTTGGCCCAGTTTTCTAATCTATTCAGGTCATTTTTAATTTTGATCCTGTCCTCTGGTGTATTAGCTATTCCTCCTAATTTGGTGTCATCTACAAATTTGATAAGCCTTATAGTCTTAAAAAAGTAACTTTTCCAAGCTCTGGTCCCATGGTGCTAGTGTACAGTAACAGAGCATTGGATTTAACCCCATAATGATATATCATGCAAGGAATTCATGTGCACTATATTTGTATTGTATTTGTATTGTATTGCTTAAGCCAGTGGTACTCAAAAAATTTACCCTTGGGATTGTCCTTTACACCTACATACTGATAAGAATAAAAGTATTTTGTTTATTTAGTGTGCATATTTTCATTTGCATGTTCATGTTTATTCATATTTTAACATTTTAAAAGGAAATAACATGATCAAACTAGAATACTTTTCTTTATGCAAATTCAACATTTAACTCAATGCATGTGTGAATTTTACAAATAAAAAAAGTTTGAGAAGAGGAAGAGAGGAGAAAGAGGAGGGATCTAGTCTCCAAGTCTCATCTCCCCCCTTAAACAACTCTTGCTTCCCCTCTGTTGGTCCTGCCCCACCATTTGAGAACTACTGGTTTAAGCATTCTCTTAACCACTAACAATCACACAAGAAAAGAACACAGTTTCAAAGCGTCCCACAGCAGATATATTTATCCCACACTGCATGCCATTTTATGTAGTTCCATGTTTTGGATCACACCTTTCTATGTGATTCCCTTAGAAGAAAATGTAGACTTTTAAAACTCTGGTTTCACATTACTTTGCTCTCTACAGTCAAGATGGGAAGATTATTAATTTAAAAGGAAGAACACACAAGCTAGGAGAGATTGTAGCAGTTTGCCTTTGTCTGAACATACAGAGAAGGGAAAGATTCTGACCCCTCCCCTCCTTTTCTTTTAAGTTAACTGAGTGCAATCTACTTTTGCAACTCAATTTTTAGCAAATGGAGTAAGATGAAGACAAAGAGGGAAAGTAGGTAGAGGAAAGAGAAACTGGGACATTTTAACAACAGCTGACTAACCCCCTCTGCAGACCAGGGCGTCGGGGACGCCCTGGTCCGGAGCGCCAGCGGAGCTCAGCCTCCACACCGCGGCGCTCCTCCGGCGACTCTAAAAGGAGCACCAAATTGGCGCTCCTTTTAGATGTCAGGGAAAGTGCACCCTAAAAGTGGCGGGTGCACTTTCCCTGACTCAAACGCCACGACGCGTCCGGTCGCCGCGGCATGAGGTCATCCCCGGAGCACCGGCCATGCGGAGGGCCGGCAACTCCGAGGGCGACCTCAGGAAGAGGAAGGGGCGCCGCTTGTGCAGCTGCCCCTCCTCTTCCGGGCCCGGAAGACGGCTCAATTAGCCATCTGCTAAGGCCCTAAGTAGAATAGCTGAGGATTAATCAGGACTGTTCCTCACAAATTGGAACAGTTGGAAAGCATGGAGGTACATATGGTGGCACCTGCTTCCAACTCGTCAAGGAGTACAAGATTTGAAGCATCCCATATGGGCTCAATACAGGACTGGACCTCAAGCTCCCAAATAAGGATGTTCCATGCAAAATGTGAAACCTGGAACCCTACATTTTTTTACATCTTAAATTCCAAATTCAATCTCTGTGTAATGGAACAAAGCAAATTATGCCTTTTATTTGTTTTAATATTTATTTTCCCTACAAGGACTTTGGATTACAGATGTTGCCTCCAAAGTGCTAGAATCATAATGGTGAGCTTTAAAAGAAAACAGAGAAAACAATCTAGGTAGATTCCAGAGGAAATGCTTTAGCAAATGTCTTTCTTTTCTGAGTCACAAACCTTTTTGTCCCCTTCTTCACTCTCTTTAGACTCTAGCTTTGGGAAAAGATGGTTCTTTGGGTCCTCAGACATATGACGTAGAATAAACCAGTGCCATGTTTTTGCTTCAGAAGTTTTGAAAGCTGGTGTGACTAGCCAGACTTGGGGGGGGGTTGCAGACTGCCAGAAATAGTGCAAATTGAGTCCACTTTTAGGGTTAGGGTTAGGGTTAGGGTTAGGGAATCATGGGAGCTGTATTTTATTGTGGCACCAGAGCTCTCTGACAGAGAAGGCTCAATGTCCCAGAAAAAAAACAATCCCCATGATTCCCTAGCACTAACCCTAACCCTAAACGTGGACTCAATTTGCACTATTTCTGGCAGTCTGCAACCTCCCCATAATTAGGATATTTTTTCTCCAGGACTGTGGGTAGGGAAAGGATTCATTGGATTATTATACTGTATGAAAGCATGCAAATGCAAGTAGATAAATAGGTGCCACTTTTTGGGGAAAGTTAAATAGCTTTCTGTGCAATTATGCTGGCCACATGATCCCAGAGTACTCTCTAACAATGCTGGCTCTTTGGCTTAGTAACGGAGATGAACACCACCCCCTATGGTCAGACACAACTTGACAACCTTGTCAATGGGGAATTCCTTTACCTTTTTACCTTTACTGTTGTATATAAGGCTGAGATGAGTCTTTTGTCCAGGAAGGAAAGTCTATGTTCATATACCTAAGACTGCAAAGTCAACACCCAAGGACATCCAAGTTTGTGGATTACAGATCAGTTCAATGTTGTATTGAGTTCTGTAAAAGGCAACCTCATGTATAAGTCGAGGGAAGGATTTAGGACCAAAATAATGGATTTTGATATAACCCATGGATAAGTCAAGGGCAAAATTTAGGGGAGGAGAAGTTTTTAACATCAGATTGAGAAGGAAGGAGCTGGAGGGAAATGTGGTGTTTGGTGGGCAGGCAAGATACAGAAGGAGAAGGAAGGACAGAAGAGAAAAGTTTAACATTGGACTGAGAAGTGAATCACCTCTCTCTCTCTCTCTCTCTCTCTCTCTCACACACACACACACACTCCTGCTTGGGGAGCTCTTTCAGAAATAGAGTGGGGTATCAGGGTGGTGCTTCTTTTAGGATATTTTTGAACTGTATTACTGTATTAACCCATATATAAGTCAACCCATGATTTAAGGGTCAAGTTGGGGGCATAAAGTTTTTGACTTATAGATGCGTATATATGATAATTTCTTTTCAGTTTAGTGGGGTAGAATTTGGGAGATGTCACACATGAAGCAGAACTTCAAATATTTCAGTGTTTTTGTTTGCCTCCAATATTACAGTAACATACCAGAAGCAAAATAGTCTTTAAAAATTAAGGAATGTGTATAGTATACCCAGTTCAATTCCCAGACATCATCTTCCAGAGATCAACCAATCTAGTTATCAATCTACTGGTGGGGAAGGCAAATGTGGGAAGCTAAGGGGCTACATCAAAACTCAAGACCTTAGAGACCTTCACTTTGCACTGCCCCTTCAAACAAAAGTCATTTTTGACCTTAAATGCCTTCAATGCAGTTTTGGAGGCATTTGTACCATATTTCGACCCACCTGGCCCATTTTAGGCCTAGGAGGGGGTCTTTTTCTAGCAACAGGAAGTGGCTGGTTTTTTGCTCCTAAAAATCCTTTAGGGGATGTGAGGTACATTGTAACCATGTTTCCCTGGGTCATTTAAGCCTAGGAAAGGCCTTTTTCTAAATCAGGAAGTAAAGAGAAATTAGATGAAGGCTCCCCATCCCCCCTAGAAAGCATTTAGGAGCAAAATAGTTTTGATTTTTTCCCCCAAAAAAATATTTTTGATGTTTCAGGGCTTCCGAAGGCCACAAAAACAGCCCTGTGAGCTTCATGTGGGGAGCTGCCACCCCTCAGCTAGCCATTACAGGTTGCGGCCCTATAACAAAAAAATTCTCCCCAAGGTGGTTACTGTAGACCTATGAAAACTTCAAACAAGATTATGAATGTATCTTTCCATGGCACATTTGCTCACATATCAGTCACAATTTTTTTTAAGTTCTGTCTGCCAGAACAAAGCATTATAAAGAAAATTATGGCATTATAAAGAAAATTATGGTTTGCCTTTTAAATGTCTCCCAAGGATTCGGTACTAAGCTATTAATATCAGTCTCTGGAATTGACATAGCTGCAGAAGCCATAGCAAAATAAAGGCTAAAAATAGACTTTTGACAGCTTCAGAATAGTTTATTTTACCAAAAAAACATAGCCTTATTCTTTTATTTTGTTTCTGAGTAAATAAAAAAAAAGCTTAGTCAGTAGTGTGTAGAGAGATTTTCATTAAAATCTATGGAAGAGCATCAAAGGGAAAATGATAGTTGTGATAGCTTTGGGAGAAAAGAAAAAAAAAAGGGGGGGGGGCAGAATACTACAAACAAAGATATTTCCAGATTAGCTTTTGAAGCTCAAAAGAAGGCTATAAAGTAAACTGTTTCCCAAAATGCTATAGTTTTATGACAATCTCTAGCAAATTTTATGTGGTTCTCAGTAGCAAATACAGAAACTTGTTTCTTCATTTTTCTTTATTGCTAGCAATCACACACTTAATAGCTATAAATATGTTGGAGATTTAGCACTCCCAGTGTACTACTTTCTCATTTCCTTTTTATATATCCAAAGGAAGTTTGTTCCATAAACGAACAGGAAACCTATCTTGTGCAAAAACCATTGAAAACACTAGAGCCATAGATAAAATTGCAAGTGGATAATAATTTGGAAGTTAAGCAGGGTCAGCCTTGTATCAGGCATTTGGTACACTTCAGTTCAGAGACACAAACTTCAGTGAAACAAAGTTTTATTCCAGAAACTAAAGGTGTTCATAGCATGGCATTATTGTCAGGACTGAAGAACAGAGTATAGTAAAAAGTAATTAGCAATTCAAACATTTTTGCACACCTGTTAACCATTCATCTTTAAACCAAAACATTCCCATTCTAGTACTCCTCCTTCTTTCCTCTCTGTATCAATCTTTCCCATCAAATTGACCTTAAAAGTTCAAAGCCCATTCTTCCATCCCTCACATCTGCTCATTAACCATCTTCAAGAAAGACATACATTTTTCCACCCAGCATCACCACTTGTATAGCATAACCCAACATTCAGTTTTACAAGCAAAGCATATACAGTCACCACTCCCAATTCATAGGGGATCTGTTTCAGAACCACCCCCACCCTGCAAAAATGGGAATTTGCAAATATTGAGCCCCATTTAAAATAATGATGTGCGGGGTCACACGTATTTGTCCCTCCCCACTTGCTATCCCACAAAGAGTGAGACTGTAGACTCTAAGTCTGTGAACAGGAAGGGATGACTGTACATAACATATAGCTAGCAACCATGGCAGACTCTATGGCCCTTACACCCTGGTTAGTAATTGGATGGGAGACTGCCAACAAGTACCAGGTGCTGTAGGCTATATTTCAGAGGAAAATAATAGCAAAGCTTCCACCCTGACAGACTTTGCAGTTCTACCCCAAAGTTAGAGTAAGATTTGCCATCTTAATGGATCCATAGATGAAATAGTGGCACAGTCAATGTTTTACAGAGGTGATAGTGAAAATAGCTTCATTCATGCCACCCCCTCATTTGAACCTTCTTCACTTATTCAAAACACTTGAATGCACAGTGATGTGCTCCAGGATTTTCAGCTGGTATTTGTATTGCATCTCTTACCTGAAGCTTCTTTAGAGTCAGTGTTTAATGGAAAGCAATGATACTAATAACTTTAGAAGGACATGCTGAATTAGTTATAAAGTGATAGTGGTGAATTAGCTATAGCATTATCAGATAAACAGATAGACAGATAAAGGAAGGGTCTTCAGTAAAGAGAATTTTTACTGTTTTACCATCATGTTTTTTTTAAAATCAATTGATAAAAATGTCAACTGGTAAAGGATTAGGGTTTTTGTTGTTGTTGTTACTGCCATGCACTGAAGTGCATGACCTACCAATATATGCCTGCCTAATATCTGCTAGATGGGCTCTTCTGTTCCCTATAAATGGGATAAATACATTGATGGAGGACAAGAGAGAGGGTCTTCTCTGCTATGACACCCCATCTATGGAGTCCCCTCTGCTTGGAAGTCTGGTTGCTCCTAGTGTTTCATTCATGCTTATTTACTTTTGAAGTGCATATCTGCATGATTTTAACTTGTTTTAACCGATAATGATGATTTTTTTAAAATCTGGAATCATTTTAATCTCTTTATATGGGCCTAAAACCTATTGTCAGTCTCAACTAAAGTAGAGCTATTGACTCCACTGAATTTACTTATGAGTTGGTTCAAGGGTCTCCTGGATCTACTCTACTTAGGATTTAGCAACAGGGTTCCACCTATTATTTGTCACCCTGAAATCCCACCATTTAGGACAGGATACTAATGTTTTGATAGATAAATTAATAAACATTTGCCGTATATACCTTCTTCAACCCACTCTTTTAGCATATTCACTATTTCAGGCTTTGGGTGCATAATGTGCATTCATGTAAATAACTGCACTCTTCTGCAAAAGCCACTAAAATAACATCGTAAGGAAAAGAAATCAAAATCAAGTTTCAAAGTCCAAGGGATTCTTTTCTTTTCTTTTTTGCTTTTTCAACAGATGTTGATATTTTCACCTTCAAATGCAAAATGATATTTAAAATTGCAAGCAGAAAGACATCAGACAGTTCACCTCACATGCCTGAGATTAACTAATTAAATAACTAATTAATAAACATGGCAGGCATTTCCACACAAAGAATCTACTAGGTGATAGCAGCAAATGTTGCATGAAGGACAAAGAAAGAAAGAAACTCCGCTGCAAATCAGGAAAACAGAGGAGAACATCACAGGTGTTTGATTTGCGGTTTCAGCTGTTAAAGGAATTGACAGTGGGTTATCAAAGTCCCAGGACAGGAAAGGATAGCTGGCAAGACAGTTCAAGAACAACAGGCCCAGGTGCAAGATTTGTGGGCTCAGCTTTCAACAGAGGTGACAAAGCTGGCAAGGGAAAGAGGTGAGAGGAAGAACAGAGTCATTGAGGGGAGTCGGGGAATGGCTGGATTAGCAATTGTGTTCATTTTTCACATGTAGTACAAGAACCTTTGGTCTTCTCACAATATCCATTTTAGAGGTATATCAAACTTTTTTTAAATCAACACTGTTGCTGCCTCTCATGCCAGCCCTTGCTGTTTCTCCATATGTTCAGTATGCATAGTTGCATCTGCTTTCAGAAATCTCTTGCTACCCTTGTCTTTCCTTCTGCTTTCTCTGCTGTGCTACTGGCTTGTGGATTATTATCATTTTCTTTGTAAAGTCTCTGGAGCAGTATTAGATGAAAGTGGAATCCTATTGACCCAGGTGCATTGGGAAAACATGTTTCCCTTGTGATAACTCTCACTTTAAAGATTGCTCCCAGACACTTGAAAGATAGGTATCACCTCACAAAACTCTTTGAAGATTTATGACCAGGATCCTGATATGCATCTTCCTGAATTCTATTACAATATATTCCACTCCCATGACTGTGTACTTAGGCTTAAAAACCAGTGGCTTTAATGTTGTTCTATTAGTACACCTGAGGAAGTGGAGCAATATCCAGAAAAGCCCAAGCTAAAATATAAATCAGTTAGTCTATAATATTCCCTTCCTTCATTTTTCCTTTATATGCTAAAGCAGACTAAGGGGCGTTGAAAACTGGCCCAAAGGGCTGGCCTGGGGGTGGAGTTGGGGCAGAGCAGCTGCACGCTGGCTGCCCAAACCCCACCCTGATGCCGTCCTCATGCCACATGTCTGTTTGCATGGAGCGTGGCATCAGGACGCCCTCCTGGCACAGCGTGCAGACACGATGCACCGAACGGGTCCGGAAGAGCTGTGGCGACGGCTCATGGGGCGGCCTTTTGGCACCCCTAAAAGGAGCAGCATTTTACTGCTCTTTTAGGGGCAGGAAGGACCGGGGCCATGTGTGGGGTTGCTGCATCCCCGCTCCACCGCTAGCAGGGGCGCTCCAGAGCTGCCCATCTGCATAGTCCCTAACACAGCTATTTCACTGAAAAATCTTCATGTCTTGTGGCTTACATCAGCTAAAAGAGGAGAATGTGTCTTGTATCTGATGTAGACCAACATTTCATCACAATGGATTCTTGATTTTGACACCCATACACCCATCCACACACCCACCCATTGATAGCAATGAGGATGATGGAAATTAACAGGTGCTCCCCCAGAACTAGGGGAAATGAAGGGTTTTGGATCCAGTGGATCTACAGCTAGCTACTCCTCACCATCACTTATAGAATTTGGCATTTCAGGATTTTCTGCCTGCTATTGCTGGCAGAAAAACAACCAGTGACAACTTTGCATCAATAGCTAGTGCCTCTACATCAGTAGAGCAACACCCCGCAAAACTGACAGCATTTCTCTGTGTTGTGGAAGGCTATCATCACCAGTGGAGTCTGGTGGATCCAGTGTCAGTTGGGTGATGAATCTGCTCTGAGCTTTAATCAGAATTTTAAATGAGCTATCCAAAGGATGAAAAGTATTTTCAGGATAGGATCAGCAGGTTAGATGTGATACTTTGAAGTATGTAATAAAATCTGGGCTGGATTCAGCACCCTACAGATGGTGGAATGATCAACCCCCATTGAGCAACACACATATGAACCCCACCACAGACATTAACACTGGAGGGGAGCCTTGCACATTACAGATTTATTCTTCATGAAGTTTCTACTCACATGAAGTAATTATTAATCTTAACAATTTCCTCCCTAATGGAAGAAAGTATTTGAAAATCATGCAGTTATTATTTTGTACAAAATTCACAGAAAACCTGATTTTCTGCGCAGAAAATCCTGTTTTGTCTGTAAAAAGTGTTTTCTATGCAAATCAACCACATGAAAAATTTGTGAGCAATGAATCCCCAATTACATTTTCTGTGCACGAAACAGCTTTTTCTGTGCAGGAATTGGTTCTGTGTAGAAAACTTCTGTGCAGAAAATGCTATCTTCTGCATAAAACGATCATGTGCAAATTTTGTGCAAAATAGGTTTTGAATAGCAAAGATTCTAATCAGGCCAGGATTCTTCCCACCAAGGTTTCTCAACATTAAAAAAAAAAATGTATGCATTTTGACCTTATCCCTCCCCCACAAAAATTTATTCTTTCCATCCATACTGAACACCTAGCTATTTAGATAACCATTACAACTGTGCAAATTACAGTTGCAAATTACAAAACACTGTGGACAGGGCTTCTATACAATGCATACAGAGATACATTGTTTCCCAAAACATTCCAGTAGGGAGTTGTTGTTTTTACATGGGACTGTGAAACTCAGGCATGGGGCCAAAAAAGGAGATTTTGCTTCCACGGCAACATTATCTCATAGTTCAGCACTTTACTTTTCTTTGTAAGAATAATTGGCAGCCATTCACTTGATTGACTGCAGTCTGTTTATTGCATCCCACTAAGCTCAACAGGAACCAAACTGAGTTCTCTCTGCTTAGCCTCACCCTGAGTTTTATTTATTGGCCATACTGGAATGTGACAATGAGGCAGGAGCCTGGAATTGGCAGCTCAATATTTCTTTTTATTTAGATAATGCCTTCACTCTGCATAATTTCTACTCTGTTGCCTACTTCATTATACTTGATGTCTTAAATATCACTTGACAAGTGTATCATGTTAGTGTCTATAATTTGTTCTGTTGTTGATTGTGCTCATTTTCAAGTTATCAATGTCTGTAGGGAAAGGCTATTTTTAACTCTTCTCCTTTGTACTCCCCCCCGCCCCTCGTCTCTCATAAATGCAGTTCAGATGAATAATTTTCACTAGGGATTGCAGTGGATGCTTCTTTCTCTTATTTTTACTTATTTTTAGAAAACCTCTAGCATTGGTTTGGCTGACATATTGAGTAAATCTGATCTTAAAAGCTCTTAGATGGGACTGGTCACTTAATTAGACTCCGTGCAAACAAACAAAAGCAAGGTTGGACAACACAGTGGCTTCTTCTGAGCTAAGAAATTTTATCTCTACATTTAGAATAAATATATTAGAATGCTTCATACAGTCCAATGGAGAAAACATCAAGATTTTTCACAGTTCAGGGCTTATTCTGCACAAAATTGAAAAGGGGATGTTTTGTGAAGAATGCATGGGAAACAGTTTTTTCTGCAAACCAACTAATATTTCTGCTCAGTACAATACTATTTATTGCATGGAAAATGCTATTTTATGCCCAAGACAACCATGTGAAAATTTGCACAGAATAAGTGCTGAACTGGAAATAAGCTTTCAAAACTTTGATTTTAAAGATTTTTTCACAACAGGAAGAAAATTGCTAATGTTATGTATTGCTTCCTACAACAAGAAAATTAGTGAAAAAATAACTTTTTCAAGCTTTATTTAAATTGCAATGGGCAAGGGCAAAACTCATCTGGACAAAGTTAAAATATTTAGATACAGATCTAGAAATCATTTTAAGAAGTGAAGTAGGTGACCTTGGGCACGTCACACACTCTCACTCTCAGAGCAAAGGCACCCACCTACCCCCACCCCCCAAACAATTCTTGCCAAGAAAATGCTGTGATAGGTTTTGCTTTAAGGTTGCTGTAAGCTGGAAATGACATGAAGGCAGACAACAACAACAGCAGCAGCAACAACAACAACAACAATGCTGATAACTCCTGGGGCTTTTGACCACATAAGTAAATGGCATTCACTTCTGAATACTTGAAGTAGGGTGGTAGTGCTAGAGAGAAAGCCAGTGAAAACATCTCAGATATCTAACTATATTATTATGTCTTCACATGATCCTGCTATTGCACATATACAAAATTACTTGGCCTCAGAGCAGGCTGTTCTCAAATTCCTGCATGAGGAATTATTCTAGGCTTGACTCCTTCCAGTCCAGAGCCATGTATACTCTAATGTCTTACACATCTGCTTTCTTACTTTTACATAGGTGTAAGAGCAAAATGTGTCAATGATTTTAATTCAGCAAACAGATGCTTAATTTTTCATAGGTTTGGGAATCATTACCCAGATGTTAACATAGGGGTATAGCTTGTTCAGTCCCTGTTGGTTTTCCAAATATATGAGACAAAGTAAAGGGACAAAAGAAAAAAAGTCATTTGTCCATTATATTAAAAAAAAAAAAGATTTGTATACTACTTTTGAATGCACACCCTGCTTTTCCATCTTTGACAGAGGCAGTATTTCAGAACATACCAGAGAAGAGGTATTTATGGCAGGTGCATTACTACTTAGAAACTAATCTCTCACACATGGCTGTTAACGTGAAATATGGATTTTAATAATCCTAGCTTGGTAAGAGATGTGAGTCTGCCTGGTGGGGATGTGATTAGCCACAGTCTGCAAAATTAATTGAGATGTACAGCACAAGATTACATCTAGAGAAGTCTAAACCTGTCTGATTATGCAAGAGATTGCTTAGTTAAGGCTATATCTTTCCGGATATAAGAAGCAGATAAATTATGTCCTCTATTCCAGTGAAGGATAAGCTTCTCTTGTTTTCAAGTCACAAAGAAGAGCAGAGGGGTGGACTGAAATCTCTGATCACCCAGCAATTGGAAGTTGTATTTAATTAAATAGTAAGCTAAGGCTCCATCTATTAGACTGGTTTTGGAACATGTATAGGCAGTAATGTCTGCTGGTTTCCATGTCAGTGTGGTGAGTAATATGATCTGGAATTAGCTGGAACTTTAGGACCAAGATCCTGCATTGTGTCTGGGTAGTATACATTTGTATTCAGTCATTACATAATAGATGAGCTGTAACACAGTGTGCTAAATACTGATATTTTGGGACTGCTTCTATATCTGCACATGTGTGTATGTTGTCCACTTGTGCAAAAAGGAATGCACAGATGATGTTTCTGAAAACCCAGAAAGATATGGAAAATCCAGTAAAAGATATGGAACTGCATTGCTAGAATCCTGCTGGTTAATCAACACCTGGAGTAGATCCACTGAATAATTTCTTGCCCTAATCCTGATTTATTATGCAGTCGCAGCCTTATGTAAAGGAGAATGGCTTTCCGGACTACTCTTCTCCCCTTCCGCTAACCGGGGATGATTGCAGCCTGGGGGCGGATATTGCGGTGATACGGGGGATGGGTAGGTATGGCGGCAACAGAGCAAACAGATGTTACAAAAGAAGGAGGGATCGATGCTTGATATCTATCCCTCTTTCAGTTTGCTCTGTTTCCCGGGATAACTTGGAGAACGTGTCTGCCATTCCACTGACTCTTAACCTGCTACTCTGCAATGCCAGGTCGGTCAGAAATAAAACCCACATCATCCATGACTTGTTAGTGGATGAGATGGCCGACCTGGCATGCTTTACTGAGACCTGGCTGGGGGATACCAGCTCTGTGTCGTGGGCGCAGGCTCTCCCAGCTGGGTACTCGGTTAGTGAGCAGGTGAGGGAAAGTGGGCGGGGGGGGTATAGCCTTGGTCCATAGAAACACCTTGACCTTGATCAGGAAACCTATTCGGAAAACGACGCACATCGAGTGTATGTACCTTAGCCTGAAGACCAGGGATAGTTTGGGTATTCTGTTGGTCTACCGGCCACCCCGTTGCTTAACAGACTCCCTAACCGAGCTGACCGCCCTGGTTTCAGAGTTGCTGCTGGAGTCGCCCAGACTTTTGGTTCTGGGCAACTTCAACATTCCACTCGAAACCAGATTACAAGATTTATCTGGTGCGGCTTGGGAGTTCATGGATACCATGACAATCATGGGCCTATCCCAATTGGTCGACGGGCTGACACATTGTGCAGGTCATACTCTCGATGCGGTCTTTAGTACGGAGCAGGGACATCCGTGGGTGGAGGTCAAGGGAACCTCCCCCCTGTCATGGACGGATCATTTCCTGATCAGGGTGGAACTCAGGGCTGTATCCTATCCCCCTGGGGGTGGTGGACCCATTAGATTGGTCCGCCCTCGAAGACTAATGGAACCCATTGGTTTCCAGAAAGCCTTGGAGGGTTTAATGGTAGGCAACGTCGACGATTCTGTTGAAGCCTTGGTGAACACTTGGAATACCGACCTCACCAGGGCTATCAACACAATCACTCCCAAGTGTCCTTTCCGACCCGCTTCGAACCGCAAACCTTGGTATTCAGAAGATCTTAGACGGATGAAGCGGGCCAACTGGAGCGCGAGTGGTGAAAGACTCGGCTTTTATCCGACAGAACTCATCTTAAGAGTCATCTTGACTCCTACAGAGAGGCTTTATGTGCAGCGCAGAAATCATTCTGCGCTGCACGCATTGCATCTGCAGAGTCTTGCCCGGCAGAGCTGTTTAGGGTGGTGGGGGAGCTGGCAAAGGTTCCTCCTGCACCAGGTCCCCTACTTAACCCAACAACAGCCTGCTGTGAGGCATTTAATACCTACTTTGCAGATAAAATCTCTCGGATAAAGGCCGACTTAGACGCCAATATTCAAGCAGAATCCGTAGACGAGGTGTCCAGCAACTCCGTTGATGGTATTTTACTGGATCAATTTCAGTCTGTGAGTACCGATGACGTGGACAAGCTGCTTGGAAGGATGAGGAAAACAACTTGCCCTCTCGATCCGTGTCCATCTTGGCTGGTCGTCCAGGGCGGGGATGCGTTGAAAGTGTTCCTTCGGGACATGATCAATGCATCCTTTAGGGAGGGTTATGTTCCATCTTGTCTTAAGGAGGCAGCGGTCAAGCCACTCCTGAAGAAGCCCTCCCTAGACCCCTTGGATAGAAATAATTATCGACCAGTCTCCCTGCTACCTTTTTTGAGCAAGGTGATCGAGAGGCCAGTCGCCTCCCAACTCCAGACAGTCTTGGATGAAACCGATTATCTTGATCCATTTCAAACTGGCTTTAGGACAGGATTTGGGGTTGAGACTGCTATGGTTGCTCTGACCAATGACCTCCGCTTGAGTATCGACAGGGGTAGTGTGACCTTGCTGGTGCTCTTGGATCTCTCCGCAGCCTTTGATACGATAGATCATACCATCCTTTTAGATCGCCTGAGAGAGTTAGGAATTGGAGGCACTGCTCTGCAGTGGTTCCGTTCCTTCCTCTCGGGTCGATCTCAGAGGGTGAGGCTCGGGGACAGTTGCTCATCTAAAATAGAGCTTAATTGTGGTGTCCCACAGGGCACCATCCTGTCCCCGATGCTGTTCAATATTTATATGAAACCGCTGGGGGAGATCATTTGGAGGCATGGAGTGCGGTGTCTTCAGTATGCTGATGACACCCAGATATACTTCTCCATGACCAGATCATCGACTCAGACTTCAGATGGCGCCTCACCTCTTAATGACTGTCTAAGAGCGGTAATGGATTGGATGAGGAAAAACAGACTGAAGTTGAATCCAGACAAAACGGGGGTACTTACTGTGACAGGCCCGAAACCAGATCTGGGAATACAGTCTCCAGTCCTGGATGGAGTCACACTCTCCTCTAAGGACTGTGTTCGCAGTTTGGGGGTGCTCCTAGATACGTCGCTCCACATGACTTGTCAGGTGAATGCGGTGGTCAGGAGTGCTTGTTATCAGCTTCGGCTGATACGCCAACTGCGCCCTTATCTGGACATGAGGGACCTGGAAACTGTGGTACACGCGCTGGTAACCTCACGTCTGGATTTGTGCAACGCGCTCTACATGGGGCTACCCTTGTGCCTAACCCAGAAACTTCAACTAGTACAAAATATGGCAGCCAGACTAATTACTGGGACATCAAGGAGGGAGCACATTACACCGGTGCTTAAATCCCTCCACTGGCTGCCAATTAGTTTCCGGGCGCAGTACAAGGTGTTGGTTTTAACCTTTAAAGCCCTACATGGCTTGGGTCCATCTTATCTTAGAGACCGCCTCTCCCCGTATGATCCCCCCCACGCCCTTCGGTCCTCTGGGAGGAATCTGTTACATCCAATAAAGACCAGGCTGTCCCAGACCTCCCAGAGGGCCTTTTCCGCCACTGCCCCCAGGCTATGGAATGGCCTGCCGGATGAGATCCGTCTTATCTCCACGCTAACCGCCTTTAAGAAGGCGGTGAAGACGAATCTCTTCCGGCAGGCCTTCCCTGAATAATATCTCCTGGAACATTTGCCCTGGGAGACGAATTTGTCCATTATTTAATTAATCCGGCCTATCGCGTGCAATATTTGTATTAGACTGTATTGTTTTTAACTGTTAATTTGTTTTAATTCCTTTTCTGGTTTAATATTGTTTTAAGGGGTTGGGAGGTGGGACTTAGGTTTGGGGATGTTTTTACAGTGTTCTGTTTTTAAATGCTGTAACCTGCCTCGATTGTTGGGCAGAAAGGCGGGCTATAAATAAAAATTATTATTATTATTATTATTATTATTATTATTATTATTATTTCTTGAACTCTAAGTCAACAGTTAGGGAAATGCAATAATAATAATAATAATAATAATAATAATAATAATAATAATAATAATTCATTTCAAGGATTTATATCCTGCCTTTCTCCCACAATGGGATTCAGTTTTTGACAACTTTCACACAGTATGGAGAAAAACGTTAATAAATTCACATTTTTTTTTAACACCCATTCTTCTTCACAAAATACACAATACATTCATGGAATTCACTGTGATAAGATCTGCAGCCCATTCATACTACACAATGATAGCACTATATTTCACTTCAACTGCCATGACTGCACCCTATGGAATCTTGAGGTTTGTAGTTTGATAAAGCAGTAAAGCTGTCTGGAATTCTAAATACTTCTCCTGAATCTGCAAATCCCAGGCATCCACAGGACCGAATCATGGCATAGAATCATAAAATCATAGAGTTGGAAGAGACCACAAGGGTCATCAAGTCTAACCCCCTGCCATGCAGCAACTCAAAATCAAAGCATCCCCAACAGATGGCCATCCAGCCTCTGTTTAAAGACCTCCAAAGAAGGAGACTACCACACTCCTGGGGAGTGTGTTCCACTCTCAAACAGCTCTCAATGTCAGGAAGTTCCTCCTAATGTTGAGGTGGAATCTCTTTTCCTGTAGCTTGCATCCATTGTTCCATCTTCTAGTCTCTGAAGCAGCAGAAAACAAGCTTGCTCCAGCCTCAATATGACACCTCTTTAAATATTTTAACAGGTCTATCATATAATCCAGGGGTAGGCAACCTTTCCCCTTTAAGGCCCGAGGGACTTCAGCTCCCAGAATCCCAGGAGCAATTAGCCAACATGGGACTATTGGCCAACATGGCTGAGGCTTCTGGGATCTGAAGTCCCTCGGCCCTTAAAGGGGAAAGGTTGCCTACCCCTGATATAATCTCTTAACCTTCTCTTCTCCAGGCTAAACATACCCAGCTCCCTAACTTGTTCCTCATAGGGCATGGTTTCCAGACTCTTCAGCATTTTGGTCCCCCCCCCCCCTCATGGACATGCTCCAGCTTGTCTACATCCTTTCTGAATTGTGGTGCAATTCTGGATACAGTATTCCAGGTGAGGCCTGACCAAAGCAGAATAGAGTGGCACTATTACTTCTTTTGATCTAGACACTATACGTCTATTGATGCAGCCTAGAATTACATTTGTTTTTATAGCAGCTGCATCACACTGTTGACTCCTGTTCAACTTGTGGTCTACTAGGACTCCTAGATTTCTTTTACATGTAGTCTCATTAAGCCATCCTATACTTGATATGATAACTAAATGAAATCCCATGTAGTGCCAGGTTTAAATGCAAGCTAAATTAATATGTAGATTTGCACAGTCCTCAGATCATTAGCTGCCTGATTTTGGTAATGAAATGGTGTTTCTTATACCTGACATGGTTTAGAGGCTCAATATATATTTGTCCTGCCAACCTATTGAGAGACTGTATAATACTAAATACATAGTTATGTAGTAGATGAAATCTCCTGTGTTTTTGCTCTCCTTCTGTCAAGATGCTGTTTTCTGCACAAAACAATCAAGTAGAATTTTGTGCAGGATAAGTCTGGAACTGCAGGAATCTGTCCAGGATCCCTCTTGTCTGTTTCTCAAGATTCCAAAAACATATTTTGGACTTTTTGTAACATATTTTGGATAATTTTTAAATATTTTTGAATAATCTTTCCAACCCTACACTAAACAGGATTTCAGACAAGGAAGAATCTGGGCTCATCTCAGAGGACTCCTAGTAATTCCTGCTAGTAATCACCATTTCAATGTATTATTCTTTAGATTTTTTTCCCTATAAAATGTGGAGTGTTTTACTTAACAATGTATTTTGATCATTGCTTTACACATGTAGTGTATTTAGAGATGAACTTTTTGCATACTGCATGTTGGCTTGAAGTTTTTCTTCCATAGCTATGTGGCAGATTGCAATTTTTTGTTTAAAACAACAAGAAGAAACTTGCAATATATTTCCATTATTCATGAGTCACATTTTTCATAAGCTGCTTCAGGTGCAATACAAATGCACCATAAATTTTATGAATGAAATAGCATAAAAAACAATATAAAAAGGCATAAATTATTCATTAATGATGAGAGTAAGGTGACCTTACTAGTTAGTAACATCCTCCAATTATAATAAGCATGCTGTGGGGATTTCTGCATTTAAAAATCAAAATCTTCCAACAAATGTTTGATTATAAAGAGCACAGTCTTAAATCTGGGTATTTATGAGTCCTTTTTACATGTGAAATGCACAGGATAAATGTGCATCAGTGGAGGGTAGCCTGTGTTGGATAGTGCCTTACAAGTCAGTGGTGAATCCACCCTAGTATGAAATTTAAAGTAACTATCCAAGTCTCATACTTATGGGGGGCAATAGGGTAGCTCCTTTAATGATCAACCTAACCTCCAAAGACATGGTACTTACCAGTTACTATTTTCTAGACTGACACAGGGTGGGGAGCACAATATTCGTTGGCAATATCAGTTTTCGAAATTTTGCCATGCAGTGCACAATTCCAAATCTATTAACAAAAATGGTACAGTCAGCCCTCCGTATCCATGGATGCTTTATCCATGGATTCAACCATGTGTGGCTTGTAAATATTCTAAAAAATATCAATTCAAAAAGCAAACCTTGATTTTGCCATTTTATATAAGGGACACTATTTGACTATCCCATTGTATATATTGGGGCTTGAGCATCCACAGATTATTATTAGTAGTAGTATTAGTATTAGTATTAGTATTATTTATATCTTGTCCCTCTGCAGAGCAATCGGGATGGCTTATAACATTAAGATTTCCATACAGATATGTTAATACAATGTACACAGAACCTAAAAATCTTGAAACCCACCCACCCCTTAAAAATTAAGGGTTCTTCTTAGTATAGGCCTGATGGAGCCAGATGACATCAGAGGTGAAAACTTCTGCAATGTTTAACCCTTGTTCAAGGTGATATTTCAAAACATTGCAATGTCTTGACAAGGGCTAGAAGATTACCTACTGTTATTTTCACCCCAGCTGAGTTTTGGAAAGAACCAAACTTTTTTTAATAAAATAAAATAAAAATGCACTGAACTTTCCATGTTTGTCAATGGGAATTCTGTACATGTGATAAACTTTATTAAAAAGTATAGTGAGTCTTTTATTATATCTGTGGTATATTTACTGGTCTCTGTGTGTCCCTGTTCTACACTCACAAAATAAGAGAAGAATTTAAGAATCTGATATGTTTTATTTATAGTCCATTACTTGCCTGTAGAACTCTAAACAAGCAAACAGGAAGTGATAGAGAAAGAGTCCTATATCACCTTTAAGACTAACTGGTTTGTTTATTGAAATGACTAAAATAAATCACTCAGCCTTAAAGATGCTGCAACACTGTGTACTTTCCTCCCTGCTCCCTTTATTTGTATACTGAAATTCTGTTCATAGCATGACTATTTATTTGAAAATTGTCCTCAGAAATGTATAGTTTCCATGCCATGGTAACTTTCTGAAAAGGAATATAGCTAATTTGCATGCTTTAATATTGAGACCAAAATCTGCATAAATTTTCCATCTGGTGACAGATGCCATCACATAGAGGCCACCTGCCCTGTGCAGCATTTCATTCATGGGGGGAAAACTCCTTGCATGCTAACAGGCATAATATGATAAGTATCCTCTCACTTTCTAAACTCTTCTGGTCCATAGCTGACAACTGCCATGCCTGTAATATAGATTGAAACTGGTTTTTGACTGACATCACCTTCTACTCAAAGAACTCCCATCAACAGTAAAAGGGAGCAGGGGAATTTCAAACAGCAGATTGTCACTGAACTATGGCTCCTTTGCTGAAGCCATGACAGTTGAGTCAGTTTTAAACCATTTCTTGTGCATATCCTATGTGGCAGAGATGGGGACCAGGTGTCTTATATATGTTGTTGAATTCTACTCACATCAACTTTGAGAGTTGCCTGTGTTGGCTGTGAATAATGGAAGGTGGAATCCAATAACATCTCAAGGGTGACAGGGTTATTACATGGATTGACCAATTCCATTTCCCACCAGAATCAATTGGCTAATGTGATTATGACACTTATGATGATCCAAGGTACCACATGGTACTCCCAAATATCTGAAAAAAATCCACTTATGTACAACCTATTTCTAACAGGCCCAGTATTAGCACACCAAATCCTCAAATAGATCCTAAATCCTTGGGTCTCAGGCAGATTCTACCATTGCCATCTGCCATGGTTAGTCCTTTTTAAGAAGCATCAAGCAATTGTCAGAAGTTTGGACGGAGCCACTCTCTCCATCAACACCTGATTTCTAAAAACAAAAATTACCCACCCACCCCACCAAAATTGCCCTAATGACCCCAAGAGATCCAAGAGAGTTCTCTTTTCAACAGGAACTGACCAAACAATCATATTCTGGATGGCCTTCTTTTAGGAAAAAAGGTCAAAACATAACAAAATTGTCCCCAGGTGTTCCAAAGCATCTTTATGTGGGATTTTAAAAAAATCGAGAAAATTATTTTAATACATTTTTAGGGTTCTGTGTCCTCATGTAACAGAAAAGAAGCAGACTAGGACATGGAAGGGCAGCTATGAAGTTAGTAGATCATATCCTGCTGTGTAAAGATGTTTCATTAAATACCAAAGTCCAGGATAATCTGTGCCATTGTATTTTCAATTTTTAAATGTACTTGTGAAATTTTTAAATGTACTTGTGAAAGCAGAAATCTTAAATTAAAAGCCTCTTTATAATATAGTGCTGGAGGAAAGTTGAACAAAAGTCTAAGAGCAAATTAGGTCTGAACTCTTACTAGAAGTCAGAATAATTTGAGACTGTCATACATTGGACATATTATGAGATTATGTGACTCATTGGAAAAGATCATAATGGTTGGTGAAATGGAAGGCAGTAGGAAAAGAAAGAGACCGCATTACATGCTGACTGATTCAATCAGGAAACCCATAATCCTAAATTTAGAAGACATGAACAGGCAGTTCATGTTGGGAGGCCATGAAGGGCCCTCATTTATAAGTCAAAGTTGACTTGAAGGCAAATAACAATGGTGGCCCTGGGGGCAATTGTGACTGTGGCTACACTTTTTTCATCCACGTTTTAATAAATGTTTGGGAAGCACCATTTACCTTGCCCTGGGTATGATCAGATCCTTATATATATCTAAAGTGTCTGTCTTGATCCCAGCCAATCTGTTTGACTGATTCACCTGCCTGTATCTGAGCAAGATATGTTGTCATCCCATTTTGAAAATTGTCTCCATAGCAGCAAGTCTGGAGATACGGAATGAAGATATTGAGATATTGTTGGGTTTTTAATGCATGACAATGTGGGAATGTGAATTACACTGCAATTTCACCAAGGAGGAGGATTTTTTGAGCTTCAGTGGAGTAACTGAATTTTTCTGAAGTAGTCGATGAGGGCACATTTGTTTAATTTAAATCATCAAAAATTGCCTTGTTCATTCTGTTCCATTTGGATGATTCTGAAAGTGCAATATTTGTCAAACATAACAAACTCTTGAAAGGCTATAGTAATAATTTTAATTATGATTACACTAAGAGATACTTCTGTTATTATAAAAATGTATTAACATTCATTATTGCCTTGAAGTAATGAAGAATCATTCTTGATTGGTGACCTGTAGAACATCCTCAACAGAAAGAAATTCTGTTCCTTTAAAAAAAAAATTCTCCTTCCATTATATTAATATATTGTGGTAGTTTCTGGTAATTACATCCAATCTTTGCATTAAGGATATCACATGATTTCATAATCCCAGTATGAAAACCCTACAGTTATGGATAATGACTAGTGCACTAAACAAGCAGAAAGTTTGAGGATACTGCTGTCAGATCTTTGGGGCAGGGGGTGGAGGGACAAAAACATGTATAATTGATGCAGTTGTATGCAAAGGCATCTTGTAGTACCTGTGAAACTAACTGATATAAAGAAGATGGTAACATGAGCTTTCATTATGAAAGTTCATGCTACTAGCTTCTTTCTTTCAGTTAGTCTCAAAGGTGCTACAAGATCCTTTTGCAGATTGATTTTCCATACCAAGACAGCTATGACTTTAAAATCTACCATCATGAAGCAGTAGTAGATCATAATACTGATGTGATGTACAACAATACTTCATATCTGGTCCATGCTGTTTATGTTTGTGTTCTTGAATGCTGAGGATCACAATGCATAAATAAACTAATTGTGGATAATATGCATGCATCCTTCAAGTGTGAATGTAAACTGCACTGGGAAGAAAACAGCTACACTCATCCCTCCATTTTTGTGGACTTTGAGTCTGTGGTCTCACTTTTCGTGGGAGGGACAAGTGGGGAGGGAGAAAATGGCAGAGTGCACCTGCACACACCATTATTTTCAATGGGGCTTGAATATTTGTGAGTCACTATTTTTGCGGAATGGATCTCCCACAAATTGGGAGAGGCTACTGTACATGGAAAATATTAATTTGTGATTCAGTCTTTCAGAGATGAAAGCAGAGGGAATGGTTTCAGGCATCCCAGTTATGAAAAGGAAATGGGTTAAAAAATTGCAAATGGAAATTGTAGCTTGTTAATAACAACAGCAAAAATCCTTCTTCCAATTTGTTATGACAAGTGCATCACACAGTTAATACATTTTGGCATTTTCAGTGTTTCTGCAGTGTAGCATAAGAGTTATGCCTTGAATTGAATATATGGGGCTAATAGAAATATATTCAATTAAGTAGGCGTATTTAATTAGCTCCATGCTGTGCTTTACGTTGTTCTTCAGGTAAAGCTGAGCATAGTTCTACGACTGCCTGCTGCAGCTTCAAGCTACAATCTATGAATATGTTCATAGAACACTAAAGCAAAAACACACACACACATATACTGGCTGCTAAGTGATTAAGCTTGATAAATAAGATGTCAGACTTTGTTCAGTAATTCTGAGCAATTTTCATAAATGTGCTTGCCAAACAAACCTCCAGCATTCATATTTAATAAGCAGAGGAGCCACAGTGGCAGGAGATGGGTAAGACTGGAGATGACAGAGATGCATAAAACCTTGCAATGGTTTTGTAAATAATTACCAGAAAAGTGCTTTACTGTTGATATAGTTGTGCAGCTGGAGGGGGTACTTCTGCAATTAAAACACTAATTAACCCCCACCCCATAATTAGGTTATTTTGTGTTTGGTCAACAACTTCAAATGAGCTATTCCATTAAAAAGGATGGAGAACTTTGGCAGGCAGAGAACTCTTTTAAGCTGATTAGAGTTCCCAAACACACTTACACAAGGCCAGAAAGGATTATCAATTTTGGTTAAAAATAAAAATAAAAATGAATGCTCAGACTAACTTGGAATATATAGATACAAATTTGGAAATCGTAATTAGAATTGAAGTAGGTGACCTTGGGCAAGTCATACTCTCTCAGCTTCAGAGGAAGAAAAGACAAACCCCCTCTAAACAAATCATGCCACAAAAACTCTGTGACAGGTTTGCCTTAGGGCTGCCATAAACAACCCAAAGGCACACAACAAAGAAATGCAATACAACATATAATAGTGGGGAAGGCTGTAATCAGGTGACAGATATGTCAGATTATTTTGCTGTCCAGATGCTTACTGACAACGTGAAATTTCAAGATACAGTGTGGTTTGAATGCTGGATTATGACTCTGAAGAGTAGGATTCAAAATCCTGCTTGGCCATGGAAACTCACTAAGTGACCTTGGGCAAGTCACACTCTCTCAGCCTCAGTAGAAGGCAACAGCAAACTAATCTTGCCAAGAAAATTCTGTGAATTTAGGGTCACCATAAATTGGATATGACTTGAAGGCACACAACAACAACTCTCCTTTTTTACAGGTTCTTTATTTTTAAACCAGACGTGGCTTAAGGAAGCCTTCAAATGAAAGATGCCTTCAGCTATAGGACTGTCTTCTGACAGAATCTGCATTGACCCTATGACAGAGGCATCGGGGAGTGATGCATAGTTTGCTGGCTTCCTTGGAACAGGGATACAAGTTTAAATTAACACATGGTAGTTATACCATGGCAAGAGGAGGCTTAGGGGCATGACCAGAGATTATTTGATCCCTGCCATCCCCCAGCTCTTCATTCTGGCTCAGGCGATCAACCCACCATCCCACTGCTGGTACAGTATGAAGTTTCTTGGTCACTTCTGTGCTGAGTAGGAATGTTTTCCCCTTTCCATGGGCTTTTTTCACCTACTCCATACTGTTCCCTGTCAGACTTTGACAATTGGCTAGGGTGATGAGATTTAGGGCTTGGTGAGCTCCTAGGTCACCATTTTGGTGAAAGGAAGTTCTCTGAAACTACCTCTTTAGGTCTTGGGACCAGGGAGGTGGGGAAAGAGATAGCCCTTGAGGCTGGCCTGAAAGACAAACCTTCTCTTTAATCCTTGGAGACTGGGAGAGGGACTTTCTGGTTGGTCTTCCTGATGCGAGCCGGATGGAGAGCAACCCAGCTTTTGGGTTATCTTTGGGGTTCAGGTGTGATCGTCGAGGGGAAGCTGCAGAGGTGGTCTGGGGAAAACACCACCAGCTGCAGTTGCTCCCACATTAGGCTACTCTGCTCTTAGTTGCAGTTCTCTAAAGAAATCAATAAATAGGTCAAGTTAATAAAATGACCAATTTCAACCCATGTTTTGGTGTCTGTTTCATTATTGTGTCTTGTCTCATTATTTCCAGGGTTGATCAGCAACTCTGACTAAAGCAGAGTTGGGGAATATGTCTCCCCCCCCTAATGTTTTTGGACTCCAATTCCCATCAGATCCACCCAGCAGAAAGAGTAGGAGAGGTCCTAATCATAAGACGGCCTGCTGGTTACGTTTGTTTGGAAATACACATTGATATCCCAAAGGGACCTAAAAATAGTTTAATTTAACAATTAGGATTAGAGATCTACATAGTAATTTTTTCTTTTCTTTTTACCAGATGCTGTGTCATTGTAGGCATGCAGAAAATGTAGAAACTACAAAATTGGTTCAAAGCTAGATCTGTAATAGCCATTCATTACCAAAGCAACAGGCTTCAGAAAACATGTTTCGCTGCAGAAGTACACATTGTTTTTCTTTGTAGAAAACACATTTCCATGTAGAAATAAACGTTCTGTGCAGAAATATATATTGGTTTTCTTTGAAGAAACATGTTTTTTCAGAAGTATGGGTGCTTCTCCTGTGCAGAAATACACTTTGTGTGCAGAAACATATGTGGTTTTTTTTCTGTGCAGAAAACATGTATCTGTGCAAAAAAAGAAAAGAAAAGAAAAGAAAAGAAAAAACACCATGCATTTTTATGCAGAATTAAGGGACCCTCACCTGTATCCCACCAGTGGGGGCAATACGTTATGGAAGAACATGTGTTCTGGTTTTCATCTGTGGATTGACGTGTGGGGGTATGGTATTAGCATTGGACCAATTGTTTTTAAATGACTGACATATTTGATCCCAGCCAACTGGGGATTACAAAAGTCAGTGTGCTGGTGTAAGTAACTGATGTTCAGCTTTGGGCATTGAATGAAGATAAATGAAGATGGCATTTAAATGTTTATTCTCCCTTGCTGGTAAACCTAAATTTAAACATCTCTGAGCCAGCCTAGTGTAGTGCTTTGAGTGTTGGATTTTCACTCTGGAGACCAGCATTTGATTCCCAGCTCTGCCATGAAACCCACTGGGTGACCTTGGGCAAGTCACACTCTCTCGTCCTCAGGGGAAGACAATGGTAAACTTCCTCTGAACAAATCTTGCTAAGAAATCCTCATGATAGGTTTGCCTTAAGGTTGCCATAAGTTGGAAATGACTTGAACTCAAACAATAACACCATACCGATGTACATGTGTACTTGAATGGAATGCTGAGTCTTAAATTTGAGAAATATGCTCCCCTTAAACATTTTGATTTTTTAAAAAAAGAAAAACTCCAAATGGTGATTACTTGAAAGACTGAAATGTTTTTGTCTGTGAAATGTTGGAGAGTATGATACAAGAGTGCGATAAGCAGAGGCAGGAAAAGTTATTTTTTAATGAAGTTCCCAAAATCTCTTACTAGCTTGTAAGAGGGTGTCATAGGAGATATACTTTTAAAAAACCTACACACCACTTTGCCAAGCTCTAGTAATGCTATTTCAACTCACATTTCATTGTTATATATTGTAACAAATATTTGTTTACATCTTCCCTCTTACTGCATACCATAATTTATGAATGAATCCTTTTCATTCCCTAAATGCACTTTGTTCTTGAGTATACTTTTGCTTGGAACATCCTTTTTCATTCATCCTGACATTTCTCTGCCCTTTTAGTTATCCTTCAAATCTATTGCCAGAGGGAACTCTTAAGTCCTTCCTCTTTGATTATGCAAAGGCAAAAAGGAAGAACTGTTTCCAAGTCCTTTTGTGTTTAGAATGTTTGGATTTGGAAATTTGGCTTTTTAGACAGCTGAAAATATCATGAGAGAAAGCAAGATAAGAGATCTGATCACATAAATCAGATTATTCTGCCTGAAAATAACAATTCCTGCAAAAGTATTTTTCAATCTCTACTCTAGCATTTAGACAGAGGATGGGTAACTTTGATATACTTGGGGCTAATTTAATTTTAGCCCTGAATCAAAGGGCTTAAACAATCAGACTAAAATGTATAGTCGTACAAGCTTCACAGAGCACATATACTAGGATGGTATGAGGTCACCTATCATGTCTGATGGGGCTACAGGCCAAATGGCTTTCTGAAATACAACTTCAAGAGCCAATGACCCCTTGATTTTGTGGAATGATCATAAAAGACAAACCAGTAATGGTTATATGCAACACAAAGATGCACTTTTTACTTTTCTCCTTACAAGTGAATTGAAACTATTTTTTGTTAAACACAGTTTGTTTGAAATAGTTTGATAGGTTTGCCAGGAACTTAGAAGGACTGCAGAAGTTGTGGATCGGGGCCTGGGAAGTGGTGGATTGGGGCCACGGCAACCCCACGCTGAGGCCCTGATCCTCCCTTTTGCCTCTCTGAAAAGAGTGGCAAAATGCCGCTCCTTTCAGGGGTGGCAAAGGGCCACCCTAAGAGCTGGTGTGCAGCTCTTCAGCACCCTTTCTGGCGCTGCGCTGGAAGGGCATCCTGATGCTGAGCACCATGTATAATGGCAAGCGGCATCAGGACGGCGTCGAAGTGGGGTTGGGATGGCTGGTGTGCGGCTGCCCCACCCTAACTGTGCCTCCAGGCTGGCCTTTTGGGCCAGTCTGCAGAGGCCCTTAGTTACTTTTGGTCAATCTGACTCATGGACTACAAGATGGCCATAATTAATACTATTTTTAACACTGTTCAGACACAAATTCTGAAGATGATAAAATATGTATTGGGTACATCTCCCCCCTTCAACAACAATCAATCCATTCTTTCCCAGTAAAATCAATTTACAGTATATTAAATAAATTAAAAACACAATGAACAATCAGTCAATTTGTGCAAGGAAAGCTTATTAGAAACTTTTCCCCCTTGTACAGAAGTTAGCTGTTCTCTGATCCTAAGCACCTCAGACAAAAACGTGACAATCACCAAGGTCACACAGGGAATCTTATCTTCTAATAGGAATTTCACATAGAATTGGACCAAATTTCCTGGTAGATTCACCAATCACGTGTTGTCAAGAAACCATAAGGCAAAAAATGTTCTTCCTGGATTCTACTTCCTGATTACAGGAACATAGTTTTTCAGTATAAGGGACACCAACAAATCTATCTTGGAGCATTTCAGAGGGGAAACCGTTACATCTGGCTTTTGTAAAAGTCTACGATAATTATTATTTCTTCAAGTATTCTTTAAGTATTCAGCTGGATGAAAAGGCCCAACATAATGTATATTCATGAGTTCAGTGAGCAAAATGAGTAAAAAAGGGCCCAAGGTAACCTTCAACCTAAGTTCATAAAAATATCTAAAAACAGCCGTCCATGACTGACATCCTACTAAACAGTACTTAAAAAAATCTACATTCCTTACCTAAACAGTGACTACTACATACTGCCCTTTAGCTGAATGACAACAATGATGTATTTGCCAATGTGCTTAATTATTGTCCCAATGTGCAACTGGGAATGCTCAGGGGCTGTTTCTACAATCCCACTGAAGACACTTGACAAATACTTATGCATCATTCAAGAATGTGCATCTCCATGACTGATTGGTTAGCCCCAAGTAGGTTACACACACTGAATCAACTGCTTAGTGGTCAGTCAGGATGTCCAACTGATTTGATGACTGGACTCTAGTTGGGACTATCAATAGGATTTATGTCAATGTGAAATGGTTATCCTTGTGGAAATGTGCTTGTGCAACCAGGAACTGAATATGTCTGATTCACAACAGCCAAAAAAAAAAAAAAAAAAAAAAGACAACTGCATGTGTAATAGAACCTACACAGATACTATTTATTTATTTATTTTATTATATTTATTTGTATCCCAGTCTTTTCCCAGAACTGGGACTCATGGTGCTGACAAGATACATGGCACTGACAAGATTCTGGCCTATATAAACTTTCATGACTTCGGGCCACAGTATCTGAAAGAAGCTTCTTCCTATATAGCAGGGGTCGGCAACCTACGGCCCGTGGGCATCACCCGGTCTGCCAACCCCCGCCGACTGGCCCCCGCCCCCGCTGCATGCGCCTCTGCAGTGCCACCGGCGTGCATGCTGCCACTGCCATTTTGTTTGCCATTTGGCAAACAAAATGGTGGCCACGCCTGCCGCAGTGGCAGCGCACGCGGCGGCGTGGGTCGGCGGCATCTGCAGCATCTGTGGGAGCTGCGTGCATGTGCATGAGTGCACCCGCTGCCATTTCCCCCCCCCCCCCCGGCCCGGCGGAAGACCTGGGAACCAGCGACTGGCCCCAGGTACGTAAACCTTGCCGACCCCTGCTGTATAGTCATAGCTGAGCCCTGCAATTCGCATTAAAGACCCTATTCTGAGTGACCTCCCATTCCATGGTAGGATAATTGGCTAGGAGCAAGAATGAGTGAATCTATCACTTTCAGTTTCTCTCATATTCTTTTTTTTTTTTTTTTCTAAATGGGGAAGTTATTTTCATTATATTTATGAAGAAATGCATGATATATTACAAATATTCTTATTAAAGAAATATCCTTTGATACATCCTTCCCTATTCAGGGGTTACTACCTTCAGTAAAACCTTCCCAGTTGTGGTATAAACTTCAGAGATATCTGTCTAACATCTATTTTGTTCTCTTTTCTGCTGCAGGCAATACCATTTTTTTTGGGGGGGGGGGAACTCTTAGGCTTCTAAATCCTTTGTACATTGTTTATTGTTGTGTTATGTTTGCAAACAGTTTTACATCTGTGATAGTTTTAGATCTCCTTGTTTTGATGTTTCTTGTTTTAGCTTCTGCTGCTTTAATGGATTGCTGTTTTATTGATTGGGCACCACTGTTTAAGAAGGGTATTGACAAGCTGGAAAGTATCCAGAGAAGGGTGATTGGGATGGTAAAGGGCATAGAAGCAAAGCCCCATGAAGAATGGTTGAGGGACTTGTGTATATTTAATCTGAAGAAGAGGTGGATGAGAGGTGACATGTTAGACATCTTTAAATATCTGAAGGACTGCCATGCGGAAAGTGAATCATATTTGCCTTCTTCTGCTGCAAGACCCAAAGAAAACTATTCAAATTACAATAAATGAGATTCTGCCTAAATATAAGGAAGATATTGTGGAACAGTTCAGTCTATCTCCTGGTGATAGATTATCCTTTGGAGCTTTTGTAACAGGGTTTGGATGGCAACCTAATCAGGGATCCTGAACTAGTAATGAATCAAACTGGATCACTGGAGTACTGACCAGTTATATGATTCTATGTCCCCTTTCAAAGCTTCTGCTGCTTTTAATAGATTATTGCTTGTAGTTGATTATTTTACTATGTTGCTTTTGTTTTGATTTATGTGGATTTGGATGTTTTATTGTATGTCACTTTAAGAGCTATTAGCTACAGAGTAACTAATCCATCTTAGAACAGTAATATATAACATATTGATTTGACAGGGAATGGTAGCAACTCTTCCTGTACAATACAGCCAAAACGCCTTTGGACGTTCCCATAAATGAATGAGTCATTTTTTTAAAAAAATCTACCTTCCATATTAGGGTAAGCCATAAAGTTTGTTCAATATATTTTTCTGCCTGGGGTGGAGGAGCAAACTGTACCCTGTTCTGCAAGACAAGGCATATAGTAATGACTAGTCAAATTATTTTGGCACCCATGACTTAAAATAATAAGAAAATGGCTGTCCTTTTATGAAGCTACATACCATCTTACCTTTCACTTTGGAAATAAAAGGTAAAGCCATTAAAAAAAAAAAAGATTGATCATATGTATATCTCATGTAATTTATTGTCCTTGGCTTCTTTTTCAAACTTTTACATCACAATGAAATTTAATCCAAGGAACTAACCAAGTAAATAACTCAACAGAAATTCAATATGTTCTCTCAGGAAGAAATCCAGTAGTCCTTATTCGGGGGGGGGGGGGGGAATCTATTGAATTTAAAGGGATGATTTATTTAAGAATAGTTAAGTGTTACATGCTTCACCTATAATGAGGAGGAATGGAAAGGATAAATAAATAATGTGACAACTAATTATTGGGAGCTGAATATTTTGGCTTAGATAAAGGTTTCAGGAACTTTTTGGAGACTTTTTTCAGCCTGGAATAGCAATGGGGGATGCTTTAACCATTATGTCAAATATTGAAGTTTCTTTGGAAAGAAGTAATTTTACAGTGTATTTCAGTAAATGTTTACTCAGAGGGAAGTCCCACAGTATTCCTGTAAGTGTGTTTAAGATTATAGCCTTAGACTGCAATGGTGCACATATTTAGCTGAAAGTGAATTGTGCTAAATCCAGTGTTTGATTTATTTCTGAGCAGATATGCTTGGTGTAGGGGTTCGACTGTTGCATTCTGGAGACCAGGGTTTGATTCCCAGCTCAGCCATGAAACCCACTGGGTGACCTTGGGCAAGTCACACTCTCTCAGCCTCAGGGGAAAGCAATGGAAAACCACCTCTGAATAAAACTTGCCAAGAAAACCCCATGGTAGATTTGCCTTAGGGTCACCACAAATCAGAAATGACTTGAGGGTAAACAACAAGAAGATATGCTTAGGGCTGCATGGTTCATAGAATCTTAGAACTGGAAGGAATCAGTATAACAATCTAGTCCAGTGCTCTACCATGCAGTAATACAAATACAAATGATGTTTGTTCAACCTCAGCTTAAAGAACTCAAAAAATAGTGTCCATCACCCTCTGAGGCAGTCTATTCCACTGTTGAACAACCCTCACAGGAAAAAAAAGTGCTTTCTAATGTTTAGGTTGTATCTCTGTAATTTTGGTTCATGTTCTACTCTCTTGAGTAGCAGAAAACAAGAGGTCTCAGTCTTCTACATGGCTTCCCTTCAACTATTTAAAGATAGTTATTATGGCACATACTGTTGAACATAAAGAAAATAAAAATAACAGTGGATAATCTAGACAAATTCAACCTAGACAAATAAAAAAATAGAAATAGTAAAAGAGTTTTCATACCTGGGATCAAACGTTGATAGAAATGGGGGCTGCAGTCAATAAATCAGATGAAGATTAAAAATGGGGAGGGCAGCTAAGAAAGAACTTTAAAAAAAATCTAAAATGCAAAGATATATAACTGAACACAAAAGTCAGAATCGTACAAGCTATTATTTTCCCTATTACCATGTATGGATGTGAGAGCTGGACAGTTAAGAAAGATGATAGGAAGAAAATCAATTCATTTGAGATGTGGTACTGGAGAAGAGTGCTGAGGGTCCTGTGGACAGCCAAAAAGATAAACAAAATGGATCCTGGATCAGATCAAGCCAGAAATCTCAATGGAAGCCAAGATGAAAAAAAAACTGAGGCTGTTGTACTTTGGACACATCATGAAAAGGCATGATTTATTGGGGCGGAAACAATAATACTAGGAAAGGTGGGGGGAAGTAGAAAGAGAGGAAGGTCACATGCTAGATGGATGGACTTTATTAGGAAGGTCATGGGTATGAGTTTACAGGACCTAAGCAGAGCAGTGGAAGACAGGGAGTCTTGGAGATGTCTCATCCAGAGTCACCATGGTCAAGATTGACTCAAGGGCAGTTAACAGCAACAATAACTCATCATGTCACCTCTCAGTCTTCTCTTTTCCAAGTTAAACATATCCAGCTGCCTATGTTATTCCTCATAACACTTGATTTTCAGACCTTTGCTCTTTTCAGGACACATCCCAGTATGTCAATATCCTTCCCAAAATGTGGGGCTCAGAATGGGATACATTATTCCAGGTGAGGTCTGCCCAAAGCAGAATAGAGTGGCATTAATACTTCCCTCAACTATGACACTATACTCTCTGAATACAGCCAGGATCGGATTGGCTTATTTTTTGGCTGCTCCATCACACTTCTGACTCATATTTAGTTTGTAGTCAACTAAAACCCCTAGATCTTTTTAACATGTACTGATTTCAAGCAAAGTGTCACCCATCCTGTATCTGTGCATTTCAGTTTTCCTGCCTAATAGTATCTTACAAAAAGCCATTTTGTTAGCTTTGGCCCAGTTCTCCAATCTGTGCAGGATATTTTGAATTCTGATCCTGTCCCTTGCATCCCCAATTTAGTTTCATCTGCAGATTTGATAAGCATGCCTTCTACTCCATCATCTAAATAATTTTAAAGATTTTAAACAACACTGAGCCCAGGGCAGAACTCTGAGGCATCCCACTGACCACTTCTCTCCAAGATGAAGAACAAGTTTTAGAGAGTACACTCTGGATTTGATCCGTCAATCAATTAGAGCCATCTAACTTTAACACTGTTACAGCTTGCCTACAAGAATATCATGAGGGACTTTGTCAAAGGCTTTACTAAAATCAAGATATACTATATTGATTTTAGTAAAGGCTAAAAAGGCCAATGCAATTTCAGGCTGCATTAATAGAAGTATAGTATCTAGATTAAGAGAAGTAATAATGCCACTCTATTCTGATTTGGTCAGACCCCACCTGGAATACTGTGTCTGGGCACCACATTTCAAAAAGGATGTTGAAAAAATGGAGCATGTCCAGAGGAAGGCGACTAAAATGGTGAAGGGTCTGGAAACCTTGCCCTATGAGGAATGAGTTAGGGAACTGGATATGTTTAGTCTGGAGAAGAGACAGTTAAGAGGTGATATGATAGCCCTGTTTAAATATTTGAAGGGATGTCATATTGAGAAGGGAGCTAGCTTGTTTTCTGCTGTTCCAGAGAATAGGACCCAGAACAACGGATGCAAGCTACAGGAAAAGAGATTCCACCTCAACATTAGGAGGAACTTCCTGACAGTGAGAGCTGTTCGGCAATTAAACACACTTCCTCAGAGTGTGGTGGAGTCTCCTTTTTTGGAGGTCTTTAAACAGAGGCTGGATGGCCATCTGTCGGGGATGCTTTGATTTTGAGTTCCTGCATGGCAGGGGGTTGGACTAGATGGCCCTTGAGGTCCCAACTCTGTGATTCTATATTCATAGCACTCTACTCATCTACCTACCTTGTAACTCAAAGAAGAAGAAAAAGAGTAAGAATAGTTTGCTATGACCTGTTTTTAAGAAATGAATTCTGGCTTTTAGAAATTACCGCATTCCTATCAAAGGTGTTGTCTGTACAGAACAGGATACTCTGGGAGCATCCAGGAGTATCTTGGCCCCAGAGCTTCCCCAACCTTTCTATGCTTTCTGGGGCCTTCCATTGTGATGCCAGGGGCTGTTTGCACATGTATCCTGCTGTGCTACCCACTGCTGTTGTACATGGCTCACTATGGGGTCCAAACGAGGCACCCAGCATGTATCACATGGCTGGTTGCTCTTATTCTGACCTCATAACAAATGACATGTGGCAGTGGCAGTATAACTTGGTGGCACAATGGGACATATTTTAAACACCCATCTGGCATCACAATGGAGGGCATCAGATCTTTCCAAAATGTCTGGAGCAAACAGTGCATTTTAAAAGTCTATTATAAGAGGGGTATATCCTGGGTTTGGTGCTGAACAACCTGGACATAAGTTGGATCATTTCCACCATACTCAGGGATTGGGTCCTTTATCATCTGGACTTCTCACCAAGAGGTTTTGTGGAGCCTATTTTATTTGGTCTGTGGACAGGACCTAACTGTGCACAGAGTGATTGTTTGCTTATCTGTTCTGAAACCATTCCTGATATCAGCATCAGCATCAATCTGACTGGTCAGAGTTGCTTGGGTCCTCTTTTCTCCCTATTCTGGTCTGTAATTCCCTTACTGTATTCTCACCAGTTAGGACATAGTTTTCCTTTTGGGAGAATACTATGAGGGGAGGGAAAAGGTATTAAACAATTCAACTTTCTCTCAATCCCCTGTCAGCATTTCTCTTAAGTAGTTAAGCCAGATTCCCCTTGGTTATGCCCAGAATTTCATTTTTACAGCATTTCAGAGCAGTGGCAACAAAACACAGAGGAAATTGCCATTAGCAGGGAAACCTGCCTGTTCTCAAGCAATCCATTTCTTCAGTGCCTGGTTAGGTCCTCAATACTGAGGAATGGTATATGACAATCTTTTTTTTCAAGGCAGTCTTCCCAGAACACCCTTTCTGGAATTCTGTTAGTGTCATACACATGTGTAAGTTCCTTTGTGTTGATTATAGTATTCTAGATGTTGTACAATTGAGAAACAGATATATTCGGTTTATGATCACATAAGCACATGTATGTACATCTGTATGCACATGAGTATCTATATATTCAAAGGTGCTACATGCAGAACTCTATTTCTGCACCTTTCCATTCTCTATTGGACAAAAATGTCCAACCACTTCCTTAGGAAATTGTATATAGTCAGCCCTCAGTATCCATGGACTTGCCATTCATGCATTCAAACATACACGGATGTCAAGCCCCCATTGTCCTGTGGTGGCATGTGCACATGGCCATTGCCATTAAGTCAGATTGTCTCTAATGTGGCCACAATGGGGGTTGTCCCTAATGCCGGCATGGCCACATGCATGTGCCACCATTGAACTTCCGATGTCCCTAATGGTGACACAGCTGCGTGCATGTGCTGCCATTGGGGACAATGGAACTTGAGCATCTTTAGATTTTGGCATCCACAGGGAAAGTCCATGGATACAGAGGGCTGACTATAGTAAGTAAGTAAGTAAGTAAGTGAGTAAGTAAAAATTTATTCGGTCATTGACCAGCAGAATTAAAATTGTGAATACAATCACAATAAGAATTCAACAATTTCCATACAAAGTTATAAGACATTAAAATCACAAATGTAGAAGCTTTTGACACTTCAAAATAGAAGTTCGGGTGTGCCCAGGGCCAAACGCCGTTTCTCCCACGATTCTGTTACTTCCCCCTCAATCTTTGCAGAATTAGCATTGTTATTTCCCAATAACCATGTAAAAAAATGTGTTTTACCTACAATATAGCAGGGTTTTGGTACCTCATATACAACCATATATGACCAACATAAACAAGCTGTAAAAACAACCATGATAGAAAACAGCAATTTCCAGCCATATTCTGAGACATTAAAATCGCAAAACCACAATCTTTGGTGTCAAGAGGTTGAAGTTCAGACGTGCCCAGGGCCAGACATCATTACTTCCTTGGTTCTATCCCTATCTGCCTCTATCTTGCAAACTTGCCTGCATTATTTCCCATTAACCATTTGAGGATGGGGTTTACATACAATATAGCAAAACTTTGCTACCTTAAATACAACCTCAGGTACCTGATTATTTAGAAGATTGTGGATATAAAAGGCATCAGAGTGATTGGGGTATTTTTCCAGAAGGGGGGTGATCAATTGATGACGGATGTCATTATAGAATTGACAGTAAAAAAAAAAGACATGCTCAATGGTTTCAATTGCACCCGCATCGCAATGACAAAGACGGGATTCATAGGGCACTCTCTTAAACCTGCCTTCCAAGACTGCTGTAGGGAGGGCATTGAATCGAGCTAAAGAAAAAGCTCTCCTGAATTTAGGTATTGTGATTTGAAATAGATATACAGTAGGTGTAGTAAACCGAATTTGTTTATTGGCTACAATATGTTTGGGGAAAGCAGTGGTTTCTAGCTGGCCTTTGATATCTAGCATTCTTTGTTTGATGGTCAATTTTGCGTAGTCTAGATTTAGTTTCAAGATGGTATCCCTAGAAAATCCCAGTGTATTCAATTTCTTATTTATTGCTGTTTCCCAGGGAAATTTGTAAGTATCTGCCAAAACAAATTTAATCAGCCCACCAGGATTTTTATTTAATTTGACCCAGTAAGTGAAGGTGTTAACCCACATACTTGTCTCGAGTTTACTAACTCCTGCTTCCCTTCTTATTACGGCATTTGGTACGCAGCGAGTTACTTGAAATATTTTCCTTAGAAACTTGGTTTGTACTTGTTCTAATGGAATAGGATCTCTATAGGGTCCTATTTGGGCTCCGTATAGCAATTGTGGTTTAACTTTGGCCAAGAAAAGTTTAATTGCGGCCGGAATAAACTGGGCTCCCTTAGTGAAAAAGTACCTTTGAATAGCATTTGCCAATCTTTGGGCATTCCATGTGACATAATCCAGGTGAGCTTTTCTGCTCCCTGTGGATTGAAATACAATTCCTAAATATTTAAAGATTTTGACCTGTTCGATAGATTGCTTTCCCATCATCCAGTTTCTCCTTTTTGGGCATTTGGAAAAAGTGAGAATTTTGGTTTTAGAGTAGTTTATTGTTAGATTTTCTTCAACACAGTAAAGAGCTAGAGACTTTAGGGCTCTTTTGAGGCCAATTGGAGTCAGAGATAAGATCGCTGCATCATCAGAGTATAATAGCACATTGATGTGTCTGTTTGCTATTTTAGGGGGATGATAAGAAGGATTGCTCAAAAATGGAATTACTGAATTTATGTAGTAATTAAATAGGGTTGGGGCCAACACACACCCCTGTCTGACTCCATTCTTGACTTGTACTTCTTTGGATACGTGTCCTTGCAAACTGCATCTCACCTTCAAGTGGTTGTTTTTGTGCATCTTAACAAGCAATAAGAGAAGGCGTTTATCGATCATACTATTCATAAGTTTATCCCACAATTTAGCTCTGGAAACAGTGTCAAAAGCCAATTTGAAATCTATAAATGCTGGTTAGCCTATGTGGGAGTATTTCTCTACCAGATGTTGTAATACCAACGCATGATCAAGTGTTGACCTTTCAGAGGGCTGACTATACATGAGTAAGATATCAACAGGATTTTGGTTAGTATTAAATTATTGCAATAATTTAAAGCTAGGATTGTGGTTACAAGTGTACTCATTTCATGCACACTGTTAGTTCCAACTACAATAGAACCATTGAATTAATTGAATTTACCTAAATACCCTAACTTGCATGCCTTTTTCAAGATCATTCCCACCTATCAAAAATAATAAAAGTATCCAGGAGCTGGTGATGGAAAAGACCTTATTTAGCCAGAGAGCTGCTGCTGGCCATAGCAGATAGCACTGGATCAAGGCCCTTTATTAGCATAAGACAGTTTCATATGTTTGATTTCTTGTACCACTCTTTTACTAAGTCTTGAACAGCTGAACCAAAAATGGCATGATATAAATTACTGATGTGGGTTTATGTATTTATTTAAGACTTTATTTTTATGTCAACAAATGGCACTCAAGGCATCTAACAGTGGTAAAACAAATATATTGTACAAACACAGTTAAAGATGCTTCAGTTAAAAAACTGAACCTCCCTTTGAAACCCAGTTAGTAGTCCTGTCAGGACACCACTTTGGATCAGACACCCAGGGTTCCACTCAGCAGAATATGCAGGGAAATACATTTCCCCAAAACACAGCACGTCTTATGTACCACATTTTAAAGCAAATGAAGTGACATTGATCTGACTCCTATTGCCACTCTCACCTATACCAGACCCACTGAATCAATGGGATTTATCTAAGTGATGACTCAGCAGCCAGTGATTGATTCAATGGGCCTACTCTAGTTTCCACCAACCAATAAACTGCTGGCCTCCAAAAGTGTAGGGAAATAAGCCCAGAGTTGTTTTACTTCATAACACCACTGACCCCACCATCAGCAGATCATCCACCCTCTTTCCAAATTTCAATAGGGAATATTTGAAAGGTTTGAGACTCAGCAGCTACTTGAAAAAAGCAAAAGCAAGTGTGAAAAGAGCAGCGTGGCAATCAATCAGAAAAGGAGAAGCGTGGGGTGTATTTACAAATTAGCACTAAGGAGCAGGTGAGAAGGGCTTCATGTCTAGGTTGCAGATGTTGGCCTCCTCTGATAGCTGACTGGTGTATTACTTAAACTTTCTTTTTTTTTCTTGTCTGAGTTTGGCTTTCCAAATAAATGAATTAGAATACTTGCCTCCAACTATTTAAACCTCAAATCTTCCAGAGCTTCACAGTTAGATATGTCTTTGAAATCATGGGAGTTCCATTCAGGAAGCAGCTAAAACTTCAGGCTACAGGGAAATACATTTGAAATCCAAAACAACTGCTTTTAAAAAAATTAGAGCACTAAAGGCATTGCATTAGAAGCTTGCCTGACTCCTTGATTATGTAAAATGCTAGCTTTTGATGACTCATGTGGAGTGATCCAAAATAACAGGAGCTGAGCATTAGCATATAAGAAAAGATGCAGAGGCAAATCCTCAGAATATTGGTGGCTTGAAGAGAGCCAAACCCTATTATAAGAAAATATTTGCATGGCTAAGGCTGACATCCTATACACACTTACTTGGGAGTAAATCCTATTAAACACCATACAATTCTGGTAATGCAGCAAACCTGACAAAAACTAAATATATACTATGGGCCTGAGCCAGCCAAAATCCAGTGTTTGAACACTATACATTTTAGGGATGTATTTTGTCACTAATTTTCTTCTAAAAGGATGCAGCAAGTACTTTTAGTAATTTCTTCCTGCTGTAAGAAAGAAAACCATGCAGTTTTTGAAGCCTATTTGCTATTCAGAAGTTATTCTGCACAAAATATGCATGTGCTTGTTTGGCACAGAAAGCAGCATTTCCTGCATGGAAACAATCATTTTTTCTGCACAGAAAATAATATTTCCACATAGGAAATGCTGTTTCTGGTGCAGAAAGTACTGTTTTCTGTGAAAAATAACCATGTGCAAATTTTGTGAAGAATAAGTCCCAAATTGCAAAGATTCTGATCAGTCCAGGATTCTTCCCATCAGGGTTTTTTTGAATGGAATAAGCTTTCCATCCCTAATGTATTTGAATGGGAAAGCCATGCCCATATATTGAGTTGTAGCACCTAGTAATTGTGACACATGGGCCAGATGTAGGACTTTTATCACATGAGCCTCAGCCTCACCTCAGTCATGTCCCAATTGTGTTATTGAAAGAGAATGAAAAAATACAGGTTTGGGAGTTTTTATTACCACATCTCTCTTCAATAGTGCAATGGGCACTTTTTGTGCCATCAATGGTCCCTGCTTTCTTTCTTTCTCATTCCCCCTGGATCCTTCCTCCCTGCTCCTTTACCGTACCCAGCAGGATTTTGTTTTTAAAAAATGTATTTGTAATGCAATTCCAGTTATGGGAATGCAATTTAGCTTTTAAAAAGACAAAGGGGAATACAATAAAGTTTTAAAAGTGTGTGTGCGGGGGGGGGGGGGGAGATAGGCTGCTTGGCATTAGCAACAGGGTGGGGGGGAAGGAGGAGACTGACACCAATATTTGGACCTCTGTAGACTATCACTATTGCATCTGTGGAGTAATGGGGTGGCCGCATGATTGGGCATGTATTGACAGGTTTTCCTATCAATGAAAAGATGCCCTTTAACAACACTTCAAAGGCAGAGCAACAACAAATTGGAGGCAATGTCATGCGATAGGTACTGCCAAAGGCACTATTCTCTTGCTAAAATTATGATTTAAAACCTACATGTGATAAAGTCCATAGTCTCTGTGATGGTAGTGATGGGCTTGGGTTCCTCTTCTGTGTAGAAACTTCCCTTAGGATATTATCACATGGGCAAGATTGGAAGTTTAAATGATGATTATCCTGTTTAAATCACACATTTGCGATTAAGATTTTCACACAATGTCGCAATTAAAGCATCATTATCCTGGGAATAACCAGGCAATAAGTAGCAACAAATAATTCACGGGGAAATTTTTCTCAAGGATGTTTCAGATGTTGGGATTTTTGTGTGTGAAAAATTTGTTGGGGTTCTGTGCACCATTATGTTCTATGCAGGGATGGGGGAAGCACAATGCATTATTTTCCACACAAAAATACGTATTGTACAAAAGCCAAGATTTTTTGCACAAATTTATCACATCACTCTACATTAAATTGCAACTGTTCACAGTTCAGGACTGAAGTAACTTACTCAGGAAGGTAATAACTGCTCTTGCTAGTGTAGATAGTGTAGTGTAGATAGTGCAGGTCTGAGTATACAACAGAGTTGAAAAGGTTCATTTTTGACCACAACTCCCTGAGGAAAAAAAAATCATCTGGTATAGAGAAGGAGATGCTCTTTAACTTTGGTGTTGCCTAAGCCAGCTAGGACTTTGTTATACACAAGACATTCCTCATGAGTTATAAAAAGATACTTAGAAAGGTTAGAGCTTTAAAAATGGAACTACTGTGCAAATGTTACACCTAGGACATAGATTAGGTGAGCCATTTTCCTTGTACCTTTCACTCTTCTCTTACAAAATATTTGATTATCATGGTTTTTATGAAGATTAATTTATAATCTACATATGCTTATTTTACCCTATTTGGCATAATGCCCAGTTGCAAATGAATGGCTTTAAAGCATCTGATATTGTTGAAAGTAGCAAGTTTGGAACTGTGAGCAGGCTACATCTTAAATTAAATAACAAAATCAATATATTTCAACAAACCTAAGACAGAGCTGAGAAAAAGAAAAAGAAAACATTTACTTCACTGGTAAATGTCTTGCTGGGAATATGATCATGATTATTACTACATCACTCTCAGTCTAGTTCATGTAACACTTTAGTGATTCTAATCTCTCTTTTTTCGTGCTTTATTGAATTTCATGAGCCAAATGTTGACAGGTCTCAGCTCCAATGAACTTACATATAGCTCAGTTCAGTCTAGAAGAATTATAGAATACAGGGAAATGAAACTGTTTCTGCAGCTCTTATAAACTCACATTGAAACAAAAGAGAGAACGAAGAGGATTTAATATTAATTCACCCAGTAGCATCACTGGGGGGTGCAGAGGTGTGTGGACTGTGCCAGGTGACATCCCAGAAGAGGGTTGACACCTGGCTGAGTGTCTCTCACACCTCCCTGCTGCATGCCAAAGCCTGTGGCAGGGAGGGATCATCCCAGGGCACCCCTTCTTCCCTGCTTGGAAAGGCTTTACTCATGTGTAAATTCATGCTGGGCAGGAGGAAGGGGTGACCTGGGATTCTCACTCGCTCCTTGCTTGGTGTAGCTTTACACAAGTGCAAAGAAATGCCGGGCAAGGAAGTGGGGTCTAGTCCTTTGGTGTTGCCCCCTTAAGCCCCGTCCCCACACTGGTGACACCCCAGTGCGGTACACCACTGAATTCACCATCATGGACACATTTTATTCTCTGTGATTTTGGAAACTAACTAGTGCTGGGACTGGTAAGAGTTTGGATGGGAGATACTAGTGACCACCAAAAATCTCAAGGAAAAATTTAGGAACGAATCCTGCCTAAAACCCTAGAAAGTCACTGCCAGCCAGAATTAATATTTGGTTAAATGGACCAATAATCTATGGATGTTACCACATGAGCCTGCTGTCTCACCACAATCCCACTAGTTTAAGAATGGAAGCATACCAATTTAGCATCATTTCTTATTAAACTTTCCCCCATGATAAGACTTTGGCAATCCGTGTTCACGTGATTCATTTTCTGCACTGCCAAATGCTGCTTCCTGGGAGGAGGAGAGGATAAGCAATAGTGGCAGCCAATCACCTCCCTAAGCGAGCTATTGTGTGACTGTGCACACAACATTGAGCTTTGGGAAAATGTTGGCTGCTGGGATTGCTTACCTTCCATTTAACTCTGCACTTTGGAAATAATGGTGGGGGAGGGGGGACCAAGCAATCCTATCTGCCAACTGCCTCCTGAAAATGACTGCTGGGTGAATGTGCACAGAAGACAACTTTTGCAAGGTACTGGCACCCAGAAGCGCTTGTCTCCACACTTCAGTAAGAATGGGGGGCAAGTGATCCTGGCTGCTAACACCTTCCTGAAGCCAGCTGTTGTGTGAATGTGCACACAGCAGCTGGGTTCAGGAAGGTAAGGGCAGCTGTGAGGGGGAGTGGAACTGAGAAGTGGAACTGCAGTGGAAGGGACCTACCACTGCAATGCAGTAAAGGAATAGCAGCAAGACTGTGAGCCTCTTGACGAGGTTTACCATGAGGTTTACAGGATGGACATGACATCATGTGATAAATACCAGCCAAAAACATTTTTATTGTGTTAAAATTCTGCTTTTTAGCCTCACATGATAAAGTCCTATTTTCTTGTGTTCTCATGATTATTTGCAAATGAGTAACAGAGCAATCCTGTATGTGTCCCTCACACAACTGACCATTAAATGTGAAGGTTTTCCAACTCATGGTAGACTCTTATTCTACATGACATCTGCGGCTAGGTTAGTTTACTCGGCAAAATGGGAAAAAAAGATGATACCAGGAATTGATGATTGGATATGGAAATTATATGATCTAATGGAAAATGATAAGCTAACACAAATTATACAAAAGCAACCATCTAAAAATTTCATTAAGATTTGGAATCCTTTTGTTAAATATACTAGACAAAAGTGGGGTGAAATATGGGCAATGGGACTGGAATAAGTGATATATCTGTACAGAATAAGATAGGAACTCTTGTAGAGTGGGCAATGTTTACCATAGATAATCCAGTGGGGATAAAGAATTGGTAAAATGGAGAAGGTCTCTATAAGGAATATGATATTTATTGAACTAGATCTATTTATTGTATAGAGGTGAGGAATGTTGGGAAAGCAAGATACAATGTGTATGAATCATATAATAAGAGAAATATTATCAGACAAATATTTACAAATCAGTAATAAGTTAGAGGAAGCCAACTGTGATATGATTGTTTATTGTTTGTTAGTGATTTGTGTTAGTATGATAGTATGTATCATGATAGTATGTATGTATGTACAAAATGTTTTTGTACCATTTTAAGCTGATATGTTTGTTTGTTTGATTGATTGTTTTAGAAAATAAATAAAATTTTATTTAAAAAAAATGTGAAGGTTTTCCACTTAAGTGACAACCTTGTCAATGGGGAATACTTTACCTTTTTATACATTTTACTGGCCATGAACAGCAACAGATAGATATACAGACAGACAGACAAATGAATAAAATACACACTCCCCTTTCTGTATTATGATCCCAAACTATCAGGTCATGTTACTTCTTTCCTCCTAGTGATAAAAAAATGTGTAGAATGCTATCTGGTCTTGCACTGAGTAATATGCACATATTTAATTCAGAAAAAGCTATGCCTGAGTGCAGAAGATGATGTTAAGTGTCTGAACAATTTAACAATTTTAATGCTTATAATTAGATATATTACAAATCCAATGAGGTTGTTGTTGCATATTATCAAGGATTTCAAAATGAGTGTACTCATGGCTAGTATACAGATATATAACATTTCCTATGTTATGAAACTTTATACATTACAGGGCCCCTTTAATTTGCAATTAAAACAGTAATCTTCTCTGTTTTCTCTGATGATTTGGCTTTAAATGTTCAAAATTCTGGTTGTGGGAAAATTCATCTGAGAAACACATGCTCAGCTAGAAAATTCCAAACCCTTCCTTCTATATTCACTTTTTTTTAAAAAATTACACCAATGACTTGATATCACTGAAAGACAACAGTGTGGGTGGGTGTGAATCCACTCTGGGTTTTAGTCCAAACTTTAAGGTTTAGTTTGAATTTTAAAGAAGCTATGCAAAGTAAGTGGTCTCGCCCTCAAAAAAGAAGAAAAGAAGAAGAAGGATTCAACAGAACTGCTTTCAAACCTGGAACTAAATCCTAGATCTTTCACTGAACTGACATTTTTGATCATAAGCAAAAAGACATACACTGTTCACCTTATATTTGGAGCATAAAGTTGAATACGCCTCACACTTTGATGCTTAAACAGACAGGGCTCCCTGGAGAGAATTCTAAGCAATGTTAAATATGAACTCAAGAAATTCATGTAAATCCTGGATGTAAAATGCTCATCAACTGGAGTGCCAAATAAATCAGCTTGCTTTGATCTACTTTTGAGTGAGAGCAGTGCTAAACTGGGTGAAACATCCAGATCATTGAGTAAGGGTGGGGGAAATGATGGGGAGAAAGAATAAGAAATGCCACACATACTCAGCAATGACATTTTGCATTTGCAAGCTTTAAACAGCAGCAAAATTTCTGTTATACCCGTGTATTAAGAAAAGATGGATCATGATAGTAGTGGGTTCTCACTCACTGTTTGGATGAAATATTAATTCAATGGATTTGCAGATGGGAAGAAAGGGTCTTTATTCATTAGAAGTTGAGGACTTCTGTGTCAGAGTCACAGTGATTCTGCTCAAGGTTTTACTGAAAATTTGGGGCTTCATCCCACTATTCTGCCTTCAAATAACTCATCCTTTGCTGTGAGTTTTTGGCTCTCTTTGCAGTGATTTCAGTGGCTGCATTTTCATTTCCAGTCCCTGTAAGCTGCTCACCACAGCCACTGTGGGCGTAAGTCACTGTGAGGCCAAAATGAGGTGAGCAGTGTTGATAGTGTGTCCGAGTGCCTCAACAGTGCCTCCAGGAGATCAACTGGGACCATGTAGGAAAGCAGCTGCCCAACATTCACTGCAAGAGCTGAAAAGCTGCAGCAAAAGAGAGCAGGTAAAGGCAAATCCCATATAATCCACCCTGTAAACTCAGGTCCTTTGGCAGACATTTACTCCAGTCAGCTCGGACTAGATTGGCAACTATCTGCCAGAGGACTTTTTCTTCAGCTGCCCCTAGACTGTGGAATGACCTGCCGGAAGAGACTTGACAGCTCCATACACTGTCTGGATTTAAAAGAACACTGAACACTAGTCTCTTCCAGCAAGCTTATCCAGATAATTTTTAAATTGTGAATTTTAAATGATGAATTTTGGATGTGGATGGTTTTAATATGTGCACAATTTATTTGTCCTTTTAAACTGATGGGTGTTTTAACCATGTGTTTCAACTGATGTTTGTTAATTGTTGTTATCCCTCACCTCAATCCATAGGAAGAGGCAGGTAATAACAACAATAACAATAACAATAATAATAACAATAACAACAACAATATCTGGGGGAAATTGGAGCCAGAATACTCCAGGACCACCCTGGGGTATTCTAGCAAGTGAAGACCCACCTTGAGACAATCAAAAGCAGGACCTCTGTTATAATCCCTTATTACACCAGAGATTGCTAGTAGAAAGGGGCTGGAAACATCTTGCTGTGCCTCGATCACTAGCAGAAAAGACCTCCATTGGTTGCTGCTGCAGCTGCTGGATGCTGAGGTAGGTGTGAAGGGTTGGGTCAGGGGACAATATTAAGTTACACACTCACAACTAGGGCCTTTGCAGACTGCCAGAAATAGTGCAAATTGAGTCCACTTTAAGGGTTAGGGTTAGTGCTAGGGAGTTATGGCAATTGTTTTTCCCCCCTGAAACATTGAGCCTTCTCTGTCAGAGAGCTCTGGTGCCACAATAAAATACAGTTCCCATGATTCCCTAACCCTAACCCTAACCCTAACCCTAACCCTAACCCTTAAAGTAGACTCAATTTGCACTATTTCTGGCAGTCTGCAAAGGCCCTAAATCAGTGATCTAGGATCTCAGCTGTAACATATAATCTCCAATAGTTTTATAATTCAAATTTGTAAAAGGGATGTGAATATAGTGCTTGACAGTCCATTAGATTTCTTCATCTCCCTCTCTCATGAGTTTTAGAGTGGAAAGCAAACTTTTCTATCTGTTTATTTACAACCCAAGTCTATTTTTCATGGATTTAAAAGCATAATGGGAACAGAATACCTGCTAGCAGAGATGTGTAATCTATACACTGTGATAAAAAGGGAAGCCATATAAGTCTTATGTCTCTACTTTTCAACTGAAAATAATATTATATGATGTAGGGCCCAATAAACAAGGTTTTGTAGCACTTGTAACTTATAAAAGTCTGCTGATTTATCTTGTTTTTTGTCACAAAAATGTACTAAGCTTACAGTTGTCTCTTTCCTTTTGTAGAAGAGTATTTTAGGAGACAGAAAATATCTAGCTATGGTACTGTGTGACTATATTTTAAAAACTTCTGTAGATGAGTACAGTGAAATCCCTCTTTTTCAGTTATACAATGGAAAGCAAGAGTTATAATTGGGGAAAATTTGATCTATTTTCATCTCTTCAATATATGTCAGTGGATTCCAATTTAGAAAATCTCAGAGAAATATTAGGATAACCATCTGATAGACAGTGTTGGCCACACAACACAATTCTATACATACTTATGCTGAAATTATATGAGTTTCAAAGTTCTTAAGATATCCCATCGGTTGCACCAGTCTTAATAGCATTTTTTTCCCTCAGAACTGAAGGAGAGGTTAATAGGCAGGAGGAATCATAGAATCATAGGGTTGGAAGAGACTTCAAGGCCCATCAGGCCCAACCCCCTGCAGGAAGACACAATCAGACAGATGGCCATCCAGCCTCTGTTTATAGGCCTCCAAAGAAGGAGACTCCACCACATTCCACAGGAGTGTGCTCCACTGTGAAACAGCTCTTACTGTCAGAAAGTTTTTTCCTAATGATGAGGTGGAATCTCTTTTCTTGTAGTTTGAACCCATTGGTCTGGGTCCTATTTTCTGGAGCTGCAGAAAACAAATGTGCTCCATCTTCAGTAGACATCTCTTCAAATATTTAAACAGGGCTATCATATCACCTCTTCACCTTCTCTTCTCTGGGTTCCCTACATCACTTCTCATAGGACATGGTTTCCAGACCTTTCACCATTTTGACCCCTCCTGCTGTTTGAGACCTCTGTTTTGTAGTTTCAGAAACCTCAACTGTAATTGTACCTTTGTTGAGGCTCTTATGTAGGAGCATATCAGGGGCAGGCTGATGAAGGCCTTAGATGTTTTTTTTAATGTTTTTACCAGTGACACTCTATTGCCTATACATAACCTATAAACCCCTCTCCTTCCCCCCAAAAAAACATATGTCCTATTTTACCTCCAAATGCGGAGAGATTTTAACATGAAGAAACATCAAACACAGTGCAGACTTCGCCCTCAGTGAAAGGTGGGACAAAAATCTATCGGTTAGCATAATGTACAGAATAATTATGTTGCTGTGAAGGTTACCAATATTCGTCCAATCAGAATTCAAGGTGCTTGTCATATCTGAAGACCTAAATAGTGGTTGGGACCTTAATACTTGAGGGAGCACCTCTCCCTATATGTGTTTGCCCAAGAATTAAGAACTTCTGGGGGGGGGGGGGAGGTGTCCTCTGTGTCCTAGCAGTGATGTCACTAAATATGTGAAGATACATACATGAGAGGGACTTCTCAGCTGTGGCACCCAAACTGTAGAATGTATTTCTCTTGGAGGCCCAATTGCCACCAATGCCAGTTTCAAATAGGCACCCAGTAAAATCATGGATGTTTTAATAATAATAATAATAAAAATAATAATAAAATTTATTTATACCCCACTTAAATGAAGACAATCAAAGCAGCTTACATCAGTTAAAACCCCATACAACAAAATTCATATCCCACCCCACCCCCTTAAAACAGTATTAAATGGCAAGATAATTAAAACATGAATATAAACATTCCAACACAAATAAAACAAACATGCAAATATAAAAATATAAAAATGTAAAAATATAAAAATGCCCTGATTAGACTCAACTGCACTCCCCATCCACAGCAATTGATGGGGCCACGGGGGGGGGGGGGGAGCGCAGGGATCAAAGAGACCAAGGCCAGGAAAATTAATCTGGAAAGGCCTGCCGGAAGAGATCCGTCTTGACAGCTTTCTTGAAGCTGTCTAAAGATGTCAGCTGACGGATCTCGTCCGGCAGGTCGTTCCAGAGTTTGGGGGCGATGATAGAAAAGACCCTCTGGGAGGTCGCCGCCAGCCTAGATTTTTGAGGATGCAGCAAATTCCTCCCAGAGGACTGGAGAGCGTGGGGAGGATTATATGGAAGGAGGCATTCCCTGAGATAGCTTGGACCCAAGCCATTTAGGGCTTTAAAGGTAATAACCAACACCTTGTACTGGGCCCGGAAGCTGATAGGCAGCCAGTGGAGGGACCTCAAAAGAAGGCATGTGATCCATCTGAAAAGCCCTCAAGTCGCCCTGTCTGATGAGGAAATTGGGTGCCTGGCCATGTGGGTGCAGCCAGGCACTCCATTTCCATGTCAGATGGTGCAACTGGGGGACTTCTCAGATGGATCACATGCCAAAAAGGTAAGGAGTGGACCCAGATTCTGGGTCAGTGTGGTGACAGGTGTGTGAACACCTGTCTGTCCCATCAACCTAGGGACTAACCTGAAGGCGCAATGAGGGCAGGATAGCATGGGCTCAGCCAATGCAATCCTGTCCCATCTGCTCACACCCTAGATTGCATAGATCAGCTTTTCATGATCACTCCACATTTCTCAACTCTCCCCTTCCAAAAAAAATTGGGTCAATATCATTCAGTCCTTGATGGAAGCAAGTAGAAACAATTAGACCCACTGTATGGTCATACATCTCTCAGAACAAATAACACCACAGAAGAGTTACAGGTTGAGCATCCTGTATCCAAAATGCTTGAGACCAGAAGTGATGGGATATTTGCATATACATCAGATGTTGGAATATTTGCATATACATAATAAGATACCTTGGAAATGGGACCCAAGTCTAAACACAACATTCATTTATGTTTTGTATACACCTTATACACATAGCCTGAAGGTAATTTTATACATAGCATTATAATAATTTTATACATGAAACCAAGTTTGTGTATGAAGAACTATCAGAAAGCAAAGGTGTCACTATCTGAGCTACTCATGTGGACAATCTGTAGTAGTTTTTGGATTTTGAAGTATTTTGGATTTTGGACATCTAGATAAAGGCTACTTAATTGGTATATGTATTGCAAGGTTTAATTTCTAAAGACTTGATTTTAGATTATTTTCTGTTTAATGAGCTCTTAGAAATGAGGAATTGAGGCCATCATTATGTGTAGTCAATGGAATAATACAGAGCCCTTAACATGGTATGCTTCACTTTGATTGAAATTCTGTGTAAAACTCATGTAAATTCTTCAGTGCCTGAGGGAACAACTTTTGAACTGTTCTGTGAGTGCTGCCATTCCAAACATCTGTCACTTTTGAATTCAGCCAAGGTATTTAAATGTCCCTATTACTGCAGTAATTCAGTGTTTTGAAACATATTTAAATAGTTCTGAGAGGCAGAGAAATTTTATTATCTTTGTTTTACAGAGCATGGCTCTGGTAGACACAAAAAGAAGTCTATAGAGCAGTGCCAAGATGACTACTACTTGGCTCTCCTGCTGCAGGTTGGATTTCCCACTAGGCCACCCTTGGTAGATGCCAAGGGCAACGGTTCATAGGGTTTATAATTTCTTCATCTTTTGCAATGGAAGCATATAGAAGAGAGTTAATAGCTTTTTCAGTGGTTTCTGGACATAATGGGCAGGGGAACAAATCTTCAATGTGAACATCTTTAAGTTTAATTTTTCATTGTATTTCTCAAAATCTCGCCAACATTCCCATCCTTTACGTATCACGTTCAGACATGCTTTGTCTCTTTGCAAACAGAAATTTGTAACTAATTTACTATGCACTTTTCATAATCTACAATTGAGGGTTGGAAACCTGAGTCATATTTCCTTTACACATGTGGTTGTACTTTTTGAGTTGTCTAAAAGCATGGCATAATGATTTGAGTTCTGGTTTGGACTCTCGGAGACCAGGTTTTGAATCACCACTCAGTCATTGACACCTTAAGAAAGTCATATTTTCTCTCAGACTCAGAGGAAGGCATTGGAAAGCCCTCTCTGATTACATCTTCCCAAGAACATTCTATGGCATCATCATAAATCACAGTTGACTTGAAGACACATAAGAACAAGAACAAACAATAGATGTAGCTAATCCATGGTCATAGAAGCAGAGTTCTACAAGTGTAACCATTTCTATTGTCAGTAACCATTTCCTATTGTCAGTTTCAAGTAGACCAGAGCCTTTGAATCAACTGGATTTGCTTACATGCTGGTTCACCATTCAGCAATTGATTTTAGTTGATACAAGTTTAGGGCTATTCCTTCATTTATTAGAGTATTTCTTATCTGCTCTTCAACCAGAAAGTTCCCCAGCTAACCTAGTCTTACAATGTAAATAAGGCATGACACACAAAGAAAAGGGATGTTTGCATGGTGATTAAGTTCAGCAGTTCCAGTTCTCCTGAAACAGAGACCACAGTAATGGCAGTTAGAACACAGAGGAATGTCCTCTCAGCAGGCCAGGTATGAGGGAGTTGTTCCTAGTTGCTCTTCTCTCCTTCAGAGGACAGAGCAATGGCTCTTGGAAATGGAGGAAGGACCTCTCACCAGCCACTGGGGCCAAGACATGATGTAGCTATGCCTAGGTGTTCCTCTCCTTCAGAGGCCTCAGTAGTAGCAGCTGGGATATTGAGTAAGGTGTTCTCACCACCTGCTGGGGCCTAGGGAAGATGAAGTTGTTCTGGCAGTGCTCTCCCTGAGAGGTCACCTTTTCTTAGCAGCAAAAACTTTGTGGGCACTGCAATTATTAAAATGCTACTGAAAGAGACCTCTGTCAACAGCCTTGCATATGCATTTTCCACCTCTAGGGATGGGTGAGAATTTCAGTTCAGTTCATTTTTTGATGAGAATGTAATAATACCATATATTGAACAGAGAGTGGGGGAGAAATCTATGTGAAGGGAACCAAAGCTGACAGATGTGTCCATTTAGGCCCAGGACTTTGAGTACTCAAATACTGAACTTGAATCCCTGTGTATAATAAGCTATGTTAGTGCTGCATTAGGGAAGAACCCCTTTTGTGTAAGAGGTTCATTTATCTTTAACACGTATATGGCAGGGAAGGCAGTACTGTAATCTCTGAGCTTAGCATATGCACATCTACTGAATTTGGCCAGTTGATGGAAGCAGCATTTAATGTCAGGTTTTTTTTTTTTAAAAAAGAAGAATTTACCAAAATTTGTAAATTGTTTATTTGAAGAGAAAGAGCTAACTGCATAAACCTGGTCTTGAGATTATCAGAACTGGATTCATTATGAGCAAGCTATTGTGGCACGTGTGGGCACAGATGGCATATCAGCCAAAGCTGGTCAAAGACACTCCAGGCCACCCAAGCCACTTTCAAAAGGATCTAGAAGCATTCCTCAAATTATGTACTTCTTCCTCCAGGGCAACCACAACCCTATCCATCACACACAACTGGCCTATTTCTCAAATCCCTTGCTCAGCTACAAGTTGAGACTCCTTTATCAGGAATTCTGAAATCTGAAACACTCCAAAATCCAAAACATTTTTACATGCATGGCTGTGATAGTGGCACCTATGCTTTCTGATGGCTCAATGTACACAGACTTTGTTTCATAGACAAAAATATTAAAAATATTATATATACAATTACCTCAGGCTATATGTATAAGGTGTACATAAAACATAAATGAATTTCATGTTCAGACTGTTCCATCCCCAAGATATCTCATTAAGTATATGCAAATATTCCAAAATCCCCAAAAATTCAAAAATTCAAAACACTTCTGGTTCCAAGTTTCTTGCCAAACTGGGACAATTGGAAGGTATATACCCCGACACCACTGTCATTAACTAATCCTGTAGTTAGGAACAGAATCACTGAAATGCTGTACTAACCAGTAGAGATCACACATGGGGGATCAGGAGATACTATGGTCAATGATAACAAGCACTGCAGAGAGAATAAGTAGAGCAAGGTTGCACCCCCTATTCCTCCCATAACAGGAGATAGCCATCAAGGTGATGGATCAAGACTAATTTGGTTCAAAAACCAGGCTTCAAACCAGGCTGGGTCTAGACAACCCAAATTCGCCATGACTCCTTCATGTGCTATTTATATGAGCATGTGATCATTGCTAATGCATAATGAAAAGCAGTGGAGAGATTTTTTTATAATTCAAATCAGCAATCTGACCAATACAATTTCTATGCTTCATTGGAAAGCAAGAACTGCATTAAAACCCTTGAGAAAAAGGCTGATGCTTTTCTTGCATTGTTCGGTAATGTAGGGCAGTAAACTATTACTGATAGTACTGTGGTCCAATTTTGTTAGACACCTCTTCCAAAAATATTGCTGCTCAATTGATATATAGCAGCAAGCAAGTCCAGTGTAGTGGTAAGTGCAAACTCATTTTGGCTTTCTATTTTGCATATTCTGTAATCTAGCTTTCAACTCCAGTTTGGCTGACAGAAATCCAGAAGAGGCTGCGTGTTGAGGTAATAGGAATATATTAATTGAATCACTTCATACACTCAGAAATCCTTACACATTGCTTATTCCTTTTGTTGCAGCTCTATGTTTTTCTGACTGATACCCCCCAGCTGTCCCAGTTTGGTAAGGATAGTAGTGGTTTTAGTGTTGGACTATGACTCTGGAAACTAGGGTTCAAATCCCAGCTTGGCCAAGAAACCCACAAATCACACGGGTAAGTCATATACCCTCAGCTTCAGGGGAAGGCAATGATAAACCTCCTCTGGACAAATCTTTCCATGAAAACCCCATAGGTTCATCTTAGTATTGCCGTAAATTGGAAATGACTTGAGGGCACACAACAACAACAACAGTTGTAATTAATCCTCTGTTATCCGATTTTTTCTATCTGCTTTTAAAATAGAATCATAGAGTTGAAAGAGACCTCAAGGGCCATTCAGTCCAATCCTAATCTGCCACACAGGAACACCCAATTAAAGTAGCCCCGACAGATGGCCATCCAGCCTCTGTTTAAAAACCTCCAAAGAAGGAAAGACTCCACCACACACCAAGGGAGTGAACTCTGTTCACTCAGATAGCTCAATTTCTATCTCTTCCTCCCACTTTTCCCCTTTGTCCTCAGCTTACTTCAGATGGTGTAAACTGAGTTCAATGTGCAAATATACTCAGTTAACTCAGGAGGGAGGAGGAATATGTGGAATGTTGTTCTTCCCTGTAGCCTAAAGCAAACAAATGCAGCCTCTCCTACCTAGATGGTATGCTTTTCATCATTACTAAGGGTGGGTAACTACATAAGGGATGGAAACCATTTTCCCTATGATCCCACCCTGCTTAACAATTCCTAGCAGAGTGCTCAGAAGTGGTGTCACATCCCTTGGCTAAAGAGAAGCCAGTTTGCATGCTTTTCTCCAAATTGGGGGGGGGGGGAGTTGTAGGGGGCAAGGGAGACTATTTATAGTAGCTTGAGTCATTGAAGGGTATTTTTCAGCTGAACAGTTGACAAAAATAAAAAAAACAAAACCCTGGGGTCACTGGGGGCTTCTAGTGTCTAGTGCCCTGGGTGGCTTTGGGAGCCACAAAAAAGGACTCATGAGTGCTCTATGTACTCCATGGGTTCCACGTTCCCTACCTATGAACTAGATACACTTTTGGTTTGGTACAGCAGAACTCTTTGCATAACTCTTTGCATAGTCCTGTGAGTATATTATTATATTTATTATATATATATAATAAATTATATATATATATATATATATATATATATATATATATATATATAATCTGGGGGGAAGATGCAGGCCCATCTCCATCAGGCCTAGCCTAAGTTGAAGAGCCCTCCCTCCACTCCATCCGACGTCATCTGGGGGGAAGATGCAGGCCCATCTCCATTGGGCCTAGCCTAAGTGGGAGGGAAAATGTTGTTTTATGTTATATGTAATTTTTATGCTGTAAACCGCCTGGATTGGACTACCAATGGGCGGTATAAAAATAAAATGTATTATTATTATTATTATTATTATTATTATTATTATTATTATTATTATATTTCCTACAAGTGCACAGTGGGGGCACACCATGCAGCATCCTTTGGCAGATGTAGGGCCTAAGCAGACTGCCAGAAATAGTGCACATTAAATTGAGGCACTGCCCTGGCTCAGTGCTAGGGAATCATGGGAACTGTAATTTATTGTGGCACCAGAGCTCTCTGACAGAGAAGGCTCAATGTCCCAGAAAAAAATACAGTTCCCATGATTCCCTAGCACTGAGCCAGGGCAGTGCCTCAATTTAATGTGCACTATTTCTGGCAGTCTGCTTAGGCCTGTAGTTGTCTCATCATCCAGCTAGGAATATGGATAGGTTGCCATGCATTCACATGTTTGTATCCTCTCTAGCCAGACTTGGACACAGAAGACTACTTTTCCCAAACTCTGGGGCCAAGACATGATGGAGGTATGCCTCACTGCTCTTCTGTCTCTCAGAGGCCACAGTGATGGCAGTTGGAATATGGAGGTATATAAAAAGTATATAAACATACTTTTACAAATATGTGATCGGTAGACTAAACATAACTGAGGGTCTCTCATTGTTTGTTGAGTTTCTCTCTGTTTTGTACGCAAATAAAGGAGTCATAAGTAGGGCCATAGTTCTCTCCCTTTAAAAGGTCTATTTTGCCACCCTCTTTCCTCTAAGTTATAAATATACTGAGATGCAATTTATCCCCACTAAAATAAACAAAATAAAACAAATGCTTTCAGCTGCAAATAATCCTTGCTCCAGGCAATGTATTGCCCAGATAGAAAAATCAATACTGAGAAATGGACTTAGCAAAAACAAATTAACTGTGCTAGTGGCTTGGACTTGTTCTGCAAACTTTTGTCCTGATGTTTTAAAATCTTGTCAGTCTTCCACTTAAAATAAGCCAAAGGAAGAGGAAGGAAAAGGGAAATAAATGAGATTTATTTAATAGTATCTTGCTTTCAGTTCTCAATAAAAATATCAGTTTTTTAAAATATATATAAAAATTAGATATTTATAGTGTCTGGTTGGGAATACTTCCTATATTTCACCACTGGTGTTATGACTTTCCATTTATTACTAGCATTAACCAACAGGAGACAGTTAATTCTGCTTATGTCTGTTTACTCCTTTCTCCCATATTCTCTTTGCTTTCATGAAGTGTTATAGACATTAAAGCACCCTCATAATAATATCCTCTTCAGGACATCTGGCAAATCTAGATAGAGGTAATATTCCTTAAGATGAGAAGTTTGTTGTTGTGTGCTTTCAAGTCATTGTTGACTTATGGAAACCCTGAGTTGAATCTATCATGAGGTTTTCTTGGCAAGATTTGTTCAGAGACTGCCATTGCTTTCCCTCAAAGCTGAGAGCATGTGACTTGCCCAGGGTCACCCAGTGAGTTTCATGGCCAAGTGGGAAATCAAACCCTGGTCTCCAGAGTCCAGTGCTCAAAGCAATATGCTACACTGGCTCTGAGAAAACTATCACTTAAAACCTGTTGGTTAGTCCCAAGTAGAAGAGGGCCAATTTCAGTGCTGGGGAAAAAAAAAACAGCTGAGAGTTTTCAGTCTAGGATAACAACAAAAACAAAAACAAAAACAACAACAACCTGCCTCTATCAAGGCAGGGAATAATAACAGATTAAAGCAATAACACCAAAAGAGCATATAAAACCAATACATCAATCAATCAATATTTTAAAGTTCACAATTTAAAAATAATCTGAACAGGTTTGTTGAAAGAGATTGGTCTTCAGTGCAGTTTTGAATGCAGACAGCATATCTGCTTGACAGATCTCCTCCAGCAGGTGCTAGGGCTGCCAAAGAAAATATTTTCTGGGTTATCAGTCAGTATAATTTTGGCTGATTGAAGTAGATGTCCCCCACAGGGCAAGAGTGTATCGGGCAGACAGTATGAGAAGAAGGTGATCTTATAGGTAATCTGGATTCAAATTCTTTAGGTACTCTGGATTCAAACCATGTAGGGCTTTTGAGGTAACAACAAACACTATGTAGACACCACATTTATCAAAAGTAAGGTTGCCAGTTCAGGATTGTCCCAGCTCTGAGGTTTCTGGGACAAAGCTGGAGACCTAGGGTGCATCTACACTGTATAAATAATGGAACTTGACATTACTTGCAGCTCTACTCTACAGAATCCTGGAATATATAGTTTTACAAGGTCTTCTCTGCTAAAGGATTCTGGTGCCTCACAAAACTGCAAATCCCAGGATTCTGTAGACGAGCTATAACACTTAAAGTGGTGTCAAAATGCATTATTTCTACATTGTAGATGCACCCCAAGAGATGGTTTCTGGTAATGCCATTAAGAATTATACATTTAGTACTCAACCACAATTGCTCATAGCTTGTCATTCAAATATAGACAGAGAACATATTTTCCTGCTTGGAAATTAAACAGAAATCTTAGCTGAATGGGCTGTTTCCAAAGCAAGGTGAAATGAGGGATTATTCCTTCTTACTTATTAAGAAAATCAGGATAAGCAACACTTAAATCTAGCCGACTTGTTACTAGCAGAGTGGAGGATGAGTCCTGGTGCTACAGAAACTGAGAGGAGAACAGAACTAAAGGCTCTTTGAAAAGACTTTGTATGTAGCACCAAGAAACCATTATACCTTTGCAAACTGTAGCAAGCTGCTACTTTAATAGCTCAAGTGTATATTCCTCTTGCCTGGAGCTCAGCCCAGAAAAACTGAAAAAATGTACTCTTGTCTTGGAGATGACCCATAAAACTAGAGGCTCAGGACCTAACCTATTATCCTAATCAAAAGACTGATAGATGGAAAAATTAGCATTTCTGGTATAGCATTTGGAATTCAGAATCATTTCAAACCTCCAAACACCATTCAAAATAATAAACATGAGACAACAAACAGTTTGGACTGTGTGAAATCTCATCAGAAGAGGTAGAAAAAAGAGCTATTGAGTCCATTTTAGAATTTGCTAGGACTTAATCCCAAAATCTTCTGATAAAACAGGCACTGAGATCAACCCTTTGTAGTTGCAAAATTGAGGAATAAGGGACAGAAGAGGGGAAAGTCATCACAGTGGTCAATGGAACAACTTTAGTCCTTCCAAGAAGAGTTTCTCAACTTCATTTGGCATATTTTTCATAGAATCATAGATTTGGAAGAGACCCCAAGGGCCATCCAGTCCAAACCCCTGCCATGCAGGAACTCAAAACAAAGCATCCCCAACAGATGGCCATCCAGCCTCTGTTTAAAGACTTCCAAAGAAAGACACTCCAACAAACTCCGAGGAAGTGTTTCCACTTTCGAACAGCTCTCACTGTCAGGAAGTTCTTCCTAAAGTTGAGGTAGAATCCCTTTTCCTGCAGCTTGCATCCATTGTTCTGAGTCCTGTTCTCTGGAGCAGCAGAAAACAAGCTAGCTACCTCTTCTATATGACATACCTTCAAATATTTAAAGAGGCATATCATATCACCTCGTAACCATCTCTTCTGCAGGCTAAACATACCCATTTCTCTAAGTCGTTCCTCATAGGGCATGGTTTCCAGACCCTTCACCATTTTTATCTGTTAAGATGAAGCTGAGTCAACATGGTGTATTGGTTTGAGTGTTGGGCTAGGACACTGGGAGACAAGAGTTTGAATCTCCACTTGGCCATGGAAACCCACTGGGTGACCTTGGGCAAGTCACATTCTCTCAGCCTCAGAAGAAGACCAAGATAAGATCCTTCTGAACAAATTCTGCCAAGAAAACCCTGTGACACCTTAATATTTTGAAGGCACACAGCACAACAAGGCTGAAGTTACACACTGTGTTTGTTGGTGCAGCTAAACAATTTCAGCAGAGGTCGTCAAGTTATTTTAAAGAAGAATTAATACAATGGCATTAATACAATGGCATGTTGTCTTCCTGCCACACCTTTAGTATGTAGAGAGACCTTGTAGAACCTTTGAGACTAACTGAAAGAAAGAAGTTGACAGCATGAGCTTTTGTAGGCTCCAGTCTCCCTCCCTCCCTCCCTCCTTCCTTCCTTCCTTCCTTCCTTCCTTCCTTCCTTCCTTTCCAAGCCAGTTTTAATCATTATGCAATAATCTCCCTCTTTCTTTCAGTTAGTATCAAATACAAGATCTCTCTACATACTGATTCTACAGACTAGCACTGCTATATCTTTAAATTCTGCCACACCTTTAGTTTACTATTCCAGTTGTTGCCAAGCTTACCCACAGCTGTGGGTTTCTATGTCTCTGGGACAGTAAATTAACTCTGGCTTTAAAAGAGCTATCAAACATCCTGAAACTATTTTTAGAATAGGGTTAAACAAATAAGAGAAATCTTCAAAGTCTGAAACAAAATCCATGCCCCTTTGGCATGGAAGCTATTAACTATCATTGTCTATAGACAGGTATCCTGGTTTGTGATGAAGATGAATGGCTACAAAATTTCACATCTTAAACTTAAAGACTGGTTAGGCACGGTTCTGGGAACACATTATGTGCAAAGCCTACTGAAGCTAAGCAGATATATCTTTGTTCACTGTCTAGGCAGGAGACTCCATGGGCATTCCTTTCTCATGTCCAATACACTGGGACCAATACACTGCATGAAGACATGGACATTGTTTGCTGTGACACCTTGGTTGTGAAATCCCCTCCTTTGGAAGCCTGACTTGGAGACTTCATCCTGGTGCCAAGTTAAAATTTGACTTTTCAGAAATGCCTTTGGAACCTAATGACCTCACCCAAGACATACATATATAGGGTTTTGTATTATTTTATAATACATTGTATTAACATATCTGTATGGAAATTTTAATATTGTAAGCCGCCCCAATTGCTCTGCAGAGGGGCGGGATATAAATAATAATAATAATAATAATAATAATAATTTTATTTTTTCCATTATGCAATACAGTCAGCCCTATATATCCACCATGGGTACAGCCATTCTGAAAATATTCAGAAAAAATATAAATTCCAAAAAGCAATAATTGATTTCGCAATTTTATATGAAGGACACCATTTTACTATGCCATTGTATTTAATGTGACTTGAGGATCCATGGATTTTGGTATCCATGGAAGGTCCTGGAACCAACACCCAGTGATACCAATGGCTCACTGTAGTTTAATAAACTTTTAAAATGTTGCAATTATTTTTATTGTTTTAAAAACATTCATGTCAGGGATGATGGGAGTTGTAGCTCTTCACCTCTGGCTCTAACTCCCCACCTTGTTATGCAGCAGAGCTGACCAGCTTTGATCAGTGGTTGATGCTTCTTTCCCAAGCAGCAGAGTTTCAGAGAATAGGCTGAAGACCCTGACAAACTCTCCAAGCCTTCGCACTCTTCTTCCTGTCTCCAAACCTCTCCAGGATTCTTCTGGTTCTTGTATCTTCCCTCAAGACACCAGACAACTCAGTAGTCTTATATAAAAGATTTACTTTATTCTACTATATATAAATACTATATGCCCTACCAATCACAATCACTACTCCAACCCTACACCACACTACACCACATTATGCATTGGCAAACATTGCACTTATAGCCATTGTTAGTCACCACCCACTAGTCAGTTTCCACCCAGTGGGCGTGTACATTCATTTTGATTGGTTTACATAGATCATCCCATACTTAAGACCTACCCAAGTATTTCATCATTTTACCTTGACTACTTAATGAATCTCAGGTGTTTGCAATCTATAACAGGTGTTTTCAATATACTCTCTATAACTTTGTCCTTGTCTCTCAAGGCTTCCAAATTACATTATCCTTTTCACCTGTGTAGCTTCATGATTGCTCCTGCTTAATCACTGTGACTTTCACATACACATTTTATTTCTATTACTGTAAGTCCCATGTTGCATTTTCCTTAACAATCCCCTCCGAAATAAAATATTGTATGTGTCTTATAATGTCATTCCAACCATTTGTGTCAGTCTTTCATGGTTTTCCGCCGTCAATGCTTTTGTGAACAAATCTGCTATGTTGTGTTTCTATATATCTCAGTTCTATTTCACCCTTCTGAACCATGTCTCGCACATTTTGATATCTTACTCCAACATATTTTGTTCTGTTCTTCAAATTTTCAGCTTCAGCCATTGCTATGCATGACTGTGAATCTTCCAGAATTTCTATTGGTATCTTGTAACTTTCATTTAAATCATTCAACAATTGCTCAACCCACTGTACCTCATTCACTATCTCATTTAAAGCTGCGAATTCTGCTTCAGTCGTATTTAACACTACATTAGTTTGTTTTCTGCTTCTCCAGACTATTGGACTTTCACTGTACTTACTTATCATTCCTGTAACTGACTTCTTGTCTCCTAATTCTGATGCAAAAGAACTGTCCACATAACAATCTAAATCTGAACTACTGTTTCTAATATACAATTTCTTATCTAAAGTTCCTTTCAAATATCTTAATAAGTGTTTTACTGCTGTCCAGTCTTCAATTTTTGGATCATTAACTCTTCTGGACAATACATTTACAGCATATGAAATGTCTGGTCTGGTGTGGCAAGATATGAATTGTAAAGATCCTATTATACTCCTGAATAAAGTCTTGTCTTCAAAATCTCTAGTTGTTTTTTCAGATACAAAACCAGTTGTCATTGGAGCTCTTACTATTTTAGAATTTTGTAATCCACACTTTTCAATCAAATTTTCAATTTTCTTTCTCTGACTTAGCAAATGTCCTTTTTCTGTCCATTCAACACTAATACCTAAATAAGACTTTAATAAACCTAGATCCTTTAAGACAAACTTTTCAGACAATTCTCTTTTTACTGATTCAATTTCCTGTTTTGACTTTGCTGCCACGCATAAATCGTCTACATAAATTACTAACACTATGTCTCCTTTTGTATAGACACAAGCATCTGCAATGCTCCTTTTGTATCCTAGCTTAACTAACTCGTCATTAATGCACAAATTCCATGCTCTGGCACTTTGTTTTAATCCATACAATGCTTTTTTCAATTTATAAACTTTCTGACTACTATTTTCTTCAAAACCTTGTGGCTGCTCCATAAATATCTCTTCATCTAAACTAGCATTCAAGTAGGCTGTTTCAAAATCAAAATGTTCTACAACTAAATTTCTTTTTGCTGCTACAGCTAGAACCATTCTCAGACTTTCTGGCTTTGCAGTTGGAGAATATGTCTTATCATAGTTCTCATACTGCTGTTGTGCAAAACCCTTAGCTACTAACCTAGCTTTATATTTAATACTTCCATCTGGCATTTCTTTCTTTTTGTACACCCACTTACAACCAATTACTTTCTTGTCCTTGGGTCTGTCAACAACTTCAAAAACATCTTTATTTACCAGACAACCAAACTCATCATCCATTGCATCAATCCATCTTTCCTGTTCTTCTCTAGACAAACTTTCCAACTCTTCAAAACTTTCAGGCTCTTCCACTGCTAAACAAGCTCTTGCATTTGTCACAACAAACCTATCTGGAGGCTTTCTAACTCTGTGACTACGTCTGGAAATAAACTCTGCTGATCTGCCTCTTTCATCCTCACTTTCTGTACTGGAAGTTGTAGTTCTATGACTAAATCTCTTGTCTTCAGTCATTCTAGTAGTAATAGGTCTAGATTGTGTCTCATTATCAGAAGAGCTACCACTACTGCTAGTTGATGCTTCTGGCTTAACTGAAACCCCTCCGTTTCCTGAAGTTGGTTCAATTTGTGTTTCTGGCTCATTTGAACTTCCTAACCTCAAGAAAACTTCTTTATTGGCATGCAGTTTGTCCCAACCAGCATGTCTCTCAAAATTTGCAGACCTAGAATACTGCACTTCTTTTCCACCCAAATGAAACTTGTAGCTATTTCCTGAATAACCCAAAAACCTAAGCCTTTTACTTTTGGGTCCTCCTTTCTTCCTGAAACAAGCTGGTATGTAAACATAAGCAAATTGTCCAAAGACTCTCAAATACTTGTAATTTGGCACTCTCCCATACAATACCCTGTAGGGAATGTCTTCAATTTCTGAATGATACAGTCTGTTACTAATATGTACTGCTGTCAAAGTTGCTTCCGCCCAGAAACTTTTACCTCTGCATCTGCCATCAAACAAGCAGTTATCCTTTTTATATCTTGTATTTTTTTCTCCGCTAAACCATCTTCGTTAGGACAAGCAGGATTAGTAATTTCATGCCTTATTCCCACCTTTTGAAACCAATTAAACAATTGATTACTTAGAAATTCTCCTCCTCGGTCAGTAACAATGGTGCCTACTCTAATATCAAATTGTCTTTCCACCATTCTCACCCATGCTTTTAAACTTTGCCCAGCGTCAGATTTGTTTTTCAATATTCTTACAAATGCAAACCTTGTAAACCTATCAACAATTACTAGGAAATATTTGCTTCCCCCTAAAGATAAACAATTAGCTTGGGCAACATCTGCATATACAAACTGAAATGGTCTTTGAACAATTCTTTTGGTTTTCTTGGCTACTGGAAAAGCTCTGACCTTTACCTGATTGCATACAGTACAATCTAAGTGATTTTTGTATTCAGCAACTTTTAAATCTGGACACATACTGATTAACTTCTTTAAACATTTGAAACTAGCATGGCCAAATTTTCTGTGGAGTTCATGTATGCAGTCTTTGTGAATTGGACTATTGTCTATGTTATTAGCATTTTCAACCCTGTAGCTATCAATATTGTCCTCCAAAAAATAAAGTTTATCCTTTTTCAAGCCTATGCCTCGCAATTCCCCATTCAGTTTTATCTTACACATGTTCTTTTCAAAAATGACTGTGTAGTCTCTGTCTGTTAATCTGCTTACTGATAACAAATTATTTTCTAACTCATTTACATGTAACATATCATTAAAGTTTTCCTTTAGCCCTGGAATGAAAACTGTACCCATTTGATTTACAGTACTGAGCTCTTTCCCATCAGCTAAAACTACAGCATTTACATTAGCTGATTTTCTATTACTTATCAAATTAATATTGTTACACATTGAAGATGATGCTCCTGAGTCAATCAACCATTTACAATTAGTATTTTGTTTTTCCTTAATCATGGTTGCAACCCCCTTTTTATTACCACTGTCCTTCAAAAATGGAGGTTTGGACTGTTTTTGATACTGCCGCAGCTTCCATCTGCTCTCCTTTTGCTTGCTCCTCTCAGCAGCGAATTGTTTACATTGTCTCTGTAGATGACCAATCTTTTTACAATAAAAACACCTCCGTTGCTCCCTTGTAGAAGCTGCTTTTTCCTGCTTTCGTAGATCAGGCGTTGTTTGTTGTTTTGGCACAGTCCTTAAACTTGCTGAGTCACCCTGCTCAGACTTTCTTCTCAAGTTCTCTTCCAATATTCTGGCAACAATTAAGTCTCTGTTCAGCTCAGCTTCTGGCAAATTTTGCAAGCTATTTGTAATGTTGTCCCAAGAAGAGTCTAGCGATTCCAGTAAAATATAACACTGCTGCTCTTTGCTAATTTCCACTCCTCTCAGTTCAGCTTGCACAAATAAATCTTGCATTGTTTTTAAATGTTCTGTCACACACTGTCCTTTAGTCATCTTTTGTCTGTAAATTCTTTTAGACCAAAGCATTTTTGCAAACGCAGTTGAAGGAGTGTGTAATCTCTGCAAGGTATCCCACACATCCTTGGCGGACACTTTATCTCTTACGTCATTAATCAAGTCTTCTTCTAGCATGAGATAAAGACATGCTTTTGCTTTAGCGTCTCTTTCTCGAGTGGCTGCATTAGCATCAGCTGCCAGCCCTGTTTCAACTGTCGACCACAGAGACTCCTTTATTAGTAGAGATTGGGCATATATCGTCCAGGTAGAGTAGTTGTTTCTATTTAATTTACTAAACTTTAGTATCTCCATCTTAATTTGTGCAGTGACTCAATTTGACACAGTCCGTCTGAGTATGCACAGCAGACAAAATCACAATCTCTACTCCACCAAAATACTCCACACTACTCCAACACTACACCACAATATGCATTGGCAAACATTGCACTTATAGCCATTGTTAGTCACCACCCACTAGTCAGTTTCCACCCAGTGGGCGTGTACATTCATTTTGATTGGTTTACATAGATCATCCCATACTTAAGACCAACCTAAGTATTTCATCATTTTACCTTGACTACTTAATGAATCTCAGGTGTTTGCAATCTATAACAGGTGTTTTCATTATACACTCTATAACTTTGTCCTTGTCTCTCAAGGCTTCCAAATTACATTATCCTTTTCACCTGTGTAGCTTCATGATTGCTCCTGCTTAATCACTGTGACTTTCACATACACATTTTATTTCTATTACTGTAAGTCCCATGTTGCATTTTCCTTAACATTTTGCATTTTCCTCACTCCTACACTTTGAATTGTTCCAAATGCTTTACCATAAACTGCAGAGATCTCATAAGATGGGGAAGCATTGAAATATTGGCTACTATACCCTAAAGGCAGATGTCATCTGATCTTGGAGGCTAAGCAGGGTTGGCCCTGGTTAGTATTTGGATTGGAGTAACCAATGAATCTCTTCTCTAATTCCAGCCAAGGCAAAAGAAAATGCAAATGTGTATATTATTTTGGCTATTGCTAATTTGTGCAATTATTGTCGTCAGTGATACTGATTCCTACAGCATGGCTGAACAAATTAGCCTGGACAAAAGCACTCAAAATCATTTTCTAATTATTATCTCCCTGTAAACAACTCATTCATCATGAATAAACAAGTGTTTGACATGGATGTGAAAATGCTCAAACTCTTGGCAGCCCCACTAAATTGAAAATTCCACACAAGGAACCATGAAAGTGTTCAGAATTCTAGATTTTTCAACATGTGAACTAGACAGTACAATGTCTAGCTACTCAAATACTCCTCAAACACTAAAATATGGTTTCTCAAACATGACAGTTCAAGGTTTCCCCCCATATGAGCCTTTCTGAGTTTTGAGATCATCAGGCTCAGTTCCCAAAGGTAGATCTGGTGGAAAAGTAAGAGAAGGCTTTCTTGGTGGATGCTCCCATGTTACAAAGAAATCTCTTCCTAGTGCAACTAGACAGGCCCCTTTCATGGCAGCTGGTGAAGGCTTTGCTGCTGCTGTTGTTGTTGCAATAGATCTTAGTTAGCTGGTTGTTTGTGGGGAAGCAGCTTTTACTAATCTACTTAATTACTTTTTAACCTGTATGTTTTCAGTGATGTGAGGCCTTACCTGTAACCTGCAATTTTTGTAAGCCACCTTAATAGTATGGTATAGATTTTTAAAAATGAATTAATCAGACGTTATATCAGAATAGTAACTATCTTAATCAGTATGTTTATAACCAAAGTGTGTCTTGTGGCACCTTGAAACTAACAGATTTTTAAAGGGAGTTGTGTACATTACAGTTAACTTTCACTACTACATATATCTCTGGGATTCAGATATAGTATTTTGTGGAATGTTAAAAAGCAAAGGAGGACATTTTTGATGGCTAGTTTTTTTGTATAATATTGTTTTGCAGTTTATTTAAAAAGGTTGGGGCCATTCCAGCTATAAGTGAGAAGCCTCCTCTTTCTCTGTGATGTGATTCCTTCTTTCACATTCCTGCATTTAAAAAAAAAAAAATAACCTGTTAATCCCAGCTAGGGAGACCCAATGAATGAATAAGACTTAAATCCACTGGTCTACTCTAGTTGAGATGAACAATTCAGTTTGGCTCTATTCAAGTGAATGAATAGCCTTGACATGCAAAAAGGGCTATAGGAAAATATTGTAATATATTTTCATTTTCACTTCAAAATCAAAGGAATGGGCAAAATTAATTTACTATTGCATTTGTAATGAGATCTGGTGTAATATAGGGGCTGAGCTAAGCAGATAGGACAGGATATTCTGGCCTCAGTGCTTACCCGGGACCTGCTCCCACCGTGTGCCCCTTACCTCCATTTGTTGTTGCTGTGAATAGACCTCTGTCACCATGTCTGATGCAGAAACAGGGCATCTGACTGCAATCAGATGCCCATGCACACCGTTTCCATGTCCAATGGAGTGACTGGGGTTACTCACTTGTAGAAATGAGGAACAGAGATAAGGCACATGCAAGGCCATCTGATCAGCCAGGGTTTGTTGTGAAGTTTAAAAGAAACTCTGTGGCAAACCAGGGGTCAAATTACATTGCATTAAGGCCCTTTTGCTCTGGGATCTGTCCTGATCCTCTGGATCTGCATGTGGTCCTGCAGGACTGAACTCAATTACATACCCTCCAACATACCCTCTATATTTGGAAGGGCAGTCCTGATTAATCCACTATCATCCCACTTTTTCATCTGCTTTTAAAATGTCCCACTTTCTCTCTCCTCTTACTTTCCCCCTATGTCCTCACCTTCCATCAGTTACTCCAAAATGAATTCAAAGTGTAGAAGCAGTCTGCACTCAAGTTAACTCAGTATGGAGGAGAGGAAAAGGTGGAATCTTGGCATTCCCAGTTGGCTCAGGCAGAAACAAAATGCTGCCCCTTCTCCTAGCATGCATTTTCTTCCTGATTAATACTTTTTATCATCTTGACCAGTCTCAGATGTTGACTGACTACATGTGTCCCAGTTTTCATCTGTGAAATGTTGAATGCTAGGAATAAAGCTGGGGGGATCTCTGCTTCATATCATACCACAGCCATGAACAAAGGCTGTACAAAGTGCCCCTTGTCTCATTTCACATTTTGGAGTAAAGTTCCTTTTCAATAATGAGCCTACAATTTCATTTGATCCTACAGCATCTGCGTCTGCATCTCATTTTCAGTTGTGGTATTCCATGTTCACAAATCCCCCTGCTCAGAAAGCAACATTAGAGGATCTTCAGCGTGGTAAATAATTAATCCCTTCCTAGGTGGATCATCACTTTCATTACACTGGAGGGAAGAGTTCGTCATTAATTCCTTTGTCTATGAGAAGGACAAATTGAGCTTTATGTACACTGCACATTAAAAGTGTGATGCAAATCAAAATTATATGATTAGACTAGAAGCAATAGAGAAGAATGGGTTAAATGTTTATTTAAAAACCTACAATTCTTCTTTATCAAGGAGTTTTTAGGTTAGTTTGTCTTTTAATTGTTTTTTGGCATTATGCACCAGAACCAAAAAAGCTTAAAACAATAACACTCACCCTCACCAATTAAATTAGTAAACACTGATTTAAGATTACTCATCCCCATTAAGAGGTCAAGTAAAATTCTGTTAGATTTGTCAACAAATTTATCCATGAGAAAGCTTTTATTCCTAAAGAGTACATGTATATATATTTGGAACGCCACTGAACTGAACAACACTTTCAGACATCTCAGGGAAAAAAATCCACTTAATATACTGTATGAATGTGAAACAATAAAGTTAATTTATTTCCAAAATATCACATTCTTTCTGAGTAAAGAGCCCACATGGGCACAATAAAGAAAGCAACATTAGAGGATCTTGAGCATAGTAAATAATTAAGAGATTGGTCAAGAGTTTAATATAAAGTCCCCCATTGTCTGATCTGCAAATTACAAAGCCCCGTGAGTCCTCCTGCAGATACAAAAAATGTGCAGGAACACAGGAAATGACTGAAGTTAGAGCACTCATTCTGACACAATAGCCTTCAACATTAAATATTAAATAAATGCAGATTTGAAATGAAAGAATGTTTCCACCATGATCTAATTTATGCCCCTTATATCTGTGGTTTATACAAGATGTAACAAAGAAAATGTAGCTTAAAAAAGGTGGGTGCGTGGATGGGTGGGAAAGATCCTAAAACAGAAGTCTATGAAGCATATTCAGAAGTAGGAAATACATAAAACCATAACTGGAATCTTTTTGGTCAGTTCCAAGTGGAAAATCAACTGCTGAATGGTAAGTCAACTAGTTGGTAAATCAATGTAAATCAATGTCTGTAGGTGGATTAATAACAGGATTTGCATCAACATTTTAAGTAATATCACATGACATCTCTGGAGTAATAGTTATAATCCTGATATGCATGGTAAGCATGGTAAGATAAAACATGATAAGATAAACATTGGCCAGAAACAGAAAGGCCAGAAGAAGCAGGTTCCAGCTGCTTCGGGAGTGTGGCGTTCATACGCCTTAGAAAAAGAAGACCATTTATCAGATTTTTTTTCCCCTGAGTATTCTTCATCATTTGTTTTGGGAGGAGGCAGTTTGAGACACTGTACAGGATTCAAAATGGTGGTCAGGCAGCTAATTAAGTTTTTGGTACTGATATTTAGAGAAGAAATAACAATATATTAAAATCATCAAAGTTGAAAGGGGGGAAAAAACTGCTGTTACCACTGCTAACTCTGGACCATCCCCTTGATGATAAGCTGTTGGTGTGTTTCTTTTCCCTCTGGAGAAATTTTTACAAAACAGTTCCCCCCAATTACTCAATTGACAAAGAGGGTGTCTAAGTTCAAGACCCCATTTATGCTTTGCTTCAGGGTTGGATGCCTTGCAATGTTTGTGGTCCTTATATCAAAAGAAGCCTATGTGTTTTATATCAGTGCTTATCAGGCTGATTTGATCTGGGGAATTGGCAATTATTATTTTCCAATATGTTAGGGATCAGCACTAAATTTGTTCCCAATGGGTACAACTGTTTCTTTGTTTCCTGGAAACCTGCCAATGGTTCAAAGAGCCACATGGATCCAAGGACCAATACTTTGAGTAGCACTGATTCACACCATTCTAAGGCTTTGAAAGAAAGTGGTTTTTTTAATAAAATAAAATTAAAGCAAAACACTAAATATATCCAATACTAGATTTTGATTTTGGTTCATTTTTTGAGAATTTGCCCAATATTCAGGATGGAAGGAACTTGATTTTTTTTAAAAGTATGGGACAAACCAAATTTCAATTTGTTCAGGAGTTTGAGTGCTAAGTCTTAGTTTGAATCTCTGTGTATTCCCCCAAGCTTATACAGAAGTAGAGTTGCCCCTTTTTCTTTCTTGATGGCTCCTTGTCTTTAAGACCTCTTTGGTAGGAATGTACAAAATGGGTCCTCTTCCATGCTGAAAATCTCTCTGCTTATTGAATTTGGCCAGTCTAAATCAAGTGAAATTACATTTTGGTGGTTGTTTTTAAGCATTTGCTAAAATTTGCAAGTTTCAACATAATTATAAATTATGTTGGGTGGGTTATAAATAACAATTATTATTATTATTATTATTATTATTAATTAAGATGGAAAGGTTTTTTTAAAAAATCAAATGCAGGAGAAAAGTTAAATGGTCAGATTTTCAGTTCTTATCTGGCACAACCATGTGAAATCTTCTGAAGATTTCTTTCTAGTTGTATTGCAATTTTTGTACTTCCTTTGGAACTCCCACCCGAGTATAACTCCTTGACTTCATCTCCTATTTCTCTGCAGGCAAAATCTACTGGAATTTCTACAGACATTCTAGCAGAAAAGATAATGTCTTCCCTAGAGATTAAATTCAAAACTTTTTAGTATTCTGGATAGTTCACAGGAGAAGATGCTTTACAATAGATTGAAGCAGACGAGTCAAACAGGGAGACTAATGCAATGGGTAATACAATGTAGCTAGGAACACATTGAGTTGATAATGAGAGGAGAAATGTAAAAACAAAAAACAAAACAGCAAATAAGAAAAACAAAGAGAACCTTGTGGTGTCTTCTTGTACCAGGACTGATATTATTTGTCAGAATCAGTTATGTTGATATGAATAGTGTAATTCAAGGGGAATACGAAGAAAATCAGCTGGATTTCTACACTCAGTAGAGAGAGTGGCAGAGTTCAGTATTTATGCCTACATAGCATTCAGATGGCATTCATACGCATGAACCAATAAACCAGGGGTAGGCAATCTTTTTAAGCCGGGGGCCGGGTTGCTGTCCCTCAGACAATTGGGGGGCTGAAGCACCATAAATAAATAAATAAATAAATAAATAAATAAAACTAATTTTTTAAAAAACTAAAAAAAATATTAAAAAATATGCATGCACACTCCCTCAGCCCCAGAAAAGCTATGGCAAAACCCCTGTGGAGATTTTGCCAAGAAAACCCCAAGAACAAGTAATAACAACAATAATCAATATCAGGGGTAGGCAACCTTTTTGAGATCTGGGCCGGTCCCCCGAAGTCCTGGTCTCCGCCGGGCCGAGGGGGGGGAGAATGGCGGTGCACGCGCTCACACACGCATTCCCTCAATGCTGCGCACCACCCCCACGTGCCTGCTAATGCCACTGACACTGACGACGACGCCACCACCATGGCGCGCATGGCCGCTGCCGCCACCGCGCATGTCACGACTGCCATTTTGGAAATCAAAATGGCAGCCTTGGCGCGTGCAGCTGCACGAAGCCCAAAACGCACAGCGGCGGTGGCAGGGGTCCGCCTGGGCCGGTAAGTCCGGCGACCTGGGCCGGAACCGGCCCGGGGGCCGTAGGTTGGCAACCCCTGATCAATATCATCATGGTGGGCAGCGGCAGGGGGGGCAGCGGCAGGACCAGCCTGGGGGTGGTCCAAAGGCCTCGGGGGGGAGTGCATCCGGCCCCTGGGCCTTAGGTTGCCTACCCCTGCAATAAACCAATCTTGATTACAGAATAGCCTTGTTATGATATGCATGAGAAAAGAAAGCTGAAATGGAGTAGGAGAGTAGTAGATTTCTCAGTGTCTCTCTGCATGTTGTTGAAGCATTTCCATTCAATTCCTGAGGGAGCCAGTTGTACAAGTGTGTCTTTTGTTGAGATGGAAACATCTGTTTGGCAAAAGGCACATTGTTATGATCATCTACCTTGGGAAGGAGAATGGAAATGCTACAGCAGCATATGGAGGGATAAGAAGAAAACTGCTTCTCTCTGGCTTCATTTCAGCTTTCTTTTTTCATGCAATAAGAAAAAAAGAAATTAAATGAAAAGAAAAAAGACTAAGATGAACATTTCATGCAAGTCCTGACCACTCTCCTATCATTCCCCACCCACACATGTGGCAAGAAACAGTTGAAGATGAAAGCATCCTCTATTTGTGGAGTCACCCCACATGATTGGGAAATCTGCCTCAGTCATCAAGAGAACACAATTTTGTGTGTGCAAATGAGGTAAAAGTGCACAACTGTGAAAAGCAACAATGAAAGGTGCCTGGTTGCACAGACTTTTAAATACTGTAGAAATAGATCAACTCTTTGAACCTTTTGAACCAAACACAGTTTACATGCCCAGAGTGGCCAACCAAGGTGGCTTTTTGGATTCTACTGTTGGTGACTGACAATCAGCCTGATTCCTTGCACAAAACATATCTCAGTCCATAGAGGTCCATTGAAAAGAACCAGAGCTTGGAAAGGTACTTAGCAAATGAACAAAAAGGGAAGTTATACTTCAAAAAAAGGAGTTCCAAAGAGAAGATAATAAAAGTAGGAGGGGGTACGTGAGGAACTCACACACGAATGTAGGCCTAATGGGAACTCTAAAATCAAGAGTCATAGGTCATATAATTTGAAGATGACACTAAATTAGAAGGGATAGCTAATTGCCCAGAGGATAGAATTCAAAATGACCTTAACACATTTGAAAGCTGGGCCAAAACTAACAAAATGAATTTCAATGGGGAGAAATATAGGATACTACACTTGGCCTGTAAAAATGAAATACACAGATATTTTGTTGCAATAGGATCCTTTGGAGGTCTTTAAACAGAGGCTGGATGGCCATCTGTTGGGGATGCTTTGATTTTGTGTTCCTGCATGGCAGGGGATTGGACTAGATGGCCCTTGTGGTCTCTTCCAACTCTATGTTTCTATGATTCTATGATAGAAAGTGGGGAAAACCTGGCTGTAAATGAAGGCAGTACATGCAAAAAGGATCTAGGAGTCTTAGGTAGGGTGCAGATGAGTGGCTCTGGGCTGCTCTGGGAAGCGGCGGATTGGGGCCATGGCTACCCCACACCACAGCCCCGATCCTCCCTTTTGCTGCCTCAAAAATAGTGGCAAAATGACACTACTTTCAGGGGTGGCAAAAGGGTGCCCTAAGAGCCGGCATGCAGCTCTTCTTCACCCTTTCTGGCACAGCATGTCAGAACACTGCACCAGGCGGGGGGCCTGACGCCGTGCATAACAGCGTGCGGCATCAAGATGGCCTTGGTGTGGGGTTGGGGTGGCTGGCATGTGGCTGCCACACCTCATCTCTGCCTCCAGGCCGGCCCTTTGAGCTGGTCTGCAGAGGCCCTTAGTGGATTACAGGCTGAGCATGAGTCAGCAATGTGATGCAGCAGCTAAGAAAGCCAATGCAATTCTAGACTGCATCAATAAGAGTACAGTGTCTAGATTGAGGAAAGTAATAGTACCACTCTATTCTGCTTTGGTCAGACCTCACCTAGAATATTGTGTCCAGTTCTGGGTACCAAAATTCAAGAAGGATGTGGATAAGCTGGAGTGTGTCCAGTGGAGGTTGACCAAAATGGTGAAAGTTCTGGAAACGATGGCCTATGACAAGTGGCTTAGGGAGCTTGATATGTTTAGTCTGGAGAAGCGAATTTTAAGAGGTGAATGTCATGTGCACTTTTTCTTTTTTTTCATTTGTAGCCACACCATGGATCCTTTTCATCCCATTGCTGCCACCACCCTATTCAAAGAGCCAATCCTTCACCCATCTTCTCTTCTAAAACTCTTGGATATAATCTATCTTGTATAAGGTTTAATAGCGTGAATATTCATTCACACTGTAGACAAGTGTTTAATAAAGTAACAACAAAACTTTATTTACAATACAAGTAACAATGTTTCACTTGATCTTGCTGCACTTGTTATAATTGGTTACAGTTACAAATAATAATACTCTAAAGCACTCCTTTCCTTGGAACACTTTCAATTACCCCCACAGGACACTCTTAGCCCTTCTTTAGGTACCTTTACCACTATTTCTTAACCAGCCATTAAGGCTATCAATACTCCTCAAGATATTCTCTTTATTAACTCCCTCACTTGGAGTTTAGTATAGGTATTAGGCCCCTCTCTTCTGGACCTTAACCTTGTTCCACTCTGGAACCTTCACCACCAGACCCTCACTGTCTGGAATCCAAGCCCTATCTGACTTCCAACTGTTCCTAATAGAATTTCCCCCTTACAGCCCAACATTCTATTTTATATAGTCATGTTTAAATATGTGAAAGGATGCCACATTGAGGATGACACAGGCCTGATTTCTGCTGCTCCAGAGACTAGGACATGGAGCAATGGATTCAAGCTACAGGAAAAGAGATTCCACTCCAACATTAGAAATAACTTCCTGATGGTAAGAACTGTTTGACAGTGGAACATGCTGCCTTGGACAGTGGTGGAGTCTCCTCCTTTGCAGGTTTTTAAACAGAAGCTGGATGGCCATCTGTTGGGAATGGTTTGATTGTGTATTCCTGCATGAGAAGAGTTTGGACTGGATGGCCCTTGTGGTCTCTTCCAACTCTAGGATCCTATGATTTTATGATCCTTATATAAGTTTGTTTAAGCTCTGGGTTGTTCAGAAGAAACCCTTCTCTCTACTTGCCCAGGCACATTTGGTGTGAACATGGGAGAGGACCTTCTCAGTGGCTACTCCCAGAATTTGTATTCCTTCCCTACAAAGAGGATGTCTCTCTCTTTACTCTTCTTCTGCCAGCAAATGAAAACTTTCCCGTTCTCCCAGGTTTTGGTGAATTAGCTCTAGTGGGTTTTTAACTGTGTGCTTTTGTGTTAATTTTGTATGTTCATAGAGAGCAAGGGAAAGAGAGAGAGAGACAGGCTAACAGACAGATGGACAGAGAGATGCTTTTGTATATGATATGTACTGGTTTTAATGATTTCTTAACCACCTTGAATCTCAGTATTGGGGAAAAGATGCGATGTAAATTATTACAACACCAACAATGTAAGAAGTGTTCATCCTCCAACAATACGTGAATACATTCTTTAAATGTAACTACTATTGCTTGCCACTGTGCAGATGTTTTCCTTTCACTTGGCAGAAAACTCGACTGTTATCTGACAAGACTTGTCATAGGAACTTTCTTTGTTCCTATCAAGAGGCAATACGTGCAGTGTAGAAATTATTCTCCTCTGCAAGTATTGCGTCTGCGGAATCCCATCCGACAGAACTGTTTAGGGTGGTAAGGGAGATGACACAGGCTCCCCCTGTGCAGAACCCTTCACTTAACCCAACAACAGCCTGTTGTGACATTTTTAACAACTATTTCACAGATAAAATCTCTCAGGTAAGAGCTGACTTAGATGCTGAAATAACAGCAGAAGTGACTGATGAGGTGTCCAGTAAACCCGTTTTTGAGATTAGACTGGATCCGTTTGAGTCAGTAAATACTGATGACGTGGACAAGGTCCTTGGAAAAGTGAAGAAGATGACGTGCTCCCTCGATCCCTGCTCATCTTGGCTGGTTGTCCAGGGGGGTGATGCCTTGATGGCCTTTCTTAAAAGGGTCATCAATGCATCCCTTAGGGAAGGAATTGTTCCATCAAGCTTAAAGGAAGTGGTTGTTAGACCGCTCCTGAAGAAACCTTCCCTGGACCCCCTGGACCTGAAAAATTATAGGCCAGTTTCTCATTTACCATTTCTGAACAAGGTGATCGAGCGAGACGTCTCCTTCCAACTCCAAGTAATCTTGGATGAAACCGATTTTATAGTTCCATTTCAAACCGGCTTGAGACCTGGATATGGGGTGGACGCTGCCATGGTCACTCTGGTAGATGACCTGCGCCTAAGCATTGATGGGGAAGTGTGACCTAGTTGGTGCTTTTGGACCTCTCAGCGGCTTTTGATACGATAGATAATGACATCCTCTTGGAACGCCTGAGAGAGTTAGGAATGGGAGGCACTGTACTCCAGTGGTTCCGTTCCTTCCTTTCAAGCAGGTTCCAGAGGATGTCGCTCAGGGACAGTTGCTCCTTAAAAATGGAGCTTAAATGTGGCATTCCACAGGGTGCCATCCTGTTCCCGATGTTGGTTAATGTTTATATGAAGCTGCTGGGGGAGATCATCAGGAGACATGGGGCAGGGTGTTATCAATATGCTGATGACACCCAAATATATTTCTCCATGTCTCAGTCAGCTGCCATGATGGCAGATGGCAGTTCTCCCCTCAATCAATGTCTTGAGCCGGTAAAGGACTGGGTGAGGAAAAATCGACTCAAGCTGAATCCAGACAAAACAGAGGTACTTACAGTAGGGGCCCCCAAACCAGGTATTGGGTTGCAATCCCCAGTCCTGGATGGGGTCACGCTCTCCGCTAAGGACTGTGTTCGTAGTCTGGGGGTGCTCTTAGACTTGGCTCTTCACATGATAGATCAGGTGAATGCAACATTCAGAAGCGCCTGTTATCAGCTTCGGCTGATATGCCAGTTGCACCCTTTCCTGGAAGTAAGGGACCTAGAAACTGTGGTACATGTGCTGGTAATCTCACGACTCAACTTCTGCAATGCACTCTACATGGGGCTACCCTTATACCTAGCCTAGAAACTGCAATTAGTACAAAATATGGCATCCAGGTTGATCACCAGAACATCAAGGAGCAATCATATTACACTCATTTTGAAATCTCTCCACTGCTGCCTATTGGTTTCCGAGCACAGTATAAGGTGTTGGTGATGACCTTTAAAGCCCTACATGGCCTGGGTCCAACCTACCGAAGGGATCACTTTCTTCCATATAATCTGCCCCGCACCCTCAGGTCCTCTGGAAGGAAGTTGCTTCAACCAATAAAAACTAGATTATTGGCAACCTCCCAGAGAACATTTTCCACCACCGCTCCTAGACTATGGAATGCTTTGCCGGAAGAGATCCGTCAGATAAGCAGCTTAGATGGCTTTTAAAAAGCCATCAAGATGGATCTTTTCCAGCAGGCCTACCAGAACATATCACCCATTTAACCCGGTCTCCCTCCCGTTAGACATCCTTTGCACATCTTTATTTGTATCCCAGAGTGCTTATAGTTTTAATTTTACATTTTTAATTGATATGTGCATTTAATATATTTTTAACTGAGGGGAGGTCATTGTTATTTGTTAATATTGTTTGAATGTTTTATTGTCTACTATAGGGGTAGTTTTATTTAATCTAATTTTATATATAAGCCACCTTGATTGCCACGGCAAAGGGTAAGTGTTCTGCTTAAACTTTCCTTACTAAAACTGTAATAGCAGTAGAAAATGTGCTCATTGAGACATGTTGTACACAACAGTTTAATTAGCATGCAGATAACAAGCCCCAGTGTCTATAATCAAATGAGCCAACTTCACTTTTCTTTGAAAGAATGATTGATCATATCTGATAGTGAAATGAAACATACAGGAGAAATAATTCTTCAAGCCATTTGCAAAGTATCATTTTTGAAATGAAATATCTGGAACTTTCCTGTAAGATATATATATATATATATATATATATATATATATATATCCAGTTGATGAATTGCACTCAAACTATCTTAAATCTCTCTTTACTGTTTTGAAAATCCTAGGCTGGCATATGATGCATTCTGCCCATAATATTTTTGCATCCCATTACAAATGCTAGGAAGCATCAAAATATTATCAGTCTCCAGCCATACAGTTCAACTTTAATTTCATTAAAGCAAATTGATTGCATGCTAGTTTACATTTAAGACAGCAGGGGCTGTAAATTTTATTCCAACTGAACAGAAAATATGATCTAACAAAACGGAGGGAAGACCACCTGCTGTTGTGAACATATGAGTTATTAAGTTAACTTACAATGTCTCAACTGGCATCCATAAAATAATTTCTGTTAACTATGCCTGAATTTTAAAAGCCACCATTAAAATGAAACAGTCTGTTGTAATTTGGTTAATGCAAATTACGAAACAGAACCAGGCAATTGGACCAATCCTGGTGAAAAATGCGAGAGTGTTGAGGCAATTGTCAAGCATAAAATGGAGTACATTTTCTTCCAGGCATTTTCACACTAATAATAATAATAATAATAATAATAATAAAATTTATTTATACCCCGCCTATTTGGTTGTCCAATCAAGGCAGCTTACAGAAATAAAATCACAAATATGCAAAAAAGCAATCCCTCCCCCCCTTAAAACAGTATTAAATCCCACAATAATTAAAACTACAATATAGACAATTTAAAAAAATTAAAAACACTACACCTCAAACACACTATTCTTTGGGTCTGTAATCAGAACTGCTATTTGTTTTGCTTAATATAATTTAACCTAATGTTTTGACTCTTTTCCAAGCCTCATTTACATTGCAAAATTATAGTCCTATTATTCCATTTGAATTGTTATAGTCCTGTCCTATTGAATCCTGGGATTGGAAGTTTAGGGAGGGGAATTTAGAATTCTCAACCAGAATATCCCAGTGCCTCACCAAACTACAACTCCCAGAATTCCACAGGATGGAGCTATAATAATTAAAATTGAATAATAGGACTATAATTCAAAAAGTGGATCTTCTTAGACAAAGAGTTCTACAAAGGGGGCTTAAGTTTTTGCCTCTAAATTTGTCCCTGAGCAATTCCATTGCAGAGATATTTCTACTGCTTCGCAGAGTTGTGTTTTATAGATGAGAAACTGAGGCTGTGGATAGAAACAACAACAAAAAAACCTCCATCCTCTTGTATCTCCTTGGAGTACAAGAGTGCCTATGAAAGATGGCTCTTTGGCTCTGACCCTCCACTCTGTGTGTGTGTATATGCATCTTTTCCAGTTGCTTTGATAAACTACTGGAATCATTTCAAGTAAGAATCAAGCCAATTTCTGTTGTTGGAGTTAATAGGTTGGCTCATTTTTTTAGCAACTCAAAAAAAGGCCAAAAGGTGTTTGTTTGTTTTTTGTCTCTGTTGTCTACTGCAACTGACAACAGCACTCCAAGTAATTGGGCTCAGGTTTTTACAGGTCTTTCTTCAAAACTGAGAACCTTTTAAATTGAGAAGGAGAAATGATGACAACAACAGAAGCAGCAGCAACGGCAGCAAAGAGGAGGAACAGGAGGACTGATCTTTTGCATTCACCAGCATAGTTGTGGGACTTTACAGTGTCATTTAATGTATTGCATTTGGCGTACACTGCAGAATGAATGCACATGAGATGCAGACCCAGGTCCAGAACGGAAATGGTGTATGAAAGCCAGATTCCATGCATGCATCTCTTTTGTTGGGCAACACTTGACTTACCTTCCAAAACTGTAGGTTGTAGCTATTCTGGCAATGCTGGAATGCACACAATAATGTTTGTTTGGTTTTCAAAATCACATGTATAGTGTTTAAAAGGAACTCTTTCCTTAAGACAAAGCTTCATAGGATTCAAATTAGTTTAGAGATTTTTGTTTTATTCACAATAATTAAACCTGCATATATAGCAATTTAAAGAAACTCATCTTTAAATATGCATATTAGTTTATAGACTTGGTTTTCTTAAAAACATACCTATAGCATACAGTGAATGCAGAACTGATTAACCAGTATATGAGTATAAATCAATGCAGCCTATTTAAGAACAATACCTTCTTGCATTTCATCTTGTTTGATTCAGTGACTAATCAATTAATGCCATCAATACTTAAAAACCTTGAGATTAGAAATAACAAAATCTACGTAAAACTAATTAACAGAAATCTTTGCCACTTAGCATAATCATCCTACCTTAATCAAAAGTTTGACTCCCAATTTCACTTTATTATTGCACCAAGATGACAGAGTTTCTGGTTTGCATGCTCAGTTGGCCCTCAAGTATTAATCAACTTCAAGCAATCACTACTTTGAATGCATAGTAAAGACATAGGCCCACATTTAGAATTTCATCCAATTAAATACAGAAATAGAAAAAAGTGGCCTCTTAAAAAGTAACACTTGTCAGTCCATTTTCATATGTACCAACTCTCTCCTACTTTTCCTGAGACAGTCCCTACTTTTCAGTCCTTACTCCTGATGAATCAATATCCCATAACTTCCAACTATCCCAATGTGGCAGAGAAAGTCCCTATTGAAACTCTATCATCCCACTTTTTCAAATGTTTTTATAAAGTTCTGGTTTTAATCTCCTCTTCTCACTTCCCCCATTATCCTCAGCTTACTTCCATTGCTGAAAACTGAATTTCAAGTGCAAAAATCATTTGCATTCAATTAACTGAACAGGGAGGAAAGGACAGGAGGGGGCAGAATCATGTCCTTCCCAGGAAACTCTGGCAAAAGCAAACTATGGCAACTTTTCTTACCTTGTCTATTCTTCCTCATTAAAAACATTTGCCATCTTGATTACACTATGATGTTGCTTGGCTACATATGTCCTAGTTTTCATCTATGAAATGTTGAGGGCTACGATATCCTTGTTTTCTATTAGATCCATCTAAACAAAAATACCACTTTCTTCTGTGCTGCTTGAAAGGACAGGGCTTGCTAAACTGAAGTAGGAAACCATCTTGGCTCTGGTTTAGGCAGTTAAAAGTCTTTTGCTGGTTCTGCCTGCTTGACTGAAGAAGACTGGCCTGGAATGGGAAACATCTAGCACAGCCAACAGTGGGTCTCCTTCTCCACCCACTGAGCCTTAAAGGTGTGAAGGGGTGAGGGAGGCTCAGTGGGCAGAGAAAGGAGATGCTCGCCTTGCTTGCAGTCACCTCCGCAAGTGAGGCGACTATCTCCTTTACCTGCTGAGCCTTGGCAGCCATGGACGACTCCTCCCCTTTCTTCACCTCCCTTTTCTGCCTGGCCAGCAGCTCTTCCAGAGCAAGAAGAGGCTGCAGGATGGACAGGAATGGGAGGAAGTGAGGAGATGGCAGTGACAAAAAGTTTCTGGCACTACTGCTGCTATTGCCCATCTCTTTGGAAGTCAGCAGCATGCCAAAGAGATGGACACTCAGGCAGTAGTGATAGAGGTGGCAGATGAAACATCGTTATTCATTTCATTTTAAGATTATTATTGACAACACTTTTGCTGAGGAGTATTAAAAATGATCTATACTGGATGTCAAATATGGCCTACAACACCTGGCATTCATTGGCAGTCTCCCATCCAAATACAAACCAAGGTTGACCCTGCTTAGCTTCCAAGATCACACAGAAGTATTTCACTGCTTTTTGGTGAAAATCAAAGAGTGTGACATCAGCTCTATGCTTCCACATGCAATTCTACAACCAGATGCTGTCCAGGCAACTCCCATGTGTGATTTGCCTTCCATGTGTATGTGGAGAGGGGAGACACATGGAGCTACATATTACATTCTGCAAACATCAATTATGCTCACATCCTATGAATGTAATAGCACCCTCCCATTCATGATCTACAGCACCTAATGTTTCTATCTAAACGTTAGGGTAAAGGTAAAGGTATTCCCCTTTGACAAGGTTGTCAAGTTATGTCTGACCATAGAAGGTGATGCATATCTCCATTACTAGAGCCAGCGTTGTCAAAGACTACTCTGATCATGTGGCCAGCATGATTGTACAGAACACTGTTTACATTCCCACCGAAGTGGTACCTATTTATCTACTTGCATTTGCATGCTTTCAAAACTGCTAAGTTGGCAGAAGCTGGGACTAGTGATGGGAGCTCACCCCATCATGCAGCACCTGGGCCTTGAACTGCCAGCCTGCCAATCTTGCAATCAACAGAGTCAATGTCTTAACCACTTGAGCCACTGCGTCCCTTAGATAGAGGTATATTACCTCTGATGCTGGAAGCAACGCCCACACAGTCACAGTGCAAGCAGGGGCAAGTTGACTGTAGCAACTGTTGCAAAAAGATTTCATTTATGGGGAAATATTTATACCCTTAATCCATGAAGGTTCCATGGGAAACCAATGGTTTGCTTACTCTAAAAGAACTTGAAAATGTTTCTAAAGTGAAGAGCTTGTTTATGTATTTGGGAAATGAGAAGATTTGTCTGTGATCAATGATGTTTCATAGATTTTACAACACCTAGACAAGATCTGGATTCCCCAAAGGTGAGGACAGATAGGGTGTACTGAGGAACACATAAAAGATAAAAGAGGTCTTTGGTCTTTGATTTGGCAGAACCCATTTTTTGGCAGTCAGTTTCCATCAGAAATGAAGAATAGAGTAGTGCATGTTGGTGCTCTATCTTATAAACTTTCTCCTCCCCACAACATTCTGCATGGCTGCAGCTATGTACCATTCACATCCTCTATGTCCAGTGCAATGTGTGCCATTACTTACCATGTCTTTTCATGCTGGATCTTTAATGTTGTATTAAACTTTATCTGGACAGATACATGTATCAAAGGATGCTGGAAGCATTAAACACCACCTCCATAAATTTTCTTTATCCCTTTACAAATGTATTAAAGTTGGCACCCAGTTCCATGTCTTGCAAGTAGTACATTGCACAGGTTTCCTATGTATTCTGATAGGAAGTGCTTCCTATTATATTTCTGCCTAGTTTTCCATTTGGCATTGTTCTGTGTTCCCTAATATAAAAGACTAAGGGAGGAGGGAGACTTGGTATATTTGTTTTCTTTACACATTGTTTTATACACACTGTCATACTAGTGTCGCTTTTTCCTAAGCTACAGGAAAAGACCTCCAAGTTTGTATCTCTTTCCCTAAAAGGCCAGTGTACTTCAATGTCACTGATTGTGCCACCTTCTAAATAACCTGATGAAAATGTTATTCACCCATGCTCTGACCACTAGCAGAATGGGCTGTGATGAATGAATGGGTTCTGGTTGAAAGTATGGTCCTGAACCAAAGTAAATGGCCATGTGCAATGCATTGCTGTAGGATGAACTTGGACAGTAAAGCAAGAAATTAAGGAATGCTGACTTGGTCGGAGATGAGAAAGTTTGCAAAACAAGAAGGAATTTGTACAACCATGGTGTACTCTGAGCTGCCCAGAACATCAACAGAGATAAGACATTGATGTGAAGATCCAGGATGTTTTAATATAAACAAATAAGACATTGGTATGTTTTGAAACTATGGAAACAATCAAAACATGTTTTTCTCAAAGAAATGGCAAGAAGCGGCTATTAAGAGAGAGGGATTTCCAGCCTCTCCTTTGTGACACTTCAGTCCGTGGCTCGAAGGTTATCCAACTCTTTGGGGGTGAACTGATCAATCATCCAGCAAAGGGACCGTGAGTATGAGAGTATGAATGTGTGTATGTTAGAGCTCTTGATACTTGAAGTAATTGTCTTATTTCTTATGTCTTAATAAATGTTACATGCATAGTGTCTAAACCCAGATCTGGTTTCCTACATTTCTTTGTTGAAAATCCTATAGTCTAGGGTGGCTAAATTTCTCTCTGGATCAAAAGAACAACAGAGAACCTCGGTTCTTAAAAGGCCACAGACAGAATGGATCTGCTTCTCTCCAGGCAGCTGATATGTTGTAATGTAACTGAAGGGAGAGTCACTATCATAGCAGTAGGGCCAGAATTGTGACTAAGTAGTACTCATGAATAGGGGATAGAAACCTACATTTACCCATTCACAACTGTTTTGTATTCACAATTGCTACTTAATCATGATTGTGACTTTGTTGCCACAATTGTAACACCCCCTTCACTTTACTGAGCATCACCTGCAGGGGGAAAAGGCGGTCCATTCTGCTGGGCATCAGAGCATGGTGAATTATGTTTCCATTCAATTTGGGGTTGGGTGGGCTTGGAGAAATTACTTAGTAAAGTATATTAACTAAGTAGCTGATATAGAATATTGGCCAATGTCTTCAAGAGTTCTGGCACTTCAGGAGGCCAAATTTCAGGGACCCCATATTGTTTGCAATTATACACTATCAAGAATATCCTGGCAGACTAGAAGAAGGCTTCAGGTCTTCAAAAAAAAAAAAGTATCATGATCAATTGTTGTTAACTGTTGTTTTTTTCCCCAAATGAAGAGTGTTGTGTGATTATATCCTTAGGCAAAGAAATATATTTCTTTTACTGAACTATAGAGTAGATATATTTTAAAGATATTGGTGACTTTTAAAGTAGATCACAAATTTATTGTTATGTATGCCTCTATTTTTTATTTTAAAACTACAAACTTTTCATTAATAGAATGCAGAGAGAAGTAGGAATAAGCTTTTTGTAATTTTACTGTTTCTCATTTCTTAACCATCAGGCAAACACCATGAATGCCATGATTAATTCTGTGTCTTTAGCAAAGCTTATCTCCTTAGAGACAGGCCGATAAATTATTTACAGTGCTATATATTTTGCACAGATGAGTAATATTTCTATTTGATATCTCTAAATACTAGCAGAACAGCTTCTGCAAATAAGCTGTTGATGTTACTCTTATTTCAAAGTGTTATTGCTTTCTCAAAGCAACTATTTTGTAAAAAATATGAGTCTTCTTATTATGATCCAACATTTAAGATTTTTGCATCCCAGATATCTCACTGAGAGCCAGTGTGGTGTAGGGCTTGGAGCACTTAACTACAGATCTGGAATGTAGGGTTTGAATCCCTACTCAACCATGGAAACCCTTAGGTAAGTCACATTCTCTCAGCCTCAGAGGAAGGCAATGGCAAACTCCCTCTGAATAAATCATGCCAAGAAAACCCCATGATAGGGTCACCTTAGGGTTGCCATAAGTAAGAAAATGACTTGAAGGCACACAACAGCAATAAGCACACACACGACAAGCACAAAATGACATAAGTCAAAAATGACATGAAGGTACACAACAACAACAAAGGCACATCACCACAACTGCCAAGGCTTCTGGAGTGGGCTGTAATTTTTATTATGTTCTCAACATGTTTTAACTGCTTCTAACTAAAGTTTTAATTTGATTGATTGTTTAAACCTTTTTTTAAAAAAAAGATTTGTAATCTATATTGTTTTAGGTGTATTTTGTTTCAACTTGCATTGTTAGCTATGTTGAGAGCCATATTTGGAGAAATATGAAATATAAAAAACTGAATAAATAAAATTCTGAATTCCAAGATTCTTAGATTGACACTTCCTATGTCCACAACACAGGCCCGAAACAGATGGGCAAAAAATGGCACCTTTGGGCCAATCCAAGGGTTTGGCGTATAGAAGATGAATACCTCCAGGTTTGCTAGAGGCTGCACCAAGCCCAGGTAACATAGCCCAAAGACACCCACAAAAGGAGCAGGGAAAAATCTTCATTGTCAGCAGTCTGTTCTGAAGGTGCTGGTCTGTTTGACCCCACAGACACAATTAGGGCTCATGTGAATTTTTTCAGAAGTCATTATTTTGAGGAAAAAAATGAGATTACTTTTAATTTTGTTGTTGTTGCTGTTGTTGTTATGTGCCTTCAAGTCCTTTTTGGCTTCTGGAGAACCTAAAACAGACCTATCACAGGTTTTCTGGGGCTGAGAGTGTGCAATCTGCCCAAGTTCACCCAACAGGCTTCTGTGACTAAGTGGGGAATCCGACCCTGATCTCCAGAGTCCTAGTTTTATGCTCAGACCACTACACCATGCTGGCTTTTGTGTTTCAAATTGGGTCCCATCTCCAAGATATCTCATTATGTACATATATGCAAATACAGATATTCCTAAATCCCACCCACCCCTTCATCCCAAATACTTCTGGTCCCATGCATTTTGGATATAGGAGACTCCACCTGTAAGCCTCTAGAAATTGGAGATGATGGAATACAGTAATGTGGATAGTTCCTCAGTAACTTTTACAATCTTCCTGATTAATGTCTTTTCTTCAGGGGTAGAAAAGTTGTGGCCCATTGGCTGTGTAAAGCTTCCAGCACCACTTTGATCCCCAAGGGAACTCTGGAGAGTCAAAAAGTGAAAATGCCCCCCCCCCCCAAAAAAAAAAATCCTCTAGGAGTCATGGTGTATTTTACCATTCCCCCTACCTGGCCATTTTAGGCCCAGGAGAGGCCTTTTTAAAAAATTGAAGTGAACAGGAATTACCTTCCTGGACTAAAATCTGGGAGGGCCAACACCCTAAAAATCATTTTGCCCCCTCCAATTCCCTATCTGTGGAGTATTTCTGTTGATTTGTTTTTTGACCAGAGTCTTTTTAAGTCCAGGACTAGTGGCAGAAGCTCACCCCATCATGCAGCACCTGGGCCTTGTACTGCCAACCTGCCTATCTTCCTATCAACAAAGCCAGCATCTTAACCACTTGAGCCACTGCATCCTTTATGCTTCATTATTCAGATGCAAATCCTACTGGGTGAGGCTTATTCTCAATGGAGCAATGGAGTAAATTCTCTCGAGTGAGGCCTATTCCCAATGGAGCAGGATGTTACCAATATGCTGATGACAGTCAAATATTCTGCTCCATGTTTCGGTCAACTGCTATGACGGCAGATGGCGGTTCTCCCCTCAATCAATGCCTTGAAGTGGTAATGGACTGGATGAGGAAAAACCCACTCAAATTGAATCCAGACAAAACAGAGGTACTTACAGTAGGGGCCCCCAAACCAGAGATTGGGTTGCAACTGCCAATCTTGGATGGGGTCATGCTCTCCACCAAGGACTGTGTCCGCAGTCTGAGGGTGCTCCTAGACCCATCACTTCACATGATAAATCAGGTGAATGTGATGGTCAGGAGTGCCTGTCATCAGCTTGAGTGGATACGCCAGCTGCACCCTTTCCTGGAAATAAAGGACCTAGAAACTGTAGTACATGCTCTGGTAACCTCACAACTCGACTTCTACAACACACTCTACATAGGGCTACCCTTATACCTAACTTGGAAACTGCAATTAATACAAATATGGCAGCCAGGCTGATCACTGGAACATCACAAAGTGATCATATTACTCCGGTTTTAAAATCTCTGCACTGTTTGCCAGTTAGTTTCCAGGCACAGTATAAGATGTTGGTATTAACCAGGGGTAGGCAACCTTTTCCCTTTAAGGGCCGAGGGACCTCAGCTCCCAGAAGCCTCAGCCATGTTGGCCGACAGTCCCATGTTGGCCAATAGCTCCTGGGATTCTGGGAGCTGAAGTCCCTCAGCCCTTAAAGGGGAAAGGTTGCCTACCCCTGGTATTAACCTTTACAGCCCTACATGGCCTGGGCCCATCTTACCTAAGGAGTCGCCTATCTCCATATAATTTGCCCCGTGCCCTCAGGTCCTCTGGGAGGAAGTTGCTTTAACCAGTAAGAACTAGATTGGCAACAACTTCCCAGAGGACTTTCTCTGCCATGACCCCTAGACTGTGGAATGCCCTGCCAGAGGAAATCCATCAGATAACCAACTTAGATGGCTTTAAAAAAGCCATCAAGACGGATCTCTTCCAGCAGGTGTTCCCAGAATGATACTTTCCACATTCTCTCCCCTGCCATTAGATCACTCCTTTATAATCAGAGTGCCCTGTCTAATTGTATTAGATTTGTAATTTGTTTTAAATTAAATTTTAATGTTGTTATGGATTCAATATATTTTTAAGGGGGAGTTGATATGTCCTTTGTATTGTACAGGATTTTATTTTTAAATTGTAAGCCGCCTTGATAGCCTTGGCTAAAGGCGGGATATAAATAAAATTTTATTATTATTGTTGTTGTTATTAAGACTGAAGCCAATCTTCCCAGGTAATTTGTAGTTCAGTAATTTAGGGAATCTATTGTAGTATTCTAGGCACCCTTCCTAAACATTTATTATTATTATTCAATTTTCTTATATCCTGACTTTCTCCCAATATAGGGACTCAATGTGGCGAACCAAGGTTTTGGAGACTGGGGAACAATCCAAGGTTTTTAAGAGTGGGGTGGGATCCTGAACACTAATCTGGTACAACACTATCTACATTTTTCTGTAGAATTGTTGTGGGTGGTCACCACCTTGAAATTGAAGAATGCAGAGATGGAGCAAAAAGGGATTTAAACTAAGGATGGATGGAATATTCAAAAATAGTAGAAAACATGTTTTTCAAGTTTCAAGGAACTTGAATGAGAAGAATATTGGAATTATATGAATCTTTGAAGTTCAAGATTTACTCTGCACGAAATTCAGACATGTTGGTTTTGCACAGAAAACCGCATCCTAAATTCACATAGAAAAAAGCATTTACTATCTTGCATTGATTTGCATAGAAAACAACATTTTCTGTGCTGGAAATAGCTTTTTCTGTGCAGAAAATAAATATTGAATTGTATATGGCTTTGAAACCTGTTCTTTTCAAAGTCTTTAACACAGAAGTAAGAAAATTGTTAAAATTATTTGTTGGTTCCTTTGTTATGAGAACTGAATGTCAGTTTTGGGTGTGCATGCATTTCTTCTATGGCCCTAGATGGAACTGTAGATCAAGCTGCCATGCACCCCAAAATGGGGAGACTACGTAGGCACCACACTGAAATAAAGATCAAAAAGCTAGTTTTAGGAGTTGTATCAGGAAACATTCACACCTTGTTTAATGAAAGGAAGATCAGGTAATTTGTGGCCCAGGAAATGTTGTGCCAGAGCCAGATAAGATACATTTTGTCACCTCTAGAATCTGTCTACTTCAAGGCAACCTTTGCTATGTAAACTTGGCCTCTTTGAAGTGTAGTAAACAACTTTCGGTCCAGGCTATTTTCAAGCTATTTAAAGACCTCCAAATTGTAAGGTGTCTGGTTAGAATTCATGGTGTCTCCACATCACTCTGAATTCTTATTTAGCTCCAACTCATGGCTGTTTCCCCCGTCCCATCTGGGCAGCTGAATCTAATGCATCATTGAATCCCTGGAGCAGCCTCGTCAAGTAATATCACCGTTAGAAGGCCTATTGTCTATTCCAAAGCTAACTACTTTATTCCTGAGTTCTTGTGTGAGTGAGTGAAAGTCTGTCTTAGAGTATGCACTTCCCCCTACATTATATGCATAAAATTGGTATCATCATTTAGAACAGTTAGTCTGTTACTTAGATTTATAACTTCTTTTTCTGGACTGGTGAATGAAACCAGGATTTATTATAATGACAAAAGAAACCAGATTTATGAAAGTAATGATTTTCCATGCACTTTCTATCCTTTCCTCTTTGGTTTGGAAATAATTAAATCTTATCTTACTTTTTAAAAATATCTCCATTATGCTGGACATTTAAAGACCTGGTCCAATAGCCCCAGGAGTCAAAAACAGGTTTTCTGTCTTCTTCTGTCTGAGCCAACTTTTATGATTTACTGATCTGTCTTAAATCTTTATTTAATATGACATTGAGATGTTCTGTGGATTTGTCATTGCAGCATTATGTTTTTAGCACTCAAGAATTTGGAAGGAAAATATATTGAAAACTTGTTGAATACACAAGTTCCTGATGGGCACAGCAGTACCAATGCAGAATATTACTTTGTTAATTTCAGTGCTAGGATAATAAAGATGATGATGATGATGATGATGATGATGATGATGATGATGATGATGATAAATTCTATTCTCTTTTGGTCAGGCCTCACCTGGGATACTGCATCCAGTTCTAGGCACCACAATTCAAAAAAGATGTGGACAAGCTGGAGCATGTCCAGAAGAGGGTGACCAAAATAGTGAAAGGTCAAGAAACTATGTCCTATGAAGAGCATCTTAGGAAGCTGGATATGTTTAGCCTGGAGAAGAGAAAGTTAAGAGGTGATATGATAACCCTGTTAAAAGTGTGTCATATTGTAAATTGAACAAATTTGTTTTGTGCAGCTCCAGAGAATAAGACCCAGACCAATGGGTTCAAATTACAGAGAAAGAGGTTCTAGCTCAACATTACGGAGAACGTCCTGATAGTAAGATCTATTCAACAGTGGAACACCTTCCTCTCCTTTTTGGCCATCTATTGGGGGTGCTTTTGATTGTGTATTCCTGCATGGCAGTGGGTTGGACTTGATGGCTCTTCAAACTCTATGATCCTATGATTCTAATTGTAACCATACACATAGAAGAGCTTTATTTGCTAAAGCAGCTAAAAGTCTATGTGCTCCCTATCTGAAAGATATTGCTGTAGATTGTGCAGAGGATTCACTTATATGATGTTTTTATGGATATATAGTTGCTGTTATTTTTTATGGAGTTGTAATGGCTTTTAGTCAAATAAATGTCAATAAATGACCGACTAATTGTAACCATTTGAAACCACATTAACCAGCTGAGGGATAAAAAAAACTGAAAAATCTTTCAAACTTTAAAGAATCGAAGACTGCATATATATGCAGATTTCAATGAAATAATTAGGTGTTAAAACCTCTAATTGTTGTTGTTGTTGTTAACTGCCCTCAAATCAACTCTGACTTATGTATATGAGATATCTGCAAGACCCCCTATCCTCCACCGCTCTGCAAAGGTTCAGGCCTGTGATCTCCTTGGTTGTGTCTGTCTATCTGGCATGCAGTCTTCCTCTGTTTCTGGTACCTTCTATGTTTTATTTATGTTCAGGAGTAATCCTGCCTTTGCAGTTTCTTCTTTGACCTCCTTTAATAATTGTTTCATGTCTGCAATGTATGTGAATGCTCCAATAGTATCACCATAAATCAGAATTGACTTGAAGGTACTTAACAACAACAATGAAATCAACAGAGAGGTAAACTCAATTTCTTTAATGTTGTATAGTTGTCCCTCCATGCTCATGGAGTCTGAATCTACATAGTCAGCAAATCTTGCTTTTGCCATTTTTATATAAGGAACACCACTTTAGTAACCTATTGTTTATAATACGACTTGAGCATCTACTGATTTTGTGGTCCATTGGGGTCCTGGAACCAAGCTCCAGCAGATACCAATGACCCACTGTACTCTAGCTGGGAGTAACAGTAGATTTTTTACACTTCTGGAACTACGTTTTCTAAATTATAAACTAAATACATCCATTGTTCAATGGCCACAGCTACATGTGTAAGGGACACAGTACACATGTGTGTGAGACCAACAGATTTCTGGCTGTAAACTGTTAATCCTTTGGGGCCGTAGTCATCTTTCTACAAGCTCCTGCAGAGGCAGCAAGCTCCCCATTATGTTGCCATCACCACAGCAGACAGTGAGTTGCAAGTGGCACATTCATCCCCCTAGTCTGATGTCTGTTTTTTACAGTTTAGTGAATAGCATGTTTTCTGTGGCATTGAACCGGGAGAAAAAAAGCTACTTGATATGGCAGCGGTACATTGTGTTCTGGGTGGGCAAAGAGCACATTAGAGTAAGTCTATACAATACGACATCTAAAAAGTCTACTCTTTATAAGGGAGGCTTTCTAGCCTGCACAGTCAGCTATGTTGCAAAGAAGAGTTAAAAGCTTAGAAAGTATGCTCTCCAGCATTATCAAGAGTTTTCACACTACTGCACTTAATGGGGAAAAAGTCACCTATCAAAACACTCCAGTGAGCAACAGAGTTACTAGACATGATATTTTACAGAGCTACAGCTTTAGCACTGAACAAGGATAAGAGCACTCTGCCCCCCCCCCCGCCACTGCCCAGAGCTCTAGGCCTGAACAATAAAAGCACACTGCATATGCTCCCAGACAAAGCAATAGGTGAATGTTTCCTACCCTGTTTATTTCTGTTGATATTAGAATAATGTTTTGTTGTATCAAATATAACTTGGTCAAAGAGAAAATATAGTAATGCCAAGGATGTCTGTTGTATGATCACTAATCAGACACAACCAAAGGGATCAGAGAGTCCAGTCATGTTGTCTAAAAGTGGTTCTCTTGTCACTAATAAATTTCTGTCCATGCAGTTAAAATCCAATTCAGCAACTAAGATTGCTGTTTATGTATATAATCTGTATATATAGATTCCTGCTTCATGGATTCAAGCATCCACAGCTTGCAAATATTTTTTAAAAAAGATATAAATTCCAAAAAGCAAACCTTGATTTTGCCATTTTATACAAGAGATACCACTTTACATTGTATTTAATAGGGACTGAGCATTCACAGATTTTGGTATTCATGGGGGTCCTGGAACCAAACCCAAGCAGATACCAAAGGGCCACTGTTTATTGTTGCTAACTGCCCTCAAATCAGCTCCAATTTGTGGCACCACTGTGGATAAGACATCTCCACTGCTCTTCTTAACTCTTGTAGATCTCCTTAACTTAGTCTAGCCTTCTGGTGTGTGATCTTATTTTTCTACTGCTCTCAACCTTTCCTAGTAGTCTTTGCAAATGAGTCATGCCTTCTCATGATGTGGCCAAAGTACAACAGCCTCAGTTTCATCATCTTGACTTCCAGGGAGAATTCTGGTTTGATCTGTTCTAAAACCCATTTGCTTGTCTTTTTGGATGTCCACAGTATCCTCAGTATTTTTCTCCAGCACCATATCTCAAATGATTTTTTTTTCTTATCCTCCTTTTTCCCCCACTGTTCAGCTCTCACATCCGTACATGGTGATCGGGAATACTATGGCTTGGATAATTCTAATTTTGATGTTCAGTTGTATGTCTTTATTCTTTAAGATCTTATCTAGTTCTTTCATTACTGCCCTTCCCATTCCTAAACCTCTTCTTATTTCTTGCCTACAGTCACCACTGTGATAAAGGCCACCCATGATATTCTTGCAAACAAGCTAATGAAATGTGGGGTAGACAATGCAGTTGTTCAGTGGATTGGTTGACCAGCCAAACTCAAAGAGTGCTCAGCAAGGACTCCTCTTCATCTTGGAGAGAAGTGACCAGTGGCATGCCACAGAGTTCTGTCCTGGGCCTAGCACTATTCAACTTCTTCATCAATGACTTGGATGAAACAGTAAAGGGCATACTTATAAAATCAGCAGGTGGCACCAAATTAGGAGGAGTGGCTAATACCCAAGAGGAGAGTATCAAAAAAATCAAACGACTTTAATAGATTAGAAAGCTGGGCCAAAACTAACAAAATAAATTTGAACAGGGAGAAATGTAAGGTATTGCACTTAGGCAGAAAAAAAAATGAAATGCATAGATAAAGGATGGGGAAGACCTGACTTAACAAGACTACATGTGAAAGGGATCTAGGAGTCCTAGTAGATCACAAGTTGAACATGAGTCAACAATGTGATGTGGCAGCTAAAAAAGCCAATGTGATTCTAGGCTGCATCAATAGACATACAGTATTTAGATCAAGGGAAGTAAGTGCCTTCAAGTATTTAAACAGGGCTATAATGTCACCCTTAACCTTCTCTTTTCTAGGCTAAATGTACCCAACTCCCTAAGTTGCTCCTCATAAGGCATGGTTTTCAGACCCTTCACCATTTTGATTGCCCTCCTCTGGACACACTGCAGCTTATCAACATCCCTCTTGTGGTGCTCAGGACTATGCAGCCTAGTATCATATTTACTTTTTTTAGCTGCTTCATCGTGCTGTTGACTCATGTTTAGCTTGTGGTCTATTAAGATTCTCAGAGCTGTGATTTAGAAGCAAAATGTCTTGAGTTAGCTTTGAATAAATTTTCTGATGATTGGGGGTTCATGGAGGTCTCTGATATACAAGTTAAAGCCAGCTTGACAGCAAATGACAACAATACCTTTAATGGGTATGAATGATAGCTGTAATTCCCTTCTTGAGAAAGACATTTACCATCCATTGAGCCTGAGACAGGTACTCCACTTACTGGGCTTAATAATAAGAAGTATTCAATTGTTTAGTCCACTGACTATTATGTTGAGTGCTATCGCAGAAGGGTTTATGACAAGTAGGATTTGTCGTAACAGAAATTGACAATAAAGACAACCATAGAGCAGAATCAATGAAGTATTTTGTGCAAAGCATACTCCAAACCAAATGCATCCCTTAGTCAAATATTTGCAAGCAGAATTGAGAGGAGCACAAGTTGTTAAGTGGGCTCCCTATTTCAGTTCTGCTTTTGCCTCCAATTCCTGCCACAAATATTTTTGTCTTATGCTTGCTGAGAGCTCTATATTTACTTCTGTAAGGGAAGAAAGAAAAAGGTCATTTTGTGGAAACTTCCAAGCTCCCCACTTGCAAAGTGATTTTTTTTTTTACCTTTGAGGGAAGAAAATAGGAATGCAAACTATGCTGGGATTTAGACCTTTGGAACTCAATTCAAATATATATTTAGATTCTAGACACAGAGAGAGAGAGGGGGGGGAAAGAGAAGGAAACAGGAATGTATTAATCACTAAAATCATGAATGGACATAGAGAAGCCTGCATATAACCCAATCCCTCATTTGCAGACTCCCAAGCCCACAGGACAACACAAAGCCTCTCCAAAGTCCCCATTTAAGAGAGGAATTGCCTGAAAAATTGCCCAAAATGCATAAACAGAGTTTGGCTTTTAGCCTTATCACACTACATTGCTACTCTGCAATATTCCACTTTAACTGCCCTGGCAACAATATCCTGTAGTTTAGGAAGGCTCAAAAGCTCTCTGGCTGAAAATTGTAAATGTCCTTTTCTAAACTGCAAATCCCAAGATTCCACAAGATGATGTCATGGCAGTTAAAGTGGAATATTTGGTGGAAAAGGTGTTTAAAACACATTGTTGTTGTTGTTGTTATTCAGCAGTGTAGTTCTAGAAGTGTATTTGTCTAGCTTATGATCCTTCCAATTAGGAAAATGACAGACAAGCAGCTGAAAATAATGCTAAATCAAATTTGGAAGTGACAAAAATGAGTGTGCATGTTTCTTCAAGTCACCTGTTGACTTATGGCAATCCCATAAATTTCATAGGGTTTTCTTAGGCAAGAAATACAGAGTTGGTTTTTCCAGTTCCTTCCTCTGAAATATTGTATATTGCTTCTGATATTCCTTGGTGGTTTCCCATCCAAGTACTAACTAGGGCTGATCCTACTTAGCTTCCAAGATCAGGCAGGATCTGATGCCCTTAGGATATTTAGGCCCTAGTGACAAAAATGCAGCTAAATAAAAATGATGTGGCCCACTGGATGTTGGGTAGCAGTGAAAATTGGCTCCTGCCCTCTGAGCACCTTTCGTTAAGAGAAAAAATTGAAGGCTGAAGTAATTTTCAGACTGAGCATCAAGCTATTCACCCAGTCACCAATGCAAAAAGTTTAAACATATGCTCCCTCTTGCTTTGGAGTTACAGGCATATGGCTTTGGCAAATAAATTGAATGTCTTCAATCCATCTGGTTTTATAAACTCTGTTGTGCAAGTCATTACACTAACTAGGGGTCCATGATAATGGGTGGTCCCATGCCAATAGGGTGCCAGATCCTATTTTGGGGACAGAATTCATCATCTTGAATAGTTTCTGGAAAGTATGAACTAAATTCCAGAGCAGATTCACTGCCTCATTGACATAGGTATCACTAGCCACCAATATTAGGAGTGTCTGCAAGACTGCGGTCTTTTGAAGATGAAGGTATCTTGTTTTTCTCCTCTGTGGTACTTAGGAAACTGAGACCTACAGTGTCTCAGGAAGAGAACAAGGACTGCTTTTTAGCAGCATGCTACAGCGCTGAAGGAACAGGCTTTAAGAATAAGCCAATGGCTCCTTAATGCTACCCTGAGCTTCAATGCTATCATTTACTGGCCTGCACAGAGCTCAAAATGCTCCTTCCTATGGTTTGTTTAATCTGCACCAGTTCTGGAGAAATCCTGGCTGTGCTTGGGATAGTTTCCAGATGAGACTGCAACTCTGTGTTGGAAGCTGTGCTAAAATCATACTGAGAAAGGCACAGGCAGCACTATAATAAAATCAAGGCTGCAATTCTAAGCCTATCACTCCACTTTTATCTTGTCCATCATTGACTTCCTTTATCTTTCTGTATTAATCCTAAGATTCTTTGTGAATACAGTCTTCTCCATGGTTTCACTCCTTCTTCTCTCTTTTCTTTGCTTTCTCTGTACTCTTATCCAGGCAATCTTCATATTCTGCAGAGAACAACCTCTCATTCCCTTTGACATTGGAAATGAAATCCAAATATTTGTATCTTGAATCGAATGATTATTCTCCCTCTCTTCCTTATTTTCCCTTTTTTGCTTCTGTTGCTTTTCCTGCACTGTGGCCAATGCCTTTGTTCTTGTTAGTCTGTGAGAGAGCGTGAACACTGATAGCATTGCATTTATATAAACTGTGAAACTTTTATCCAAAGGAATGAAACTGGTCTCCTCTCAGTTATCTTTCCCCTATAGCAGGCAAAAACCTCCCCCCCCCCCTTCAAATGCTCTAATGGCAACAGACTGGCTGCTGAGAAAGACTCGTTGCAGACTGCCAGAAATAGTGCAAATTGAGTCCACTTTTAGGGTTAGGGTTAGTGCTAAGGAATCGTGGAAACTGTATTTTATTGTGGCACCAGAGCTCTCTGACAGAGAAGGCTCAATGTCTCAGAAAAAAAACAATCCCCATGATTCCCTAGCACCAACCCTAACCCTAAAAGTGGACTCAATTTGCACTATTTCTGGCAGTCTGAAACCCCCCCAGAGAGGCTTTTAATGGTTTGGCATTGTCATTTTTGCACTAATGTGTTTGTACATTGATTTTTCATTCAATATTGTTATATTACTATGATTTGTTTCATTATATTACCACTTTTGTCTTTTTTATATCAGTTGTTCTTATCTTCACCTATTTTTCATCTTCTGAGTAAAGTCCCAGATCTGAAAGAAAGGCGCGGTGTAAGTCTAATAAATTGTAATAAATTAAAATATATTAAAATATAATTTCTTCTTTAAAATAACTTTCCCATGTCCAATGTCACTTTCCTTTCTCAGTCCCTGCCTCTTGTACTTAAAATTCTTTTCCAGTTAATATCTATATCCACTTTTAGTGCCTCTTTTCAGAGGAGTTGTAAAGATAATTCCCTCCATATGCCTTTCATTCAAATTCTGGTTCTATTAAATAGCTAAACATATGAGAACCTGTTCCTGTCCTTTCTTCTTCCTTCTGTTTGTTCTCCTTATATTTTACATCCATGAGCATGGATTGTCTTCAGTTTTATGTCTGTGAAGCACCAGTAGCTTTGGGATTAATAAAAATGAAAAGTAATTATTTGGATATATGTGATACCACCTCATTGCTAAAGCTAAGTGTGACTGCCTGGGATACTCATGCATGCCACAACCTTATATTGTGGCTGAAAGGTAGGATTTTAATAAAGAAAAGGAGGAAAAGAATATGTAATTGAATAACAACAAATGCTTGGAAACGAGTCCTGTAGAACTCAGTGGGATTAAAATATTTACGGTCAGGCTTAAACAGGCATTCTTTATCTTGTATTTATTCATTTAATTTTCTTCCAGGAGGGGATCCATTCTAAAAAACAAAACAAAACTGTACTTAGTGGAAATATCTTTTTCATTGGTGTTTTCCTTCTATCTTTTCCAAACTAATTATTCCAGTGAAGCCCCAAAGGTCCCATTTCCAACTCAAATGTAACTCAAAATGTTTTTAAATTGTTTTCAGATTTAAAAATAGTTTGTCTATCAGTTTTTATCCAGCCATGGAGAACTAGAGTCACAGTTTAGTCTGGGTAGAATTAGCTGCTTAGATGCTGAGTTCTACTACCTGTTGTGAGGGGATGTTAAGCCTCATAAGTGAAAGGACTGTAATTCTTCTCTGCTGTGTACCACCTGCTGCATCATTTACTATTAATAAAATTTATCTTATAACATTAATGTGTGTTAGCTTTTGGTGCCAAACAACTCTACCAAAACAGTTCCAGCTCAGAACAAGGATGTGCATATGCTTTGTTATCAGTGCATTTCAATATGGGGAAAAAAAATATTGACCAAAGATTTATCTGTGCCTAAACCCAATGTGTTTGAGTATATTCACTTTATTCATTATAGGGAACTGCTTAACCAACACCCCCTTCCACAGCTGTTTGCTATAACAATACTAAAGAATTTTCTTTTATCTTGAACAAAATAAATTTTCACTCCATATCTCTTGTTAAGAGAAGGGCACCATGTAACAAACAGTTCCTTTGTATACCTCAAAGGAAAACAGTAAGCAATGGTCAAAGGACAGAGGAGAATTTCTTTGTTCTTGAATTAAACCATGCTTTCTTGGTTGAGACTGTCAACAGATTTTCTGTTCTATGCATGTTGTGGTGGCTCTTTTTCTGAAATGACTCATATCCCATGAGAAGAGGGCAAAAAAGCAACAGACCAATGTCAGATTGAAACTGACAGGAAAGAAACTTAACTAAAAATAAGGCATCCCTGCTAAAATGGCTGGCCTAAATCCTATTGTTAGTCCAGACTAGAGTATTTTATTTATATAATTATTTAATTCATATGCTGTCTCTCTCTCTCAGAAGGGAACTCAAGGCAACAGAGCAGGCCCACTGAATCAGCTGGATTTACCTACATGTTGACTCAGAATTCAATGGGTTTACTCCAACTGGAGTAACCAAAAGAAGCAATAAACAGAATGTCAGCCTGTTTACTTTATAAATTCAGGGATGCTGGACAAATTTGGGCCTTGGGGATTCTAATCTCATCTGACCTGATGGACACCTTCCAAACATATACATAAATCAAAAGGTACTTGTTTTTTAGCCCTTGTTCAGATGTTGCAAGACAATACTTTTGTTTTCTGGAGATATGTAAACAGCTGCCATGTCCACATAGCCCAAATATCATGTTCTCCCCTGTCTTCAAGGCAAGTAGTCCTAGCAACACAGGGCACAATACCTGGTTCTGGTACAAACTTGTCCAGACAACATCTGGCCAGTTCAGCACCAAAGCCATAGTATACCCTATTAAACATATTTCTTAAAATCACTTTTTCCTCCAGTTCTTCCAGAGCTCTTCAGAGCTATGTTTTAGAACACATTCTGCTTTGCCACTCACCACTGCTACAAATCACACCTTCTGGGGTCAAAATAAGGTGCCCAGCCATGTGAGCAACACCGAGTTTTTTCTTTGGCCTCAGAGGAAACAACCTACAACAATAGGTGGCACTGCAGAACATATGTGTGAACAACCATCTGCCATTGCTCCATAATGTCATGTAATGGGAGGATGTCAGGTCAGCTCCAGGGCAAGAATACTCATGTACACGCCATTCTATTATGTCAAATCTTAATATATAAGTCACTGAGCAAAGCATCAGGGATGAGAAGAATATTTGAAAGTATTTAGAAAATGGCCAAATATGTGTTTCTTGAGCATGAAGAAATCTTGACAAGAAGAATCAGAACTATGAGAATTGGAACTTAATCTATGCAAAATTCACATGTGGTTATTTTGTAATGAAAGCAGCATTCTCTGCACAGGAAAGAACATTTTCTGTGCAGAAAAGTAATATTTATGAGCAGAAAATGTTGTTTTGTGTAAATGTCACCACATACACATATTGTGCAGAATACTCCTGAATAGGAAATAGTCTTGCAAGCAGAATAAAATAATGAAAATAATTCATTGTTTCCCTTGAGAAGAAAATTAGCAAAGATTTATATCACTACATTGGATAATGAAGTAGAGGGTAAGATGCTGGCTAGAGTCATGCAGTAGGATTTTGGGTATTCCACGACTCTTCCTGTACACAGCATGAGACCAGAAGATCAGTTTGCTTCAAGTGAGAGCCAGTGTACACCAGAATAGAGAGGTCTAGGTACAGATCTATTATACAAATACAGGATCCTACAATTGGTAGGGTCCCTAAGGACCACCTAGTCCACCCCTCTGCTAGTGCAGCAATCCACTGTAAGTAATCTTGAAGAGCAACTGTCTAGCCTTTGCATGCAAACTTTAAATGAAGGACTGTCCACCACTGATGGTTTACCCACTGATAGTTGATTCCATTATCAAACATCTCTAATCAACAGGAAATTCTTATGCTTCACATACGTTTGGTGGGTTCAGGGAAGTTTTCCTACCAGGTATATCCAGTTAAGACTGGTCTCCTTTCATAATGGGCATAAAAAGATACTGGAGAAAAACACTAAGTAACTGCACACAAAAGTAACTGAGTAGGGATGGAAAGAATGTTCAGAAATATTCAGAAAATGGCTGAAAACATGTTTTTCATGCACCAAGTACTGTGCATGTGCAAACAAGTTGCGGCCACCATTTTGTTTTCCAAAATGGCATCCGCAACTCATTCGTGCATGCACAGGAGTACTGCACATGCACAAACGAGTTACGGCTGCTATTTGGCGGGGGCCGGTCCCGGACTGTGGGCCATAGGTTGCCAACCCCTGCTGTAAACCTTGAGAATTCTGTACTGATGAGTATCTCCGCAGTTCAGGACTTTTTCTCTGTAAAAATTCACATAAGGTTGCTTTGTTTGTGTGGAAAATAAAATTTCAGTGCAGAAAAAAATAATTCTGCACAGAAAATATTTCTTGCATAGGAAGAAAGCTGTAATTAGGAAGAAAATTTCTGCATAAAATTTGCACATGGTTAATTTCCATAGAAAACAGCATTTCTTGTTCAGGTATTACTATTTCTGCAATGAAGTATTATTTTTCATGCAGAAGATGCTGTTTTCTGCATTTAAAAAGCATGTGCAAATATAATGACAAACAAATCCCCAATTAAAACTTTTTTCTTTTTTTGTTTTCTCTACAGAAAAAATATTTTCTGCACAGAAGTCAATATTTCTGCACTGAAAGCTTATTTTATACTCAGAAAATGCAGTTTACTGTTCAGAAAAATGCTGTTTTCTGAGCAAAACAACCCTGTGCTAATTTTGCAAAGAATAAGTCCTGAATTATGTATAGTCTTGGAAAATTGTCTGGTTTTTGTAGACTTCTCACAGCAGGAAGAAAATTTCTGAAAATTTCTTGTTGCAACCATTGGGAAGAAATGTTGTGAAGCATGACATCCCTAAAACTAACACAAGTTGATGAGCTCTTGAAAATGATGCTGGATTTAATAAAAGTTGGCAGAAGGTATAGAAAATTATTTTTTAAAAAAAACCAACTCAACCTTCAGCTTATATGGGAGAGATAAATATTAGATGGGGTTTGGTTAATGGCTTCTTGTGCCTGTAGGCAATAATATACCGTATATATTTTTTTAATTCTGGCATGGATGGCAAGGAATCTGAGTGATGCATGTTGAGCAGCTTTTGGGAAGCTTTGAGAGGCACTCCCATCAGTTCCCCTTCAAGCTTCCAACTTGCCAGATGGTGAGGGAGGGATCTAATAAGAGAATCGAAAGCTCTTTCTCCCACCAGCAGCTGCAGGTCAGAATAGCAGGCAGGCTGCTGAAACTTGCATTAGTTCTACACGTGTTCATCTCTTAAGGGCAATTTTTGTGCTGATGCATAAATGGTTTGATCGGCTGTTCCATGAAGCCCTGCTGTTTCCGATTTCCAGCTTCCAACTTTGGGGCTCAGAACAGATGCCTATACATGTGGCTTCTTGGTCTGAAGGAATTGCTGTGTTTAGTCAGGGCTGAGAGCAATATAAAACACATTCCTTTTCTCTTATTAGCTTTCCTGACACTCAATCCAATTGAAATGCACCCCCCTCTCTTTTTGCAGTGATTTAAACTCACAGCTTACACTGGCATTCATTTGGGCTGGTAATGCAGCTTGTATTGTTATTTATTATTAATTTATTATTTTTTATTTTTGTATTCTTCTTTGGGATGTGCATTTAAAAACTTTATGTCACAATAAAAAAACAGTGGTTAAAACAGGAGAATAGGAAGAGCAGTATTAAAAATAAATCTGTGCTGCAGATATCAAAGTTCTTGTCAGTCAGTAAATCTGATCTCAGTCTTAGTCTGAATTTTAAAGGTGCTACTCTGGACCTATTTTAAGGTCAGAGTTCTGTACCATGGTTATCCTCTTTTCCTTCTGTTTAGCCTTCTAAACAGGATGTGTCAGTTCAGATCACCATTTTGAAGGAGAAAGGGAGAGAAAACAATGATTGGCATCCTGATTGGAATTTAGGACATTATATAAACCAACTTATGATAACACAGTTTTGGAACAGCAGCATTACTCAACAGTTGGATTCCCAGGACAAGAACTTTGTCATAGCTGTGCTATTGGGACCACTGTACAAGTGAAGCAAAGAGCATGTCCATTTTGTGATGTATAACAGCATGGCACTTTGTGGGATGGGCTGCCCTTGCACAATGACAACTCAAGAGGGGGAGGAATGGGCAACTTATCAGAACCATGGGACACTGGTAATCCAGAACAGAGGGCAATAATGGGGGGGGGGGGGGGGAGAACAGTTTCCATATTTTGTGGTGTCACATTGTAGAGTGGGAGCCCATATTGCACAATTGGAGATCTTGAGCAGTGCCCCACGATGCAGTGAAGGCTCCCATAGTACAATGAGACATTTTTCATGCTGCCCCATTGTACATTTCTCCTATTCTCTAACAAGGCTGTGGCAATGTCATTGTAAAGTTATGCATCACAGGCCATGATGTCATCCAATGTATTTTAGGGTGGTTGGGTGGAGGGGCAGCCTGTGGAGGTCAGGGGTAAAAAAAATTGCCCATCCCACCCCATGCAGTTAACCATTTCTAATTTAGTTCCCTGTATCCCATCTACGATGCCCCCCCCCCCACTGGCAGTTTCCAAGACTTATTTGACAATAAAGGGGGAGAGAAGTGAGTGAGCAGGAGGGGGCTGCTGCTCATTGCCACTGCAGGTTGCTAGAGGGAGAAGAAGGGGAAATATGAGGAATGAGGCTGGCATTCCTTCTCTTTTATCTCTAGTCAACTGTAGCAAATATAGTAGGCAGTCTCCACTAGGGTGCTTCTGCATTTTAGAAATAATGCAGTTTGACACCTCCATTGAGTACTGTAACTCCATCCTATGGAATTTTACAGCATCTTCAGCCTTCTCTGCCAAAGAGTGCTGGTGCCTCACAAAACTACAAATCCCAGAATTCTGAAGGACAGCAACATGGCAACCACAGTGGTGTCAAATTGCATTATTTCTACAGTGTAGATGCACCCTAGCAATCTAATTCTTTGATAACTCCATTCTCCAAAGGAGCAATGAATAATTTAACCAAATTTTCTTCTTGTCATGAAAAAATCTCAAAAAAACTGTGCAGTTTCCAAAGACTATCTGCAATTCAGGACTTATTATATGCAACCTCCTCTCCCCCCACCTTAAGAAAACAGTGATTTTTCTGCACAAATACTGCAGCATAAAAATACTGCAACTGATGAGTTATTCTATGTAAATTTTTACTTTTTGTTCATAAAACAGCATTTTCTGTGTAGGAAAGAATGTTTACTGCTATTCCTGTGCCAAAAATGCTGTTTTGGTTGCAACCCTCCCTTCCCTGCATGTGAAATTGCACAGTCTCCTGCTGTGAAAATTCTCACCAGTCCAGGATTTTCCTGGTCAAGATTTTCTGACATTTGAGAAACATATTTTGTGACCATTTTTCTAAAAACTTTAAAATATAATTTCCATTACTGCTGCTTGGTCAATCTCCCCTCCCTTCCTGCACAGGTGCTTATGGTCATAGCAGAAACTTGTCTACTGCTGGTAGGAAGAGAGGCATGGAGCTGCATATATAGAATTGTTATGCTCCATGTGCACCATGCAGGATCCCAGCCAAAATTTAGGTTAGCTAAGGAGCCATTCCAAAATAAAGATCAAATCAAATGAAAAGGGAAAAGTATCCTATGACCAACTTTACATATGAGATTAAGGAGGGAGAAGAACAATGCCTGCCCATGTGTCCATACCTTTTTAAATGTAAAGAAAAAATGAAAAGGTTACACACAGGTCACCTCCTTCCTTTCCAGGTGTTGGAGGAGATAATTGGGGATGTCTGATACTTCATTTAGTAAAAAGCCATCCAGTCAATGAAAGTGGTGTTGTGTTTATAATGTGGGATAAGGACTAGAGAGATTATGGTTTAAGAATGGGTGAGAAATGCACTGGCATCACACTTTAAAATGAATGTTCAAAACTCCAAGAAATGAATGCAAAGCCAGATAATACCGGCAATTCGAAATCCATACACTTTGGAATTTGTGATATGATTTGCAACCCACATCATATATTTAAAGAGGGGGAGGGATGGAGGGAAAAGTCTATTTTAGAAAGCCCACAAAGTTTTGTCAATGAGTAAATGTATGCATATCGAAAATTTGCAAAAAGATGTTAATTTTTGAAAAATATATATGAAAATATGCACATATTTCTCTGTATGTATCTGAGCAGAAGGGAGAAAATCTCTTGTACACCAATATGGCCCTAAATAAAAATGAAGTTGGTGCTATAAGAAGGTCAACAATAATATCAGTTTCACAGTTTCTCACCTGCCTGACTAGGTTCAAACTTCCACTGAGCCATGAAGGATTCACCCAAGACAATCACTTCTCTCAATCTGACCAACCTCACAGGGCTGTTGAGAGGACAACATGTATTCCACCTTGGGCAAAGGGAAATAAAAATGTAACAGAAAAGGAAGTAAACGGCTGGTCCTTTTTATGCTGAATACATGCTTTCCCCTCATGATGGAAAACAAGGTCAAGAGTTAATGCCCACATTCAAATCCTGTAAGCATGGTCAACAGTTACTGTCCAAATCCATTGTACTACCCTTGAAAATGACTGCAATAAAGAATACTGAAAGCTAAAATGCTAAAGCATCTGGCTTAGTGGACCATGTAAAACACAAATCAATAGGAGAAAGCATTTTTAGCAGCAAACATGCTTCAGTGACTGCAGTAACACAACACAGGTGTAACTGTAGAGCAGTACGATCAGACGTCAAAAGCGACAGAGCCCAAAAGTGCATTGTTAGAATTACAGCTTACCTTGACATCTAACGTGATCCCATCTGCCTTGAATTCAATTATCTATATATCTACAAAGTGGGATCTAATAGTGTAAGCTATGCTGCAGCTTGGCACACTCTAATGCAACAAAAACAGAGAACACAGCATGAAGTTAGATAGTGAGAGGAAACCTTGCTTCTTAATGGTTGGGGTCACCAGGGACAGAGATTGGTTTGGTTCCCACCCCAGAACTATTGATCTTTAATGTCCACCAAATAAGTGAATGGCTGACAATGGCATTCTTTTCTGTGAGGTACATTAGAGAGTGGACTTAAAAACATCTTTTTACTGAGAGCAAAGCCCTCCTTCTAGCCCATCAGATGACAGGTATCTCTCAGGATTTGACAGCCTCCAATCATCTGTAAAATGTCCAAACCTGCCAACTACATATCCCTCCAGTGATACAATTATGGTAGTATATATGTGGACATGTTAGCAGACTTTCCAGTATAAATCTCCAGACTTTCCAGTATAAAGAAGTTCAGGGACAGTGCTGTGGAGTTAGACAGAAAGGAACGGTTTTTAGGAAGACTCCAACTGAATTGTTAGTAAAGGCCAAGAATGAGGGAAGTCCATCTGTGAGCCACAAGCAGCCCCCAAACACCATTCAGGAGCCCTCAAAGCTCATCACTTCCCCTGAATCACATCCCAAAATTTTGGCTCAATTTTTAGGGGCTTTCCACCCACAAACCTTGTCTAAACAGATATCCAAATAGATGACAATAGTGACAGGAAATGCAGTTTAGTCACTTCTAGTCACATTTCAGCCAACCCATGAACAACAAGAAGAAAAAAGTTACTTTGAGGCTGAAACGGGTAGATAGGGAATGAAAACTAGCTCCCTTTCCGTGGTCTACTTTTTTATAGAATATAATTTGGAACAAAAACAGGGCTGGTCAGGTACAGAAACTCCCCTTTTTCTTCAATAGCAAATATGCCGGCACAGTTTTTGCCCTGAAAAAAGGATAGATTTTTATTTATTCTCCTTTACTTTGCCTCCAACCCACATATATCAACAACAGAGACCCTGCCCTTTGTCCTGTTGGAAATAATAATAATAATAATAATAATAATAATAATAATAATAATAATAATAATTTGTATCCCACCCCTCTGTCAAACAATCGGGGCAGCTTACAGCAGTTAAAATTCCATACAATATTTTAAAATATAATCCCAAAACCCTCCCACCCCTTAAAAAAGTATTAAACCAGCATTACCATTAAAACATGATTAATTAAAACATCAAAATGAACAAAAATTCTTAGACAAACAGACAATACTAGACAGAGCAGCGATTGCAGCCAAAGGTGGGAGAGAAAGAGATGAGGAGACTCCTAAGGCTGGGAAATCTAGGGGGGTTGCAGACTGCCAGAAATAGTGCAAATTGAGTCCACTTTTAGGGTTAGGGTTAGGGTTAAGGAACCATGGGAACTGTAGTTTATTGTGGAACCAGAGTTCTCTGACAGAGAAGGCTCAATGTCTCAGGAAAAAAACAATTCCCATGATTCCCTAGCACTAACCCTAACCCTAAAAGTGGACTCAATTTGCACTATTTTTGGCAGTCTGCAACCCCTGCTAGTCAGGAAAGGCCTGCCGGAAGAGATCCATTTTCACAGCCTTTTTAAAGCTGTTTAAGGTTGTAATCTAATGGATCTCATCCAACAGGCTATTCCATAGTCTGGGAGTGGTTACCGTAAAGGCCCTCTGGGAGGTTGCCAACAGCTCAACTCAAAATGTGTTTGAGTAGTTCCCAAGAGACAGTGGCTGTGTTCACATGGGCCATTTATCATGTCTTCAGGATGCCAAAGAGTCCTGACAGCACAAGACTCAATCCCCAGTTCTTGTGCAAAGATACCTGGCCAGTTCAGCACAGAACCTGCCCTATATCCCCTTAAATGGCTTTAAAAAAATCACCTTTTGCTCTGTTTCTTCCAGAGCCCTCTGGAGCAATGGTGGGTGAAATAATGGTTCTCACCATGCCACCCACCACCACCACGGTGAGTCATCTGAGGTCATAAGAAAGCACCCAGCCATGTGATCGAATGGGCAACCCATGGCAGTGGGAGGCACAGTGGGACATGTGTGCAAACAGCCACTGGCTGTGACCTGAGGAATAATAGGAAGATGTTGGAGCAGCTCTGGGGTCACACTACTCCTGGAGTAATCTGGCCAATGCAGACACCACTTGTCTCTTTTCCAGTGGTAGGAAGTAACTAGTTACAGGTAACAAATTATTTGAAAGTCTATGAAGCAGGAAGCTGGGTAAGCCTAGTTAGAGACAGCCAATCACAGCTCATGTTTCGAGAGTGGCAAGTATAGAGGAAAACAGCTGCAGCACAAATAGGGCAGCCTCAGCTGTTCCTAGTCCATCATCAACCTGCGTAGAAAAGATTGGCTTGGAGCCCAGGATCACTGCTAGGATGAACACTGGATGCCACTTATGGAAGACATCTACTCCAGCTCTGATACCTTGCTCTTTATTCTCGTGGTTTTTGTCAATGGTTTCTCTATCCCTTTGAACATCTTTCCACTTGATTTGTGGACTGCCTTTATTTTGATCTCTGGACTGTTTTGACTCTTGCTAGCTACATTCAAAGTTATTTACGACTGGTATAGCGACATAACATTCTATTGTAAGTTAATGAGAGATAATGTTGCTCCTTTGTGAGGTGTATCTATGTAGGGGGTGGGTGGGTACTTCTATGAGTTCACATACACATCTAATTGTAAGTTTTGGATGGTTGCATAGATTTGATGTTCTCAGTTGCAAAAACGGTTCCACAAGTGTAATCATTCCAATATGGGCTTAAATCCTATTTTTACTCATAACTAGAGTACAACTATTAAATCACTGAATCATCTGCATTAACCTAGTGTTGACTCATGATTTAATAGCTGATTCAATGGATCTGCTCTAATTGGGACTAACAAAGAGGGTTCCAGCTATGCAGTTGTATATCCTTGGGTGGTACATAAGTGTTCAGCTACACCTTCAGTGTACCATTTTCCACAGTGGAATTGCAGAAAAGCCTCTGTGCATTCCCTTTTGCACAATGGGACAAGAAACAGGCACACTGACAGATACACACAATGCAATGAATTGCACAATGCTGATATTTATTTTTGATATTCAAAGTGCAGGTTATGGCAGTTAAAGCCCTATATGCTTGGGACCAGACTATCTGAAAGAATATATCTTGTTCTATGAAGCTGCATGACTTTTAAGATCATTATGATCACTAGCAGAGGCATGTTTGGTGAAGATATTTAAGAGGGCTTTCCCAGTGCCTGCTTCCAAATTGTGAAACTAGAGATTTGTGTATCTGCACTGTAAAATTTGTTCTGTTCTGTTCTGTTCCCTGCCTCCAGGACAGCCCAAAGGGCCCATCTGCAGAGGCCCCAAGTCTCATAGGTGCTACAAGATCTCTCTACATATTGATTCTACAGACTAACATGGGTATATCTTTGAATTCTACCATTATCTGTATTTTTATTAGGTTTGAAATGTATTTTAAAGCTATTTAAACTTGTTTTTAAATAAAGTTATGGTTTAATTGCCTTTTAAGTTTTGCATTAATAGTTAGATGTATTGTATTCACCATGAGAATGGTGTAGCACAACTACTGTATCAAAAGAGTACAATTGTACTCTGTACAAGCATAACATAGGATCTTGACCACAGTTTTCATGCAATAGGATCAGATATGGCTATGAATGTTATGGTGGAGCATAGAGGGAAGGGTGAGGGAAAAAATCCTTGTGGCTCTTGCCCCAGTCCAATTCAATGCTCCCATAGCCTGTTTTTGTCTAAAATTAGAAAGACTGGAAGACCTAATTATATATCTCCCATGTCTTGTGTATGTTGCTCTCCATTATTTATAAGTCTAGAAAATGCCATATACTGTTATTACCTGTTCTTATCCCTACATTCCTCAAATGAGACTGCAGCCCGTTTGAATGTAAATCACAAAATAGTGAAAGATTAACATTGTAAAACAATATTGTGTGGTGTTTGAAATTAAATGCTAAGCAGAATTTTAGTCTGAAGAACACAAAACACCAAAAGCATTAGTGAATCACTCAGGAATGCTCTTTAAAATTAAATACCTGCTCTACCTTTTTTTTGTTTTCAGTTAATATTGATTCCTGCAAGGTATTCACTGAGGTCTGTGTTATCCTTTCTAATTCATTGACTAGATCCTCAGATTTATCACAGCTTTACTAAAGAAGATGATTGTATAAAAATGTTTGCTTCAAGATTATTGTGCCTTACATTTAACACAACAATAGCTTTTGCATTTGCATTTCTTAAATTTGCAAGAGATAATTACAGCAGTACCTGATACCATTCAATTTGTGTTAGCCAGCATCTTGTGTTTAGTATCTTTATTAAAGTTATGACATATGGAGGGGAAGTGTGTTTTGCTAGGATGCCTAGGGGTGTTCAAAGAAAAACATCCATGAACTGAATATGTACATTGCACAGTGGCCGAAACAGTACAACCACATGTCTCAGAGAACTACAGGTGCCTCTGTGTGTATGCCTATATACATATGAATGGGTGTGAACCTGTGTATTGTGTTTATATAGTGTGTGGTTGTATGTGAGAAACAGTATAACCTGAAACATATTAGTTAATTCCAGCATTGAATCAATGGTTGAATAGTAAATCCCATATATATAAGTAAAATCCATTGATTCAATGTATTACACTAGTTGCGACTATCAATAAGATTCAGGAATATATACATACATACATGTATATACATGTGCTTGCCACATTCAGGACCAAGTCAGGATAGAAAGAATTTTTCTTTAAAGAAAAACTAAACAACGGACAAAAATGTGGTTCTCAAATGCTGAGAACGCCTGATGAAAAGAATCTTAGACTGAATAGATTGTTTGAAGTTCAGGACTTAGTCTATGCAAAAATCATACATGATTGTTTTACATAGCTAATAGCATCATCTATATTCAAAACTGCATTTTCTTCACAGCAAATAATATTTCTATAAAGAGATACTTTTTTACACAAAAAATGCTGCTACAGGTACAGAAAATGTTGTTTTGTGTTGCAAAAAAGAGAACACGTGTGAATTTTGTGCAGACTAAGTCCCAAACTGAAGTTTTCAAGATTTGTGCAGTTTTTGAAGAGTATCTCACTGTGAGAAGAAAATTGCTAGTTACGTTTTGCTTCTTTTGAATAGAAAATCAGTGAAGAATTCCATTCTTAGCCTCAAGCTAGAACTGTATGTGGCCCTTATCAATGTAAAGGTTGAGTATCCTTAGAAAAAAGTTCTAATTTATTTTGCATTTCTGTGCTGCTCTGTTTTACCAAGTCTCAATCCTGCTTCCATTCCTTTCTTTACAAGGCTAAATAAACTAACCAAGCCAACATTGTGTGCAATTCTCACACTTTTTTTTTTATTAAGCTTATATATTCCTTTAGTCAATTCAATAATGATATTAATATTCTTCTTATTTATTCTGTTGTCTTTGTTCTGTTACTATTACCACCAAGTTATGAGTATAAAAAGTAATCTTTCCTCATGCTTGATAAGACTCTGACTCTGACCCAGAAGCACGGGGGGGGGGGGGGGGGGGAATCAGGGAACTACATGCATACAAATATGTCTCCATATAAATTAGAGAGGTATAAGGTGTGTGTAAGATATTTTATGTTTTCAAAATCCTTGCTAAAATTACCCATTTTGCATCTCCCAACATTCATTTCAATATTAAATGCACCTTCCCCCAGAAATCTGCAGATATATGAGTCTTGTAGTTCATTTCATATGCATGAAATCTTGAATATATTTTAAAAATGTGAATGGTTATAAAGGTCTACATGTGAAAAATAAGATGAAGCAAAATTTAGTCACTGTACACAAAACACATACACCAGGAATAAATGTATAATGCATGAATTTTCACATGGGAAGAAAAACATGAAGTCTCATAACCTGTTTTGAACAAAAGAACGAATGGACAAGTAGGAATTGGAAATGGAGAAATGCAACAGATCATTTTCACATCTCTTAAGTGAAGTGTGATGAAAACTGACCTGAGTAAATCATCCAAGGCAAGCCATGGTGGATATGAAGAATTTTTTTTTATCTTAAATGTGCTTTTCAGACATATCATGACAGGGTTCCAAGGATTCTTTAACATGACCACATGGGGATAGGAATATTTAAGCTCTTCATAGAGCAATTGGTTTATCCCTTGGTCATTCACCATATTACTATCCTTTGCACTGCTTTATTATGATATCAACATGAAAGGTGGGATATATGTTTAACAAGCAAACAAAATAGGACAAGAAATTTCTATTTTGTATACCACTAGACAGCAGAGTATAAACCTGAACCCTACTCTCTGGGACAGCCTTTTAAATATTTAAAGAGTGCAATTATATCACCCCACAGTCAGCAGGCTGAACATACCCAACTCCTTCAATCTCTTCTCATATGTTTTGTTCTCTATACCTCTTATCATCCTTGTTGCCTTCTTTGAACCTGATCCAACTTGTCTATATCTGTCAAAAACTGCTTTTCTCCCAGGATTCATTAAACAAGTGTTCTGCATTGCAAACCATAAACTTTATTCCAGAAAAAACCATAGATGTTAGCAGGAAAACACCTGCAGATAGAGGTGCCATTATCCACCAACATTAACAATGTCCCACCCCAAAATTTTGCAACCTTCATCTTGATTAATTTAGTAATTAAAACATACCAATCCTCTCTTCCATAGTAGACTCATTTGCCCAGCTTCCAATGCCATCCTGGTCTCATCTCTACTTTCTGTTTCCCGCCAGCAGACACTGAAAAAACCCTCCTCCACAGATCTGTACAATCCAGTCCCAGTCAATAAGCATACTTTTGAATTACCAACAATTATTTCCACTAGTACTATGCTCTCACTATTCTCATCATTTCCCAATATACTCTAACATTCATATAATTCTTCTGCTTATCAAAGCACTATAACAACCAGATAAACACTCATATTTTACAACATTAACCATCAATATGCCAGATTCTGACAATATCTTTCTTAAAATAAGATGCCCAGAAATGACTGCAGTACTCCAGATGAGATCTGATTAGTATAGAATATTGTGGCACTATTGCTTCCCTTGTCTTGGAAACTATGGTTATATTATGAGAGCAAAAATATTATTTGCCTTCTTTGCTGCAGAATCACACTGCTGGGTCTTGTTGAACTCATAATCAACAATAATCTCAAAGCTCTTTTCCCATCTTCTACTTGCATATTTGATTTTTGTGGCCTAAATGGAGAATTTTATATTTGTCTTTGCTGTATTTCATGCTATTATTTTGAATTTTCTAGTTTATCAAGGTCCTTTTGAATTCTGTCCCTATCTTCCAATGTGTTTGCTATCCCTCTCAGTTTTGGATCATCCATAAACTTGATAAGGATTTCCTCTAATCCACTATCTAAGGGGGGTTGCAGACTGCCAGAAATAGTGTGAATTCAGTCCACTTTTAGGGTTAGGGTTAGTGCTAGGGAATCATGGGAACTGTTATTTTTCTGAGACATTGAGCCTTCTCTGTCAGACAACTCTGATGCCACAATAAAATACAGTTCCCATGGTTCCCTAACTCTAACCCTAACCCTAAAAGTGGACTGAATTCACACTATTTCTGGCAGTCTGCAACCCCCCAAAGTCATTGATTTTTTAAAAAAGTTGAAGAGTGATAGCCTCAGGACAGAACTCTGCGGTACTCCACTCAAGACCTCCCTCCAGTTTGAAGTGCAGCCACCGATGACAACTCTTTGAACATAGTTTTCCAACCAATTATGGATCCCTCTGATGGAGTTTCTATGTAATTCATACTTAATCAGTTTGCTAATCGAAATATCATGGGGGACTTTATCAAATGCTTTGCTGAAATCCAGATAAATGGTATGTACGGCACTCCCACTATATACTCAACTAATGACTCAACTGAGAGTTCATAGGCTTGTCCAAGTCACAGGCTCTGGAGCAGCACAAAACAAGTTTGGTCCATCTTTTATATGTCTTCAAATATTTAGAGAGCTATCATATCACCATTATCTATGCCATTTTATTTTTATGTATGGTTCTGAAAACTGGACAGTGAAGAAAGTTGACAGAAAAATAATCATTTTATTTGAAATGTGGTGCTGGAGGAGAATAGTACAGGTATCATGTTGCTGTTGCTGTTGTTTGCCAATTAACAACAAGAAATTGTGTCAGCTCTGAGTCTGCTCTTCTCCTAGCTAAACATCATCAAGTTCCTAAGCTGTTCCTCATAGGGTTTGGTTTTCAGGCCTTTTATTATCTTGGTTAATCTCTTCTGGGTATGTTTCACCCTGCTGAATGTTTAAGCCAGAGGTAGGCAAAGTGTAAGTTTGCATGCAAACTGCCCCAATCCATTTTGTGGTGGCGTGGTTTAAAAAATGCATATATAATAAAAATGTCTTCTAAGAGCTGTAGGGGTATTGTTAGCATTGCTGCTGGCAACCCCAGGCTATTTTAGGCCCAGAGAGGCCTTTTTTTTAAAACACGGAGTGAGTTCCAGTTACTAAACAAGAATGCCTCTCTTGGGCCTAAAATACCCCCAGCCATGCCAAAAACATAGCTAAATGCTTCCAGACCCATTAGAGGGTATTTAGGGGTATCTGTGTATGGTAGCGGAGTGGTCAAATGACTGTACTGCAGCCACTCACTCACAAAACCACAAGGTTCAAGGTTTTGTGAGTTCAATACCAGCCAAGGTTCTCAGGCTCAACCCAGGCTTGCAACCTTCCAAGGTTACTAAAAAGAGTACCCAGCATGTTAGGGGCAATTAGCTTACACATTGTAAATCACTTAGGGAGTGCTTAAGTGCACTGATAAGTAGTACAGAAATGTACTTGCTATTGCTTTTGCTGTGGGCATATATTTTGAAGTGGGTGGGAACGCAATGGATGGGTGTAGCCCTCCAAGGTCTTCTGAGGGCTAATGCAGTTCCCAGTCCTCTCACAGTTGCTGGTTTAAATGCTAAGCCCTGCCTTCAAGTACTTTTTAAAGCATCATATGCATTGGCAATGGCATATTTTAAAAAGTATCATCATCATAATCATCATCACCACCACCACCACCACCACCACCTTCTTGCAACTTCTCCTTATAATGTTATTTCATTTCATTGATTCATTTATGTTTTGAAACCAATATATTCACAGCTGACTATAAAATTAGATATCAAGACCTAGATTTTACTAAGTTTCATATAGAAATGAGAAGGAAAGTCAGTTAGGTTTTAAAATACAATATATCCACTCTTCCTGTTTATTTGAGAAAATTCATTCTATTAACAAACAAGTATGGAAAGGAACAATGTTGAACACTGAGTAATAATACTACAGCCATCTTTAAATTTTTGAAGTGTTGTCCTGTGGAATATGGTGGAGTAAACATGCTTTCTGCTGCTCTAGAGGACCAACATATTTAAATGATAAGAAGAGAGACTAAAGATTAAGATCTGCCTAATGGTAAGAGATGTTTGATATGGAATACATTACCTTACAAGATGGTGCACTCTCCACTGGTGGAGATTTTTAAATGAAGATTAGATAGCCACAAGGTGATTAATGGGGATTCCTGCACTGGCAGGGTGTGTGTGTGGATTAGATGGTCCTTTGAATTCCTTTCAACTATATATTCATCTATATAATGGAAAAAGAGTGACAAAGGTGGATGAGGCAATATTATGGCTCAGTCATAGCTCTTAACTTAGGTGTCCTGTACTTCTGTCTGTAGAGTTTGTTAAATGCACATTACCATCAACTCTCTGCCTTTGACAAGCAGCATCTGCTTTACTTTCACATTTCCCATTCTCTTTGTACATTCATAAAACAATATTGTTAAGAGTTTTGTTCTTACCTGTAAAACAGCTAGTGAGTGACAGCAAAAGCATCAGTCTCCATGACGACTGCATGGCTTGCCTCAAAGGTCTTCAGCTCCCCTTTGTACGATTCTTAGCAGCTCTAAGATTTCTTCATGAAAACACAGCCTGGTGAAGCAAAAAACAAAAAAAAACAAAAACCGCTCATTGGTAAGCATTTATTTTGCTTTTTCCTCCCTTTGCAACTGATTACAATTTCTTATGTCAGCTGTAAGTAAGAATGCTTTGCACAAATTACCAGAACTGGGGCCATCATTTTGGAGGATGTAATTTGGGCAAAACACTCAAATGGTCGTCCTTTTTCAGCAGGTAGGTGGAATACAGAATGGATGGATGGATGAACAAATGAAGCCACTTTAACTTGCAAGTCAAAGAAGATGAAAACTGGGAGTCTTCCCACATTGGCCCACTGTAGATGAAGGCCTTTGGCCCTATCACATTTGCTAGGTTGCCAGAGTGAAAACTGGAGGGGGCTCCTGTGTCTTTAATTATTATGCAGAAGAGAGAATTTTAGCAAGCATTTGTTTCCTGGTTGCATGACAAGCAACACTTGTTGAAACTGCCTCTTCTAACAGTTATTAAAGGCACAGGAGCTGTCTCCAGTTTTCACTTGGCAACCCTAATACTTGCCCAGTTTGAACAAGTAACAGATAAATGCTTGTGTTTTGCCACTCTCCCATCCCATACCCTCCAACATTTCACAGGGGGACGCATATGGCTAAAGAACATCAAAGCGTAGTCAAGATGAGAAAGGTTATCAATGAGGCAGGACACACAAGCTACACAAAGCTGCAACAGTTTGCTTTGCTCTGAGTCTACTGAGAAGGACAAGATTCTTCCTCCCTTCCTTCCTTTTTGCCCTGTTGAATTAATTTAGTGCAAATGATTTTGCCACCTTGAACTCAGTTTGCAACAAGACGACAAAGCAGGAAAAAGAAACTGGGACATATTAAAGGCAGCTGAAAAGGAGAATAAGATTAATCAGGATGGTCCCTGCCAAATGGGGACAATTGGAGGTATGCACACATACACACATATCATACTATCCTGCAAATATCCATGCATTATTATTCACACTTGAAATTTTGTAATGTACAACAAATGATACATTTGTGAAAACCAAACTTGCTTCAAACTTGTCATTATACAGTACAACAAAATAATATCATCTCTGAAGATGCCAGCCACAGATGCTGGTGAAATGTCAGTAAGGAACTCTTCTAGAACATGGCCACACAGCCCAAAAACCCACAAAAAAACTATAAAAATAATATCTATCTATCTATCTATCTATCTATCTATCTATCTATCATCTTTAATGAAAATAACATAATGACACATTTATAAGAGTGGTATGGTCTGAATCATCTCAAAAAAGGCATTTTACACACACATCTGAAACCTATAGTTTTAATCTTAAGATAGCATGGTGGTATTATCTTAATGTTGTGTTTCTTGACAATAGGTGATTCTTCAATTATATTTGACTTCATCCTATGTTATGGTTATTCTGCTGTTCTATTCTTCTTTCTTTTACATACTAGTAATCCTACACCACGCCTAACTAACCTAAAGGCATCAGATCTCATCTGATCGTGAAAGCTAAGCAGGGTCAGCTCTTGTTAGTACTTGGATGGGAGATTACCAAGGAATACTAGGTGCAGGGTGCTATTTTTCAGAAAAAGCCAATGGCAAGCCACCTTCCAATATTCCTTGCTAAGAAGACCCAATGAAATCTATGGGGTCACCTTAAGTCAACAAGTGACTTGAAGGCATGCATGTGCATGCATGCATGCATGTGTGCGCACACACACACACACACACACACACAATCCTGTGGTTAATAAACCCCTACACTGATCGAATCCTACTGTTATGATTAGGATCATCATTGCTTGGTAAGTATGCCAATGTAGAAAGAACAACCTCCTGAATGTGATTTGAAATGTTAACTTGTAATTGGTCTTAAAACACAATTCAGCATCCAGTCTGGTCAACTCTTTAATTCCCTTTATTACAATTAGCAAATCTGGCAAATAGAATATGTATAATGCTATGAACCACCATGAAATGTTCATGTTTTAAATTATTATTATTATTATTAAAATTAATGGCTCAATCTAATTAAAATAAATTGTTGAGGAGAAGCCAGAATCCTACATACAGTGATGCAAAACCTACAAATCCTTAGATGGAAGTTACTGACATAATATGCTAGTTTCATGTAAAGTAGAAATGATTATTAATCTGTGGGTTTTTTAAAGAAAAAAACACAAAAAGCTCAGTCATGGATTACGTATCAAAGTATTTTGATATATGATAAATGACCGAGCTTCTTTAGTGACTGAATCAAAGCAGCAAATTTAAAATCAAACAATGAAAGTATATGCACCAAAATTAGAAAAAAATGCATTACTATATGCAATATATTATCACCTTTCAGCAATGACAGTGAAAAAATAAAGAACTAGGAAATTGCCTCATGACTCTGCAAAATGCCAACAAAATACAATTTGCCTATAAGAAATGAAACTGAGAATATTCTTCATCCCCATTTATACATTTTTGATGAGCATACCTGAGATGATAAAATAAAATCCACTACTCACAAACACACTGAGGGCATTTTTGTTGTTATTGTTAACTGCCTTTGAGTCAATCTCGATTCATGGCCATCCTATGAATGAAAGATCTCCAAGACCCTCTGTCCTCCCCTGTTCTGCTTAATTTCTGAAAACCCATACCCATGACCTTTTTAATAGAGTTCATCCATCTAGCATGTGGCCTTCCTCTCTTCCTACTTCCCAGCTTTGTTGTTTTTACCCTCAAATAGTCCTCCCTTCTCATGATGTGTCCAAAGTACGACAGTCTCAGTTTGGTCATCTTGGCTTCCTGGGAGTTTTCTGGCTTGATCTGCTCTAGGACCCACTTGTTTGTCCTTTTGGCTGTCCATGAGATCCTCAGCACTCTTTTCCAGCACCACATCTCAAATGAATTGATTTTCTTCCTATCATCTTTCTTAACTGTCAAGCTCTCACATCCATACAGGGTAATAAGTGATACAATGGCTTGTATGATTCTCCTTTTTGTGCCAAGTTGCATTTTAGAACCTTTTCTAGTTATTTCATAGCCATCCTCCCCATTCTTAGTCTTCTTCTGATTTCCTGACTGCAGTCCTCATTTCTATCAATGTTTGGTCCCAGGTATGAGAATTCTTTTACTATTTCTATTTCTTCATTGTCTAGGTTGAACTTGTGAAGTTCCTCGATGGTCATTATTTTTCTTTTCTTTATGTTCAACATTAAGCCTGCCTTAGCACTTTCCTCTTTTATCTTCCTTAGTAGGTGTTCCAGGTCTGTGAGGTCTTCTGCTAGTACTATGGTATCATCTGCATATCTTAGATCAGGGGTAGGCAACCTTTCCCCTTTAAGGGCCGAGGGACTTCAGCTCCCAGAATCCCAAGAGCTATTGGTCAACATGGGACTATTGGCCAACATGGCTGAGGTTTCTGGGAGCTGAAGTCCCTCGGCCCTTAAAGGGGAAAGGTTGCCTACCCCTGTATTAGATTGTAGATATTTTTTCCTCCTATTTTCACTCCTCCTTCTTCTGTGTCCAAGCTGGCTTTTCTTATAATATGTTCTGCATACAAGTTGAACAGATAGGATGAAAAGATGCAGCCTTGTCTGACTCCTTTGCTAAGTGAGAACCATTCAGTTTCTCTGTGTTCTGTTCTGAGTACAGATTCCTCATTAGGACTATCAGATACGCTGGCACTCCCATGTCTTTAAAGGTGTTCCATAGCCTTTCATGGTCTATGCAGTTAAAGGCTTTGCTATAGTCTATAAAGTACATGATGATTTTCTTTCAGAATTCCCTGGTGAGCTTCATTAGCCATCGTATGTTTGCAATGTGGTCCCTCGTGCCTCATTCCTTCCCCTAACTTATTCCCTTCTCCTAATATTTGAGATTTTATCAAGCATATTTAGCTAATAGAAAAGCCCAAGTGCTATAATTTTATTGGAAAAGATATCTTGGGAAATTTCCAAGCTGCTAGCACATGAATCGGTGTGCTGACTTAAGAAATCAGTAAAAAAAATAAAAATAAAAATTATTGTAAATGTGCCCCCTTTTTAATGTGCAAATGTTTGTTTTCTCTCTTCAAGCTGCTGTTCAAATTGTTCAAGGCTGTCAGTCCACCTCCTCTCTTGGCATTTCCCCATAGTTCTGAAATTCTTGCCAGTGCTACAACGGACATCCTCCCACACCACCTGTTTTTGCAACCTTTTTTTTGTATTTTGCCCAGCTGTTCCAGATATCTTCTAAATGTGGATTTATTTCTGAAATGCATGAGAACGAGTACATTAAGCAACTACTGTCTCTAGCATATTGTGCATGTTTTTTGCTGTTCCCAGTGTGTTTAACAAGGAAAGAGGCCTTCCTAGCATCCCATAAATAGTTAAGAAAAATGACAATAGGAAAATGACACAAACTAAAAACACAAGTGGTACCCATTTATGTCCCAACTTTATCAGTTGTCTATATTGTATTGTATGTGAGGCAACTGTCCAAAACTTCTGACATGGTTCTGATGAGCTGCCCAGAATGTTCAGTCATTCAAGAAACAAACATCATTTGTAGTGTCTGCCTGATTCTAAGGGAGAAAGAAAGGCTGTTAGTTTAGCTGGGGATACATAGCAAAAGCAAAGGTATTTGGAAACACAGGGTGAAAGGCATGTAGAGTGGACAATGGGTTGAGAAAAGGGAACCTGAATGAGGATGGACAGGCAGTAAAGCTTAAAAAAAAAGAGGGCTGATAAGACTTAGAACTGGTGGCAAGTAAGTAATTAGAGCAGGGTAAGTAGAGGCCAGAGTATGGGTGTCTGTATTCAGCTTAGATTATCCTTTGTTCCCACTGGATTTCCTCCATGGACTTTAATGACGATTTTCAATCAGAGTGGAAGCAGTCAATGCTAACTAAAGTTTCACCTCTGGCAAAACGTCAGAAAGAAACTCTTCTAGAACATGGCCACACAGCCCGAAAAATCCACCAAGAAAAAAAAAAACCTATGGAAGCAGAAAAATTATGATGCCCCAAGGATATTAAGTTTTATGGATTTCTTTTGCATAATAATGAGATTTGAATAAGCTCTGAAATCTCTTTCTTACTTCCTAAAAAGAGAGATGGCATATCTCTCTCTTTCAAAAAAGTATCCAATTTTAATTCTTATCACTTTACGCTGGAGTGTGGAGCTTCATTGAATTGGTTCTTTTTTAGACAAGGAGAAGATAAAATTTGCCTGCCAGCAGCTGAAAGATCATCAACTGCAACTCAAATGTATTAAGCAAATTGAGACAAAGGCTTTGTGTGGGGAATTTAGCCCCTTTCTCATGTCATAGTTTTATCTAAAAAGGCAAGTTGCAGTTCCCTTGTCTTGGCCAGTTGGTTTCTGTCTCACAAACTTTGTGATAATTTAGTCTCTCCCTGATACAAAGTACACAGAAAGCATAGGGAAATTTACATATGGGAGTTACTCTGTTTCCACTTCCCTGAAATTTCTAAAATTTCTAGACTATTGCTCATCTCCCTTCTTGATACAGTACAAGGAAACCTGGAGTCAGGACAATGCATCACCCAGCAGTCATGCCAAAGCTAACAACATTATTATTATTTATTTTTTTTAACTTTTTTATTTAATTTTTTTTATTAACACAGTACATAGTACAAATTATTCAATCCATAATTCATAATATGCTAGCAATATTATTATCATGTTTATTAACACCCCATTTTCTTGAAAAAGCGTTGTTTCAATGGAGCTTACAAATTAAAACAAGTACAGTAGGCCCTTCACATTCACTGAGGTTAGGGGTGCAGGATCCCCATGAAAGTGGAAAAACCACAAATAAAAACCTACTATTATTATTTTTTAACTAGAGAGGAACACCTCTCTAGGAAACGTTTGATTACAGAATTGCACTGGAGGACCAACAAATGGCTAGAGAAGTATTTTCACTAGGAATCTCAAGATCCTCCAGCATGACTCTTTGGTCAAATTCTGCCATAGTCACAGTAGAGGACCTAGAGGTTTCTAGAAAGAGCATATTACTGAAATCTGCAGATAGTCAAATCCACAAAAGTCAAAGTTGCAAATGTGGAGGGCCAACTGCACACTATAGTTAAAAACATACAAAGCATAGGGGCAGCCAAGGTGGTGGGATTGTGGTGGGGTCCCAGAGCCTGAGTAGGCTCATATGGAGAAAGAGAGAGAGAGTCTGTCAGATAGCCAGTGTTGACAAGGATATGACCATTAGCAAAAGGAGTTATATCTAGTGGTGGCTGAAACTCTTCCATCACCTAACTTGGGAAGAGAAACCCTGCCAGTGCTGCCCTTGTCTGGCTCTGAGGGATCTTTTTTAAGAGCCAGGTTTTATTATTTGAGTGGCTGCCAGTGACTCACTCTGGAGAACCTGCCTGTCACAAGAATCACCAACACTGCTTATTTTACTCTTCTTAAGTTTTATTTTCAGATGATGCCTAGTAGTGTGGTTATTTATTTCAGACACTGACAAGCTTGTAATTGAATAACAATAAAACTTTATTTGAAAGAATATTTTAACCATGGTTTCACTTATTGAGTTGTTATGTTATATGCACTTGTACTTGTTACAATATAATAATAATAATAATAATAATAATAATAATAATAATAATAATAATATTGTATTTATATTTCCCGCCTCTCCCTATGGATCGAGGTGGGATCACACAATAAAATGAATACAATGTACAAAATGTAAACAATAAAGTAATAAAAATCAGAACAATAATAATAAAGAGAATAGAATACAATATAATAAAATAAATGAAAATAAAATAAAATAGGATAAAATAAAATAAAATAGCTTATCATTGTCAGAGTCTTAAAATCTGGAAGATCAGATGGATAGGCCCGCCAGAAGAGCTCCGTCTTAAGCACCTTCTTGAAGGCTTCTAGAGTAGTAATAAAACAGATCTCCTCTGGCACAACTTGGGAGCTGTGATCGTAAATGATTTTTGGGAAGTTGTGGTAAGTCTAGTTTTAAGGTGTTCTAATAACTTCTTCCCAGATGTTCTGAGAGTGCGGGGCAGATTATGTGGGGAAAGGCGTTGGGCCCAAGCCATGTAGGGCTTTAAAGGTACTGCGCCCGGAAGCTAATCGGCAGCCAGTGATGAGATTTTAATATAGGTGTTATATGGTCCATTTGAACCAATTGGAGCTTCCATGTGGTACAGAGGTAGCCCCATGTACAGCGCATTACAGAAATCCAAACAAGAGATTACCAGGGCAAGTACTACTGCTTCAAGGTCCCTTCGGTCCAGGTTGGCGGATCAACCAAAGTTGGTATCAAGCACCCCTGGCCATCGCATCCACTTGAGATGACTACTGTAAAGATGAATCCAGGAGTACTCCCAAACTGTGTACTTTGTCCTTTAGGAGAAGTGTGACTCCGTCCAGGACTGGATGGCAAAGCTCCTTTCCCGGACTTTGGGTGCCTATCGCGAGTACCTCTGTTTTCTCTGGATTCAGTTTGAGTTTGTTTTCCCTTATCCAGCCCATTACCAATTCAAGACAGGCATCAAGAGGAGTAATACCATCCTTAGTCACTGCAGCAGATGGAGACATAGAGAAGTAAAGTTGGGTGTCATCACCGCACTGATAACATTGCGCCCTATGTCTCCGGATGATCTCTCCCAGTGACTTCATGTAAATGTTAAACAGCATGGGGGATAAAATGGTGCCCTGAGGGATGCCAGATGTCAGCTCTCTTTTTGAAGAACCGCTGTCACCCAGCATCACCATCTGGAATCTGCCCGAGAGGTAAGATCAGAACCATTGAAGAGCAGTGCCCTCAGTACCTAAATCCCTCAGGCGTTTCAGAAGGATACCATGGTCTATGGTATTGAATGCCACTGAGATGTCCAAGAGCACCAACAGGGCCACACTTCCCCTGTCTATGCCCAGATGGAGATCATCGACTAAGATGACCATGGGAGTCTCAACTCCATATCCCGCCCTGAAGCCGGTTTGAAATGGGTCCAGATAATCAGCTTCTTCCAAGACAACTTGGAGTCGGAGGGCAACTTCCCTCTCGATCACCTTACCCAAGAATGGTAGAAGGGAGACTGGCCTATAATTATTTTTCACCAGGGGATCAAGGGAGGGTTTTTTCAATAGCGGTTTAACCACCGCTAGTTTCAAATTAGATGGAAATTTCCCTTGCCTTAGGGATGCATTAATGATGAGTTGTAATAATGTTTTTACTGCATCTCCTCCTTGGACTGCCAGCCATGATGGGCAAGGATCAAGAGGGCATGTTGTCCTCCTTACACTTCCAAGAAGCTTGTCCACTTCATCGGTATTAACAAACTCGAAATGATCCAGTATAACACAGTCCACAGAGTCTCTGGACATCTCTCTTATTGGTTCCATTATAATGCCCACATCCAGATCAGCCCTTATCTGAGAGATTTTATCTACAAAAAAGTCATTAAAAGCATCACAACAGGCTTTAGTTGGTTCAAATAACAGGTTCAGGGTGGGAGGTAACTGAGTTAATTCTTTAACCACCCTGAACAGTTCTGCTGGACGAGACTTTGCAGATGCAATACGTGTAGTATAGAAATAATTCTTTGCTGCATCTATTGCCACTTGATAGGAATCCAACATGATCCCATGACGTGTCTTATCAGATAAACGTTGATGTTTCTGACAGCGATGCTCTAGTCGTTGTACAGCCCGCTTCATTTGGCCAAGATCTTCCGCGTACCAAGGTTTTTTATTTGAAGCGGGTTGAAAAGGATGCTCGAGAGTGATAATGTTTATAGCCCTGGTAAGGTCATTATTCCAAGTATTAACCAAGGTTTCAACAGAATCGCCATCATTCCCAACCATAATTATTGTTACAATTTGTTACACAACTCTCTATCGAAAGTTCATCAGTTACTCTCATTTAGAACACATACCGTCATGAACTTCGGTTATCTTCCCAAACTTCTTGCTACACTAGCCACCCAGGCTAACTATATCCCACTGGATATCAAATTCCAGCAATTCCCTCACTTGGAGTTCTCTACTGGAACTAAGGGCCTTTGCAGACTGCCAGAAATAGTGCAAATTGAGTCCACTTTAACTGCCCTGACTCAGTGCTAGGGGATCATGGAAACTGTAGTTTATTGTGGCACCAGAGCTCTCTGACAGAGAAGGTTCAATGTCTCAGAAAAAAATATAGTTCCCATGATTCCCTAGCACTGAGCCAGGACAGTTAAAGTGGACTCAATTTGCACTATTTCTAGCAGTCTGCAAAGGCCCTAAGTCCCTCACTACTGGACTTTTCCACTCACAGCCCCTGTCTGTGCCAACTGTCACAAATGGACTTGTTTTTCCACACCAGCCTTTAATTTGATTGGCTGTTGCCCACTGGCTCAACCCTACATTCTCTCCATACTGCCCTCTAGTGTACCATTAGCCACAGCCACAGGAAAATGTTGTAGCTACTTGGAGCACTGGGACTCATCACCTCTCACACTCTGCTGCCTGAGGAATGTACTTCATTCTGTTTAGTGCAGGGATGGTTTCATGGACTGCCATCTCCTTCCCGCCCACAATTCAATGAACCAGCCTTCTGTATTTTGAACCACAAAAACTTTATTCCAGTAACTGTAGGTGTTAGGAAGACATTTGCAGACAGAACTGTCATCACCCTCAAACAGCATATTCACCTTTTCCCGCCCTAAATGCTCAGCTAGAATTTGTCCATGAATCAAAATATGCCACTGTTAACATCCTTTTTGTTCGAATTAGCCAGCCCCTATTTACGGTAACACTTTTGGTTTCCTCCTCTACATCTCTTCTCCTGTGAGAAACCATCCTACACACATCTGTGCATTCCTGTACCTGTAAATTACCATCAAGGTTCGTTCCCAACACTATACCCATCATCATCCCCCATATCCACAATACTCCAAAGTTAAGCTATTCTAAAATAATACCACCTATATTACTACATTAATAACTAATTGCACGCAACTCATTACAGATTCAATCAGATTCCAACAGATGGGAAGCATGTATAGCCAACACAGATAGAATGCTGGTTGCATGGCTATCACCCTTGGTCTAGTGCAGGGGTAGGCAACATTTCTCCTTTAAGGGCTGAGGGACTTCAGCTCTCAGAATCCCAGGAGCTATTGGCCAACATTGGACTATTGGCCAACATGGCTGAGGCTTCTGGGAGCTGAAGTCCCTCAGCCCTTAAAGGGGAAAGGTTGCCTACCCCTGGTCTAGTGTAAAGGCTGCCCCTGGTCACTACAGCCTTTGAGAAGGAAGTAATTGTGGATGCTGTCTACCTATATAAAAGTGGCAGTGGTTTACCAATACGTGAACACTGGCAACCCCCATTCCCAGGCATGCCTGAGGTTTTCCATGGCCTGGGTGATTTATTGGACCAAGGCATATTGCTCCTGCCTGAGGTGAAGAATATAATACTTAATCTCTATTCCACATCAGGTGACTGCATAGGGACTTGAATATTAACTCAGTATTGGTGGTGGGACTCCATCCTCTATTATGCTCTGGGAGTAGCAGACTAAATTAAGGGTGCAGAGCAAATTGCCTTGAACATATAACTCTGGCTGCATCTGCATTGGAAAATTAATGCAGTTTGGCAATGCTTTAACTGCCATGGCAGTTAGCATTGGGTCATAGCAGTTAAAATGGTGTCAAACTGGATTATTTCTGCAATGTGAATGCAGCCCAGGTTTAACTACATATGATTTTAAGCAGCTAAAGAAATGTTTTGCACTGTTCATGTTTTAAAAGCCAGTGTGGGATTAGAGCCCCAATATAAAGGTAATTTCATTTCAACTTTAAGAGTCAGAGCTTGTATAAATTTGCTTCTTTATTTAATCACCCAACTGGTGGATTTTCGCCAGGAGTTTAAGAGTATCATTTAATGGGGAAACAGCAGCTATTATGGACACATTAAGTTTCATATTGGGTTTCACATTGCCAAAAGTAGTATTTTCTATGTGCCCTGGTGGCGCAGTGGTTAAATGCCTTTACTGCAGCCACTCACTCATAGACCACAAGGTTGCGAGTTCAATACCAGCCAGGGCTGAGGCTCGACTCAGGCCTGCATCCTTCCGAGGTCGCCTGCTTAGACATCCCATAGCGTGATATGAAGCGGTATATAAATAAGCTGCTTTGCTTTGCTTTGCTTTGCTTTGCAAATGTTTTTCCCTTGTAAAACAGATTAATCTCTTGTTCTGCTTTTCATATTTTTAAATTAAATTAAATTATGTTTTATAGATTATATTTTAAATATATTTTAAAAATTGGAATGGATATAGCACTTAAGACTTTCATCTATTTGAATATTTTAAACAATTTTTTAAAAATATCCTCCCATGAATATGATTCAAATTAAGTTTAGCTAAATAACTGGTGTGCAGCATTATCTTTCTTTTCCTTTCTTGCAAAACTGAGTTTGATTCAAGGATTTATTTAATGTAAGTTCTTATATGTATGTGCATGTCACAGCTTGTATATCCCTTATTGGCACACACATACACAACCAGAGTATTCGTGGTGCAGATTTTCACATGTTCATGCATGTATAAATGAAAAAAAAAAAATCAGATTTTTTTTAAAAAATCCTTATTGAGTGAGATTATGAGAGTTTTTGTGCATTTCTCAATGCTTATTTTCTTTCATTCTTTTTCCTTCCTTCTTTCTGTATTTTGTAAAAAAAGAAGAAAGAAAGAAAGAAAGAAAGAAAGAAAGAAAGAAAGAAAGAAGAAGAGAAGACTGGGATTCTGTTGACCTTTACTTAACTGAGTGAAATCTGCACTGAATGAAATCATTATGTATATTGTCATCTGTATATTCAGGTCACAGTAGCATAAGCAGAGTTCCACAAATATAAATATTGCATGTATGATTGTGCTTTCCTGGATGGCACATAATTATTTGTCACTGCCTTCAGTGTATCACTTTGTCCACTGGAGTGAGATTGGATAAATAAGCAATGCACATCCCTTCTTTCACAATGGGGAAATAAGCAAAGAGATTTTCAGAAACACAATTGGTTGCACCATATTGAAATTCATTCAAAGGATGACGAGCACAGCTACCACTCTATGGCCCAAAGCACTCTGCAGAAATAATCCAGTTTGGGGTCTCTTTAATTGTCCTGGGTCAGTGCTAGGGAATTCTTGGAATTGTAGTTTATTGAGGCACTAGAGCTTTCTGACAGAGAAGGCTAAATATCTCACAAAACTACAGTTCCCATAATTTCCTAGCATTGAGCCAGGACAGTAAAAGTGCTCTCATACTAGATTATTTCTGCAGTGTGTTTTAGACCTATGTGTAGATTTATACTGTCCTAAATATGCTAAAGGCACTGAATCCTATTTGATCTTGGAAGTTAACAGGGCCAGCCCTGGTTAGTATTTATGTATTTATTCTATTTATATGCTGCCTTTCTCTCAGAGTGGGACCCAAGATGGCTCACAGAAGGAAATCAATTAAAATTTATCTGTTCCATTTTAAAATTAATTAAAATCATTGCAATTAAAACAATATAAACTTATTTAAAAACATTCAGAAGTTAAGAAATAAATGAAATAATAGTCCTCGGATGGGGGACCACTTATGAATACCAAGTACTGTAGGTTATATTTCAGAAGAAGAAACTAGAAAAACCACCATTGAGTATCCCTTGCCTATGAAAATCCTATGAAATTCATGGGATCCCTGTGAGTCAACTAAAAGGAACATACATACAGAGAGATTTATACTATCCAGTACAATGTATAATCTTATAAAAATCTCTAAATTTTGACCCCCAAGCTTGCAATTTGCAAATTTTTAAATCTATCTATCTTTTTTCCCAACCAAAAAAAAGAAAAAAAAGAAAACAAACAATTGATGGTGGTTTCTCTACATCTTTTGTTACAGAGGATGGGAAAATCTGCAAAAACAGTATACACATTCACTTATGCATTACAAAGACCAGAACAGATTGAATAGCTTGCAATTATCTGATTGTGCTCTATGTAGGTGAAATCATGTCTGAGTGAATGTTTGCTTATGCAAGTTTGTTTTAGGCCTATTAGGCTATTGCACTGAATGAAATCATTATGCAGATTGTCATCTGTGTATGTGCATTTATGTGCAGATGAGTAAATGCATAGTAATCTCATTGATAAAAGAGATCAATTATAATACACCCACCCAACTATCACTCACTAATCCTTTTTGTTCAAAAAATTACCATAAGGGATACTGCAATTTGTGTCAGAATTTGCATGCAGCTTGGAAAGGTATAGGGATGCCTCAGTTAATGAAACAAATGCATTCCTTGACATTACATTTTTCACAAAAAAATCTGGACCAGAGGAAGAAATACCATGAAAAGAATAGGCTCCCATACTACAAAAAAAGAAGAGCATATCAACACATTTCAACCATCTTTTTATGCAAAAATTAATAATATACCCATGTGAAATAAACAACCAGGTAAGCTTTGAATAAGAAAACAAAAACAAAAACAGTTTGAAACCTCTAGAGACCACTTGAAGCCTTTTTTTTTCCAAAATACATCCTGGAATTAATTTTAATTTTACCAGCCTCCACTTTTCTTATGATTTCCATTTCAGTGACCAAAAGTATAGATCTATGTGGTTTTTTTTAAAAACTGTTGAGATAGTTGCAGAGGAGGAATTATCTGTTTTCCTTTTACTCTTTTGTTTACGGTTTTATTTATGAGTTTCATAGTTTGCTAGAAACTACTTGTGTGGACCTGCAAATATTTCTGGGAGGGAGGATACAGCTTTGAAGGCCTCCAAGGAGAGAGGCAAGAATGTTATACATGTGGCACAGGGTGCCAAAATGCTATGTATGATGAGCGTGGAGCCAGAGGATATTTAAGGCCTGGTGCCCCCCCTCCCAATCCATCCTTGGTGCTTTGCTTTGCTTTGCAGGATGGGATACGGAGTTCAGACTGCCACGTTTACCTTAGTCGATGATCTTTGTCTAGGCATTGACAGGGGTCAAAAGTGACCCTGTTGGTGCTCTTGGACCTCTCAGAGGCCTTCGATACCATCAGCCATAGTATCCTTCTGGAATTCTTGGGAGAGTTGGGAATCGGAAGCTCTGCTTTGCAATGGTTCCATTTCTGCCTCTCAGGCAGATTCCAGATGGTGTTGCTGGGAGACAGTTGCTCTTCTAAAAGAGAGCTAAAATCTGGTGTCACCCCAGGGCACCATCTTGTCTTCCATGCTGTTTAACATTTACATGAAGCTGCTGGGTGAGATCGTCCGGAAACAGCTGCGACCCTTCCGGAAGGTGGGTGACCTAGAAATAGTGTTAGCCTCTCGACTTGACTTCTGCAATGCACTCTACATGGGGCTACCCTCGTGCCAAGTTTGGAAACTTCAATTGGTACAAAATATGGCAGCCAGACTGATCACAGGGACATCTAGAACTGACCACATAACACATGTTTTAAAATCTCTGCATTGGCTGCCAATTAGTTTCTGGGCATGTACAAGGTGTTGCCATAACCTTTAATATACTAAATAATAATAATAAAATTTATTTGTATCCCGCCCATTGGTAATCCAATCTGGGCGGCTTACAGTTAAAACATACAATACACAATAAAACATACAATATGAACAAAACCCATCCCCCCCTTAAAACAGGATTAAATTAGAACAGTATAAAACAATAACTCAAATTAAAATATAAACCATCCAGCCCAGTGACTCCAAAAGCCTGGTTCGACGATTCTCCCATCACTTGATGGGGCCACGTGAGGATCGTCTCATAATAGGTGTAATCTAAGGCTGGGAGGATCAATCTAGTATAACTAGTCTAGTATATATATCAATCTAGTATATTAAAGCCCTACATGGCATGGGTCCTGACTACCTGCGGGAGTGCCTTCTTCCATATAATCCAACCTGCACACTAAGATCCTCTGGGAAAAATCTTCTGCAGCCTAAAACACCTAGATTGGCTGCAGTAACCCAGAGGGCCTTGTCTCCCTAGGAATGACCTGCCAGAGGAGATCCGTCACATCGCCATCTTAACAGCCTTTAAAAAGGCACTTATGATGGATCTCTTCCAACAGACCTTCCCAGAATAGCCCTCCCCACATGTTTGGCTTTTTTTTTTTTTTTTTGGCAACTTCGATATTATTATTGTTTTCTTATTGTATTGTTTTATTTTTATGCTTGTAACCCACTTTGATTCCCTTTGGGAATAGGCGGGCTAGAAATATAATAATAATAATAATAATAATAATAATAATAATAATAATGTATCTGTGGGATTTTGATGATTAACTAAGGGTGGTGTCTGTAAACAGGCTGTCATTGGCAAGTAGCAGGAGGAGAATATAAGCAGTTGGTGTACACCTTGGCACCCTTTTGATGAAGATGAGACTTTGGAACAGCTTCTTTAGGTCCTGGGACATGGGGGTGGAAAAGGAGTCCACTCTTGGGGCTAATTCTTTCTTATAAGGTCTAGGGACTTGGGAGAGAATGCCCTGGGTTTGCATTCCAGTACGTGGCCAGCCAGGGAGCAACCCAATAATAAGATGACCTCTGGGCTCATCTGTATCACCCAAGGGAAGGTTGAGGAGGTAGTCAAGGGTTGACATCTGGCCTTAATTGGATCCACATCAGGTTGCTCCCCCCCTTTGGCTCTTTTAAGGTTCATCAAACCTAAATAGTTTATAGATTAAACAAAGTGGCCCTATAGAATCTGATTTTCTGTGTCTAGTCTCATTAGTTTATGGCTGGTCACTAATAGAGCCTGTAACTCCCAACTCCATTATGATGGACCATTATGCTGAGCTGGCAGTCCTATGGAGGCAAGATAGATTTTAAATGGAAGGACTGTAAGTTCTGTTACTCCTGGTGGTCAAAATAAATTCTTAATTGAAAATTATTTTCATTCTGTGCATATGTTTGTATCAGTTTCTAATTTGTGGATATGGACATTCTAGCAACAAAATCAAGCTTGGAATCTGGTGAACTGTACCAAAATGGAGCTCACCAATGGTGTCTGTCTGTCTGTCTGTCGGTCTATCTATCTATCTATCTATCTATCTATCATCTGTCTATCTGTCTATTTCATCACCGCCACATTGTATGAAACATATTTTATTTTTGGCTCCTTTACAACCAGATACAACTGTTTCTATCATTATTTTTATTCCTGAATAGGGGAAAAACATATTTATTGAAAGCAGTTTTGTGTCATTAATTTGAATGGTTAACAGCTTTCAGAAGATGGAGCTTTCTCTTTGTGTGAAATAATAACAACCCATTAGTACTTTTGTAATGAAATATATCAGCAATTTCAGCACCAGTCAAATCAAAGTGAAATTACACCATGCACACTGTAAGCAGCAAGATGGCTTGCAGGATTGATTACTGCCCCAAGGGAGGAAAGACATTTAGTTAGGATTTTACTAATAACATCCCTTTTGTAAAAAAAGGGGGATACAATGCCAATTTATTATTAAAAAGAAAATAAGTTTTCCAGATGAAATGCAAAACTAGATTGTAAGCCATCAAATACACCAGGATATAGGAAAGAATGTGCCTTCCTATTGAAGTGATCTGTGAAGAGTTTCAAAGGAGCCTCTAAGGGAAAAATGCCAGGTCATAGAAGATCAAAAAAAGCCAGTAGTCCTCTAGACAAACTAGTTTCTTCAGGCTTTGTTACTCCTCTATAATCCAGCAATCATTCCAATGGGATGTAGAAGAGGGAAGCAAGATATAGGAGCACACTATGGTTCATATTAGCAAGCTAGGTAGGCAAAATAAAACCAAATTTTTGAAAAAAATGCTGGTCTTTTCACTCTTGGGCAAAATAACAACAACAGCAACAACAAAAACCAAACCTCATTGCAGTGACACTTTTTCAAAGAGGTTTCTTGACATAGGTAAGAAGACAGCTAGCCATCTCGCCTGACTGATCAATAAAATGATTGATTGTATTAATGGATTTTTAAAATTCCATTGTATCCCCCCCTTTTTTTTAAAGGATCCCTTAGATCCTTTCAGAATACATAACCTCCTAATTTACCTATAAGTGGGGGAGCATTGAACATTTAATGGGGGAGACACTGACAACAGCTTATCAAGGCACCTCAATCCCCTGAGTTTGGAAAAGGTATAGGTAGTATACACTTTTCTTGTTACAATAAGTCCACTGGCTATCAGTCTGTTTCTGGACACAATTCAAAGTGCCACTATATGTCTTTGGTGAAGATTATGTGGAGGAAAGTATTGTCCCATATGAGCCTGTCTAGGATTTGAGATCTTCATGAGGAGCAACTTTATCTCTCCTGTCACTCCTGAAAAATCAGGAGAAGGCTTCTTTATGATAGCTTCTCAGATTCTGGAACTCCCTTCCTAGAAAAGATAAACTGGCTCCCTACACAGTGTCTTTCCAGCAAAAAGTGAAGACTTTTAGTTGTTTTTGTTCTAAAAGTCCTTTGGGAACTGATTATTTATGGTTAACGGGCTTTTACTAATTGCACTGTATTGAGTGTGTTCTCTCTCTGACTTTTTAATGGATTATTTTAACAAATGTTTTTAATTCTGATAATACTTTAATTATATTTTAACTTTTGTACATTTTTATTAGTGACAATTTTTACTGTGTTTTCATTTTTAAAAGCTGCCTGAGTCCCAGGTGGGAAACAAAACAAGCAAAGAGTTTGTTTTGGATTACGACTCCCATGATCCCTCATCTAGCATGGCCATTCAGGGAATTATAGTCCAAAAATGTAACCTTCTCAAGATCTGGCATTAGTTGTGATAAGTATGGAGGACGAGGTAGAGGTGAAGGACATGGGTTGCATTGGCACTGCAGAAATAATCCAGTTTGACATCACTTTAACTGCCATGGCTCAATGCTATGGAATTCTGGGAACTGTAGTTTAGCCTTCTCTGTCAGAGTGCTCTGGTGCCCAGAATTCCCAGAATTCCATAGCATTGAGCTGTGGAAGCTAAAGTAGTATCAAACTGAATTATTTCTGCAGTGCAGATGCAGTATGGAGGAAGTGATAATGAAACCTTACCTGACGATAGCTTACTGATTCTTAGATTCTTGGAGAGAATCCAAATCACTGATTGTCCAAAACTTTATTGTAAAAGTTTTAAACACACACACACATAATTGAAGGGAGCTTAAAAAATTAAAACAGATATAGATAAAAGCTCATATCAGTGAAGATGTACAAAAATGTGGGGGGAAAGAAACTGTTACCAGAATAAAATGCAATTAAAACATATGCATTAAAAATAAAAATAAAAATGAATGAAATGCAGCACATTCTTAAAAGCAGTTTCCTTATAACCAGCCCATTCTCAATGCTTTGATCAAACAATCTTCACCTGCTGATGAAGGGACACCAAGGAGAAAGTCTAGCAGCACACCCTGCCCAGGATATAGGAGGAATGCATCTAGAGCCTTTATCAATGAGATAAAAGGGATACTATGAAGATCTCAGATTACAGCAGCAGTATTCTAGCAGTTTCAGAAAGAACCTTACTGAGCTTAAAATGCACAGTGCTTTCAGCTTCTTCTAGCATCCCAGGAGCCAAAGGCCTTCTGGCTGAAAGACTAGGAAAAAATGTTGTGTGTGTGTGGGAGGGGTAATGCCTACAGGCAATAGCACTCACTGGGATTTTTGGTGTTTGATTCAATCTGTTTATAATTAAAAGTCTCAGAGAAGAGCAAGTTACTGTTGCTAGAGTGGAATTGCAAAGAGAAGCTCAAGAGAATTGCCCAGCTGTTTTGTGAGCCCCTTTTATTTATACTGTTAACATTCTATTTAGCAACCTGTGAGTTGTGCCAGATTCAACCCAGTGGAGACATGATGATTTCCACCCACAAAGGAAGTGAAACACCAACAGTTTGCACTGCTAACAACTTCACCACATCAACATGAGGAAAAGACTAACTGGTTGATACATTGTAGGTTAACACACCTAGAGATTTTGTCAGATTTCACACTTCTTCAGCATGGGACGTAGTTCTCAGTAGCTTTTAATGGTTGTCTTAAATATGAAATGAACAGGACAACTTCTGATTTTTCCTCTCTTTTATCTCCTCAGTTGCAAGCCAAACAAATAATTTTCTTCTCACCTATCTTGTATCTTGTAGCCTTCTCCCTCCAACCTGCTTACATGGCTGCTTTGAAAGCAGTAGATGTAAGACTGAGGAAGGGAAGTAGCCATCTTCTACCCACCCAGTGCAACTGTCCAGGCATTGGATAGGAAGTCTGAAAGGGAAAGATGCTACTTGCATGGAGACTCTCTGTAAAATTGAAAACCTTGCCTAATAACAGAAGTGGGGAAAGTGGGGTCCTCAGACTACAAAAACCCACTTTTTGCAGTCCTTAATAAGATTACTTCTTGTGTCTTTTAGACCATTATTAGAGCTGGGGAAAAGTGGGTTTGGTGATACTTATTGAATAACACTGCCTCTGATCCCTAGCTGCTGTGGCCCCCTCCTCCAAGCATGGTTAGGGCATCCTTTTTCATTGATAGGGGAGATCTGTCAATTACCTCCTAAATGCACTAGTCCCCAAATGTGAAACATCACTACAAGGGCAATTGTAATATTGACAGTCATGTGGTGTCTCCTCATCTCTACCTGTCCCCTCTCTCCCACACAGGCTGATTGCCTTTATTATTATTCTGTTAGTTCTTTTATTTTAGTCCAACTTAAATCACAATAGCAGAGCTTTGGAAATGTGTGGTAAATAGATAGACAGATAGATAGATAGGTGTGTGTGTGTGTGTGTGTGTGTGTGAAAACAAACAAACAAAAGACATGCTAGTTGGGCATCGGGCAGGGAAGTAGGATTAAAGGAGAGGCAGGGAGAGAGTACAATGGCAGCAGTCAAGCATTTATGAAGATGTGCAATAATGGCTGCTCTGAAACCAGTAGGTTTCCATTAAAAAAAAATTGATGTGATTGCTGCAACAACAGGGCTCATATGGTAATGTCCTGAAGGTCCTTGGCTTCTCAATTGGAGGCAGTATGATCCAAATTCTTGAGGGCCACCATTCAAGTACACTACTCTACAATTAGAAGTCACCCTCCAGAAGGTAGAAACTAGAGTCTGGATTGCCACATTCAACTTTGGGTTGAAGTTACTCTTCTCCCCCTCCTCCCAGCCCGGTAGGTTTAGACCCCCCTTATCCGACCTACAGGATGATTTTAAGTTGATGTGGACTCTATAAAGATTCTCCAGAAGCTCCAGCAATACAGTTTTCCCACAGGTATCTTATGTAATTGGGTTCTGAGACAGTCAAAGCAACACCTAAACATATCCTAGATGCTGAATATCAATACAATCTTACTCAAATTACTAATTCCATACTGGAACACCTCGTGTGTATAAATCTGCAAATCATATTTTGGCGGTGAGAGTTCATGAGTATTGAAGGGCTTTTACACTAGTGTGATTTGATTCTCTCCCTTTAGCTGTGATGGAAGGAAGATTTTGGAAAATCTCCTCCTCTGATTGCATGTACCCTTGTTTTTCAGAGGAAGCCAAATCACTGACCCATGTTCTCCATTACTGTCTTATTTACCATGATATTAGGGAAACCTTGACTGAATCTTTATATCTCCTTCCTTATTTTTGATAAAATATATAAATTACTTTTCATGCTGCTATTTTTCCCAGCCGTGTATAGTATTTAACAAGCTTGTTGTTAGCAACCTTCCCCCATTAGAAACTATAGTATATATTATTCTTGTTGTGTTGTTATTGTTGTGTGCCTTCAAGTTGAGTCCAACTTATGGTGATCCTATCATGGGGTTTTCTTAGCAAGATTTGTGCAGAGGAGGTTTACTATTGCCTTCCCTGAGGCTGAGAGAGTGTGCCTTGTCCAAGGTCACCAAGTTTGTTTACATGGCAGAAATGGGAATGGAATCCTGGTCTCAGAATCATAGTCCAAGATTCAAATAACTGAGCCACCCATGCTGGTTCAACATGCTTTTCCTTCATTTATAGTGTATTGTCATAGACTGTAATGAAGACATATTTATTTATTTATTTATGGGTATTATACCCCACTGTTCTTCTGAGATGGGATCCAAGGCAGTCGAAACTTTTTGAAGCAGTTACACTGGTTTAAGTATTGACAATTTTGCCTGGTGCTAGTTTCCACTTGAATTATTGGATTAAACTCTTTATAAAAATGTTACACTGAAGGATATTAACAATGCAACAAATGGACTGGTGTTCTAAGGATGTATCCAACTATTTATTTTTATGGGAGTGTTTAATTGCACATTTTCTTTTAAGTTTCTAATTACAACCTCCTCTAACAGTGATTTTAGTTGTTTAAAGATAATTTTTATACTAAACGGATTTCATTATGATTAGTTAAATTACAGACAGTTCACTAAGAAATAGTATCAGGATATGAGAGTACATTAGAAATCACATTACCAATACAGGACCTTATCTGCTTAGAAATAAGGAAAATTAATGTAGTACTCCATGCAAAAGAAGAGTCTTTTCCGTTTCTTTCACAAATCTCATTTTATTAGAATTTAAACATTAGTCTCATAAAACATATTAGCATGCTTTAATCAGAACTGTTTTTAACAATATAATTTGCATTTCTCATTGGTAGAATGTTCTACCATTTAAGAGTTAGATGGGAAGCTATAGTCCTGATATGGCTAGTAACTTATAGTTTGCATATTAAAAATACCTCAATAGAAAGATGTTTGCATTCAAAGCCTGGAAAAATACTTTCTTGGGAAAATTCCCAAAATCCCCCTATGACAAGGCTGGCTGGAAAACGTCTATATAGACGTTAAACAGTGTGGAGGAACAAAACACATGTGATCAGGTGTTCTCCAGTTAATGTATAGACTGGAACTTAGCTATGAATTTGTCTCAGAATGCCCATAGAAGCATTCTTGCCTATTTATACACAACACACGAGGTGTTCAAATATGTGTTTTGAAGGAAAATACACATTTAAGTTCTTATTTTGAGAGAAAACACAAATTTAAAATGGTGCTGACAAGACAGAGCTTTGAAAAAGATATAAAGAAACCCACTCAAGCATCAAGCAACTGGGTGCCCACATTTAGATAAATGTAGAAAAGGAATGAAATTATAGGTAAAAATGTGGGAAAGTAATATGCACTAGAAGTTAGCAGATCAATTGAGTGTCAGTCCATAGCTTCCATGTCACAGAGAAGGAGGAGGAGCTATCTAAAATGCTGGACTTTAGTGCCAAAATACCCTCAGCACTTAGGAAAACTCCTTAAAGCTCATACTCACACTATAGCAGAATTCACCTAATATGGAAGCAACCAGTGGATCTAGCTATTCCTAAATTTTACTATGTTTAATCAGATGTATGTCCTCAGTGATAGCAGTGGCTGTTGGATTTTCATGTCCTAATATTAGGTTTTCCACCAGTCCACCAAATGTGTAGACTTCCTCAATGCCTTTGTGGTTCCTGTAATACAGGATGGTATTGTCCTGTGGGGACACAATATGAATAAAGTAGAGACTTTATTCATATTGTCTCCCCACAGGACACCACCATCCTGTATTAATTTCTGCCAACACAGACATTGGTCTGAACTCAAGCTTTCCAATATGTATAGTTTTCAGAGGCTGAAGCATATAATATAAGATTCATTGTCTGTGCTACAATCTGCTCCTGGTCTTGTTTTTACAGACAGAAAGATGTTTCCCCATCTTCTGCATCCATTTATGTAATATGATGTCAATATTGTTCAACAGGTGATTTTCATGTATATAGTCATCTTTTTTGGTTGATTGAAGAATATGTTTGCTATAAACAACTTATTTGCTTGGCTAAATTAGTTAATTGCTCTTCTGCCTCATAACTTGATCCTAGGCCAAATCCCCCCAAAAATCTATGGTTTTGCTCTGTTTACCACTTTTGCGGTCTATTTACCTATGATTATCACATGTCCTATTTTGGTGTGTGATGAATGTCCTCCTGGACCCCAGCATAGAATATTTCAATTTTATCCTCTTCTGCCTTTGTAGCTGGATTATGGTCATATTGTTGGATTTTCCCTGAAGTAATATTGTTATGATTTGATTGGCCTTTGCATTATATCCCCTGTTTGCTTTTGTTACATTTCTCCTCACTATTAATGCCACTCCATTTTTTCTTAGGTTTTCATTTCCTGAGTAGAACAAATTTGAGCAGGATTCAAATTTGTCAAAGCTAAAACAGAAAATGCCACACAAAAGAGGGATAGGGGGATATAGCATGGTATAGTTTATGAGGAAGATAGAATAAAGAAGACAAGCTGGGATCAGTTCTGACCACAGGACCTATAGCTGGAAGGGGGATAATGGGAGCTGTAGTCCCAACGTTTTCCAAGCTCTTATTCTGTTTCTTTCTTTACACTGCTCTCGTCAGTGCATACTATAATGTACTGAATGCAGTGAAGTTATTGAATCCAACTATTGTTGTACTGCATGTCCCAGCAGCCCTTAGCTCGTGTAGCCAATGCTGAGGAATGGTGGGAGCTGGAGTGCAACATCATCCAAATCTTGGAAGCTATGTAGGGTCAGTCAGCCCTGGTTCGTACTTTGATGGGAGACCACCAGGGAATACCAGGTGCTGTAGGCTAGCTTTCAGAAGAAGGAACTGACAAAATGACCTTTGAAGTTTCCTTGTCTAAGAAAATCCTAAGAAATTTACAGGCTTGATCTTAGTTGATGGGTCACTGTGTAGGTCACTGCACCTGTACACACACACACACACACACACACACACACTTTGTTGTCTCCTCAACCCCTGGAGCCAGATGAGCATCTTCCTGTTTGCAAAAACAAGACCAGGAGCAGATTGTATCTGGCCCAATGCACCAAAGGAGAAGCAAAGGGCTGAGTCCTAGAAAGCACTGCTTGCATTTTATGCATTCCTACTTATCTACCCTATCACTGTGTCCCCGATATTAATATTTTGGTAGCACAGGGAGTGGGCTGCATGTGGCCCATGCCAAACTACCCGGGGGCATCTGTGTCTCCCTAAATCTGTTTCTGTGGTTACTGACCTGTCCAGTCTTTCCTGGCTGCACATTTGTGGCTACTAGAAAGGGTGAGCTGCTCCTCTTGGAAGGGTTCAGGGGGAGCATTTTGCCTTTTAAATAGCTCACATCTCCCCCTGTCCTATTTAATATTCCTCCCAAAAATCCAGAGTCAATTTGCTTTGGACTACACCTCCCACAATCCCCCTACAGCTACCAGCTATCAACTGATCCCAGCTTGTCTTCTTCTCTCTATTTTCCTCATAAACTATACCATGCTACCTCTCTCTCCCCTCCCCTCCCCTCCCCTCCCCCCTCCCTTGTGCAATATTTTCTGTTTTAGCTTTGACAAATTTGAATCCAATCATTGCAAAAACAACACACAATTTCAACACTTCACTGGCAAGACTGCTTTCTATTTTATTTTTTTGATTTTATTTTATTATTGTCATTGATTTGATTATTGTTATTGATTTTGCTGTGGGTTTTGTAGCGATGCTTTTTGCTTTGTTGTTGTGAATGTGATTGTTGTATATTGCTTAATTTGTTAAATTTGTTGTAATATATTGTTGTTGATACTGTTTAATTTGTTAAATTTGTTGTAATATATTGTTGTTTAATTTGTTGTAATACATTGTTGTTCACCGCCTCGATTGGCTTGCCAGAGGGGCGGTATATAAGTAAACCGTATTATTATTATTATTATTATTATTATTATTATTTCTATGCCACTTACTAGACTTTTCCAGTGTAAAAATGTACACTCTTGTCCACCTGCTGTTCAATTGCACTGATACAATAAAACAATAAAACCTTTAGAACAATAAATTTCAAAAGGAATTTCCCACCCCTGAATAGAATGGGTGATCACTGCTCCTTGTGAGGAATAAGAGATTGTAATTATTCCACGCTTCTCATACAGGGAGAACAGTAATTTTATTTCCCACCATTCTTCAGGCATGAGAAGAATTATTCTGTCATTTCACATTCCTGCAGCTGAATGTCCTTTCAGCTTGAGTCCAGTTGCGTCATTAACTACAGTGCTACTCATACTTGTCCACCACTCTTCCCCAGTTGTGTGTTGAATGTCTTCTGACCTGGGAGACTCTTATGGCAATATCTCTTGGTTCATTTGGATTGTCTCATTGTAGGTTTTTCATGGCAAAATACATTCAAAAGTGGTTTATCCATGCCTCTTTCTTCATCGTACTAAAAGCATTAGCTATGGTGCCACTGCTGTCTCTGAGAGATCCTCTGCCATGTCACACTCCACTACTACTGCTGCCCAGTAGCTGTTTGGCACATTTAGTCTGGCTTCTCAGCAAAAGCCTGTTTGAAGTGGGAGTCAATTCCATCAGCACTCTATCAACATAGCCTCTTACCTCAAAGATCACACAATCCCACAACCACAGAAAGGTAGTATCACTGGCAGGTTCTCGAGACTATGGACAATGAATCAAACGTAATGCCCCCTGCATCTGTTTCAGAAGATTAAGTGCTATAATCCACTTCATTGCTCACTGATACCTCTTTCTGGATTTCTTATTTTCATGCTAGTTTATTTGGAGTTCATTTTCTAGAAGACACTTTAATACACATGATTTATATATGTTTGTGTATGTAAAAATATCTTTCTCCTTTTTCTCTTTTACCTTTTTTATCATTGTCCATCACTTTCAAAAGTAATGCAATATCTCTATGGGTATAATACACAAATAGTTCTGTTAATTTTGATGGCAAAGAATTTTCACTGCCCATCCACAGCTGCTATTGAGAGAAGTTGATCTGGCATTGCAAGAATGCCATCTCTGTGGAAGAGGGAAAATCTAGTACCAGCAGATTGTATGGTCCATTTGCCACCATTTCTACTTGACCTGCCAAGACTGCCTGTTTTGTCAAAAAATGATAAATTTTGTAAGTATTTTGCATGTCCACTACACCAATACACGAATAGCATTATCAGTCGCTATGTTGTTTTGCAAAAGGAATGCCATTGTGTCCTCATTACTTTCCACCCCCAAACAATGCACTACAGGTAAGATTATTAGTTTCAATGTGTTACTTCCAAGCTCTGCATCTTTCACAATAACATCATGTTTCATAGTAACATTCAATGAAGATAAAGGCAGCAGGAAGGTAGTAGCCGTCCCCATGCTGGCATGCTACTTCTGAGCAGAGGATTTCCTTGGTTTAGAGAGCAATTGATAAGAGACAAACCAGGCTTAATATACTTCACATCTGAATTTTAATAGGTTTTTTTTGTAAATTAAATCAGGCAAAAGCAAGGACAAAAGAACACTTTAGAAATGGTAATGTTACATTATCACAATGGCCTTGTGTCTAGCTTGCTGGTTTCCATTAAAATGAACAGGTGGTGCTTTAGAAATTTTGTTCGTTTCAGTTGCACACTGAAATAACAGTCTTCAATTCAACAGCTGGAGTTAAACATGCAGAGTATGGTAGGCTATATTTCAGAGGATGGAACTGGCAAAACCACCTCTTTCTCTGAAGATGCCAGCCACAGATGCAGGCAAAATGTCAGGAATACATTCTTCTAGAACATGGCCTCACAGCCTGAAAAACTCACAAAAACCCACTCTGAATATTACTTGCCTAAGAAACCTCTATCAAATTCATCGGCTCACCGTAAGTTGATAGTGGCATGAAAGCATGCATGCAGTTAGAAAAGTAGTTAGAAAAATAGTAATGTAGAAGTTAGTTAGAAAAGTAGTTAGAAAAGTAATTTAGAAAATTAGAAATCCAACACAGTAAGAAAAGTAGTCATTTTGACTGAGCTGGTCCTTGGTGGTAGGTAGTGATGTGAAATTCTCTGAATTCTCATTGCCTTTCTTCAAATCCCACCTGTGTTTTCATGCTGCCCTTGATTTTACAATGACTTGTGAGATGTCTTTTCAGTTCTCACAAGTTTTGTTTTTATAAAAAATGTACATATTGTCCAAGCATTTTAGTGCACACATTCTGTATGCATTTTCCTCAAATGACTGAAGTATGTTTATGTGAATTTTTTTCAAATCTATGGATTTTTGCATTTTTAAAATGTGCAAATGCTTTTGTGCATATTCTACTTCTCTAGAGGTTTTCTTCGTATTTAATTTCTCTACCTCATTGCCCAAACACTACTAATGTGCAGATTTCTGATGTTGTATGAAGTAAGTCTTGGGAATTGTATGCAAAGGGATCTTGTAGCATCTTTGAGACTGTTTGAAAGAAGATATAGCATACTTTTTGTAGACTTGGGGCCGATGCAGACTGGCCTAAAGGGCCAGCCTGGGGGTGGAGTTGGGGCAGGGCAACCACACACTGGCCGCCTCAACTCCACCCTGACTCTGCCCTGATGCCGCACGCTCATCATCATGGCATGTGGTGTCAGATATGCTGCACCAAAAGGGCCCAAAAGAACTGCTGCAGCAGCTCAAAAGGTGGCTTTTTGTTGCCCCCAAAAGGAGTAGCATTTGCCTATTCTTTTGGGGGCAGCAAAAAGGAGGATCAAGGCTGTGGTGTGTGGTTGCCATGGCCCCAATCTGCTGCTCTCAGGGGCAGCCCAGAGCTGCCCCTTATGAGCTGTGTGCATTGGCCCTTGGTCTACTTCCTCAGATAGAGGAATGAAGTGTTGCCTAGGAAGGACCTATATAATCAGACTATATGAATAGCCATTAAAACACAAAATTTGTGGGTATGATGATGAGAGAACAAGTTCAGTTTTCATGATGCCCATTGAGGGACAAAAGTAGGAGGAAAGATGTTGCCTAAGACCAGGGCGGAAAGATGACCATATGAATGGTGGAGGGAATTTTGGAATGTGGTGTGTGCAGCCTGGGAATCAGGAAAGAGATGTTATAAATTTAATAAAACTGCCCTTGTGAGATAGAGTGTTAACCAGTGTTATAATTGTGGGGGGAAAGTACTTTAACTGAGATTTATGAACCCAACAGAATTCTTTCCCATCTAAATACACCCAGTACTTAAAGATGTAGTTGTGTTAATCTGGAAAATCAGAATGCAAAAGGATCTTATAGCACTAAGATCTTTGAGACTAAGGGCTGATGCAAACAGCCCATTTGGGGTGGCTCTGGGCCACCCCTGGGAGCGGCGGATCCGGGCCGCAGCAGCTGCATGCTTTGGTCCCAATCCTCCTTTTTGTCCCCAATCCTCCTTTTTTTTCATCCCCAAAGAGCAGCAAAATGCTGCTCCTTTTGGGGGTAGCAAAAGGCTGCCCTTAGAGCCACCATCACAGCTCTTTTGCACCCTTTTGGCACAGCATGTGTGCATGCTGTGTCAAGAGGGCGCCCTGATGCTGTGCACCGTGTGGGCGGGCATGCAGCATTGGGGCAGAGTCAGGGCAGCCAACATGCAGTTGCCCCACCCCAACTTCACCCCCAGGCTGGCCTAAACTGGCGATCTACATCAGCCCTAAGTGAAAGTGAAAGAAAGATGTTGTTAGCATGAGCTTTCATAGACCTGAGCCTACTTCCTTGGATGTGTGTTTAGAGTTGAGAATGGTTTCAATAGTTCTGTCTCTGGATTCCCCAGTCCAAACATACATCTGTGGAAGTAAGCTCAAGCCTACAGTAGCTCATGCATAACTTCTTTCATTTAGTCTCAAAGGTGCTACAAGATTTCTTTGCACACCAGTACTTCTACATTTTTGCTGTGACAAATGAGGCAGAGCAATACACAGTGAGTCCCATTCACCCAAGACAAATATGCACAATGCACAAAGCTAACCAAATTATTTTGGTACATGAGGGAGAGGATGCAACAAGCACTTTTCCCCATTTCTGGCAACAAAAATACAAGACAGAATTCAACATGTGCTACTTACTTACATAATTGCATTAGTTGTGTAACTAAGGTTGCATCCACATTGCAGAAATAATCTGGGTTGACACCTCTTTAACTGCCATGGCTCAATGCTTTGGAATTCTGGGTAGTGTAGCTTGTTTTTGCACCTACACTTCCCAGAATTCCATAGCATTGAGCCATGGCAGTTAAAGTAGTGTCAACCCAGCTTATTTTTGTAGTGCAGATGCAGCCTCAGTAGCATCTCTCAGCCTGGCTTCTCCCCCAATCCTTACTTATAGGGCAACTGCTGCTTTGAGCAATGAGAGTCTGTTTCCCTGTCATATGGGGTACAGCAGACTTATGTTTCCACCTCCCTCCCACAAGTGATCTTTGGTTTGAGGAGAAATTGCCACAGGGCAATCCTACTTCTGACTTTCACACCAGAGATTGCCTGTGGGAGAGGGGCAGAAACATCAGTCTGCTTCATCTTAATTGACAGGAGAACAGATCCCTGTTGCTCACAATGGCTGTTGTCCATCAAGTTAGGACTGAAGATCTTTTAATGATTCTTGTGTATTCCCTACAATACTAAATATGTAGGGATCATGAGTATGAATCCAGTAAGAATGCATACAGGAAACACATTCATAACTGTGATTGTGAAGTCCTAGCACAATAGTGAGTTATTTTGCTCACAATTTTACCTCTTTTATACATTATTTATTAAAGTATTTATATTTCACACTGTATCCAAAAGTCCATGATTGGAAGAAAAGATACAATTTAAAAATGTTTAAATATTAAAACAATAGAGGATAATTTACCTTTTTAAAACATATTAAACTACCTAATAATTGAAAATATGTTAAAATAATTAAAAAACATGCACTAGTACAACTTGGATGAAATCACTGTTCTTCCTGCCTGCCATGTTTTAACTTGGCACCAAAATGAAACCAAACTTAGTGTCAACAGGGGTCCCAAGGGCAGAGCATTCCACAGTCAAGATGCCACAATAGAGAAGGAGAGAGAAACTAGGACATTTTAAAGGAAGCTGAATTAGCTGTTCCATTAATTTAAGATCACACAGTGAGGAAATCAATCACATTTTCAAAATGGATACAGCATCAACACTACATGTTTTCCCTCAGAGCTTTTTATATAATATGATCACATGTACACAAACCAGCATGGTATAATGGTTTGAGTGCTGGATTATGACTCTGGAGACCAGGGTTCAATTCCCAGATCTGCTATGGAAACCCACTGGGCAGGCTTGAGCAAGTCACATGTGGAAGGCAATGACAAACCTTCTCTGAACAATTTTTCCCAAGAAAATCCCATGGTAGAGTTGCCTTAGGGTTGCCTTAAGTCAGAAATGACTTGTAGGCACACAACAACAACAACAACAACAACAACAACAACAACAACAACAACATGTACTGTGGCTGGATGCTGAAGAAATGTGGGATCAGTTTCACTTTATCACTTATTCAGAATTTTGTGTGTGTGTACAGTGGCATCACTAGGGTTGGCATTACCGGATGTGGTAACTCATGGTGTAACACACACATCTGACCATACCACACCATGCAGAATCCTTAGTAATGTTTCTGTACTACTGTTACTCATAAATCATAATTCCCATATATCACTGAATGTAATGGCAATGGTTGCAACATAAACAGCTAGCAAAATGAAAATTATATCTTTAAATATCGTATGCACAGCCTAACTGTATTTACAAATACATAATTTCATGTGGTTAAAGTAAACAATTGGTAAGATGTAATGTTTTTAAAGAAAAACTTAAAAAATATTTTTTAAAAAGTAAGAAACATAAAATATATGTATAAAAATAAAAATCCGGGGCCTCTTTTTTCTTTTCCCACTCACACCATCTCTTCCACTAAGCTCCAGTGGAAGGAATGTTGGTGAACAATACATCCTATTTCTGTCAAAAGGGAGAGGTTTGGAGAGCAGTGGTGTCACACCCCCTTAGGTTGTCACCTGGTGCATCGCATTCCTAGGACTTTATCACATGAGGGAAATCCCATGAAGAAACAGGGTTTTAAATAGGAAAAAACCCGCAAAAGCAGGTAGATTTTCAGATGACATCATTTTTAAACTGTGCTTAACCTGAACAGAAAGTATTCAAAAGCCGCTTCTTTTTACTTTCAGAAAATCCTGAAAATAAAAAGAAGCAACTTTTGACTACTTTCCATTCGGGTTAAGCGCAGTTTAAAAGCAATGTGTGTGAATATCTACACGGTTTTGTGGGTTTCCCCACTTTTTAAATTCCATTTCTGTACAGGATTTCTCCCATATGATAAGGTCCCTAGTGTCCTCCTAATAACCCCCCTGTGTGTATACACACGAAGCTCTTTCTATCTTAAATGTGAATGTTATGAAACTAGGTGAATTCTTCAAAAATGAACTGAAAGAAAAATCTACCCCCATTTGTAGCACCAACATTTAATAAGTCCTACTTTTCCCAGGATGGAGTGAATCATATTGTAGAGGCTTACCAAGTAGGTGTTAAAGATTAGGAGACTCTCATAAAAATAAGTCATAATCCTAATTCTGCACTAACATGGTTGAAAACAGAAGGGTTCAAAACAAGGTTTTTAAAGATTGATAAGCTTAAAACATTTAGATTAGATGGGAAAGTCTTCTGGTTTAAGTTATTCTCACATTCACTTCAAATTCCTGCCATCCCGAATATGATGAACATCATGGATTTTGGTGCATTCTTAACAAAAAGAGAAACAATTTTTTCTCCAATCCCTGAAATAAGGTTCTAGTCCCTTGGTCAGAGTGTAGGTAGTTACATTACTTTTTAATGCCTGAGGATATAATGGTAGACCATTCTTGCTATATAATTCTTTTGGAGGGGGGAAATGTAGCAAGTAGATGATACAGAAAAGTTCTGCTTTGCTCTCATTAAACAAAGGACAATGCATGCACTACAAATGTTAGTAGTATATTGTCTGACATTTTAAAAACAAAGGTTTTAAAATATCTCTCATTATGCAAGATATTGAAAGGTGCCCAATACAAGGTTATCTTTAAGGTGGCATTTTGCTCCATATAAACCTAATAGGATTAATAAAGCTGTATTTCATGAATGTTGGAAATACCAGTTAATCGATGCAGATTTTATGTATCTTTGGCAGTTCTGCAAGGTTATGAAGGATTATCATAGAAAATTTTGGTGATAATGTATTGTATGGATGATTACAGGATATCCTGTACTTAGTTAAAATGACTGAATCATTGTAAGGACTCTGTTTTAGAGACAAAATTTAATTAGGTCTTCAAATATTACACTTGTTCTTTCTTGAAACCTTCCACTAAGGAGCCATTCAAACACTGAATGGGTAGAAAAATGATTCCGGCTTGGCAGAAATGAAGAAACTGAACACCAGAGAGAACACTGAAAAGGCTTTTTTAAATGATGAATGGCATGGTGGGCAATTGAAGCCCCTGGGCAATTCTTGTAATAATTTCTATAAAAGCATTCTTTTTTTAAATCTGCAATTCTAATATAGAATTAGGAAAAGAAATAAAAATAAAATGCAAACAATTGCATATGTTCTATATGGCTGTCACTTGTCATATCTTTTGGATTGGACTTTCCTCTGAAATAGTACAAAACTCTTTCTAGATATTGCAATATCAGCATTTTGTTGCTGGCAGAAAAAAAAAATGGTTTGAGCCACTTTTCCCTGCCCGTCTGCTCCACTCCCCCCCCTCTTTATTTGATAGGATGAGATGTATCTTTTTCTTTGATTTTTTTTTTAAGTCAGGTGAGTGCAAATTTGTGCACAAGTTTTAAACTGTTTGCACTCCACCCATATTGACTAGAACATAAGACTAGAGAAAGGCCAGCCAGCTTCATCAGGCCTGGCTTAAAGTAAGAAGAAGAGCCCTCCCTCTTTGCCATCTGATGTCCTCCGGCCTCAGATGGAGAGAAAGGCTGGCCAGCTTCATCAGGCCTGGCCTAAAGTAAGAAGACAAGCCCTCCCTCTAGTCCAGATGCCATGGTCCAGGCCTCGGAGGGAGAGAAGATCTGCTGGACATATTCGCCTTCCCCACTGCCATTCTCTTCTCCTTTTGTGTCATGTCTTTTTTTAGATTGTAAGCCTGAGGGCAGGGAAATATTGAATTAACTATCTGTAAGCTGCTCTGAGAGCCTTTCTGGCTGAAGAGGCATGTATAAATATAGTTAATTAATTAATTAATAAAACATGTGTAAACATGATTTTGTGTGCATTTTCTAGGTGTATTTTTCTAATGTGCAGACTTTTTTTTTTTTTACTATCCATCAATATGAGGATTCCAGAGTTCAAATTGCATCCTCCCAATGAACAATTTGTAAAGTATAGACTGTGACAAGGCAAGCAAATCTGAGATAAAAACTGGATTTCTCATGCTTTCCTAATCCAAACTTTTTCTATTACAACTTAGGGTCTAAGCAGATGGCTTAAAAGGCCGTCTTGGGGGCAGGGAAGGGGAGGTGCAGCCGCACACTCAGCGCCCCCTCCCCCTCCCGAGGTCATCCTCAGAGCAGCCGGCCCTCTGCATGGCCGGCGCTTCAAGGAGGACCTCCCGCCGCAGCCTTTCCATGTGCTTCAGCGGAAAAGTCAGCGAAAGTGCGTCGCAGCCTTTTGCGGCGCACTTTCCCTGACTTGTGAAAGGAGCGCTAATTTAGCGCTCCTTTCAGGGGCAGCGAAGGTGCGCCGTAGGATTGAGGCATGGGGATGCCTCAGTCCCGCGATGCAGCTTCCCAGGGCAGCCCACGCCCACCCGTCTGCTTAGCCCCTTAATCACTCATCCCAGTATATCTGTTTTATATCACCTTCCTGGTATGTCTACAGAAAAGTCCTTGCTTTTCTCTTTACCCCAGTTATTAAGTAGGTATACTACGGTAGATGGATACATAGTTGTCCCAGCTGGAACTGGGACTAGATCTGCTGCTGTTGTGAATAGCCTTGAGGTTGTCCCAGAATCATAACATTCTTATGAATGACTTCTGTCTTCCACTACTCTGCTTAGGTTCTGTAAATTCTTACCTGTGACCTCCCTAATTGAGTCTGTCTATCTGTTGTGTGGTCTGCCTCTCTTTCTACATCCGTCAATCTAGCATTATTGTCTTTTCCAATGAGTCATTTCTTCTCATGATTTGGCCAAAGTACAACAGCCTCAGTTTAGTCATCTTGGCTTCCAAGGAGATTTCCAGCTTGATCTGTTCAAGGACCCATTTGTTTGTCTTTTTCACTGTCCATGGCATCCTCAACACTCTTCTCCAGCACCACATCTCAAATAAAATTTCTTCTTTTCTGCTTTCTTCACTATCCAACTTATGTATTCATACATGGTGATCTGTAATACAATGGCTTGGACAATTCTAACTTTCGTGCTCAGTTGTATATCTTTATTCTTTACTATCTTTTCTGGTTCTTTCATAGCAGCCCTTCCTTAAAATAAACACAAAAAAATCAGCATCAGCAGTGCCACCTCCAAGCCACTGCACCCCTATGCTCTGCTTCTGTACTGCTGAATTTCAGATGCATAGCAGGGGAAAATGGTTTCACATTTAAACCACCCACATCTGCATTTTAATAAGATGGTTGAAGAGGTTGGTCTGCCAGTCACATCTATTCCTGGAATAGAATCATGTGGCTGGAAAAGTCCAGAAATAGCTTTCTAGTAAGGCTACTGTAATGCACTCTGTGTGGGGCTCCCCTTGATAATGGTCCAGATGCTTCAGCTTGTGCAGAAAGCTACTATCTGGATGAAAACAAGTGCCTCAAGGAATTGATATATGAAAGCCTTAAATAGCTCAGGACTCAGTATGGACCCATCTGATATTTCAAAGTCAGTAAGTGATGCTCTGCTTTTTGTACTCAGAGTACTGTTGCTCAGAGAGCTATCACACATGGCAAGCCTTTCTCAGTGGTATTATCCATTTTGGAAGTCCTTTCCACCAGAGTTCCCATTGTCTCCAATCTGTGTTCTTCCAGATATCAGTAAAAATCATATCTATGTGTCTAGTCATTCATGGAAAAATGCAAATGATTAAACTTTTCCTCCCTGTAGTTTGCATTGTCTTGATGGGATCTGAGAAAATGATTTCAGATGTTTATAATTCAGGTTGGTTTTAGACGCTCATGATTTATGATTCCATGCAAGATTATTATGTACCTTGAGTCATTCTCCACAAAAATTGTGTATAAGTCACATCATATATGTAACAGCACATCAAAAAAGGTGAGATCTGCAGTAAAAATGTTGCAATGTGAAATGCTTTTCCATGTTCAAGCCTGGAGAAATCATGCCCTCTTCTAGGTCACTCCATTCTATTTCTTCTGCAACCCTGTCATGCTATACAGTTAAAGCATGATCAGTCCATTTTAACTGTCTTGGTTTCATCATATGGAATCCTGGATTGAAAGTTTACAGAGGAGTATTTAGAATTCTCAGCCAAAAATTGATACTGTCTCACCAGAGAAGGGGATTCCATTGGATGTTGCCATGGCAATTAAAGTGGACTGATAGTGGTATAACTGTGAAGTGTGAAAGGGCCCCTGATATCCTTTCCCACGCTTCCAAAATTCCTTGGCCACTGAGCATGCTCAGTCTACTTATAAAGTTTTCTTTTCCAAACTCATTGTTACAATAAAACTTTATGTCATTCTTTCTGTAGGTTGACAAGTCTCCATCAAGAAGGGTTGCCCATGTAATAACTATACAAGTTCTAAAACATCCAGACACTTGGGGAGCAGTTCACAGAAGGCAATAAGCTACAAAGAGAAAGCAGGCCTCAAACACCTTGTCATTTAAACTTTTGTCCATATTTTCTCCTTTTTTTTTTTTTTCATCTGTAGAAAAGTTTCTTAGGCTACAGCCAATTGCTCTAGGCAATGTGTTTTTAGCATTTTTCTCCTTCAGAAATGTCAAGCACTCTGAAGTGAATGGCCATCAGGAGGTTGGAAAAAAAGGAAGATAATGTTGGTGACTTTTCTATAAATTCAAAGGAGAAGGGAATCTTTAAAAAAAAATACTGTAGAACTCACCTATATGAGAGACAAATCCCAAAGCAGAAAAGTGTGCTGTATTTTCAATGAGATGATAACAATAAAATAAGAGTACTGGGAAAGACAGTCAACGAGGACTACTCCTGTTGGTCAGTGATGCTATTAAGATTTGACTCATAAAGAAAGATTTGAAGCACTGTGATGGAGACATTTTCTCTCTGTGGGGTGGAGTAGGGTGTGAGGTCTTGTTCAATATGGAAGGAAATAGATTCTAAATGAAAAAAATCATTACAAAAAACAATCAAGTTCAAACTAAAGTGTTATCAAGTTCACCATTCTGTTTCTGAAGCAGCCAAGCAGGTGTGACCTCAACATTATTAATGGAATATCACTCTACTTGAGGCCCTGAGGGCAGAAAACTGGCTGGAATGGAAAGAGACCAAGACCGGTTATGTAACACACAGTGCTCTATCTTCCAACTCAAAAAGGATGTTGACAAGCATGTCCAGAGGAGGGCAAACAAAATAGTGAGTGGTCTGGAAACCATACCCTATGAGGAATGACTTAGGGAGCTGGGTATGTTTAGCCTGGAGCAGAGAAGATTAAGAGGTGATATGATAGCCCTGTTTAAAAATTTGAAGGGGTGTCATATTAAGGATGAAGGAAGCTTGTTTTCTGCAGTTTCAGAGACTAGGGGCTGGAGTAGATGGGCACAAAAGAGCAGCATGAGTTCGCCCAACTGGAAGTGGGTTGGAACCCCTATGACTGCATGACCCATTCTCAAGGTGGGCCATGCACATAGCAGGTGACCATTGTCACCAGGAGTCAGTTTATCCCAGCTCCTTTTTGCTCTGGTCTTAAGGACCAGAGAGCACTGCTTCAGCATGGCTTCCAGCCCTTTTGGAGGCATGCATCATCTAAACGGCACACCTCCAAAGCAGCCAGAAGCTGCTTCATATCTGTTTCACCCACAATACATGTTGCAATGGATGCAAACTACAGGAAAAGAGATTCCACCTCAACATTAGGAAGAACCTCCTGACAGTAAGAGCTGTTCTACAGTGGAACACACTCCCTCTGAGTGTGGTGGAGTCTCCTTCTTTGGAAGTTTTTAAACAGAGGCTGGATGGCCATCTGGCTGAGGTGCTTTGATTGTGAGTTTCTGCATGGAAGGGGGCTGGTCTGGATGGTCCTTGAGGTTTCTTCCAACTCTATGATTCTATGATTCTATATTCCAAAGAAAATACTCTATTTTCTAAGATTAGTGTGAGTGCATAAACACCAGAGCTTTCAAATCATTTTTTTTAAAAACAACAATTTATTCCTGTTATTTATTACAGTATTTGTTACAAAGCAGCATTTAATAGAATTGCTGTTACTCTTTGCAATACCCTTAAGTAACTCATGTTATCTGATCCATGTTGCATCATCATCATCCTCGTCATCCTCATTATTGTTATAGCTACTGCTGCTGCTACGACTACTATTTTTCAGTGCGGTCTGATGGTTCCAATGTCTGAAGTCTGCTCTAGGTTTTAGACCAAATTGTAATGAAGTTCTACATTACCTGTGCTGGGTGGTTAATTCACTATTAAGCGGTATAGAAATGTCAATGCTATAGCTATTGCTATGTACTTTGGATTGGTTCAGAGGAAGGATTCTTATGGCCCTGCATATGCTATACTGGTACTCATAGCACTCATTGCCATTGACTGTCTAGGGGTACTGGGATGTGCAATCCAACAAGATCTAAACTTGGTGAAATTCCTGGCTGAATTACAGTAGGGCATGTGAACAAGGAAACTGTACCAAAGGCTTCACAATAAAGATCCTTTTTGAACCATGTTACAAAGCAAGAAGAAAACTGGGATTGTTGAGGTGTTCTAGGCAGCCGCTTGGAGTATCAAGAGCAATTTTTTTTTTGAGGGAGCAGGTGAACTTCAGATGCCTGATGGTACTGAAGCTGGTGAAACAAAGGTCACAGATTGGGATTTCTGGAGTATTAGGCCAGCCATGTGCCTGATCAGTCATGAATGCTGTCCCACCCCAACTAAGTTGTGTATTACAACTAAGTTGTGAACTCTATGTAGAACAATGGAACAGGAGGGGGGGTAGAACTGTAACAGGTGAAACTGACAAATGTTGAGGAGGAGAAGTGGTTGAGTGTTATTGTTCTTTTTAAAAAGGAAACAAATCACAGTTTCACAGGAACTCAATGCCCCTTGAAGCTCTTCTCAACAGAAAGCTTTCAGGCAAGGCCATCTACTCAGTATGCCATTTCAAAGAAAAACAACAACACATCACCATTAATGTACTAGTTGCAATCAATACAAATGCAGGCAGTATATGGGCAAGGCCAAAACAATGTCTTCACTTTTTCAGCCTAGGAAGTGACCTACATATTTATAACCTGGTGAGATCTCAAGAACAAGTTGGGTTGTCTCTAGGGAAGTGAAATTCTGTTAGTTTTGTTTCCCTTTCCCTTTTCAGAATCCAACTAGTATATTTGCTCCAAGTTCCAGAATAGGTTGGGAGACTTTTATTTTCATTCTTAAAGAGAAATGCTTAGTCTAATATTTATTCATTTTAACACATTATTAATTTTAATGTACCCAGTTTTTTTCTTGACTGAAGTGTTTTGCCATTTTTCAAATTACGCATTTTAGTTGGGAACATTTGCTTGCATATAAACCAAAGAAAGAAAGAAAAATAATCCAATATTGGTAACTTGATCTCAAATGGGAGGCCAAATGCTTTATTTTTTTCTTCCTTTATTGATTTATGTATGTGTTAAAGTGTTTATAACCCAGTATGAAGGAGAGACTGACTCTCAGGGTGTACCTGTCTGAAAGGTTTTGCCCCACAAATTAGCCCAAAATGTCTCAGCCAAGAAATATTTGTAGTGCCTTCTTCAGGGGCTGTTAAAATATAAAAAGGGGGACAATCCAAAATATGTACTAATAATTACAAGAAATGCATTCACTGAAGGAGTACAAGCACTATATTTGGCTCCTATCCATTAAGTCTAGTCTTCTGAGTTGTTGAGTGCAGTCTCCATTTTCAGTAATTTTGGTTTCTTTATCCTCTGCTTTAAAGTTATGTCATCTCTTGTCGTAACTTTTTTTTTTCTTAATGTTCAGCTATAACCCTGCCTTTGGACTTTCTTCCTTAACTTTCTTCAATAGCCTCTGCTATCTTCTGCGATCAGTATAGTGTCATCTGAATATCTTAAATAGTTGATGTTCCTTCCTCCAGTTTTCACAGCACCTTCCTCTGAGTCTAATCCTTCTTCACCAATATTTAGTGTACAAGTTAAAACAGATAGAGTGATAAAATGCACCCTTGCCTGATCTTTCAGCCATTCTGTTTCTACATGTTCAAATTGACAAAGAGGTCAGGTAAGGCCACCACCCTCTTTATTCCTGAATAGCTGTTCCAGAGTCCACTGGATAACTAAGAACAATGTGGGGAAGTGTATGGAGGCCAACAGAAAGGAATCACCAAAGCTTACAAACATTTCCACACCCATCCTACCTCACCTCATACCAGTATTAGGTTTTAACTGATATTGCAAGCAATGTTGAATCCTATATTGAGAGAAAGACAGGATTAAAACAATATAAAATAAATCCCACTAATGATTTTTTCTATTAGATAAAAGCCTTCATTCAGTGAGGTTCTATACCATTCTTTGTGTTATTTGTTGTTGTTGTTGTTGTTGTTGTTGTTGCTGCTGCTGCTGCTGCTGCTGCTGCTGCTGTGTGCCCTCAACTCATTTTCAAGTTATAATGAACATCACCCTAAATTGAACCTATCACAAGGTTATTTTGGCAAATTTATTTGGGGGAGGGGTGTCATTGCCATCCTCTGAGGCTGAGAGAGTGTGACTTGTCCAAGGTCACCCAGTGGGTTTACATGGCCAAGCTGGAATTCAAACCCTGGCCTCCAGAGCAAAAGGTCCAGCGCTGAAACCACTACACTATGCTGGCTTTTTCTTTGTGTTACACATACCCTGAAGGTAATTATTGACTTTCCTGTAACCATGAGCAACTTTCTCTGTAAATATGTACACAGTCCTGGCTCACTGAGCTGTCATTTGGAACAACTGGAGACCTAGGAAGTAATTGAGGAATCTATACAATGGAGGGTGAAGAAATACCAAATGTGTGGATAATAGGAAGAAATGTTCATCACCATGAACACAAGCATTTAAATATTATTTTTACTTTCAGAGTCAAGTACCAACAGAAAACAGCTTGACATCTCAAGCTATTATGTGAACATAACTTTCCGAACAAAAGAATTTCCCCAATATCCTTTGAATTGATTTTTCCTTTCAAGCAGATCAAATTGAAGCAAGATTAAGGATGTTTTTTATTGTTCCTTCTCCTTTGGAGGCATTTCTGATTCCTCCCCCACAAGCTTTTGACTCTTTATTTATATCATTTGCAGTTTCTAAACAGAAATTGTACATATTTTTGGATAGGAAAAGTTCACAAAATTGACTAACATACCTCTGTGTCAAAAAGTGGCTATAAGGATTAACACTGTCTTACTCAAGCTTTTGCTTATTCCCCTCTCAACAGAGGCAATCCAATCTGCTAGTGATATTTTCCACAGATACAAGTCATTGTCATCATCATCATCATCATCATCATCATCATCATCTTCCCTATGACTTTCATGATCCCTACATAGCCCCTAAATTAAACCAACACAAGAGGTACATGGGGACTGTGAATACAAAGCAGTTACAAACGTGTAACTGTAGGATATATATTCATAGCTACCCAACAGGATTCCAGCCATTTATAAAAAAAATCTAAAATTAAAACAAAATCTATTAAAAGACTATATACAAACAGTGAAACAGCACAGCACCCCATTAAAAGCACAGTACAGTTAGTTTCTAAAAGCCTGATGGATTTAAATTATTTGCACTTGCTAGTGGAAGGAGAACAAGGGAGGGCGTTCCAAAGTCTGGGAATGGCCACCAAGAAGAACATCTCCTGTGTTTCCACAAAATGAGACTGAGACGGTAGTGGTCCACAGAGAAGGGGTTCTCCTGATTATCTTAATTGGTTCTCTGCACTGGACCAACCTAGAGTATAATGGTCCTGGAGCTGCTCCAACATTTAGCAACCTCACATTACCTGGCAATCCCAGAGCAACAGCAAGTGGGTGTTTGCATCCTGCTGTGTTGCCTGCTGCTACCATGGGTCATTCCCTTCTGAGGCTGAAAATGTAGTGTCCAGTGTTGATCACATGGTTAGGTGTCTTGTTCTGACCTACTCATGGCAGCAGTGGCAGGCGGCACAACAGGATGCATCGTAAACAGTCACCTGCTATTGCTCTAGAGAGCTCCAGAAAAAACAGAGCAAAAGGTGATTTTTCTCAAATTATTTTAAGGGGATATACAGCAGATTTGGTGCTGAACTGGCTGGATGACACCTGAATAGTACACACTAGAACTAGAAATTGGGCCCTGCATCATTACGATGCCCTGCTGTGAGGATGGGAGGAGGATATGGTATTTGGCGATGAAAACACAACCTTAAAGCTCTAATGGGCTCATATAGCAAGATACAGTTCTTTGAACAGCCTGGACTCAAGCCACATGATTTGTTTCCAACTGATTGCCATACTTTTTGAAACAACTATATATCTACCTGTGTTTTCAAAATTATCTTTGAACAATCTGGGAGAGTATATATAGAGGGATTAAAAGTTTGTCATTTTCTAACTTAAGACATACATATACTCAGGCACTTTCTGGAGTCCCAACAAGAGTAGAACCTTTGATGCAATTGTGGAATGATGAGGTGAGTTATAGAATCATAGAATCATAGAGTTGGAAGAGAGCACAAGGGACATCCAGTCCAACCCCCTGCCTTGCAGGAACTCAATATCAAAGTATCCCCAACAGATAGCGATCCAGCCTCTGTTTAATGACCTCCAAAGAAGGAGACTCCACCACACTCCGAGAGAAAGTTTCCACTGTTGAATAGCTCTTACTGTTAGGAAGTTCCTCCTAATGTTGAGGTGGAATCTCTTCCTGTAGCTTGCATCCATTGTTCTGGGTCCTATTTTCTTGAGCAGCAGAAAACAAGTCAGCGCCCTCCTCAGTATGACATCCCTTCAAATATTTAAAGATGGCTATCATATCCCCTCTTAACCGTCTCTTCTCCAGGCTAACCATACCCAGTTCCCTAAGTCGTTCCTCATAGGGCATGGCTTCCAGGCCCTTCACCATTTTGGTTGCCCTCCTCTGGACACGCTCCAGTTTTTCAACATCCTTTTTGAATTGTGGTGCCCAGAACTGGACATAGTATTCCAGGTGGGGCCTGACCAAAGCAGAATACAGTGGCACTATTACTTCCCTTGATCTAGATCAGGGGTAGGCAACCTTTCCCCTTTAAGGGCCGAGGGACTTCAGCTCCCAGAATCCCAGGAGCTATTGGTCAACATGGGACTATTGGCCAATATGGCTGAGGCTTCTGGGAGCTGAAGTCCCTCGGCCCTTAAAGGGGAAAGGTTGCCTACCCCTGATCTAGATACTATATTTCTATTAATGCAGCCTAAAATCGCATTGACCTTTTTAGTTGCTGCATCACACTGTTGACTCTTGTTCAACTTGTGGTCTACTAGGACTCCTAGATCCCCTTCACACATAGACTTGTTAAGCCAGGTGTCCCCCATCTTATATCTATGCATTTCATTTTTTGCCCCAAGTGCAGTACCTTACATTTCTCTGTGTTGAAATTCATTTTGTTTGCTTTGGCCCAGCTTTCCAAGCTATTAAGATCATTTTGAATTTTCATCCTGTCTTCTGAGGTATTGGTTATTCCTCTTAATTTGGTGTCATCTGCAAATTTGAGAACACCCCTTTTCTTTTGTGGGAAGACTTTTGTGGGAAGACTGAGGCAAAGAAGGTGTTGAGAGAGAAGCATGCCCCCTATTCCTTCATCCAAATCATTGATAAAGATGTTGAATAGCACTGGCCCAGGACAGAACCCTGTGGCAACCCACTGGTCACTTCTTTCCAGAATGAAGCCATTGCTGAGCACCCTATGGGTTCGGTCAGTCAACCAGTTACTAATCCATGTAACAGTTGTATTGGAGTTCAAGATGGATGTGAGTTTCTCAAAAGGGACAGTTGTATTGTCTAGCCCACATTTGCCAGTTCTTTTAATATCCTTGGATGTAGTTCATCTGGTCTTGGAGACTTAAATTCATTTAGGTTAACCAGGTATTCCTGTACTACCTCTCTACTTATTCTGTGCTGCATTTCCCCTATTGTGTCCTCTGCTCCATTTTCCTCAGATTGAACACCCCTTTCCTTTTGTGGGAAGACTGAGGCAAAGAAGGTGTTGAGTAGTTCTGCCTTTTCTCTGTCCCCTGTTAGAATTTCTCCATCTTCTCTGTGCAGTGACCCTACCATTTCCTTCTTCTTTCTTTTGCTATGGACATATCCCAAAAAGCCCTTTTTATGTCCTTAAGCCCTTTAGCAAGCCTGAGCTCATTCTGTGCTTTGGATTTCCTGACTTTACCTCTACATGTGCTAGCTATTTGTTTGAATTCCTCTTTAGTGATTTCACCCCTTTTCCATTTCTTATACATCTCCCATATAAAACTTAGTTCAGTTGAAAGTTCTTTTGTCATCCAACCCGGTTTTGTGAGACATCTCACATTTTTCCTTCCCATTGGAACAGTTTGAGATATAAAACTTAGTTCAGTTGAAAGTTCTTTTGTCATCCAACCCGGTTTTGTGAGACATCTCACATTTTTCCTTCCCATTGGAACAGTTTGAGATTGTGCCTTCGGAATCTCCCTTTTGAGAAACTCACATCCATCTTGAACTCCCTTCTTCTTTAGTATTCCTGACCACGGGATCACTCCCACTGTTTCCCTAAGTTTGTTGAAATCAGCTCTCCCAAAGTCTAGAATGAGTGTTTGACTATGCCTAGCTTCTCCTTTCCACTGTATAATAAATTCCAGGAGAACATGATCACTCCCACCTAAGGATCCCACCACTTGCATCCCATTTACCAGGACATCTTTGTTGGTGAGGATCAGATCTAAAATAGCTGATCCCCTTATTGCCTCTTCCATCTTTTAAACAAAGAAATTGTCTCCGAGGCAAGTTGACCCTTTTGGACATCTCATAAGTAAGATTTGGTGAAGGTTGATATGACCATTTCATGACAGAAATGTGAAGCCAATGAGTTTGCCAACCATCTCTTTTTGCTGACTAGGCTGTTATACTTTGGACAATGTCATTTGCTGATACTATAGTAAATGTCCACTTAACATTGGACCATTCCCAATGAAAATTATTATTTGTTAAATGGAGGGTGCAATGATTGTCAGAAGCTGCTCTATACAACTAGACTTCAAAGTATATTATATATACACAACAAAACACAACCACAGGCCTGTCTTTAAAAAGTAACATCTGTATTATTGTCTGTATTGTTAGGATGTCAGCTGTCAAGACAGTAGTTCTGTATGTGTTTGAAATGTCACCATCTTCTTTATTCCATCTCTAAACATTTTAGTATCTGAGAAAAGCACCTGAGCAAACTCTTTCAGAAGAGTGTATTTCGTGATAACAGAAAGCACAGTGCTCAGTTATTTGACAGGTAAAACTATTTGCTTGATAGCAATCAAACAAACAAACTCACAAATATGCAATGCAAGCTTACCTATGAATTTCAAAGCCTACAGTTCTTATTATCTCCCTTAAATCTGACAGGAGAAATCCAAAACCAAAGCTATTTTGATGAAATAATATCTTTATTAAAATGGGGAGGAGACATTATTATTGTTGAAGTGTATGGCAAATTCAGCAGCATATATGAGCTGTGAAACAAGCTGCATCAACCATCTTGGGCTTTTCCAAGGCTAAACTGAAATGTGTTGTCAGTAATGTGAAATACAGAATGTTGTCTGGTTTTCTTCAAAGCTCTGTTCCAGCTTTTTTTCTTTTTTTAAAAAAAGACTCTTCCTATGAAATTGCTGTGTATAATAAAGGAGAAACTGAAGTTTGTCATTGTTATACTAAACCATGAGATAGCATTATGTAAGATTATAGCATAGGATGAAGTTTACACTTATCCCCATTTAGATGAGTGAAGAGGCATTCCATAGAATCATAGAAGAGTTGGAAGAGATCAAAAGGCCATTATGGGCCAAAACACACTGCAGAAATAATCCAGTCTCAGACCACTCTAACTTGGACAGTTAAAACAGTTTCAAACTGGATTATTTCTGCAGTGTGTTTTGTGCCTTGGCCCTACTCCCTGCCATGCAGGGATACACATTAAGAGCACTCCTGATGTGCTGTGCTCCTGGACGAGGTTTCCACACAAAAAACATCACTGGAGTCTTGTTGGCATTTTTTAACATTTGGATTTGTTTACAATTATATAGGTGGAACAAAGGTGAAATCACATAGCCTATATGTGCTTTCCAATGATCCTGTGTCAGATTTTGTTGTTGTTGTTTCCGACTTACGGCAATACTAAAGTAAACCTATCAAGGGGATTTCTTGGCAAGTTTCTTCATAGGGTTTTTTCCATTGACTTCACCTGAGACTGAAAGCATGTGACTCACCCAAGTTCACCCAGTGGGTTTACATGGCTGAGCTCAGATGCAAACCTTGGTTTCCAGAGTCCTAGTCCAAAACCAAACCTCTATGCCACACTGGCTCTCATCAGATTTCTAGGAGGTAACAAAGGTTAGATGGGCTTTGCAGACTGCCAGAAATAGTGCAAATTGAGTCCACTTTAAGGGTTAGGGTTAGTGCTAGGGAATCATGGGAATTTTTTTTCTGAGACATTGAGCCTTCTCTGTCAGAGAGCTCTGGTGCCACAATAAAATACAGTTCCCATGATTCCCTAACCCTAACCCTTAAAGTGGACTCAATTTGCACTATTTCTGGCAGTCTGCAAAGGCCCATAGTGAGAGAAGTGGAGAAATATCACCAAAACAATTTTTTCAATAAGACAACCTGTTTTGGTACATCAAGACAACTGAGATCCTACATCAAGCAAACAAAGTGCAATGTTCCACCCACACAGTTCCTTGTGCAGCACACATATATACTTTTGGGGGAGGCAGAGCACAAGGGGCTATTGTCTATCTTTTTGTGCATTGTCCAAAACTCCTCTCCAGCATTGTAAATACTAGGAGGGGCTGTTGTTATGTATCAATAGGGAAAGAAGAGGAGAGACTGGAGAGGCAAATTCAAACATTGACTTGGAGGGGAAGGAAATGGGAGTGCATTAAGAGACGGAGTGCACCCTCCTATCCCTTCCCTATGGAGCTACATAAGGCAAGTTGCCTCCCCACTGATAAGCAGCAGCAATGGCTCCTCTCAGGGCTGGGTAGCTGCCATGCCAGGGATAGTTTAAGATAATTGTTGAGGTAACCCAAAGGGCTAAAAATTAGAACCACATGGTTCATCCAAACATATACATGCCTCCATCAAGAAAACAAAAGGAACATGTTTTCTTCATAAGGTTACAACAATTTGTCCAAATTGTACCTCCCCAACATTTGCTGCCACTTTGTGAAGGAAACCATTTATTGTTATGCTTAACCACCTTCGAGTCAGTCCCAACTCATAGGGCCTTTGTAGATTGCCAGAAATAGTGCAAACTGAGTCCACTTTAAGGGTTAGGGTTAGTGCTAGGGAATCATGGGAATTGTTTTTTTCTTTCTCTGAGACAGTGAGCCTTCTCTGTCAGAGAGCTCTGGTGCCATAATAAAATACAGTTCCCATGATTCCCTAACCCTAACCCCAACCCTTAAAGTGGACTCAATTTGCTCTATTTCTAGCAGTCTGCAAAGGCCCATAGTGACCCTGTGGATGAAACATCTCCAAGATTTCCTATCTTCCACTGCTCTGCTTAGGTCCTGTAAATTCATACCCTTGACCTCCTTAATAGACTCCCTCCATCTAGCATGCAGTCTTCCTCTCTTTTTACATCCCTCCACCTTTCTCTGTGTTATTTTTTCCCAGTGAGTGGAGCCTTCTCATGATGTGGCCAAAGTACAACAGCCTCAACCAAATCATCTTGGCTTCCATGAAAATTTCAAGCTTGATCCGTTCTAGGATCTATTTCTTTGTCTTTTTGGCTGTCCACAGTATCCTCTGTTGGGGTATGCGGACAGTGTGGATCTAGCATACACACATGTAGAGTAGATGCATGTAAGCAGAAATACCCAGAAGCTGGTCTTCTGTGAAGAGTCTGCTTCAGATAGCACAGGAAAAATCCTCCCATATGCAGGTGCTGCTTTCAGCTTGGAGAAATGAATAGTTAGGCAGTGAGACTTCACTCAACAAGGGCTTTAATCTTTGTTGCAAATATTTACAAAGATACACAGAGTATCAGACATCCATCATGAATATTCACAGCTATATAGACTAACAAAGTGCTTCGCCAACCACCAACCACAACTAACCAACAGCAGAGATTCTGACTCTCTCCCATATATAGGTGGTCCTCTTGAGAAAATGTGACAGCCATGCACTAATGAAACCTTGCTGGTTTCATTCCCAGTGCCTGTTGCATCAGGCCTCCCATGATGCATCCCTGGCTTGTCCCATCCACTGTGCATGTTGCATCAGGTCTCTCATGATGCACAGCTTGCCAAATGCTGACTCATGCACCTGCCATTTGAACTGTAGTAACCCTGTTACCATTGCTCCAGTTCCTTTCAGTGGCCACATCAATGTCATTTTCCAGACCAGGTGCCGCATGGTCATGACATCCTCAACACACTTTCCCAGCACCAAATCTCAAAAGAATTTATTTTCTTCTTATTCGCTTTCTTCACTGTTCAGCTCTAACATCCATACATGGTAATAGGGAAAGCAAAGCAAAAGCAAATGTGACAAAGGAAACACTACAAGGACTATGTGATTAATAGGGGGGGAAAATGGAAACATGGCTGGAATTCACTATCATTTCTTACTAATGTGTAACCTAGAATTACACTTCTGTAAGTCATTTAGCACTGAGGGTTAGTTAAACCAGTCTCAAACTGGATTATTTGTGCAGTGTATTTTGGATCTAAATAGTTGATCTAGCATCTTGGCCGATGTTTATTTTTACAAGTCCATGCAATAGACAGCAGCTATTATAGTATAGATATCCAATTTGTGCAATTAGCAGAAGAAGAAGAAGAAGAAGAAGAAGAGAACCAGTGTGGTGTAGTGGTTTGAGAGTTGGACTATGACTCTGGAGACCAGGGTTCAATTTCCACCTTAGCAAGTCACATTATATCAGCCTTAGGGAAAGGCAATGGCAAACCTCTGAACAAATCTTGCCAGGAAAACCCAATGACAGAGTCACCTTAGGGTTGCCATAAACCAGAAATGACTTGAAGACACACAAAAACAACAAACATATTGTACATATAAAAAACTCTTTCAAGACTGAAATAAGACATCTCACTATTTCATCAGTGAGTAGAGGGAAAAAAGTCTCTTATTCTCAAACTCAAGAATGAGACAGAACCACATTTCCGCACTACAGACAGGGCAGTAATGTTGGAATAGTAACACTATAAGAGTGCAGTGCAGAAATGTGGACATTCATTTACATTCCCTATTAAAGGCATGAAAAGTGTAGATTTTGTTGTGCTTTACTCCATAAATTCTTGTCCCAACCTTGGTCCATTTTTTTGGTGAAGCTACGTGGATTTGTCCATTTTAATATTATTTTTAAAAAGCATGTGTTTTTGTACTCCTTTTGTACACATTTCCTGATGACTAAAGTCTACTTATGCATAGTTTTTTCCATTGAACATAGTTTTTGCTATTCACGTCTTTAAGGCACTCATGGCTTCTTGTGAATTTTCTTTCCCTGAATTCACTGCAAGTGCCCTAAATATGCAGATTTTGAAGGCAAAATGAACATTCTATTACAGTCTAAGGCAGTGTGAAACAAATACTTTTATCAAGCATTTTGAACCCAATTACATCCTTTTTAATCCCTAACCTTTCTTTGTTCATGTCTCACATTCAAGCCTAAATAGGTTACATCCTCCTTAGCTGGCAGGAAGGAGGGGGCCAAAAAGATAAGCCCTTTACCAAAATAGCTGTCATTTTCTAAAGGTGTCCTCAGCTATTTCCTTGTCATTGTGTGTCATTTATCTGTAATTCCCTTAATAAAGTATGTAATTGGCAATTTTACCAGGTCTGCTCCAGCGTCAAACTTTGAAAAGTGCTTGTAAACTTCAGTTGTCCCAAAAAAACTGCAGCCAGATTGTAACAACTGGTTCACTAGCTGCCAGGCACATTTTTAAGTTCTGATTATGATCTATTACACAGCTCAGGTCCAGAATAACTGAAGGGCTGTTATTGTACTGTATGAGACTGACCAGGGCTCTGTGTTCTTCAGAGGAACTCCTTCTTGCAATTCCACCACCTTCAGAGAACCATCTGGTGATGACACAGGAGAAGGCCTCCTTGATGGCTGCTCCCAGGCTTTTGAACTCCCTCCCTGAGGATGGTAGGATGTCTCCTTCTTTGTTGAGCTGTCACAGGCAAATGAAAACTTTTCTGTTCTGAAAGGTTTTCAAGACCTCACTGCAATGGGTTTCAGCAACATGCTCTTTTATGGACTTTTCTCCTTTTCATGGATTTGCTTAAAATGATTTTAATTCTATGCATAGTTTAACTGTAATTTAATAACTTTTTGTATGTTTTTATTTGTGTCCTTATATACGCTTTTATGTACAGTTGGCCCTTGGCCCTCTATATTTACAGATTCTTCATCCATGTATTCAAGCATCCATGGCTTGAATATATATATATATATATATATATATATATATATTCTAAAAAGCAAACCTAGATTTTGCCCTTATATATAAGAGACACCATTTTACTATCCATTGTATTCAATGGGATTTGAACAGCTATGCATTTTGGCATCCATGGAGGCCCTGGAACCAAACCCAAGAGGATACCGAGGACCTACTCTATTTGTTTTAATTTTTATAAGCTGCCTACAGTCACAGCTTTGGGGAAAATGTGGGATATGACTGAATGAATGAACAACAGCCAGAATCCTGTATTAACTTAACAGCAGCAACAGCAACAACAACATTAATAATTCTGTACTGTCTTTTTCCCAGTTCAGGATTCAAAGTGGCTTACAACAAGTTAAAAAACACATCATTAAAAATTCACAAGATACAGAAGTTAAAACAGGACTAAACAAATTTTTTTAAAAAAACAAAACAGATTCAAATATGTGCTATCACACACACACACACACAAACACACACCAGCACAACAATTATCAGCACATTGTTTAGGTGAGATGGGCTTTATATAGTCATCCATCAAATGCCTGTTGAAATATAAAAGTCTATATTGTTGATGCCTAGTAAAGTAGGTTGAGGGGGACAAGTTACAATAATGGCAATAGTGTCAATATTGTGATGAAGTAGCAAATGTGACTATAAAACAAAGTTACCTAGCTACTTAGTCATGATTGTGACATTATTAGCATGATCATAACTGTCTCTCAACCTATTTTACTGGGCATCAGCTTTATGTGGAGAAGGAGGATCGCTCTACTTATGATCAGATGTTTCCATCTGGTTTGGAGGGATCGGCCAGGAGAAGTGACAGTTTACTGTTAAAGAATTCTGACCAATAACTTTACAAAAAGACTCTATGGGGGGATGCAGACGAGGGCGTCCAAGATGCCCTGGTCCGCAGCGCCGTGGGTCCAAGGCAGCCTCACCGCGGCGCTTCCCCGCCGAATCTAAAAGGAGCGCCAAATTGGCGCTCCTTTTAGATTTAAGGGAAAGTGCGCCCCCAAAGTGGCGGGCGCACTTTCCCTGACTCAAACGCTGCGGCGAGTGCGGTCGCTGCGGCGTGAGGTCAACCCGGAAGTGCCGGCCGTGCGGATGGCCGGCACTTCCAGGGGCGACCTCAGGAAGAGGAAGGGGCACCGAACGTGCGGCTGCCCCTCCTCTTCCGGGCCCGGAAGACGACCCAATTAGTCGTCTGCCGAGGCCCTATATCTCCACCCTTAGAATATTATATAAGATGCTGTATTGATGTGGGAAGGATGTCACAATCTGTATCCTTTGTACTCCAAAAGTTCAGGATGCAGGTCATTATGGCTGCATCTACATTATAGAAATTATGCAGTTTGACACCACTTTAAATGATGTAGCTCTGTCCTGGAATCTTGGGATTTGTAGCTTTACAAGGTCTTTAGCCGTCTCTGCAAAAGAATGCTGGAGCCTCACAAAACTAGAAATCAGAGGGTTCTGTAGGATGGAGCCATGGCAGTTAAAGTGGTGTTAAAATGCATTGTTTCTAGAATGTAGATGCCCCCGTGAAGAAAGACTTCTCTGAAATTCCTTCCATCAACTTTTCCAACTTTCTTCCCCAGAAAGCCTTATCTTCAAGAAGAAGTCAAAAGGCATGGATTCAGGTTTTTTTTTAATGGATTCTAGTAACTGCAAGAGAAATCAATCAATCCACCCATCTCCTGTCTTCTCACCAGTTATTGTAGGTGAAAAGCGATGTTGGAACTCAAAACACAAAAAGTACCAAAAGAGAAGCCACTTAAACAGCATGTAACCAAACTACAAACCCATGCTGTTACTCTGCTGATTCAGTAATGTCCATGCTAATTTGAGTGTGTGTGTGGGGGGGGGGGAAATGGAGGGGGGAGACGCAATAAATCATGCCTAATGTTTAAATACTTTGCTACCACAGATTCTTTAATATTTGCAAGATGCAAAAACATGACAACAACAACAACAAAAAAAAAACAGTATCTGATCTGTTTTATTTTCTGTTTTTTGCTTTTACGTGTTTGTTCAACAGATGTTCATGATCATCAGTGCAATCAACATAATTGGTTTCAGGATAATGGAACCAACATGGAATTGGCTACCACAATCAAGAGCCTCTGAGCTTTCTACTCTCTTTCTATGGAGACTATTACACTACTTTCTTAAAGTGTTGCTATTCCACTTAAACTGCTCTGGCTGCCTCCTGTTGCATTCTGGGATTTGCAGTTTAGGGAGGGGCATTTAGAATATTCAGCCAGAGAGCTCTTAAGCATCACTGAACTACAAATACCAAAATGCAACAGGAGGCAGCCCAAGCAGTAATAGTGGAATAGCAATACTTTAAGAGTGTAGTGTGATAATTTTAGAGTTGAGGGCAAAATTTCAAAATAAAACACGAGTGCTTTCAATTTGGCTGATATGGCATTGGAAATGCAAGCTGATCATGGAGTGGAAGCCCTATCCTTGCAAAGTTTTTTTTTTCTTAAAAACCTCCAAGAAGTATGATGTACAATCCCTCTGTATTTGTGGGGGTTAGGGGAACAACCCCCTGCGGATATGGAAAATTTGCAAATAAGGCTCTCTCCCTTCCGATTCCTGGATCAGCTGTTTCAGGCATGGGAGAGGTCAGAAGAGACCTCACAAATAACCAAATTTGTGAATGGCAAATTCATGAATATGGAGGGATGACTGTATTTTGATATAGTCCATTTGCATCACTATTTTCCTTCTTATCTCTCAAGATGGGACAAATAGCCCAGAGCTCTTTAATGCTAGATGATTATAGCACTATGACTCAGCCTTGCATCCTTCCAAGGTCACTAAAATTAGTACCCATCTTGATGGGGGCAATTTGCTTACAGTTGTAAACTGTTTAGCGACTGCTTAGAGTGGTATGAAGTGGTATATAAATGAAGCTGCTATTGCTATCAATTAGTTTGCCACTTTTCTCCCAGAGTGGGACCCAAGGCAGCTCCCAGAAACAGTCAATTAAAAACGCACATACAACTAAGCAATATAATTTTTTGGGGGGAAACCTAAAATCATCACATAAAACAATATAAAATTATTTTTAAAATATTAAAAAGTTTTTAAAACAGATAAAAAACATCCAGATAAAAAAGCTTCCTGGCATATAAATTAAAATCGTGTTCAAACAAAAAGGGTTTTGCTTGCCTGCCTGAAAAACGAGAGCAGAAAGGGAACCAGTATAGCTTCCCATGGAAGGGCATTCCAGAGAGCAGGAGCAGCCCTGGTGGCTCAGTGGTTAAATGCCTGTACTGCAGCCACTCACTCATAGACCACAAGGTTGCGAGTTCAGTACTAGCCAGGGCTCAGGCTAGACTCAGACCTGCATCCTTCCGAGGTCACTAAAATGAGTACCCAACTGTCGGGGGGCAATGAGCTTACATTTGTAAATCACTTAGACATCCCATAGTGCGATATGAAGCGGTATATAAATGAAACTGCTTTGCTTTGCTTCTCTCTCATGTCCTCACCAAGCGAACCTGTGATGGTGGTGGATTGAGAAAAAGCCTTTCCCTGTAGATCTTAGAACTCTGGCAGGTTTATAGGAGGAGATGCGGGAAAGATTCAAATATCTAAATATACTGTTTAAATTAAAAACAGTATTTGAAGAGTATGTCTTCCAGCAAGTCTACACAGTCGATTTTAAACTAAGAACCTTAAACTGGTATATTTTTCATTTTACGGCTGGATGATTTTATTGTATAATGGTCATAGAATCATAGAATCATAGAATCATAGAGTTGGAAGAGACCACAAGGGCCATCCAGTCCAACCCCCTGCCATGCAGGAACTCCCAATCAAAGCATCCCCGACAGATGGCCATCCAGCCTCTGCTTAAAGACCTCCAAGGAAGGAGACTCCACTACTCTCCGAGGGAGTGTGTTCCACTGTCGAACCGCCCTTACTGTCAGGAAGTTCCTCCTAATGTTGAGGTGGAATCTCTTTTCTTGCAGCTTGCATCCATTGTTTCGGGTCCTAGCCTCTGGAGCAGCAGAAAACAAGTTTGTTCCCTCCTCAATATGACATCCCTTCAGATATTTAAACACGGCTATCATATCACCTCTCAGCCTTCTCTTCTCCAGGCTAAACATCCCCAGCTCCCTAAGTCGTTCCTCATAGGGCTTGGTTTCCAGACCCTTCACCATTTTAGTTGCCCTCCTTTGGACACGCTCCAATTTCTCCACATCCTTTTTGAATTGTGGTGCCCAGAACTGGACACAGTATTCCAGGTGAGGCCGGACCAAAGCAGAATATAGTGGCACTATTACTTCTCTTGATCTAGAATCCTATGTGTATATGTTTTAATCTATGTGTTAAAATGGTTTCATGTGTGTAGTTATATATTCAGCCCTTAATATACAAATACTTTTTATCCATGGATTCAACCATTCATGTTTGAAAATTTTGAAAATATTAAAAAATGATATAAATTCTAAAAGTAAATCTTGTTTTTGCCATTTTATATAAGGGAAACCATTTCACTATGCCATTGTCTTTAATGGAACTTGAGCATCCACAGATTATGGTTTCCATGGGGGTTGGGACTGGAACCAAACTTCAGTGGATATCAAGGTCCCACTGGATCTTAATCTATGTTATACCCTGCTTCAAGCCTTGGGGATAGGCAGATAATAATAATAATAATAATAATAAATAATAAATTTTCAGATAGTCTGGACTTATGCCATGATGATATCCTATGGAACCTGGGCATTTGTAGTTTGGTAAGGCAATAGAACATTAGGCACTAGAGCAATTAGTTAGGAATTCTAAATTCTCTTCCTTAAACTGCAGTTCCCAAAGTTCCATAAGATTGAACCATGACCGTTTAATAATAATAATAATAATAATAATAATAATAATAAATGTAAAATTTATTTTTATCCTGCCCCTCTGCAGATGCAACCGGGGTGGCTTACAACATTAAAAGTACAATACAAATGCAATACAAATCCCACAAACCCACCCACCTCTTAAAATAGAATTAAACGAGAGAAGAATTTAAAACATACTTAAAATAATCCAAAGAACACCAAGCAACAATAACAATAACTGCGGCAGAGTTTGGGAGAGAAGGATGAATTAACTCTTGGGGCCGGGATGTCTATTCAGGAAAGGCCTGCCAGAAGAGATCTGTCTTAACAGCCTTTTTGAAGCTGTTCAAGGTGGTAATATGACGGATCTCATCTGGCAGGACATTCCATAATCTGGGATCAGTTGCTGAAAAGGTCCTCTGGGCGGTTGCCGACAGCCTAGTTTTTATAGGTTGCAGCAGATTCCTCCTAGAGAATCTGAGTGTGTGGATTGTACGGAAGGATGCAGTCTCGGAGATAGGTTGGACCTAAGCCAAGTGGAATCATAGCACTCATTGTGTAGTGTGAAAAGCTACCATGCCAGATCAATCTGAAGGAGGAGGCAGCAGTTAAAGATTACTGCCAATGAACCAACAGGGGAGGCAAAGAAATAATTTCAGAACTAGGCAGAGAATTGCTGGCCGCTGCTGCCTCCCTAGAGGGAGGATCTTTCTTTCACTCTGGGGGGATGCAGACAGGCAGCCCTGGGCCTCCCTGGGAAGCAAAGGATTGGGGCCGAGGCTGTCCCACGCCTTGGCCCCAATCCACCCTTTTTCCAGCCCTGAAAGGAGCATCAAAATGCCAGTCATTTCAGAGTTAGCAAAAAGGATGCCCAAAAAGCTGCTGTGAGGCTCTTCTGCCCCCCTTCTGGCATAGCGCATCAAGAACGCTGTGCCAGAAGGACATGCTGATGGTGCGCGCCATGCGTAACAGCATGTGCCGTGATGACGTCTTTGGGAAGGGGTTGAGGTGGTTGCTGTGCAGCTGCCTCTCCCCATCCCTGCCTCCAGGATGGCCCAAAGGGCCATCTGTAAAGGCCCTCTGTTTATCAGCTTCAGCCAGATTTCAATGTGAAGGGTGTTTAGAAGACAGAGTGAGCTTGATCTTTGCTGTCCCAGTGAGTAGAACATGAACCAATGGATTCAAATGGAAAGAAAAGATATCCCACCTGAACATTAGGAAAAACTTATTGACTGCAAGAGCTGTTCGGCTGCCTCTATATTATAACCATTAAATCAAATGTATTATTTGTGCCCATTGTTTATCATGTTGTGGCTCACCTTAGCAAAAATGAATGAATGAATGATGAATGAATATCAGTCTTGGGGCTAGCTACCTTTGAAGAACATAGTGGAATTGTTAGACCATATTGAGATCATACCACTTTGACACTGAAAGACCTGTGGCAGTTGCCATTTGCTTTCTGGATCCAGCTGAAGGCTTAGAGCAGGGGTAGGCAACCTTTCCCCTTTAAGGGCTGAAGGACTTCAGCTCCCAGAAGCCTCGGCCATGTTGGCCAATAGTCCCATGTTGGCCAATAGCTCCTAGGATTCTGGGAGCTGAAGTCCCTCGGCCCTTAAAGGGGAAAGGTTGCCTACCCCTGGCTTAGAGCTTTTAACAACTTTGAATCTGGCTATTTATGAACCTGTCTGAATGTTCAGACCCTGTTGAAAATATCATCATCCCTGGAGAGTCACTTAATGAGCATGTGACAGAGGGCTTTTCTTCCTATGTTACTCCCAAATTATGGGGGTTTTGTCCATCTAGAATTGTCATTAACTCAACTGTGATGCTTTTAGAAAATATATGAAGATACATATCTTCAAGGTGGAGTGGAATGCTGTTGTTTGCAAACCCACCATATCTGTTTTTGAATAGTGAGTCAACACATAGGCAAAACCAGTTAACTGGATGGCTCTACTCCAGTTGAGACTAACAATAGGATTTAGGCTATGATTTTCAACTTGTTTCAATGTTCAGTGATGATTGAGTGCAATTGTTTTATTAGTTAAATTGTTTTGTAGAAATGATTGCAATAGTTTTACTGTTCACTTCATTTTTAATACTCTTCTTGTTAGCTACCATTTTTAGTGGAAAGGTGGAGCAGATATGTAATGTCAATAAATATAATACACAGGGCAACTTTGAGGCTACAAAATGGCTGACTGCAACAGCTTTAAATAGATTTTTTGAAAGGACACAAAAAGACACAGATCATAACAGAAGACAACATCAATAACTGATTCAGTGTGAAGTACATGAAGATTAGATGAGTAAAATGGCAGCAATAAGAAACCAATAAACACAGACAGCTGTAAGTTGGCAGGCTAAAAGAGTCACCACAAAAATCTTAAACATCGCAGGCAGCTGACAAAAGCACACACAACCCTAACAGAACAGAAAGATCTTTAAATAGTTATTGAATGCTTGCACCATAAGGGTTCTTCACAGGGAAATGAAGTGATGGTCTGGATGGATAGAAGTGATAAGAAAACAGGTCTTTCCTCTAAATTAGGTTGCAGATCCTTTGGGAAGGGTTTGTTGTATTGCTCTGTCCTACGGGAGTGCCAAACACTGTGTAAATAAAAGGTAAGTAGTAGCAATAGAAGTAATTCATTCTGTAATCACCTCTCCAACCAAGAGGAAGAAGAATGCACTGAAAAACTATTTGTTACCTTCCTAGATTATCCAGGTAATGAGCTTTCCAAGGGAATGGCTTGGTATTGGCACACAGCAAAGTACTGTGAACTAGAGCAATCTTTGAGCAAATAATTATGTCCTTAGTAAGTGTGGAATCAAGTACACTTTTAATTGGAAAAGGCCAACAGAAAAACTCAGTTTTCTTCGCAAGTACCCCTCCCCTACATATTTACCATTTGCTATTGTTGTTATTGTTATGTACTTTCAAGTTGTTTCCAACTTATAGAGACCCTAATAAAGCAAACCTATCATGTGGGTTTCTTATCAAGTTTCTTCAGGGGGGAGTTTTGCCATAGCCATCCTCTGAGGCTGAGAGTGAGTGACTCACTCAACATCACCCAGTGGGTTTACATGGCTGAGCTGGGATTTGAACCCTGGTCTCCAGAGTCATAGTCCAATGTTCAAACCACTACAACATGCTTGCTCTTCCTTTCACATTTCTCTATAATAGCAATAGAGAATGCCAGCCTGTCTGTGGCATCCATCATTTATCTGGACAGGAGCTTGGATTCCTCAACATTGGTCAGTGTTTTTAGTTATTAGTCAAGTTAAAATTCCAAATGTGGAGCTCACTAGTGGTAAAATAAGTGTCAGACATAGGTCTTCAGGAAATCATGGTAGATGTCTCAAAATCTGACAGAATTTTTGATTGTCATCCAAGTTGCAGTGGCAAGTTCATTATTATTATTTTTTAAAATGCTTTGTACACCCAAAAGAAACTGCATGATACTCTTGTCATCATACAGGTGGAGACAATCATTTTAAAGGTTCTCATTCTTATGCACAAAAAAGAGACAAGTGAAGACCCAACACACATACAGCACACACAGTTTCTTGCTCTTAACAATATAGACTTTGTTATGTACTGTCAAATGATCTTTGAAAAGTTAACTCTCCTTTTAATCGCATGGGGATTGCTTGCTTTGTCTGTACACTTTATATGCTCACCTGTCACTTATGGTTATTGTAAATGGTTTGTGTTATGCTGCCATTATTACATATTAATAACACAACAAACCAGAAATCCTTCATTTTCAAGGAACAACCCTACAAATACAATTAGCAGTCAGTCAAATGCTTAAGCAATACATTAAAGAATGAAATATTTCTATCTTATGAAACTAAGCATGGATTTTAAAGAAAGAATCATGTTCCAATGGATAATCAAGTAGCAGATAGTGGCCCACAAATAAATAGCTCAGAACATGGGAATGAGTAGCATGCCAACTTAGCTAGTTCCCTGGCACAGCACCTTTTGCAGATGAAGAAGATTCACTTTGGGGGGGGGGGAGTGTTTATGTTCCAATAATCCAATTGGAACAGTGGCACCAGTAACACTGAATGTTCACCCATGATTTTTACACAAATATTGGAACTGCTCTCATAAGGAATCTGTCTAGGAGATGGATATTTGCATTTATAAAAATTGAGCATAAAATGAATGTTTCAGAGAGCATATTCAAATGGTTGATTTGTCTCTGTTCCAGAAAATTTTGTGAAATATGGAGTAGTCAGTAGCAACTGGCATCTAATAATAATAATGATGATGATCATGATGATGATGATGATGCAAACTTGTTTTTCTGATAGTAAACCTGTCCTCCCAACTAGGACAATAGGTATTATTCTCTGCAGTTTCTCATTTGAAAATCTGCACTTGATTTTAATAAGTCACTTTCGAGATAATGAAAAGTGCAAAATGTTACACTGTTTAACAGCATCATTTTACTAGTTCTTCTGTGTACCTGAGAGAGTTTTGCTTGCATCTCTTGAACAGGTCTCATAGTCCACAGAACATGTTGAAAAGAAGGTGTGGGCTATATATATGGTTTACAATATGGAAAGCAAGTTTGCCATTTTTCAAGGGCAAAAGTCAAAACTTCCAGTGGGCACCCCAAGATCTGAAATAAATGGGAACCAACATTTGTTGTTGTTTGTTTACTCAATTGGTGTTGTTTGTTTATTGCTACCAAGTTTGCAAAATACATCTAGGAATATTTTCTTTCTCCCCATCCCCTGCCTCAACCCAGATTTCACAGCCCTCCTTCCTCTGGTTCAAGATTATGATTGGAGTTTTCAAACAAAACTCCAACTTGATAGGATGACTTGAAGGTCTCTCATTCATAGGGTTGCTATATGTTGAACACAACTTGATGGGAGTTAACAACAACTTAAAGATGTTTGCACATCTGAATTTGGGTCTGCCCCAACACTCTGCTATCTAAGGTAAAGATAGGGCCCCTCCATTTCAGGTTAAATGAAATAGATTGGCAGTTGACTCTTATTTCAATATGCTAAAAGCATACTTTAATACACCAGCAGTAAGGATTACAGGACCCACCATGTGACACACACAGCTTTGTTCCTCAAGGCCTTATCACAATTGTCCTTCCTGCAGTATATATTGTTTGTGGCAGCCACTTCATTCTACCAAATAGCAGGGACAAGCTCTATCTGGTGTCTTATGTAGAAGAATGAGATTTTAGATTGCTAAAATATATGGAGCCATATTAAATCCGTTTCTTTGTATCCCTTTCCATTCATCACAGGATATAGTGCTAGGAGCTAGATAACGAATATAATGCTAGGTAAGGCATCAAGCCTACATGGTGCAGTGATCTGAGGTAGGAATAGGACTTTGAAGATCAGTGTTTGATTCCCTGCTCAGCCATGGAAACCAGGTAGGTGACATTGGGCAAATCACATACTTTCAGTCCCAGAAAACCCCATGATAATAGGGTTCTACTATATTAGGCTCACCATTAGTTGGAAATGACTTGAAGGCGCACAAGAACAAGAACAAGAAGAACAAAAACAGTATCAGAGTAACGAATATTGCATATATAGGTAGGAGGCAGATGTATTTCCATGAGAAAAAGGACAACACACTGGCTGAAAGCAAGCATTGTGTGTGTAGTGTCAATCTATACTCACAATGTATTTCCATGAGAAAAAGGACAACACACTGACAGAGAGCAAGCATTGTATGTGTGTGTAGTGTCAATCTATACTCATGTAAATATATGGTGGCTGTGCTACACCAACCTTCTGCTGGATACAAACATTGTGCATTTGTTTGTGTATATGCCAATATGTCTGCTTATCGTCACATCATGTCATGGGGAATGTGCAGTGCCTTTGGCTGCAGTTCCAGCACATTGAAGGCACTGATGAATAGTTATGCACCATCCAAGAATATGCAATTGCCCAGCTGAAATCCTGTTGGTTAATTCCAAAGAGAGAAGGCCCACTGAATCAAAGTTTGAATGGTGAGTCAACAAATGAGTAAGTGGTTGAACTTGTGGAACTGCACTTCTCCAACCATGAATGAAATACATGCAATGATCAACCCCCCCCCCAAAAAAAAGTTCAACCACACATGTATGGGAACTTACATGAGTGTATGGCACCAAGAACCTTCTGCTCACTATGTTTTTCTGAAGAAGTCAAAATATATAAGATTGTCTAGTTTACATGCCATGACTAATGTTGAAATGGATCAGAAATGCTTAGTTGGTAGACACTATTTTTGACAAAGCTTTATTGGGTGCTCAAGAGAAGAATATTGTTGAAACACAAAACAAATGAATTGCCAGCTGCTTTTGGCCTTGGCTTCAAGGGAATGGTCAAAAGGGATAATGTCTAGGTGCTCCAAACAGATAAGCTTTTCTTTTCTGTTGCTAATTTCTCATAGAATTGAAGAGGATAGTGTGTTCCTAAATTTTGCATGCACCTAGCTTTTAGCTCCCTCAGCCATGAAGTATTCATAAGCTTTCTGCTAACTTTAGATAAACAGCTACAACATGCAAGAGCCACAAAAGAAATTCTGTGTCAATGCTTCCGACAGCAGCATTTCATAATTGAATCAAACACTTGCAGACGTCTCAATGGTTTTTCCTTTGTGCTAACATCTCCCAGGAAGCGATAATGGGTTTGAACTCCCTTTTGGCAAGCCGAGTATAAACCAAGTTGGCTAACTTAAGCATTGCACTGCTTTAGGTTTGTGTGGGTGTCAGTAGTTTTAAAACAACAATTGTATGGTGGAAAGTTTGAAAGGTGCTATGGTACATTAGTTCAATGTGCTAGCAAACACGGTTTGTTTTATTTATGTGTCATTTGGGGAAATTGTATCAGTTTCTGGCCTCTAACTGTAGTTCTGGTGTGGTGAATTCTATGATTCTATTTTAGCACGTTTATCCTTGGTGGGCTTCTAGTTAATTAAACTACTGTTAGTAAAACTAACATCATGTCAGCTTCTGGAAAAGTAATTAGCCCACTGTTATCCTGTATTTCAGTGCTGTGCCTATGATGTATTTCTGTAGCTTCTATGTCTAATAGCAACAGTTATTTTATTAGGGATGGAGAAAAAATTAAGAAGAGACACAATTCTCAGAGAAATCATTTGCTGTGCACCAAGATGTTCTGTGAGACTTTACCTCAGAAATATACATATTTCTGTAGGCTTGAGGAGCATTTTTTTTTGGGGGGGGGATTAATTATACTAAAATTATGCATACAACTATAATAATAAAAGACCTGACTGAGCAGAAGGGTGGGTTATAAATAAATTATTATTATTATTATTATTATTATTATTATTATAAAAGATCATGTCCATGTGTCTGTATTTGCATCCTCCATAATTGTAATACTGTGGATATTAAGGCATCTACTAATATTCCTATTATTATGCAAAAACAGACAAGGTAGACTGTCTTGTTTCTATCCAAAGCTATCTGAACAAATAAATGAGGGAAAATGGGGGGTGGGAGGAAATATGTTTTTAAGCTCAGTTTCCATAGATGCAGCTCATATTCTAAAAACATAGATATATTCCTAGTTGCCACTTAAAATTCAATGGAACTGATAGGGTTTGTTTAGCCTGCATCCCTGGCCTATGTGACTACAGTCAGCCCTCCGTTTTCATGGGGGATTCGTTCCGGACCGAACCACAAAAATGGAGATTTGCAGATATTCAAACCCCATAGGCTTGAATAGGGAGTGCCCCTGTGGGGGCGTGTGGGGGCATGCCCCATTGATTTTAATGGAGGTTGCCTCTCCATGAATATGCAGAATCATGGACTTCAAGTCTGCAAGAATGGAGGGGTGATTTTAGTCAGGTTGAATCCTGAATTTTGAGAGGCAGTTGAAATATTTCATGTTCTTACTAACCACGTGTGTTTATGTGTTTTTCCATGTATTGTGGTGGCCATGTGGCAGCAAGGTGGCTGTGGGTTATGGGTCACAAAATCTGAACAACCACATTATCTAATACAAGCTTACCTACAATTAGAGATCTTCAATGGAGGCTCTGTTGCATGATGCAACACATTGCAAAGCTAGGTTGGTGTGCACACACGACAGAGTTTTCTCTATAGCAACACCATGACTTCCCTGCCATGGGAATTTGGCTGGCTCCATATGTTTTGAATTTTGAGTGGGCAGCTAAAATTATGTTGTTCCTCATGCCTTTTGGTGTTTGAATCTGCTTGGTCTGTTTTAATTGTTTGTTTCCAAATTATTTTTAAGGTCTATATCCAGATGGCTTTAAAAAGTTCTTAAACATCTTTGTTAAAAAAGAACTTTTTAAAGCCATCTGAATATAGGCCTTAAAAATAATGTGCAAATAAATGATTTAAAAAGTTCTTAAAGAGTTACAATGTTCTTTTTTTAAAAGATGTAATGAAAATATTAATGTATTTGTTTAATATTTGATGACTCCTTCTCTGGATGTCTTCAGAAAGAAGCTGGACAGCTACCTGCTGGGAATGCTTTAGCTGGAGATCTTGCACTGAGCAGGGGGTTGGGGTTGATCACCCATGAGTCCCCTTTCAACTCTATGCTTCTACATTTCTCTTATCCTATATTTGAAAGGGTTGCCTAGTCCAAGGCCAGTTTCAGAACCAGAGAAAATGAGAGCAGGAGTATTGAGGCTTCTCAGTCACCGTGGGTACCAGGACAGCACACACATAGTAAAAGTCAGACTCTTGCCAACTAAGGATATATACTGTATTTTTATTTCAATCAGAACAATTATTTCTAATGGTTAATCCTCATATTTTGCTTGAAGGAACAAAAAAGGGACAATGACATGGAAGGATATTCTACAACCAGGGTGCCATCACCAAAGAGACTCCCTCCTCCAAGTAGTGTCATGCCTTATTCTACCCCCACAAGTCACTCAGCATAATGTGCATTCAACCAGAGTAGTTCTGAGAGTGGAAAGTGTGCAAATATTTCTATCCACTTCTCCATGTGAGAGGTGACCTGTGGAGCAGAAGGAGAGCACATACTCACCTTCTGTCCAAATTTGGAGTCCCAATTACTCCTTTGCCATTCACTTTTTCAGCTGCTTTTAATATGTTCCAATTTCTCTCTCCTCCTGTTTTGTCCTTAACTTACTTCGGTTACCGCAAACTAAGTTCAAACTGCAGAAGTAATTTATATTAATTTAATTCAGCAGGGAAGAGCAGAGGGGAGGGTAGAATCTTGCTAGTGGTCTCAAGAATAAGCAAACTGCTGCAGCCTCTCCTAGCTTGTGTGTTTATCTTTGTTAATAACTTTTGCCATTTTGACCACACTCAGTTTTCACTTGTGGGTTTTTTTTGGGGGGAGGGGGGAGGTCAACCCAAATGGGCCACTATTGAGCAGAGCTTGAAAAAAATTATTTTTTGACCCCCAGAATTCCTTTGCATCATGAAAGTTGGTGGAATCTTGGGGACTGCAATTCAGAAAAGTAAAAATTCCAAGCTCTGTTACAGAGACCTAATGGCATTCCTTAGTGTTCAGGGAGTCTGTGCTTTTCTGCAGGCACAGACTGAACCCATGTTATATGCTTATTTTGAGTTACTATTTTAACTGACCTCCAAAAAAAAATACAAACTTATTAAAACCAGAATGGGGAAAAAAGCATGTTTTCCATCCTTTCCATAAGGGAAGATGTGTAGCTGTTGCCCCAATTTGTGGCATACATTCTATTTTGGTATCACTCATTTCTGAGTCATAGAACTGTCAAACTTTTTGGTTAAGTGAAATGCACTCAAGGCTAGAATGTCAGCAAGAAGCATCAGAATAAAATCTCAATACATTGACAGGAGGAATCCCTTCTCATTAACTGCCTTGTTCAGGAAAAATAATAATCAAAGTGTCTGTCCTTATTCCAATTATGAAACAGTGGGAATAAATATTAATAGATGTTCCAATGTGTTTTGCTTTTAAGTGGGGGTGGGAAAAAAGTTCTACTGCTTGATAAAGAGAGGAGGTAAATGACTCATTGATTTAAAAAAAAAAGAGTGGTGAAGCCAGGTAAAACAAAACAAAGAAAAACAAAAGCACTCCACAGTTTTGTTAAAGTATCTCACTTGAGAACTTCAGTGCAAGTCACTTGTAGGGTTGCCAGATCTCCGAGTCTGGATCTGAGTCTCCAGCTTTCATATGTCATCTCCAATTGGGAGACAAGAATGCAAATTCTCTAATTTTGGTGGGCTCAGTTCACATCCAGAGAAAACACCTGTGTGCACATCTCCAGTTTAACTAGTACAGCAGCAGTTTGCAACAATTTGTATGGCTTAATTCATTTGTTGTTGCAAGACTGTCCAGGGGGTCTATCTATTTACTTGGCATCTTTTCCTCACTCAACCACTGTGATTCCAGGGCTCCCCCTCCACTCTGCGCTGCATCCACCTTCTGTCTAAAAGCAAGTAGGCTAGAGTAAATGTTTCTTCACCTATCTCCATAAGCAGATAAGGAATAATCCCCTCATTTCACTAAGATTTATGTGTTAATTTCCAAACATAAAAACATATTCTCTCTGTCTCTCTCTGAATGATAAATTGTGAGTGGGTATGGTTGGTTCTTAATGTATAAGGCTCAATGACATTATCAACAGACATGTCTAGTCTCAGGTTTGGGCCTAGAAGCATCAGCGCCTGGGCGGATCCTAAATTGGCAACCCTAACATTTGGCATATGAACACATGCTGGTATGTGTGTCTGTCAGGGAGAAGATATTTTGGATGACAATTCCACACATCCCCCAGTCAGCATGGCCAATAGCTAAGCTTGCTTGAGATTCTGAGAGCTAAAGTCCAAAAATATATTCCCAGGGATTCTGAGTCCAGACATATAAAGGGGGCTGGAGTGAAGCTTTTCTGTTAGATGCACACAAAGGAGAAGAAACAGCCATTGATCTCAAAAGAAAAGAGTGATGACATCAGGAGGGGAAGCAAAAAAGCAAAACAAAGCAAAGCCCTTTGCAGTTCATTTAAGGCAAACTTGTTCCTTTTGAAGTGAATACTTCAAGTGATTTGGCATCAGTGCACATGGCAGAGAATGAGAAAAGTCACATTTTTGTTCTATCACTCAGAGGTCCTAGTCAGGATGGTCAATAGCCATGCTGACTGAGGGATTTGTAATCCAACAAGTAACTTTTACAAATTGTGTACACAGCTACACTATTATGGATTGGGATGGCAAACAAAATGGTAGGCTTGGTTTTGAACTGGAGTTCCGAACATAGGAAAGGAGAAAGGGCATTTTACTGGGGGCAAAGCTTAGAAAAAAAAATCTATTTTGGAATTCTCCAGCAAGCATGGTAACTAAGCAAAGTTGAGGGGCAAAAACTGAAAGTAAAGAAAGCTGTACAATTTATTTCTATTCCCCCCAATAAATACAGTTGACAGTCAAATGAACTATTTTTATTGTCTGTCAAAACCTTGAGATGCCAGAGAACTCTGCCAAAGGGAAGTATTGTTAGTAATGTTCCAAATGATGAAGATTGTTTACATCCAACCAGCCCCAACCCCCTCAACTCCCCCAACCCCACACAAAAATTTTATAAATTCAGGTCAGAAACAGCATATTCAGAAAAGCCAGTTGAAACCTACAGGCTTTGAAGTGCCTCTGGGGGGAAAAAAAGGTGAAGCTCAAGCTTAGCAAAGACTTCAGAAAGGAAGTCACAAGCCAAAGGATACCTTTGTAAGTGCTCATTCTGCTTAGACTTGGCACACAGGTGGGATCCTCAAAGCAGCTTTCCCTCCATTGTTCTAAAGCAAAGCAAAGAAGCAAATGGTTGAAGTCAGTTTGTTACTGGTCTTCAGTCAGAAACCTTGAAAAGTCATATCATTAGAAAGCTGGCTTTGCAACTTTTCCATGCATGCGTGCGTGCATGCATTCATTTGCTCATTTAATTATCATTAAAAGATTCAACTGCCTCCTTCTGCATATGGCAGTTAAAGATGTACATATGCCTCTATTCGAAAAATAGCTACATACTAGAAACCTTGAAGAAAATCATGCCATCAGTGACATTTTGCTTGAGCATAGCAAATCAGTCAAGGAGCTTCCAAGTCCCATGAGAGGTCTTGCCTGAAATCCAAGGCTGAGGGCTTCTCCAGACTGGCAATTTTCCCATTTTCCCCACCTTTTTAAATATTGTTTCTTGCAGCTTCCTTAGCTAAATCCTCTTTTTTAAAAAAAAACAAAATGTTGTTGTTGTTGTTGTTGTTGTTGTTGTTGTTGTTAGAATCATGGAATCATAGAATCACAGAGTTGGAAGAGACCACAAGGGCCATCCAGTTCAACCCCCTGCCATGCAGGAACTCAAAATCAAAGCATCCCCAACAGATGGCCATCCAGCCTCTGTTTAAAGACCTCCACAGAAGGAGACTCCATCAGACTCCGAGGGAGTGTGTTCCACTGTTGAACAGTCTCACTGTCAGGAAGTGCTTCCTAATATTGAGGTGGAATCTCTTTTCTTGTTGCTTGCATCCATTATTCCGGGTCATGTTCTCTACAGCAGCAGAAAACAAGCTAGTGCGCTCCTCAATATGACATCCCTTTAGTGACAGTAGTTCTAACCAAAAGGTTTGTCTGCCCTTAGGAGGAGAGAAGAGAAAGTTAAATGGTTCTGCTATTCATAGCTTATTGCCTGTCCCAAAGATAGAACTATGTGTGGTTTCACTGAATGTAAATGGTCTAGGATCGACTCTTAAGAGAAAGAAAGTTCTCAAGCAGATTAAGAGCCTCAGTCCAAATGTGTTGTTTTTACAGGAAACACATAACAAGCGCATAGACCCAGTTTTGAAAGCTCAGTTTTTGGGGGATCAATATGTAGTGGGAGGGTCTGGTAAGGCAAAGGGGGTAGCCATTTTGTTGGATAAATTATGTCCTTTCCAGTTGGATAAATTAAAACGTGATCCTGGTGGAAGATTTCTAATATTGAATGGGAAAATCTGCACCAGTCCAATTACACTGGGTACTTTCTATGCCCCAAATAAGGATCAAATTAATTTTATGCAATCTTTCTTCCATTCCTGAAAAGAAATGGCTGTAGGGGATATTATCATTGGGGGTGATGCTAACGAGGTCTTGGACAGTTCTTTAGACAGATCAGGGAAGCATTCTAATAAAACTTTTCCCTCCCCCTCCCCTTTATTAAAAGTGGTGAATGAGGCGGATTTGATTGACCCATGGAGAACTCTTCATCCCAATGAAAGAGATTATACTTTTTTCTCAGCTTGCCATCAGTCATATTCTCGTATTGACTACTTTTTTGTCAGTAAATCCATCCTGCCCCAAATTAGTAAAATCTCTATAGAACCAATGCAGTATTCAGAGCACTGTCCTTTGGCTTTAATTTGGTCACCAGTAGGAAACCTTCCTCCAACTAGAATATGGCGTTTCAGTTCTCAATTACTGGCAGATAATTCCTTAAAAAAAAAACAATTCAGGAAGCTATTCATAATTTTTATGAGGAAAATAGGACCCCAGAGACCTCAGATGGGATACTCTGGGATACCCTTAAGGCAGTACTTAGAGGTTTATTTATAAGAGAAGGTGCTAGGCAGAAAAAATTAAGAGAGGCTAAGCGTGCATTACTTTTGATGGATATTACAAAACTTACTCATTCCCATAAGGGTTCCCAAGATCCTGTTATCCTGTTTGCACTGAACAACAAAAAAAAAAAAAGCGGAATTGGAAGAGCTAGATTTAAACAAAATACAAACTTCCTTAATGTTTACTAAGGCATACTACTATGTGAATAATAATAAAAATCTGGGATTATTAGCTAAAGCAGTTTAAAAAAAAGCAACTAAACGTTTGATCCCTTGTATCACCAACTCACAAGGAGAAGTAAAATCTAAATTGGAAGACATCTTAAATGAGTTTGAGAATTTCTATGCCACACTTTACACCTCAGAACTGCCAAAAGACTTAAACTTACAGAATTTTGTTGATACACTTCAATTTAAGAAAATCAGTGAAACACATAATTCTTTTTTGAATGGCCCTATATCATCAGATGAAATTAAACAAGTGATTAGGAACCTAAAGACTGGCAAATCTCCAGGCTCGGATGGGTTTTCAAGTGACTTCTATAAAGCTCTACAAGACGACCTAATGCCTTATATGTTAGAGCTATATAACAAGGCATTGCAAGGTTCATCACCTCCTGACAGCTGGAAAAATTCTAGGATTGTCCCACTACCTAAAACATCATCTGTTAGTCCAACAGTGAAGGACTTTCGTCCCATTGCACTTATAAATCAGGATTCTAAAATATTGTCTTCAATATTAGCTAACAGAATTAATTCATTCATTACTGAATATATTGATTGTGATCAAGTCGGATTCATGCCTCGACGAAGACTAACGGATGCCGTTAGAAGAGTGCTGAATATAGTTCATTACTCCAATCTGTCAAAGACCCCTGCCACTTTAATATCTTTGGATGCCTTAAAGGCTTTTGACAGGTTGGAGTGGGAGTATCTTTTTGGTCTTCTTGATAGCATGAATTTTGGAAATAAATTTATTTCTCTGATTAGGAATCTTTACATAAACTCTCAGGCAATGATACATATTAATAGGAGAGATTCCCTATTAATTAAGTTACAAAGAGGTACAAAACAGGGTTGTCCCCTTTCCCCCCTTTTGTTTGCTATTGCAATTGAGCCATTAGCCTGTAGTATTAGAAATAACGTGATGATAAAAGGCATTATGATTAACAAAGTTGAGCAAAAAATTAGTCTTTATGCTGATGATATTTTGGTTTTCTTATCAGATCCAGATTTTTCAATCTCTCCCATAATAAGAACTTTAGAAGTTTTTGATAGATTTGCCGGAATACGAATTAATTTCCAGAAATCTAGTATGTTATGCCTTAATACTTGTGTTCACTTCCAAGAAAAATGGCAAAGACTCTCTGGTTTTCAAGTACAGCCTTCAGGCATTAAGTATCTTGGAATAGTTATTACAAAGGATATTTCCCAACTTATCTCTAACAATTATGGGCCCATCAATACATGGATGAAAGGGAAATTGGAATCATGGAAAAGTCTACAACTATCCCTTTTAGGACGCATCCTCCTTATTAAAATGTTCTTTCTCCCTAAACTATTTTTTTCTTTTTCAGACAATACCATTAATTCCCCCTTCCACTTATTTTAAATATTGGCAAACATCCATTAATATGTTTGTCTTTAATAATCAGAATTCTCGATTTCCAAAAGATCTTAGATTTATTGATCCTAAGAAAGGAGGGTTGGCTATTCCTCAGGTTGAACTTTATTTTGCCGCTTTCCAGTTATGTCAGCTTATTCAATTGATAAGACGGGACGGGTCTAATAAATGGACTCAACTGGAAATTGGAAATGATTTTTCCCCAGAATTAGAATTATTATTTTTTGGTTCTATCACAAAATCAGTTAAAGATATTTCAAACCCTTTTCTCCATTCTTCTCTAGCAATATGGAGAAAATTGAATTATTTGATAGCCCCCAATCCTTCCCCAATTAGGCCTTTAATTTTGCATCCTAAATTTAAAAATCCTGACAATATATCCCAATTTGGTGGGTGGAAAAATAAAGGGCTTTACACAATACAAGATTTTTTCTCCAAGGGTAAGCCCAAATCAACAAACAAGCTATGTAAGATCTTAGCACCTATTCAACCCACATGGCTCCAACTACAGCAAATTATTTCCTTTACAACAAATTTAGTTAGAGAAGGAGAGACTTTACGCCCCCTCACAATGTTTGAAAATTATTGTAAGACCTCTACCCAGCTCCCTAAAGGTATTGCAGGGAAACTCTATAGTTGCCTTATAGAGGAAACATATGGGAATGGGCTGGTATATAAAAGGAGGTGGGAAATAGATCTAAATATATAAATTACAGAGGCAGCTTGGAATAAGATTTGGAGCCTCCCCCCATTTAAATCACGATCCATCCAGCTTAGAGAGTGTTCCTTAAAATTACTGTATAAATGGTATCTCACCCCTGTGCAATTGGCTAGATTTTCTAAGCAAACAACTGCAGAATGTTGGAGAGGATGTAAATGTAAAGGAACGTATGTCCATATGTGGCTATATTCTGATAGAGTTAAACAGTTCTGGTCAAATGTTCTATCTGTCATTTCAGAGATCACTCTTCAGGAGATAGTTCCCTGTTCAGGTCTTTTATAACTTTCATTGTTTCTGCGAGAGAACAAAGATTAATGGTTTATTTTCTAATTTGTTTCCTTTTGGCCATCACAAGAACTGAAATTGCTAAGAACTGGAAAATGGGGAGTTTAACAATGGATAACTGGTGGCATAGACTATGGGACAGTTTATTAATGGAAAAGTTGTCGGACAAGATGGATAACCTCCATCATGCTTCTTTTGAGGAAAGATGGTGTCCCCTTTTGAAGTATATTAACAATTACTCAAATCAGTTAAAACCACCAGATCAGCATTTGAGTTTCTGGAATGGGACTTTTACGGAAGCCTAATGATAATTATGGTTTATACTTATATGGCTATTTGTTGTAGACCCTTATGTATACCTCCCTAGTGGTATTTGGTTTTTCACTTCAACTTTGTAAGTTTTATTGTGATTTTTTTAAAATTAAAAATTAAAAAAAATATGACATCCCTTCAAATATTTAAAGAGGCTATCATATTCCCTCTTAACCATCTCTTCTCCAGACTACATATCCCTAGCTCCCTAATTTGTTCCTCATATGGCATGGTTTCCAGACCCTTCACCATTTTAGTCGCCCTCCTCTGGACATGCTCCAGTTTTTTAACATCCTTTTTGAATTGTAGTGCCCAGAACTGGACACATTATTCCAGGTGGGGCCTGACCAAGAATACAGTGACATTATTACTTCCCTTGATCTAGATACTATATTTCTATTAATGCAGCCTAAAATTGCATTGGCCTTTTTAGCTGCAGCATCACACTGTTGACTCATGTTCAACTTGTGGTCTACTAGGACTCCAAGATCCCTTTCACATGTAGTCTCATTAAGCCAGGTGTCACCCATCTTATATCTATGCATTTCATTTTTTTGTCGTAAGTGCAGTATCTTACATTTCTCTGTGTTGAAATTCATTTTGTTAGCTTTGGTCCAGCTTTCTAATCTATTAAGATCATTTTGAATTGTCATCCTGTCTTCTTGGGTATTAGCTGTTCCTCCTAATTTGGCATCATCTGCAAATTTGAGAAGCATGCCCCCTATTCCTTCATCCAAATCATTGATAAAGATGTTGAATAGCACTGGGCCCAAGACAGAATCCTGTGGCAGCCCACTTGTCTCTAGGATGAAGAGGAGCTATTGCTGAGCACCCTTTGGGTTCGGTCAGTCAACCAGTTACTAATCCATCTAACAGTTGTATTGTCTAGCCCACATTTTACTATCTTGCTTGCAAGAATATCATGGAGGACCTTGTTGAAAGCCTTACTGAAATCAAGATATGCTATATATATATATATATATATATATATATATGATCAGATTAGTCTGGCATGACTTGTTTTTGAGAAACATGTTGATTTTTTGTGATTATGGCATTCCCTTCTAAATGTTCACAGACTCTCTTTTTAATGAACTATTCTAGAATCTTTCCCCGTATTGATGTCAGACTATCTGGAAGATAATTGTTGGGATCCTCTTTTTTTTCTCCTTTTTGAAGATGAGGACAATGTTTGCCCTCCTCCAGTCTGCTGGGACTCCTCCTGTTCTCTAGGAGTTCTCAAAGATTATTACCAGTGGCTCTGAGATTACATTTACCAGTTTTTGTTGATGGGGCAGTGGATGTCAAGTCTGGTTGGAAACTGAGGGGGGATGCAGACAGCGAAAAGTGCCATCTTCAATCTCAGGAAGGGGAGGGGCAGCCGGACGCTGGGTGCCCCATCCCCTTCCTGAGGACGTCATTGGAGCAATGGCCCGTCCACATGATGGGCGCTCCAATGACGTCCTTCCAGCTCAGTGTCTGGACACACTGAGCTGGAAGAAATGCCAAAGAGGTGCACCACGCCTCTTGCGGCACCCCTTTCACAGCTTTCGCAGGCAGTGAAAGGGAGGATCGAGGCAGAGGTGTCCAGCAGCCTCGGCCTTGATCCTCCGCTTCCAGGGGTGACCCAGGGCTACCCGTCTGCATCCCCAGTAAGTTCAGAAACTCAGGCTTCAGTAGTTAAAATTCAGCAAACTTTTATTCAGTAACTATATTTGCCCAGATACTTTATTGTTAGAACTAAACAGTAACTGTTAATATTGCTGAATTAAACTGTACACAATTTCAAACCCATGGCAGGCTCAATTCTCATTCATTATGATTAATAAACCTATCTCTCCCTTGTCGTTCCCACACCACCCCTTCTTTGTACTTGCAAACATGTGCTTTTCACATGAACAACTTTGAGTAAGCTAAACTAATGCCTTCCTTCCTTCCAGAGTTATCTCATCACACATAATCAAACCTGCTAGCTATTTTATGCAGGACAGTTGGATGTGCAACTCCTAATAGTGGAAATAAACAGGGGGCTCATTCCCACTATGATTTAAACTGATTTGCTGATTGGTTTATATGTGCCTTGTTCACGCTGGAAACAATTTCAGACCTGACTGCGTTTGGTCTGAATCGTGGCGAATTGCGGTGAAGCAAGGCAAATGCAAAAGAATTGCTTATTTTGAAGACAGAGCTTTTGGTGGTTCTTTTGAAAAGAATCGCTTTGCAAGTGTGTTCAACAAATGTGAACAACATTCGGGTCCCAATCGCATCGCACTCGTGGAGAGGGACTATGGCAGAGAATTGGCATAGGGGTGTAACACATTCCACTTCAGGTTTTGGGTAAATCCACAATTCTTCCTCCCCTCAGAGTGCTGCCACGGTTCTTTCCTTGGGGAGGGGAGTTCAGCATGTTTTGGGTTTTTTTAATTATCAATGGATTTTGCAATCAGTTGTAATTCTCTCTCTCTCTCCACACCTTGCGACACTTTCAGAGGGAGGGAGAGAGATGGGAGGCTTTCCCTTCCAAACACCCATTGGGTGTTTCAAGGGATGGCCCTCCCTGGCAAAAGATCCCCCATTCATACACACACAACTCCCTTCCACCTCCAGCCCTCTCCCTCCCTGTCTGCCAGCCCAATGCCAGTGATACCCCCCCCAACACCACCCCACAACCCACAGTGTCCCTTGGAATCTCCCTGCACAAGGAGGGGCTGCGGGCAAGCAGAGAGACCCCCAGCTCTGGGGAGAGGTCCAGGGGGACCCAATGGCCTCTTTCTCCAGGACCTATCCTCCATTTCAAACTCCTCTTGTCCAGGAGGAATTTCAAAAAGCCCTCCCTCCATGTTCTGCAAGGCTGGGAGGGCAGCATCTCAACTCCCCATGTCCTCCAAGTCCTGCAAGGCCAGGAGAACAGCACCTCAACTCCCCATGTCCTCCAGGTCCTTCAAGGCTGGGAGGCCACCGCCTCAACTCCCCATGTCTGCCAAGTCCTGCAAGACTGAGAGAGCACTACCTAAGCTCCCCTCCCCATGTCCTCCAGGTCCTGCAAGACTGAGAGGTCACCACCTGAACTCCCTATGTCTGCCAAGTCCTGCAAGGCTGAGAGGGCACTACCTAACCCCCCATGTCCTCCAAGTCCTGCAAGGCTGGGAGGAAACTACCTCAAGCCCCCCACGTCCTCCAAGTCCTTCGAGGCTGGGAGGGCACCACCTATTCCCCCTTCCATGTGTTAAGTCCTCCCCTGAATGTCCTCCATTCTGAGCATCACTTAGAGAAACTCTGCATCAACATTCCTAGGAGTGATATTAGGGATATATCCCTCTGGAAAGTCCTCCATTTTGAGCAGGACTAAGAACCATGCACTGACATTCCAAGGAGACTTTTGGCCTTTGGTTTGGAAATGTCCTCCATTTTGAGCAGGACCAAGAGGCATGCATTGACATTCCTAGCAGTGTTTTGGGCTTTGATTTGAGGACGTCCTCCATATATATATATATATATATATATATATATTTCCTGGACAGTCCTTAATTTTGGGGAGGTGCCTGGTCCTCCCAGCCCTCCTTTCCCCCTTCTCCCTCCTTCCTTGCATCACCAACGATGCGTAGATGATTGACATTTTTTTAAAAGACCAGAATGGATCAATCGTAATCGATACTGAGCATGCATTTTGTAGCAGTGCAAATCTAGTGGGAATGACAATCATGTCAAAAAAGACATGAATGCATGGAATAATGAAATAATTCGCTTCCATAGTGGGAACTCCACAATGGCCTGAATTGATTTGTGAGTCAGTGTCAATGCAACTCGCAAACCAGTTTAAATGCAAGTGGGAATGAGCCAAAAACAGATTTATTCTTATCCTCTTTGTTCCTTTCCCCAGGCCCATCCTTCTTTCTCTCCTCACCCCTTGCATTCTTCCTGTCAGGTTCTTAATTTTTAAAACTCTATCTGGATTGTTAAACTAGTTGCATCCTGTGTTCTGCAACAATGCTACTTACAGTGGTGGTGCATGGACTGTTGCCAGTCCATGATCCATCACTGCCATTATAAAGCAAGATTCTAAGAAATAAATAGTTGTGAGTCACCTTGAGTCTCTTTCTAGGAGAAAGGCAGCATAGAAATAAAATGACTGATTGACTGACTGACTGACTAAATAAATAAATAAATACATAAATAAAGTCAATAAGCAGAAAAGGAAAGAAATGCTGGTCCCCCACATCAGATAAACTGAGAATCACTGCTTTTAAACAGGCAAACCTCTATTGCAATAGTCATTCTTTGAACTCAAGCAGGGCAAAACTTCCAGTGACTTCTTCCACCTCTTCCCTTTTCTAGGCTTGTTCCTTTTACTATTTTAAACCTATTGATTTAGTGCTAATGCTCCAGAGAGAGATGATGGTGATGATGATGATGATGATGATGATGATTTTAAAAAACGATGACACAGGTACAGGGCATTGGTGTATGGTTGTGCAACTGATACATTGAAACACAGAATTATAGAGTTGGAAGAGACCACAAGGGCAATCCAGTCAAACCCGCTGTCATGCAGGAACTCAAAATCAAAGCATCCCTGACAGATGGCCATCCAGCCTCTGTTTAAAGGCCTCCAAAGAAGGAGACTCCACCACACTCCGAGGGAAAGTGATCCACTGTTGAACAGCTCTCACTATCAGAAAGTGCCTCCTAATGTTGAGGTGGAATCTCTTTTCCTGTAGCTTGCCTCCATTGCTCTGGGTCCTATTCTCTGGAGCAGCAGAAAACAAGCTGGTTCCTTCCGTAACATGACATCCCTTCAAATATTTAAACAGGGCTATCATACCACGTCTTAACTGTCTCTTCTCCAGAATAAAAAAAACCCAGTTCCCTAAGTTGTTCCTCATATGGCATGGTTTTCAGACCCTTCACCATTTTAGTCGCCCTCCTCTGAACATGCTCCAGTTTTTCAACATCCTTTTTGAATTGTGGTGCCCAGAACTGGACACAGTATTCCGGGGGGGGGGGGGGGGGGGCTGACCAGAGCAGAATACAGTGGCTCTATTACTTCTCTTGATCGAGATACTATACTTCTATTAATGCAGCCTAAAATTGCATTGGCCTTTTTAGCTGCCACATCACACTGTTGACTCATTTTCAACTTGTGATCTACTAGGACTCCTAGATCCCTTTCACATGTAGTCATGTTAAGCCAGGTGTCCCCGATCCTATATCTATGTATTTCATTTTTCCACCCTGAGGGCTGCTGCAGACCAGCCCAAAGGGCCGGCCTGGGGGTAGAGTTGGGGTGGGCAACCCCACCCTGATGCTGTGAGTACAGACACGCTGCACAGAAAGGGCACGGAAGAGCCAGCTCTCCAACCCCAAATGGGATGCCTGCATTGGCCCTAAGTGCAGTACCTCACATTTCTTTGTGTTGAAATTCATTTTCTTGGCTTTGGCCCAGTTTTCTAATCCATTAAGGTCACTGTGAATTTTCATCCTGTCCTCTGGGGTATTAGCTACTCCTCCTAATTTGGTGTCATCTGCAAATTTGATAAGTATACCCCCTTTTCTTTCATCCAAGTCATTGATAAAGATGTTGAATAGCACTGAGCCCAGTGAACCCTGTGGTCACTTCTCTCCAGGATGAAAAGGGACCATTGTTGAGCATCCTTTGGGTTTGGGCGGTCCAAATCCATGTAACAGTTACCTTGTCTAGTTCACATTTTACTAGCTTGTTTGCCAGAATGTCATGAGGAACCTTGTCAAAAGCCTTACTGAAATGAAGATCATGCTATATCCACAGCATTCCCTTCATCTACCAAGCTGGTAATAATAAAAAAAGAGATCAGATTTGTCTGGCAAGACTTGTTTCTCTGAAACCCATGTTGACTTTTTGTGATTATGGCATTCCCTTCTAAATGTTCACAGACTCTCTGTTTAATGATCTGCTCTAGAATCTTTCCTGGTATTGATGCCAGACTAACTATACGATAATTGTTGGGATTGACAAAACACAATCATGAAGCCCCCTATACATGCCCCTTCACTCCATGGTGTTTGTGTATGTTGTGATTACATCCATTAGAGGTGTCGCTTTTTTGCTTTGCTGCAGCCCCGCACTGGAGCTGGGCTATTTATATACAGGCACAAAGATGCACATTTTCCCCATTAAGCTGGATTATCCCAGCTTCTTTTTGCTCCAGGTTTTAGCCTTGGAGCATGGCTTCATTTTGGTTGCCACCTGCTTTCAAGGCATACATTATATAAAGCTGGAAGCCACTTTAATTTGCCCATCTGTTTCACCCCATAGTCTTACATGGTATAAGAGCAAGGGTATTTGAGGCACTGATTTTCAGGGAGTACACAATGCTAGCTCAGTCTAATTTTTAACCCTCATCCTAGCAGACAGGGCATTTTAGTGGTCCAGAGTGATGTTTTGTTGAATAACTCACACAGAAATAGTTTTTCAAGGTAGGCAGTTTAAGACATTGTAACTTGAAGAATTTTAGACAATGTTTGCTAATGGTTTTGTTTGTTTGTTTGTTTGGACATACTTAAGCTTATCATACCAGTACCTGTAACATTCCCACTGAGTCCCTGGAATGTAACGATATGAGAACGGGTGTTACTGCATTAGACTATTGATAACGCGATAGTAACGTTATGAGAACACATATTATCACACTGCTTTTACTGTTCTACCAGTACTGGCACTAAAGTAATTCCTCAGCCGTCCCTCATTGGTGCGTGCTCACTGTTGTGAAAACCCCTATATCTTTTCATCATTAGGCTTGGTAGTGAGGAAGTTTAATTGTTTGTTTTTGTGTATTGTGTTGCATTATGTATTTTTATTGTGTATTGTACTGTTAGTGTTTGTTTGTTTGTTTGTTTTTGTTTGTCTATGTTATATTCAATATGCAACAATAAAAAATTATTTAAAAGAAAACCCTATATCTGCATTGGAAAGAATGCTACTGAGAGGTTTAGGTAGCAAGCATTCATTGTTTTTTCTCATAAACACGATGCAATTCAATCTACAAAAATAAAAATAAAAAATTTAAAATTACCTGTGGCACCTTCCTTGCATCAACACTGGAAGAGTTGAGTCGAGTTTGTGGATGTTCTAGGATCAGAGAGGAGGAGGTTGTCTTAGCCAATCAGAACATGAGGACAGATTGAGACCGGGTAGGATTATTGCACACACATCATCTGGAATGGTCTGTAAGCGTTCTTGCTGGTTGAGGATGCATTTTTATAGTTCTCCTGCTGGAATGGGCTAGGGACTGTCAGAGCATGGGCAGAGCAGCTTTTTTCCACTCCCAAAAGGAGTGGCATCTTGCTGCATCTTTTGGGAGCAGAAAAATGCTGGTTTGGGGCCATAGTGTGTGCTTCCTGTGGCCCCAATCTGGCTAGCAAAGGGGCAGTGTGGAGCCATTCCTTATGAGCTGGCTACTTTGCCCCATAGTCTGCTCTATATCTGCTCTATATCTATATCTGGAGTAGCAGAAAACACTCATAAGGTACTTGAGTGATGAAGAAAGAGAAAAGGAGCATAGAACCATAGAATCATAGAGTTGGAAGAGACCACAAGGGCCATCCAGTCCAACCGCCCTGACATGCAGGAAATCACAATCAAAGCATCCCCGACAGATGGCCATCCAAAGACCTCCAAGGAAGGAGACTCCACCTTCCTCTGAGGAAGAGTATTTCACTGTTGAACAGCTGTTACTGTCAAGAGGTTCCTCCTAATGTTGAAGCGGAATCTCTTTTTCCTATAGCTTGCATCCATTGTTCCATGTTCTAGACCAGGGGTAGGCAACCTTTTTGAGCTTGCTGTCCCTCAGACAATTGGGGGGCTGAAGCACCAAAAATAAATAAATAAATAAATAAAAATAAACCAATTTTTTAAAAAAATAAAAAAAATAAAAACAATATGCATGCACACTCTCTCAGCCCCAGAAAAGCCATGGCAAAACCCCTGTGGAGATTTTGCCAAGAAAACCCCAAGAACAAGTAATAACAACAATACTCAATATCATCATGGCAGGCGGCAGCGGCAGCAGAGGCAGGACCGGCCTGGGGCCGGTCCAAAGGCCTTGGGGGGGCGCATCCGGCCCCCGGGCCTTAGGTTGCCTACCCCTGTTCTAGACTCTGGAGCAGCAGAAAACAAGCTTGCTCCATCCTCAATGTGACACTCCTTCAAATACTTAAACAGGGCTATCATATCACCCCTTAACCATGTGGAGCATTTTTGTGTAGCTTTGAACACAGCACACTCTACAAACAGAGTCACTGATGTTCAGTTTGTTGAGTTATATAAACCAAATAAACCTGAGTAATATGGCATAAAAGTGGAGTGTTGGTGCTGAGATGCCAAGACATCACATATTTAAAAAGGAAATATTTATATTGACAGGTCATCTGTTGTTGATAATTTTATGATGTAAGCCACCCCGATTGTGCTCAGAGGGGCGGGGTATTAAATAAAAATTATTATTATTATTATTATCTAGTACAGCATGGCAAGCCCATCCTTATTACATTCTGGTGATTGTTCTAGCTGAACCGTATTTCCACATTGGCAGACATTTTGTTTTCACCAGATTATAACTGACATAAAGTCCACTCACAAAAGAACTAACATTTCTTGGCACCATTCAACAGAATAAGCCATTCCACTCTCTTGTTTCTTCTGCAGTGGCACAAAGGATGGTCCTGCATTGTGACATTTCCCTTAGCAGATGCTTTTTTGTTACTGGAGTAGAAAGTTATCCAACAATATTAGGACATCTTGCAAATATTTTTCCCCCAACTGTTATGTTTCCAAATACTGTTTTCCTTCAAGTTTTATGTTTGTTTCTTATCTGTCCTTGTTGTACTGTTTTCACTTGGAAAGAACAATGGTAACAATTTAAGGACACAGAAAATATTTTGGTTACATCTTTTGAAAAAAAGGAAGTCTATGACAGGACTCGAACCTGTCACCGGGACTCTAACCCATCACCAGGACTCAAAGCTGGTTTGAATATTCCCCTTTATTATACTTGCCTGATCTTGGAGGCAGGATTCAGGTTTCCTTCTCCGGCTTATGGGTTCTCCTAGCGCACATTGCCGTTCAGGCGGTCACGGCACTGAATCCTCCCATTCTGCCGACAAATAGTCGGTGGCACCGAGAATGGGGCACCAGTGCTGCAGCCCCTTATTCTGCACAGCGATCAGAGCAGGCTAATGCCACCTCTCAGTCCCATCTGGGTCGCCAGAAATGTAGCAGAAAAATGAGACTGGAGACCAAGGAGTAAAGAAAAGTGAGTTACTTTATTGAAGAAGTAACACCAGTGGGCCCAGCAGGAAATAAATTTCCAGAGGTGCTGAGCCCTGAACTGAGCTGCTGAGGATCTTTTATAGGGTAATCATAATACGTATACAAAGAGCAGCCTGCCTCCCTCCCTCTCTTGCTTAACTAATTTCACAATATTCAGCAACTTCTTGCTTGGGCAAAGATTGTTTTCAGTACAGGAAAATGTTTACAGAACAGAGGAAATATTTACAGAACAGGAAGTTTTATCAGGGTACATATTGTCCCTGGAGTGGAACACATGAGTCTCAAGAGAGATAGGCAGAATAAAAACTTATTATTCTTACAAGGTCCCATGTAGCTATCCAGTCTGAATCCCTCAACCCCCACCCTGAACAGCAATCATAGAAGCTCACCATAAAAGCTCAGTAAGTACACACTTCATGAACACGAACCTCTGAGTGTTTGTGTTTTGTGCAATACCTGCCTCAAACACTCTGCACTTCTGGGACATTTTTATCCCTTGAAATGTACTTGGATTCTTATGGTCAGAAAATAACCCAGGAGTCACTCAGTGTAAGTTTTCTTATTCATCTGGTTAAAAGGCTTGATGAAATTTCATAAGTCATATCTATTATTTTAAAAAGATATATATTTTTGACTAGGTTCTAAAAGGAAGCTTTAGCTGAACTGGCAATGGATTAAAAATGATGGGTGAGGATGGCTATTTATTAATTCCACACCTAGCAATTAGCAAGTACATTTCTATACTGCTTATCAGTGCATTTAAGCATTACCTAAGCAGTTTACAATGTATAAGCTAATCCCCCTCCCCCAAAAAAAGCTGGGTACTCAATTTAGTAACCTATGGATGCAAGGCTGAATTAACCTTGGAGCTCTGCCTGGGATTGAACTCACAACCTTCTGGCTGTGAGAGGCTGTAGTACCAGTATTTAACAACTGTGCCACCAGGGCTCCCATTTTTAGCATATTTTCTAAAATGCTATCCTTCTAATGCCATGAGGTTGCTCTTCTCAAAATGTATTTCTTGACTGCTAACAAAGAATTCCACTTGAGAATTTACTCGGAAGTTGATTTGCTTATTCAGCCATATTTTTTCAGAAGAGTGAAACCTGTGGTCTACAGCAACCTGTCCATTAGACCTTCATTCTACTGCACAGTATGGACTTAGATAAGATGAGGTTTTGGCAAACAAAGGCACGGATAGTGTCTTCCAGGTGGTCTCTTGAAAGCTTGCCTGGCTATAGTGACAGCACTTCTAGGAACCCTATCCTACTGGATCTAGCTACCATTTTAATTTCCTTTAATGTTCCAGAATTAGGACAGGGGCAGCAATGTGAGAAATCAAAAGGGTGGTTAAACTCAGCCATGAGGTTGGGTCTTTTGTTGTTAATTGAGGTCACATCAGCTTTTTGACTTATGGTGACTCCATGAACAAGAGACCTCCAAGACACCCTGCTATTAAGAGCACTGTTAAGATTCCTCAGACACATTCTGTGACTTCTACCCACCTGTAGTGTAGCCTTCCTCTTTTCCTACTCTCTCTCATTTTGCCAAGCATTATTACATTTCCTAATGACACATGCCATCTCACAATATGTTCAAAGTAGAATAATCTCAACATAGGGCCTTTACAGACTGCCAGAAATAATGCAGCTTGAGGCCACTTTAACTGTCCTGGCTCAATGCTAGGGAATCATGGGAATTGTATTTTTGGGGGGACATTGAGCCTTCTCTGTCAGAGAGCTCTGGTGCCACAATAAACCACAGTTTCCATGATTCCTTAGCACTGAGCCAGGATAGTTAAAGTGGCTTCAAGCTGCATTATTTCTGGCAATCTGTAAAGGCCCATAGTCATTTTGGCTTTTAGCAAAAAAGAAAAGAAAAAAAAAACCAGAAAAAAGGGGTCTAGATTAAGGAGATTATCGCACATGTTTTTCCTCAAGGTGAACATGGGCTGGGCATGGGCATAAACCATTTAAAAAGTGATGTTTTTGCATGCCTCCATGCTCAGCTCAGAGACATTGCATACCTGATCTGGAGAAGTCCGGATTGGGTACATTATGCCTCCAAGTTGGCCACAGATGCATGTGAAAACATCCATTTTAAGCAGTTTATGCCCATGCCCAGCCCATGCCCATATCAGAAGAAAGACATGTGCAATAATCTCCTAAATTTCAGCAGTTGTCCCTGCCAGATCACCGTGTTCCTTGCAGTTGTCCAACACTGCCAGATTCTCACATTGGGAATGAAACTGCAAAACAAAATTTTACATTTGGATGGTTCTTCCCAGTGACTTTGGCTGCTCCAGATGTCTCTCCATTCTTGACATGTTGAAAGTACAATAAGAACCCATTCATATTCCTGTGACTCTTAACATGGTCTTCATTGGTCATGGTCAATGAGATTTTTTGTTTGTTTGCATGGTTGGTAATTTAAGTGATGGGTTTTGTTTGGTTTTTGCTTGTTGAAGACATAGATCGACACTAATGCTGCACAGCAAGTTATAGACTCCAAAGAAATGAGTTAGTTTGCCAGAAGATGATCTCTGTCATAACATTAAATTAAAGCTGCCATTTGAAGCCTCCTTAATCCCATGGTGAGAAAAAAATGACAGGAAGGTTTCAAGTAAGAACTGGAGATTGATTCAGATATTTTTATGCTTAAGAGACCAATCCAGTCTCATAATAATCCTCTTTTCTCTTTGTGATGTGCATAAAAGGTGCCCATAATATTTAAAAGTATGTTTCTCTTTTGGAGATTTAAACTTCATTTAGATTACTTTTCATCAGTTAAAAGGTAGACTGGTTGGCAATACATATGATAGATAATGGCAGACTCTGTGAAACAAGTTTTAACATAAAAGTTAGAATTCCTTATAAATTAAACAAGTCATTTTCTTGTTAGCTACCAGCTAGTGATTTGTACAGCTTCACACATCCAGCCCAATGGGGCCTCTTCTACTCTTAGGAAAGGTCTGGCAGCCAACTCAGAATGCAGTTTCTGGGTTTTAGATTAGCTGAGCCATAAAATATATTATTATTGGACATATACAGACAGGGAAGGAGAGAAGTGGGATTTTATATGTTACATGCACAGGTAAACTAGCCAACTTTGGGTATATGTGTACCTTAATTGTAGCATTCTATGACTTGGGTTAATGGGTGCTATATAGTAACCCATCTCAGGCAGGAAAATGTATAAGCTGTGTGAAGCCAGTTTGTTATATGATTTGAGTGTTTGACTAAGGACTCTGGAAGATCAGGGTTCAAATCCCTGTTCAGTCATAGAAACCCACTGGGTGACCTTGGGTAAGTCATCCTCTCAGCCTCAGAGAAAAGAAATGGAAAACCACCTCTGAACAAATATACAACAACAATAAACCAATTCTGCAGAAAGATTACTGATAAATCTTCTTTGCCATTCCTTGAAGATCTGAAGTGGTATATAAGAATTTCTTTCTAAAGCTTGGGAAATTATTCTGGGGTCTTCAGTTCCTAACATTGACCTATTAGCATGGCCTATCCAAAAAAGTAGCTTTTTCTGAGTGCTGCCTCTTTTATTTCCTCTATATGGCACAAATTTACTTCAACAGGTCTTCTTTTTCCAGAATAGGGCAGGAGAAAGTATATTGCTTCCTTCAGAGAATTTAAGGAACCTGTTCTCAGCTTTGTAGCAACTAAGTAAAACTAAGTAATAATTTTTTTACAGGGCTGAACACAATGGAAACTGTAAAGCAAAACCATTAGGTGTGCAATGCTGACTTGACTGCAGGGGGGAGAGGCAGAGATGGAAAGTGCTTTGTAGGATACCATAGCCAGCTATCATGCTGAGTAGGCATGAAATGGAGAGGCCACGATAGACATCACCATTTCTCACAAATTTTGAAGCTGCTTATGGACAACAATTGCCCACAAACCTCTGGAAGCCCAAAAACACCTGGAAGGCCAGACTTTGGGAATATCTGTTCTACAACAATAAATATGTAGGTTTTCTAATCAAGAACAGGAAATCAGTAAGAGAACAATACAGCATGACCATAACTTATTAGCCAACTTCTTGTATATCTGGAAATGAAACTGCCTATTCTCATGATTAGTAAAGACTCTACTTACTGTTACCTCACCTGATAATCTGGCAAGCAATAAAAAAATGTTCTTTAACATTATATGTTGGAAGCTACATCGCATGACAACGTGGAGCTTGATCTAGCAGTAAAATGTCCATCTTACAAGTACAAAACAATAAGAAATGATAGTGATAGATCATTTCTAAAGTATTGGAATGGATTATTTTATTGCCCAAATATCATTTTAATGTCCTTATGGTATTACTACTACATCTGATACTGCTGATAGCACTGCTATTTCTATTGAACTCCAACAGTATAGTGCAACAGGAATTTCAGATAATATGTACAGGCTACAAATTTGGGTTGCTTTTTTAAAATCTGTTAAGTTGCTGTATTTATTCATTGGAGTTAGTTAAGGGAATGCATAATTCCAATGGCTAAAAGGCCCTTTTAGATTTTCAAGCCTCCTGTGAGCAATAAAATTACCCGCATTTTGTACGCCATTCCAAAGCAATATTAGAAACAACAGGATTCTGTGTGTCTTATATTGAATGAAAACATGACTCTTACTAACATAGGAATTAAGAAGAACTGAAAATGATGAATAGAAGCAAAGGACATTTTTTACAGAGGAGAGAATGAAAATATTTTAGTCTGAATTCATTTTTTTATTATTTATTGGATTTATATCCCACCTTTCCCCAAAATGGGATCCAATAATTACAATAATTTAAAAATGATACAACTAAAATATTAATTGCAAAAGTTAAAAAATAATTAAATAATACTAGTCTTAAAACATAACAGTTAAAAACACAGTATAGTGTTTTTATAAAATATTCTGTGTTACCTTTTAAGGTAAAAACCAGTCAAGGACAAAATGAAATGTTAATACAATAAAATACAAAATAGAATTCACAAAAATAGCAGTATAGCACAGGCCTGGGAAATTATTTTTACAAACAATGAATGACATGCTGAAACCATTTATAAATGAAAAGTGCAAGGATGATGATGGTCCCAGGTCATCTCCATAACCACTCCTCAGTTATGGAGGCTTCTACATGTCATTGTATTCATAGTAAAAAGTGCCTTCCCAAGATCTGCATAGCTGGAACTCTGATTTATAAAATAAAGATATTTGTGTTATTCTTTTAAAAGTAAATTGGAAACATCTAAGTCTTTGAGAATCATTTTCTTTTTTTAAAAAATGAGGTCAAATCCTGCACATATGCTGTGGAAATGCATTCCAAATAAACTACAGTGCACCCTTCGCAGGCCATTAAAAGTGCTGGGGCTCGCCAGCCACATGACCTTGAGTCTGCATATTGCGGGCCCACATATGGCACAGGGGCGCTGTACTTATGTCTCAAGCACATCAACCTCATATGTTTCATAGATGTGAGTTGGACATACTTGGGCGATCTTAGGTCTGGATCTTATAATAAACACATGGTTGTATGGATAAAACTCATTCTTTCTGCCTCTCCCTATTGCAACAATGTTTATTATTGCAAAATGCATCATTCAATGGGAAGGGTATCTTCTATACATTTTGTAATCCCCCTCCCTGCAACTTATCTCTTTGGAAGGATATATGGGCATGGTTGAGCTAAAATGGCATGGCGTGGAAATGAATGCGCTTCCAACCAGTATCCACAACTTGCCTTCAACTATGCATGGATATGAATTTCATTGGATTTGGAAGCCTCTAAGAAAGTACCATTTTCACATCTCTTTGGACTCACTTAAAGAATTAGCTGCTCACTTTGAATTTTTTTATATTTTCAGACCATATATTAGTGTATAAGCCCTACTGCCAAAAATTACTGTACCAAGTTTGTTTGTTTGAATTTATTTCCCATCTTTCTCCCAGGAATGCAGCAGAAAAATGGGACCGGAGACCAAGGAGTAAAGGAAAGTGAATTACTTTATTGAAGAAGTAACGCCAGCGGGCCCAGGAAGAAATAACTTTCCAGAGGTGCTGAGCCCCGAACTGAGCTGCTGAGGATCTTTTATAGGATTACACATATGCAAAGAGCATTTCTCTCCCCCCCCCCCCCCTTGGGTAACTAGTTTCACAATATTCAGCACTTCTTACTTGAGCAGACATTGTTTATAGAACATGAAATCTATATAGAACAGAGGAGATGTTTACAGAACAGGAAGTCTTATCAGGGTGCACGTTGTCCCTTGAGTGGAACAATGCTTGAGTCTCAAGAGAGATAGGCAGGGGAAAAAAACTTATTATTCTTACAAGGTCTCATGTAGCTATCCAGTCTGACCCTTGAACAGTAATCATAGAAGCTCATCATAAAGCTCAGTAAGTACACACAAGCATTTAGTTACTTCAAGACAGGATTCAAGGCGGCTTGATTTCTATGGCTGAATGTGATTTCATGCAAAATCTATACCTCAGTAATTTGAAAATAGGTAGTGACCTTGTAGTTCCCATTGTATGTTTATTTTATGATGCTGAATTTGGTGCCCAGTTCCTCTTTCATCAAATTGCTGCATGAATAGCTTAGATAGTTTATTTCACTCTACACCAGCAAATAAGAACAATAATATCCAATATCATATAACTCCATTAGCAGAAGATTCTCCTTTTCAAAATATATAATCATCTGGGGTGAAAGGTGGTAGCTTTTTTGTTCTTTCTTTCTTTTTCCCCCCTTTGTTCAAAACTGATCAAAGTGCAATTATTTGCAGCACACAGTCAAGGGAGCTGTAGTAGAATATCCCCAAAAGAAGCATTTAGCCACCCCAAATTACACTTTCACACCTCCAGAGGAAGTTATTAGCCATTTTTTTTATGTGCACACATTTTGGTAACTCATGTCTCTTTGTGGGTAATAGAGCAAAATTGACAATTCCCTTATGAGAAGTGCACAGAAGAGGAAATGGGGATCCCCTACATCAGTATTTGACATTGATAGCACAGACAGTTCACCATCCTCTTCAAAAAGTGCTGTAGAAATGCTTTCCACAGCTTCCTCAGGTCAGAGTTGCTTTTATTTGAGCTTTAGTCTATCAGCTATGATCTGGCACAAGTCTTCAGCCATACTATGGAGTATCATTATAAAAAACTTCATTATTTGATTTTCCTTCATGGACCCTTCTTTATTTTGAGCCAAAGAAATGTGTTCTCACCATATCAACCTCATTAGAGCAGAGGTGGGCAAACACATCAGAAGGCAGGAACCAATTTCCCTCCCCAAAACTCACCATGGACTATACTCCACAAGCCCCAAGCACCTTGATTTTCTCCTGCAGTTCCTCCCTGCAGTTCCTCTTTTGAGGACTGTAGAGGGGAACAGATTTATTTGGGGGGTAGTATGAGGTTTGTATGAGTGCTTCTGTTTTTGTGTGTTTGTGGGACTTTCTGCATGGTTTGGGGGCAAACATTTCCCAAAATCAAGGTTGCACTTTGCCCATATTTGCATTACAGCTTTATGTTGTCTTCAAAGATGTGGCTCTTAGAGCTTTCAGATACAATTCCTTCTTCTCTCCATTTGTCCAAGTGCTTTTCTAAAGTGGAGAGAATACTACAAATGGCATGCAGTGCCCCCACTGTTAAGATAGCATTAATGTGGTGGGCTTCCCCCACCCCATGCTTTTCTATCTGGCTTTTGCACATAGTGCTTGATCAAACACTACCATAATGCTCTACAAATATATTTCTATTTCAATCAGCTCAGTCTGGGTCATAGCTTCTGAAACAGTTGATAACTCAGTTGGTGGTGCTCTGATTGTGGGAAAGGAAGTAATAGCACCCTCTGAAAAGATAACAGAGTCTCTAGCATAACATTGAAGACTGTCCCACTATCAAATATTCTAGTTCTCTGTTTTCAGCAGCACTGTGAACATCTAAAGCCAAAGGCTATCCCTTACCAAATATGAAACTTCATATTCATAATTCATAACATCTTTGACTATTAAAGAATGAGGTTCAACTCATTCCCCAGAATGGTAAATAAACACTATGGAACACTGTGTAAATAGTTCTTTGCTTGTTTGGGGATGTTGCGGGGACTATATTGCAAGCATATGTTGGATAATGGAACACAACAAAGAATTTCAAAAGGAACTCAACCTGTGCTTTATAGATTAGAGAAAGTCCTTTAACTGTGTGACCATAAGAAATTATGGGTTGCTCTAAAAGAAATAGGAGTGCAACAACATTTCATTGTCTGGATGAATAGCCAATATTCTGGATAAGAGGTGACTGTCAGAGAACAATATTGAGGAAAAAAGCAAAGCAGCTTATATACCGCTTCATATCACGCTATGGGATGTCTAAGCGGTTTACAACTGTGAGCTGATTGCCCCCCAACAATCTGGGTACTCATTTTAGCGACCTCAGAAGGATGCAGGCCTGAGTCGAGCCTCAGCCCTGGCTGGTATTGAACTCGCAACCTTGTGGTCTATGAGTGAGTGGCTGCAGTACAGGCATTTAACCACTGCGCCACCAGGGCTGATTTCCAGTGTCAAGGGGGTCAGACAAACCATGCTATCTGTTTAATTTATATGCAGAATATATGATATGTAAAGTGGGATTACAATAAGAGGAAGCAGGTGTGCAAATTTGGGGAAGATACAACAACTGTCTAAGATTTTGACTGACTACGTATGAAAGCTAAGACATAAAGTGCCAAATCAGGGTTACAGATCAATATTAAAGGGGGGGGGGGGAAGATCACTGATGATTTTCACAGGTCCAATCCACAATGCAGAAATAATCCAGTTTGACACCGCTTTAACTGCCCTGGCTCAATTCTAGGGAATTCTGGGAACTGCAGTTTTGTGAGATAGCCTTCTCTGTAAGAAAATTAAAAGAAGATGAAACCTTGTAAAGACAGACCTAGAGGAATTAGATAATATCCTCAAATGTAAAGAAATATCATGAAATACCAAAGTCAGAATCATCCATGCCATAGTATTTCCAATTTCTACATATAGTTGTGAAAGCTGGACAGCGATGAAAGCTCTCACTGGAAGTGAAGATAGCTAAACCAAGGCTGTCATACTTTGAACATGAGACAACATGGATCGGGGGGGGGGGGGGGAGACCCACAATAGTGTTTGGTCTTTCATGCACATGCATTTGGTATCTCACACTTCATTCTGTAATTGCAGGCTAATAGAACTGGGATCCAACTTCAACATAATAAAGCATGCATAAGACAGTAATAGCTGCAAACTTACCACCTATTTTCCAACTACTGAGGTATAGATCTTGCAAAAATAAAAACCTACCTTATCCACCAAACTTGGTACCATGCTCAGCCCTGCCACATGCCTTTATACACAGTACACTGGAAAAATAAAATGTGCACAAAGCAGTGTGGACACTGACATACATGTTAGAATTTGATGGGACATATAGTCAATGTTAAAATGTTGAAATGTAAAGATGTGTGTCTGTATTTTTCCTTGCTGAGAAAAGTTGTTTTCTGAGGCCAGTTTCACAATTATCAGCCCAGGTGTGTTTTAGCCAAAACAAGCAGTTAACGAGCTACAGTTCTGTGAGAAAGAGCTTTGTTTACAAAAAGGATTCATAAACATGGGAATGTTATGGGAACTGCAGTCACATGATTTAATATGGTAATTAAAGGTTGGGCTAACACACGTCATGCATCATCAACCAATCAGTCTGAAAGGGCTACACCCAAAGGGGTGGAGAATTGGGGGCTGAACGTTGTGATCTTGAAAAGTTTGTCACTTGTCTTTTAACCTTTAAGCTGTAATGGACTAATTAAAAATATTTTCCTGATGCTGCAACTAACCAATTTTGAATCATGTAGCAGTTAGGCTTTGTTCCTGTTTAGCCTTCTGGCTAAAGTGAAGATGGTATTATTTATTATTATTATTATTATTATTATTATTATTATTATTTGTTTTTTGCTCATGCTGATTTTGCAATAAAAGAAAGCTTGCTTGAAGATCTGGATGTCTTGATGACTTGACTTCATGGACTGTAAGCTGTATATTCATCATCAACACATTTTATCAACAATACAAACCACTAAAGTGCACACCATGGAAATACAACACACATGAAAATCTTATAGTTAGTGGGGGAAATGCATACAGTAGGTAAAATGGGTAAATAATTGCATGCGTGGGGGGCATGCACAGATATCTATACTAAAAAAAAAAAAACCCAAAGAAACAAAAAAAAAAAAAACAAACAAACAAAAAAAAAAAAAACCATGGAGTCCTGAAACCTGATAGAAAAGTACACAAAGAAAATGCATACAGGAATTAGAGAAATGCAATGAAATCAAGGCTGGAGCTATATCTACATTGCAGAAATAATCTGGTTTGACACCACTTTAACTGTCATGGTTTAATGCTATGGAATTGTAGGAATTGCCAGTTTGTTTGTGGTACCAGAGCTCTGGTGCCACAAACAAACTAGCAATTCCTACAATTCTGTAGCATTAAGCTATGACAGTTAAAGTGGTGTCAAACTGGATTATTTCTGCAGTACAGATGCAGCCAAAGAAACTTTGACATCTCTACCCTACTCCCCCCAATACACACATATTTGCCCCCATGATTTGAGTACTGAAGTAATATCAGCTAGACAAGTAGCAGCTAATGAAATGGAGGAGGAACAGTTAAATTCACAGCACAGAGGCACCTTGTGCCCCAACCCCCGTATTTACTATATGGTGCTGGGAAAAATGGAGGAGTAGCCAAGGGGCTGTCAATATCAATGGCACCCTTGAGGCTTAATAGCATCCTATTTGAGGCTAGTCTCCCTTGGCCTCTCTCAGTTCAGTAGTAATCAAAACGTGAAATGGTTCATCAATTAAAATAAAAAAAGAAATACTGAGATAGTTTAAAAGTCTACTGGATGCTGCTGTTGGCACTATTGATGCAATACTCTTTCTCAGATTATAGCAAAGAAGAGTCTTCCTTTCTTTCCCAAGGGTCAATGGAAAATAATGAACTTGCTCCAGCAATACAAACAGCCATTAATTATAAAGTCACATAAGTATAACCAGATGCTACATATGGCATCTACTAAACTGTGAAGATTACAGCAGAATAATCCAAAACATTACATTGGGCAAATGAGCACTGCGTTGCTTTGGATTGATGAAAACTACCAGGAATTGTCTGTTGTTTCTGTGCTGTAATAGTTGCTAATATAATATGTACTGTTAAAAAAAAGGAGGCACTGGAGAGCAGAAGCAAACTCTTACAATGGAGTTGCTCTAAACCACACAAACACAAAAATGTGACCAGTTTATCAGGGTTTCTTCTATCTCTCTGTAATATTTTGATGCTTTATTTGTGTATTTAGTAGATCTGTTATGCATACATGTGCACACCTTTTCTTTCTTGCTCTCTGGGTAAATGCTTACAAAGCAACCTACAGATCAAAAGCACAGACCCAATATATTTTATAAATGAACAATTAAAATATTGCAGTGGCAAGTGTATCCTTATTGCATTCTGTTGAAGGCCACTGCAGTTCAACAGAAACTATAACACACACACACACACACACACACACAAACCATAATAAGACGAATAAAAAGGCAAGTACAGGTACAGCAGTTATACTGAAAATTCTTTGAAAATTAACCATTAAGAACTTTTAAAATCTCTAATGAAATAGCTATTTAATTTCCTGGAGGCTACAGAATAAGACTACATATATAAGGTTGATTATCTACCTATAATTGCTACACTATTTTTTGTGGTGTAATGTTGCTGTAGAATGAAGACAAATTTAAAGAAGAAGCCAGAAAAAACAACACACCCGTCAGTTTCAATAAAATGCTGAGTTTAAGAACTGCTTGAATATCACTAGTGGGCCCACCTTGACAAGACCTTGGAAGTCAGCTCTTCATTCAAATCAAACAAAATAGCAAAGGGGTCATAGATACCTCCTGGGGGAGTGAATCCCACAGATATGGAGCCTCAAGAAAACAAATCCCCTCCCAGTAGAATATATATTTTTAGTCCTTCTGGAGAGCAGAGATACAGAAGGGTCACTTTGAGCTGAAAAGGACATATGATTTCCCTCCCGCTCTTTTTCAGTTGGCAATTGGTCTTTAAGGGCCACATGGTATGTGTGTGTGGGGGGGGGGGGGCGGATATGGTGTAGATTAGGATACAAGGGCAGATATAATATGGTCCTCTCAGTGATAGGAATAATTGCACTTAAAAAAAATCTAGCCAGAGCAGATATGAGAAAATATATATACACACCATGCAGTTATTCCAGTCTGGCAAGGACAAGATTAATCCTCTGTCATTCCACTTTCACAGCTGTTTAAAAAATGTCCCAGTTTATCTCTTGTCCTTTCACTTTCCCCCTTTGGCCTCAGCTTGCTTCAGTTGATACAAACTGAGTTCAAAATGCAGAAATAGCTTGGCCTCAAATAACCCAGCTGGAATGAGAGGAGAGGAGGGGACAGAGTCTGGCCCATCCTCCTCACTCATGTCTCCCAATGTGGACTTCTTCAGGTAGGGTATGAAAAACTAGGAATGGGAACGGCAGCTATGAAAGAACTGGACAAGATACTGAAGAGCAAAGACATTGTATTCCCAATTACCATGTGTGGATGCAAGAGCTGGACAGTGAAGGAAGCAGATAGAAAGAAAGTCAACACATTCAAAATGTGGTGCTGGAGAAGAGTACTAAGGATACCATGGACAGCCAAGAAGACAAACAAATGGATTCTTGAACAGATCAGACCGGAACTCTCTAGGGAAGACAAATTGAGACTATTGCACTTTGTCCACATAATGAGAAGGCATGGATCACTAGAAAAAAAATGCTAGGAAAGGTAGAGGGTAGAAGAAAGAGAGGAAGACCACAAACCAGATGAATAGACTCAATCAGATGGGGTTATGAGGAAGGGCTTGCAGGATCTGGGCAAGGCAGTGGAAGATAGGGATTCTTGGAGATGTCTCATCCACAGGGTCGCCATGAGTCGGAACCAACTCGAGGGCAGCTAACAACAGTGAAAACCTGACAAAAGCCTGCTACTTCTTGAGGCAGTCTTTTCCACTGTCAAGCAGTGCTTACCATTAGAGCATTACAATGAGGTTTAGCATTGCAATTTCCATTGTTTCTAATCCTGCACATTTATCAATACCACAAAAATGTGTTAGGAGATTGATCCATCTTGGTTTAGCATTCCTGCTCACCTATTTTTGCAGAATGTCATGCTAAATAGGGTGCTGAACAATGGCTCCATTTTCATCCTAGAGAGAAGTGACCAGTGGGGTGCCACAGGGTTCTATCCCAGTGAAATTCAACATTTTTATCAATGACTCAGATGAAAAAATAGGGGGCATATTTATCAAATTTGCAGATGACACCAAGTTAGGAGGATTAGTTAATACCTCAGAGGACAGGATGAAAATTCAAAATGACATTAATAGATTAGAAAGCCGAGCCAAAGCCAACAAAATTAAACTCAATACAGAGAAATGTAAGGTACTGCACTTAGGGTGGAAAAATTAGATGCATAGGTATAGTATGGGGGATACCTGGCTTAATGAGACTATGCGTGAAAGAGATCTAGCAGTCCTAGTAGACCATAAGTTGAACATGAGTTAACAGTGTGATGCGGCAGCTAAAAAGGCCAATGTGATTTTAGGCTGCATCAATAGACGTATAGTGTCTAGACCAAGGGAAGTAATAGTGCCACTGTATTCTGCTCTGGTCAGGCTCCACCTGGAATACTGTGCCCAGTTCTGGGTACCACAATTCAAAAAGGATGTTGAAAAACTGGAGCATGTCCAAAGAAAGTGTGTTCAAATGGTGAAGGGTCTGGAAACCATGCCCTATGAGGAACAATTTAGGGAACTGGGTATGTTTAGCAAAGCAAAGCAGCTTCATTTATATACCGCTTCATACCACGCTATGCAGTGTCTAAAGCAGTTTACAACTGTAAGCTCATTGCCCCCCAACAGCTGGGTACTCATTTTAGCAATCTCGGAAGGATGCAGGCCTGAGCCATGCCTGAGCCCTGGCTAGTATTCAACTTGTACCCTTGTGGTTTATGAGTGAGTGGCTGCGGTACAGGCATTTAACCACTGCACCACCAGGGTTTAGCCTGGAGAAGAGACAGTTAAGAGGTAACATGATAGTCCTGTTTACGTATTTGAGGAGGGAGCAGGCTTGTTTTCTGCTGCTCCAGAGAATAGGACCTGAAACAATGGATACAAGCTACAGGAAAAGAGATTGCACCTCAACATTAGGAGGCATATCTTGACAGTAAGGGCTGTTCGACAGTGGAACACTCTCCCTCAGAGAGTGCTGAAGTCTCCTTCTTTGAAGGTTTTTAAACAGAGGCTGGACGGCCATCTGTCAGGTATGCTTTGATTCAGAGTTCCTGCATGGCAGGGGTTGGACTGGATGGCCCTTGTGGTCTCTTCCAACTCTGTGATTCTATGATTCTATGAAATGGATCAAACTATTTTAATGAACTGTGGTGTGAGCATACAAAATGGATGCCACATAGAAGTTCAGTTTTATGTGCTGTTGATCGAAAGAATCATAGAATCATAGAGTTGGAAGAGAGCACAAGGGCCATCCAGTCCAACCCCCTGCCATGCAGAAACTCAAAATCAAAGCATACCCGATAGATGGCCATGTGCTCTCTTTAAAGACCTCCAAAGAAGGAGACTCCACCACACTCCAAGGGAGTGTGTTCCACTGTCAAACAGCTCTCACTGTCAGGAAGTTCCTCCTAATGTTCAGGTGGGATCTCTTTTCCTGTATCTTGCATCCATTGTTCTGAGTCCTATTCTCTGGAGCAGCAGAAAACAAGCTAGCACCCTCCTCAATATGACATCCCTTCAAACACTTAAATAGAATCTTTCATTCAGAGAGATAGGCCCACTAATAGTCATACATGTTTCTTTATAATAATGCAAATACCTGAACACCAAGACTAGAAAATTATATGTTATGCCTAGGCCTTCCCTGAAAGATTAACCAACTTATCCAGTAACTAAACCAGCTAATGAAAATATTTTTGGACAAGAATGTAATGTACAAACACTGTTAACCACATTTGTAATCCATCAAACCATGCAAAAAGTGTATGCTCTCCAAGGATCAAGTTTACCATTTGGTTGAATATCCTTATAGGTATACAAATGCACAGTAATCAGGCTTTTATAGGAGAGAATCAACAGTCATTAGCATTTCACTGCTATCTCTGCTGAGGCTAAATTTCTCACATTATTATCAGAGTGTACACAGGGCATCCCATGTTTGGAACAGCCTGTATTTCCAACCCAAAGCTATTAAACAGCCCACAGCGTCGCTCTTAGTGGCATGATTGTTCAGAGTCATTTTGACTCTTCCAATTTTTCCCGGTCTGTCTATGAAAATAGGCAATGTAATATTTTTCCTGCTCTTTTGGTGATTATGTAAATGCACTTGTTCTTGACAGAGAGGCTCAAATCTATATTTCTGTATTTCTTCTGATGCGTAGTTTTGTGAATATGTGCTTACAGTACTGTTTTCCTAGATCCATTTTCATGCAACCCATCTTATCCCATGCATTGGGCAAGTGTATTGTTTAATCTACAAAATGTAAATCTGTGTGAAGCTGAGAGAGGAGGAAAAAATATGAGGGATTGCCAGGTGACATTTTCCATTCACCTTCTCTAAAAACAAAGGGCTGAAAAATGACCTGGCATTCACATTAGACTGGCAGCTCTAAGGCCAGGCCAGCACAAACTATGGAAAGAGAAGATACCCATGATTTCTCATAACTTTAGAGAAAACCTTCCTTGACTTATTGTTTTTGTGATATTTCCAGAGCTTGGAGAGGTGACTTTCTAGACTACAACTCCCAGAATACCTATTCCACTAACTTCTCTTTCTTTGTCTCCCTACGTTTTCCTTATTTAGCAAAGGCTGGGTGTTGATTCCTTTTAGAAACTCTTCCTGGGCTTTTCTGTAATCATAGATTTCTGCAGGTTTAATTTTAGACAGATGCTAGCATGCATATGCTTTTCAAGGTGCATCAAAGCCAGCTTGCTTGTCACATTTCATTACCACCTTTTCCAAGAAGTGTAGGTTTGGTCTGAAAAAGTCTTTTTCATCAATAAACACTGAAATTTATGAAGTTATCCCTATATAACACCTCATAGAATTCAAAGATATACCTGTGTTAGTCTGGAAAATCAAAGGGATTTCATGGCACCTTTGAGACTATTCAACAAAAGAAGTTGGTGGCATGAGCTTTCGTAGACTTGAGCATACATCCATCTGAGGAAGTAGGCTCAAGTCTACAAAAGCTAATGCTACCAAGTTCTTTCTTTCAGTTAATCTCAAAGGTGCACAAGACTCCTTTGTATACTATATAACACCTAGTAGATTTAGGGGGGTTGCAGACTGTCAAAAATAGTGTGAATTCAGTCCACTTTTAGGGTTAGGGTTAAGGTTAGGGAATCATGGGAACTGAATTTTATTGTGGCACTAGAGTTCTCTGACAAAGAAGGTTCAATGTCTCAGAAAAATAACAATTCCCATGATTCCCTAGCACTAACCCTAACCCTAAAAGAGGACTGAATTCACACTATTTTTCACAGTCTGCAACCCCCCTTAGTTTAATTTTCCAAAAAATTGAAAAGGAGACCAGAAGGGAAGGCAGAAACCATGTTTGACTACTCTAAAGAACAATTAAAAACGGGTTATCTTGCCCAGGAAATGCTTTGGTTATTTTCTTACTACCCATTAATCTTTGAGAGCTGAAAGGTATTAATCTGAAATGAATTTAGGTAGAAATATATGTCCAAAGTTAAGTTAAAATATGCAACTGTGTTTCCAAAGGCAGGGGTATATGATGGAAGTAGTTTCTAGCAGATTTATTTCAACTTCAAGCCCCCCTCTGAACAAATCTTGCCAAGAAAATGCTGCAATAGGTTTGCCTTAGAGTTGCCATAAGTCAGAAATGACTTGAAGGCATACAACAATAACAACAACAAAGCTAGATCTATGGGGAAGACAAACTCAATTGCACCTGTGATGTTTAACTGCTCAGCTTATTACTTAAGCAATAAAACCATAAAACCATCCTGAACAATGAATTTCAAATTAAGGGGCTAAGCAGATGGCACAAAGCACCATCTTCAAGGCAAGGAAGGGGAGGGGCAGCCACACGCTGGGTGCCCCAACCCCTTCCTGAAAACGTCCTCGGAGCAGCTCGCCCTCCGCACGGCTGGCGCTCCGAGGATGCCTTTCCGCTGCAGCGTCCGCACACGCTGCAGTGGAAGAGGCGCTGAAGGTACGCCGGCAGCCTTTTGCGGTGCACCTTCGGCAATTTGTGGAAGGAGTGCTATTTTAGCGCTCCTTCCAGGGGTGGCGAAGCTGCGCCGCGGGGCTGAGGAATGTGGATGCCTCGGCCCCGATTCGCAGCTTCCTGGGGTGGTCCCGTGCCACCTGTCTGCTTCCCTCCTAAGTCCCTGCCCTAGTTGGAATGGGTGAGCTCTGCCCAATATGAGAAATGAAACATTTTAATTTTATCATACTTCACATACAGAGAGAAGAGTAAATGTACTTCCTGCCCTTCTCCAGGGATGAGAAGAATTACAATAACAATTTGCACCCCTATACAGTGTAACTACATCTATACTCTGCACTGAGCCATTCAACACCACCACCACCCCAGACTTACCATAGAACCACTGAAACTGTTGTGTGGCCATTCCACTTCTGGGGATGGGGTGGGGGGATTGCATCTGGCTATGTCCCCTGTAGTGAGATGTAAAGTGATTACATCATTCTCTGAGGTCTGCCAGAGTCCTCCAGAGGTCCTTCAGATGATGCAATCATTTTATGTTTCTCTAAAGGCACATATTGAGATGTCTCTGTGATATTTCCCACCCTACATCAGGCACAGATTGCTGTGGGAAGGGGCTTTAGCAAGTCTACAATACATTTGGATGGGCTTTGGCCACTGCAGAGGTAAGAAGGGAATGCCAACTTATGTGGCAACCAATAATAGATATATACAAGGCATAAGGTTAACATACACCTGCATACACCACTAACAGGATGCCTGCACAGGTTCCCTACTGACTCTTTTGTGTTAGCATTTTCAAGTCAAAAATGCATACCAGTTTCTAACACAAATCAGATGAATCCATGTCAGGCTCATGCATATTGAGATCCACATGTAACAGGATCCATTCAATAGTGAGATATGCATTTTCAGATCAATGAGAAACAAGAGCACCCAACAAAAAAGAAATGAATTTCCCATCATTTTGTTACCATTACTTTTCAGTACCTTTGCACTGGTGAAGACATTTGCTCTAGGTACAGAGGCCTGAGTTGTACACAAACACACAATAATGTAGTGTTATGTGTGTGGTCAATGTGAAGAGAAGGCAAATAACCTAGGGAAGATTCCCTCAGGAATGTTGCCCTAGAATTTCAGGCAGGTCACTGAAAATGTGACATTCTCCACAGCCTGAATCATCAGGAACATGAGAATTATATCATGCCTAGTCAAACCCATCTGTCACACAGGTTAGACATTCATCTTGGCATGCAAGGCAACACCTATAGCTCATATGGTGCCTGTACCTGCTTGGGGAATTTTTTTTTAAAAAAAAAAATTTTGTTCCTAAGCCTCTGCCACCAGTTTTATGATAATAAAACTTTAAAACAAAGCAAACACTAGTGGAAGGTGTAGAGTTGGTCCTTTCCCTATGGTGTGAAAATGAAGATGCCAACAACTGTTGTAGCCAGAAGAAAGCCTTAATGAACGAGGAGGGGCAGGTCATGAACAGTTTATTTGCCAAGTAAATCTTTGTAGCATATTCCTCTAAACAGCTAATGAAAATTCAGCATGAGGTCTCAAGCTGAGGGCATGAAAACAACATGAGCTCCTTAAAGCCAGGTCCAATTGGACTACAAATGGCTGTGTTTTTATTTGAGACATAAAACTGAACTTTGGTGAATAATATTTTTAAAGCTCCCTGAACACAGAGAGATAGGAAACAAACAAATAGAAGTAGCATGCCTGCTTGAATATGTGTTTGGAGGAGCAATTAACCAAAAATTCCAAATGAAGCAATGATTTTTTTAAAAAAAATGTTATGAAGAATTATGCTTTAGCTTTTTTCTTATTGCCAAAGTCCAATTCATTTGTTTCATTATTAGGCTCAAACCAGCTTTGGTAGAGCAAACAGCATCATAGGTCTTTACAGCAGGGAAACACTGCAAAAAATTTGGAATATAACACCCCAACTCTTTACCATCGCCCTGATGGTGAACCTATGGCACGCTGTGCCAGAGATGGCACTCGAAGCCATTTTCCCCAGCACGCAGAGGGCAGGGAGGAGGAGGAAGAGGTGCATGTTTTCCTCCTTCGTCAATGTCCCAGGACTTCAGCGGCCTGTTCGGAGACCGCTGAAGGCCAGGGACTGCACGGGGGAAAGAGAAGGAAGAGATGTGCAGCTCTTCCTCCTTCCAGACCCTCCTCGGCCTTCAGCAGAGGCAGCTGAAGGCCAGGACGGTGCAGGGGGAGGAGGAAGAGGCACATGCCTGTTCCTCCTCTTCCCCTCCTTGTCTCTGGGCCTTCAGCTGTCTCTGGAGAGGCAGCTGATGGCTCAGGAGGGTGGGGGGAAGAAGTCTCACCCCAGAAATCCCACCCCAGAGGGAAAAAGTCCCATCCCTGGCACCGGTGCTGGAAGGCCTTTTAGTTTGGGCTCTCAGCCCCTAAAATGTTTGCCATCACTGATCTATGCCATTCCTACCAACTCCCCTGATTTGTTAGAGACAGTCTCCATCATCCCACTTTTTCAGCTACTTTTAAAATGTCTCAGTTTCTCTGGATATTATCACACCAAGAAATACTCCCAATATAGATGCAGGATTGAAAACTCAAAACCTGGTGTTATTGCATTCACTGGCGTTTGGATGAGCACAACCCATATGCAGCCCAGACCCCAACCACGCTTATCCAACAGCTTTTCAAAAACTGGAGCTTGATGTCTTCGAAAAGCTGCTGGATAAGTGCAGCTGGGGTCTGGGCTGCGTACGAGTTACACTTGCCCAGCCGCCGGCGAGTGCAATAACACCTGGTTTTGAGGTTTCAATCCCGCATCTATATTGAGAATATTTCTCAGTGCAGTAATCTTCGCTCTCATCCTCCCACTTTCCTCCTGTGTCCTCAGATTGCTTCAATTAATGCAAATTGAATTCAAAGTGTAAAAGTAGTTACTCAACTCAGCATGGTGGTGGGGGGAGAGGTGGGGTGCAGAATCTTGCCTCCCCAGTATACTCAGACAAAATCAAACTCCTTAAGCCTCTCCTAGCTTGTGAGTTCTTCCTCACTAATAACTTTTAATCTCTTGACCACAGTCTGATGGTGCTTCATGGCACACCTCCCAGTTTTCATGTGTGAAACATTGGAGGGTATGGTATGTTCCATGTAACTTATGGGAGCTGTGTACAAAACCCCCTGGAGGGTTGACAGTTTCTAGTCCTCTGCTTCAGACTGTGTCCTGGACAATACTATTACATTTGCAAACATTCAATAACTTACAATTATTATTATTATTATTATCATTATTATATTTATTTATTTCCCACTTTCCACCCAAGACTGGAACCCAAAGTGGCTTGCAGTCTAAAAAACAAAGTGAGTAAACCCTATTGAACTCAATGAACTTATTTCTGATTAGATATGGATAGGATTGTAATAAAAGCATTCAATTCAGTGCACAATTCAGAGATTTTGGCTGGCATCCCGTATGGTACAATGTGGCATAGTAGTTCCACATGTGGAACTATGCTACAGCTCACTATTCAATGCTCCCAAACCTTGGATTTATCACTGACAGCAATCATGTTGCTCCCTCAATATTTTATTCACCAGACTGAACATGGCCAGCTCTGTCAACCTTTCCTCATATGTGTGACCCAGCTATCTTCTCAGTTCAGACAATGTCATATATTTTCAAGATGTGATGATGGCGTTTCTCCTCCCCAAAGAGTGAAGTTGGGTGTTGTCTGTGAGAAAGATAGAAACTTTATGGGGTGAAAGAGCAAATTATCCTCCTGTCATTTCAGAAAAGTGTTCGGGGTCTTCACAGCTTGCCTCTTCTTTTTTTGCATGTTTTAATGAGCCACCAAAGTTATCCTCTGGGACAGATACCTCAGGACTTTGCTGATGTTTCTAGCCTGTTGTGCTCTAGAATTCAGGGAGTCACACTGCCAGTGTCAAGCTGCCTTTCCAATAAATCCTTTCAAATACATAAATTTATTTAGATTTTCACAAAGGCACAGCTGGACTCAAGTGATTTCTAAAGCTGTTGTGAAGAAAACTGACCCACCAGGATGGTTAAGCTCCAGCCTTTGGGGCTTGCTACTAACCTGATGAGCAGAGTTTATTCTTATCCAGGCATTACTTACTGGATTTAAATCAACACAGCAACCAAGAGCTTAGCTCTATCCAACTCTGCCACTGTTTTCCTCACACAGAAAGCAATGTGTCTGCAGATAAGTTTTGTTTCCATGGAGGTTTTCCAAGCTAGCAAGATCCTGGTTTTTACAGCATCCTTGCTCACAGAGCCTCCACATGAAGAGGGGGGTCTTTCCTCTCCACACTTGTTGCTTGTCACTTGAGGAAGAGAGCAATGGAAGAGCTGTGGCCAGACACTTCTCTGATAACTTGATTCCTATCCAGTAAATGTATGGAGAATAAAACTTATGAAGAAAGATTGAAAAAGCTGTGCATGCTCAGCTTTGTGAAGATAAAACTGAAGGGCGACAGTCTGTAAATACTTTCAAGGATTGTCATAGAGAAGAGGGGACAGGTTTGTTCTTTGCTTCCCCAAAGAGTAGGACCAGGCTAAATTGTTTGAAGATATGGGGGGTAGATTTGAATTGAACATCAGCAAGTGTGGTTCAGCAATGCAGACAATCATCTGGAGAGATAGTGTGATCTTTTTCTCTGGATTTCTTCAAAAACAGGCTGGACACAAACCTTCTGAGAATGCTTCTGCTGCAGAGTCTGAATTGAGCAGGGAGTTGATCTTGATGGCCCATGAAGCACCTTCTAACCATGATCCTATGGCTTTTTGAAATAATGCCTCAGCAGAGCTCAAATTATATGAAATACCACCTGCTATGAACCTGTCTTAAAACTGGCTAGAGAATTCCGGCTCATGTATCTGTTACTAAGAACTATTAGCCACAAGAGACTTTTCTGTGGTTGCCTCCTCTTTATGGAACGTCCTTAATGGACATCCCCCTTGCCAGCTTTCCAATGAGTTTTTTTAAAAACACACACACAAAAACCACCTGGAACCCATTCATACCAGATAATTATAGCACTATTATTCCACTTTAACTGCCATGGAATCTTGGGGTTTGTAGTTTAGGGAGGGACATTTAATATTCTCAGCCAGAGGGCTCCAGTGCCTCACTAACTATAAGCCCCAAGATTCCCTATGAAAGAACTATGACAGATAAAATGGAATAATAGTGCTATAATTCTCTAGAGTGATGGGTGTCTGGTTGTTCCAGGTTACTTTTAATTAAACAGAGGACCAGCTTTTACATTGTGCTATCTATCTATCTATCTATCTATCTATCTATCTATCTATCTATCCATCCATCCATCCATCCATCTTGTGGCTATTTTGAATATATTATTTCAAAAATGTCTTCTTTTGACTTTGAGGAGCAGGATAGCAATATTACATGTAGATGAATAAGCAGAAAATAAGCTTCTGTGTACTGCTGGTTCATGACAAAGCCTGCCCAGAGAATTGCACCCATTGTGCTTATTTTATTAATATCATGTTTCACAAGGGGAAACTAACATAAAAGAATACAATCAGATCCACTATTGTTTAGAGGAGAGGAGAGGCCAATGACACGGAGATATCATTTTATTTTAACACCAGGTTATCGGCATTGTAGATCTCCATTTACAAGAGCCCTGCGTACAATAAATTATTAGCACAGTTGCGAGTCATCTTTATAGGGCCCACAGTTTCCGCCTGTCTGTTTGTGCTTTCAAACTCTTTCACACACATACATACAGGTATTTTTTTTCTTACTCTCACCATGATTTCTGCCTCTCAGTGACTTGATTGTTCTGATGACCTCAATCAAAAGGCAATTACCTAGTGAGGGCGGAAGGTAATTATTCTCATCAAGGAGAGATTGAATGCACCTGAATAGACAGCTGCAGTTCTTCCAGGTATTACATTAGGACGCTGGAAATTGCTTTTGCTAATTTGTGATGCATGTCAAATGTATGATAAAAGGCTGGTTTATTTGCAGGAGAACCCTGTGCCCCAGTAGCATGGCAAACTCCCTTCTTAGCCATCCACTTCTCCAGTTGAGAGAACAACACGGGTGCCAGGTTATTGCTTTGATCTAGTACTTTGACATATCTCTGCAGGCTGCAACATTCAATGCCAGTGAGGATGTCAAAAACAATAAAAGAGGAAGCAAAGAATGACTCTCCTCTCTCAGCATATACATTATATATGTCTTTTAAAAGATAAGGAAAATGGGTATTGTAACAGAAGAATGCTAGTTCTGAAAGGGTAAGAAAGGAAGGACAACACATCAAATTAATTCAAGTACAACTCAGCAGGAAGGAAAAAAAATCCTGGGTTGGCTTGACAGTGTGTTTGCAAATAGGATTTTTATTACAAACTTCCATTAACTTTTTAAAATAGTCTCTGGGGAGAGGCAAAGTGCTAAGGAATCTCCCATTGTTTTATAAATGTTTCCTGTTCTGAGGCCCAGGCACACTATGCTATTACAGTTGGCCCTCCATTTTCATGGGGGATCCTTTCTGGACCCCACCCCCCTGCAAAAACAGATACTTGCCAATATTCAAGCCCCATAGGCTTGAATGTGGGTGCACGCCCCATTCAAGTTAAAGGCGGTTGCCCCTCTGTGAATATTTGAGTCCACGGATCTCAAGTCCACAAGAAAGGAGGGGTGACTGTATAGTGCTATTATTACACCTTAACTACCACATTTCCATCCTATAGAAGCATAGAATCATAGAGTTGGAAGAAACCATCCAGTCCAACCACCTGCCATGCAGGAATATACAATCAAAGCACCCTGATGAATGCTAGTTTTTATAGAAGGTGCAATTTAGGGCCTCTCCAGATAGGCCCTTTGGGTCCTGGAGGCAGGGATGGGGAGGGGCAGCCACACTCTGGCTGCCTCAACCTGTCCCCGAAGATGTCCTGATGCCATGTGCCATTATGGATGGTGCGTGGCGTCAGGACATCCTTCTGGCACAGCCTTTTGATGCGCTGCGCTGGAAGGTGCACCAATAGAGCACCCTTTTGGCGGCTCTGAAAGGAGCGGCATTTTGCCGCTCTTTTCTGGGCTGGCAAAAGGGAGGATTGGGGCCAATGCATCCAGCAGCCTTGGCCCCGATCCTCCATTTCCCAGGGTGGCCCAGGGCCGCCCATCTGCATCCCCCCTTAGTTATAATAGCCTTTTTGTAGTTATTGCCTGTTAATTCTATGATCTACAATGTTGTTGTATCACTTCTACTTATGGCAACTCTAAAGCTACAAGGGGATTTCTTTGGTACAATTTGTTCAGATGGGATAAACTGTTGCCTTCCTCTTGGGCTGAAAGAATGCAACCTGCCTAATGGCACCCAAAATTGACCAGTATTTTTTGAGACTTTTTGCATGCTATATCCCATCAGGTCTGACACTATCAACAAATGGATTGAATCAATAATCTCAGGCAAAGATGCTGGGAGAAGGCAGCAAGATAATGGAGGACATAGCTTTCCCTGTGCACTAAACTAAACCATTGCTTTCAGCTGCAGTGGAGGATGCTGTCTTGTTACTACAGTAGTGCTGAAAATTTTAATACAATGCTAATTATCCTTTATGCATGGAATGGATAAGAACCATCTTGTTCTTTTTCCAAGGCAGCAAAATGTATTGGGTTTGCCTTGTGTTCCAATGCTGAATGATGTTGATTCCCCAAAATTTCCTGAACAGATCACTTTGTAAGAAGTATGTTATATGTTGGAATATTCAAATGGGTGGTCCTGTTCCCTGACTTCCTATAAAGTGTTACAGGCCAGTGGCATCCTCTGGGCATTCTACACTACTTTATAAGTGTATAAACCCTATATGAGGTGTGGCAACTACATGCCGGGCAGGGGCCAGTTTGCCCTTCAGACCCTCCTTCCCTATGGGGCACCCTACCCAATACCAAGCTAAAAATATGTTTTCCTCCACAATCTCTCTCAAAATGGTGATGAGATGTTATGTCACTTCCCCATTGCCATTTTGAGAGATTCTGCAAGGAAAATGGAAGTATTTGGAGGAAGTACAAGCATTAGGGGTGTTTGTGGGGGTGGACTGGGGATATTTTATCATGTTTTCATATATTTGGGAGGCTTTCTGTGTGCTTTTGGGGCAAGCATTGCTTGAAAACAGCATTTTTTTTAAAAAAATAGGGGTCTGGGGGCTTTGGAGGAAATGCCAGAGGTTGCAAAAGTGGGGTCCACGGTCTCCAATTTGCCATCCCTGTTCTACATTAGTAAAGTGTGAACACAAGATTGTCCAAACTCTTTATTTTTTTTCTTGTTGTGAAGAAAACTTACAATTTGAGAAGGTGCAGGAGAGGACAGCCATCACAGTCTTCTCTGTAGGATTTGTAGCTCTTAATAACAAGGAAAAACTGTGTCATTTTTTTATGTGCGTACCTCTTATAACTAGTTGGAGTTTTTCTAATATTAGGTTGTAAAAGCACAGGGCACATCTCCATATATTCATTGCTTTTCTAATAATAAACAGGAACTAACAACTCCAAGTGTCTTCCGGAGAAGTGGGTGAGAGATGGATATAATGAACACACAGAGGGGAGACATTTTAAAGCCAGTGTGTGGCAGTGGTAGGCACCAAACCAATTATGCAAATAATGTTCACATCACTCATATGCTGTTTTGCAGATCAGCAAGTGCCATAAAGTGCATTCTAATGAGGACTTTTGCTGATTGTTACCACGGGAAGAGAGTCCCATTTCTTTGAAAATAAAGTGTGCATTTTAAAAATGTTCATAACTCTCATTCATGTCCAGCAAAACTACAATTCTGAATCTACAGACTAAAGTCTCTGGAGGCTAATCATATTGCCAGGGCCACCCCAAAGCATTTTCCTTCCTGGGGGAAAGAACAAAATGGTGCCCATTTCATTCCATAGGCAAAAGCAGAGTTTAGATAAGTTAAAAATAAGAGTTACACTCTTTGCAAGGAAGTTAAGTTTCAAAAGTGGCATCACATGTGGGAGCAAAGGTATTTTATTGGAAGGATATAAATTTCCACTTATTTTTTCTGTCAGGTGGTTGTTGCATGCCTTCAACTTGCTTCTGACTTATGGTGACCCTAAGTGAATCCATCATAGGGTTTTCTTGGCAAGATTTATTCAGAGGGGCTTTTCTGCCATTCCCTTCCTCTGAAGCTGAGAGAGTGTGATTTGCCCAGTGTTACCAAGTGCTTCTGACTGTAGCATTGGAGATTGCTCATGTGAAGAACAATAGTCAGTCTTTTGCATATTGATTGACAGGAAAACAGATCCTGTCACTTGCAATACCTGATCCCAGCAAAAGCATCAGTAAGTCAGGATGGGAGGGTGGTCAGGTCAGTATGCTTAAGTAAATGGTCTAGAATCTGGGTTAACTTTCCAAGGTCAAGAGTCAAATCTTGCCTCAAAACTAGCAAGTGGATAGTGTTTCACCCACCACCTGAGGACAATAGGACAGTTTGCATCAGTGGTTCATCGATGGGAGGGACTATCAGGGTCCCCCTCCATGTGCCATGGACTATATTTGTGCCCATTGACTACCAATTATTTCTTTTCTTACTCTCTCCCCTGGAAATTCACCATGGACTGGCAGCCAATAGCTCAAGGACTAGCATATGTCCAAGGACCACACTGATTTAGAGGGTTAATTAGGAAGATACATCTATTAGCCTGGTCTAGATTCATCCAACAAGTTTCATAGTGAATAAGGATTTGAAGCTGGGTCTTCTTAGTTCCTGACAATGAAAAAACTATACCTATCACCTCACTCTAAGAAAAGAAATCATTTTTCTCTTCCATTTCTGATTCCTTGTGCCTACTTCATGACAAAGTAACACAGATTAAAAATTAGACTGTCACTGCTGGTGAGTTGCAGACAACTCTCACAGCAAGGCTGACTAATAACCTGCAATAATATTTCCTGCAGATGCCAGTCAGGGATGTGAGGAAGGTGTTTCACTGATCTTGTCAAAATACTTTCTGCTTCCCCTCAAAATCCCTACCATATTTTGCTTGGGCAGGAGTTTCTAGTCCCTTCTTTGATTTTAAAGAAAACTCAATGACAACTTGTCCTAGCAGTCACTACTTCTGTGTTCTAATTTGGCCCAGGAGAGATGCATTCAACTTTTTAACAGTACTCCAAATCACTGAAACATATTTCCATCTGGGAGAGAGAAAATGATTCACAGACTAGCAAGCAAGGAAGCAAAACTAAGCAAGCTGATTTCACCTCCTTAGAAAAACATGGGAAGCAATATCATAGGAGTAAGACAAATGCCTCGGATGAAGTCCACTACACATGCTAAGAAGAGCTGGCTTTAGCATGATGATCACCTGGCTTCTCCAAGAGCCTTTTCTATCATCATTGGGCAATTTATCACTTAAATGCCTTCCTAAATATTCCCAATTTTGACATGCTCAGATTTAAGTATTTATCACCTTATAGCATTATATGTCTTGAATATAAAGATAACACAAGGAGACAAATGTTGTTTAATATCTACATGAAGCCACTGGGTGAGATCATTCAGAGGCATGGAGCACGGTGTCTTCAGTACGCTAATGACACCCAGATATATCTCTCCATGACTAGATCATCGTCTCAGACTTCAGATGGCGTCTCTCCTCTTAATGACTGTCTCCGAGTGGTAATGGGTTGGATGAGGAAAAACAGATTGAAGTTGAAGCCCGACAAAACGGAGGTACTCACAGTTACAGGCCCGAAACCAGATCTGGGAATACAGTCTCCAGTCCTGGATGGAGTCACACTCTCCTCTCAGGACTGTGTTCTCAGCTTGGGGGTCCTCCTTGACTCATCGCTTCACATGACTAGTCAGGTGAATGCGGCGGTCAGGAGTGCCTGCTATCAGCTTCTGCTGATACACCAACTGCGCCCTTATCTGGATGTGAGGGATCTGGAAGCTGTGGTACATGCCCTGGTAACCTCATGTCTGGATTACTGCAACACACTCTACATGGGGCTACCCTTGTGCCTAACCCGGAAACTACAACTGGTGCAGAATATGGCAGCCAGGTTAATCACAGGAACATCAAGGAGGGAGCACATGACACCCGTGCTGAAATCCCTCCACTGGCTGCCGATTAGTTTCCGGGCGCAGTACAAGGTGTTGGTTTTGACCTTTAAAGCCCTACATGGCTTGGGTCCATCTTATCTCAGGGACTGCCTCTCCCCGTATGATTCCCCCCGCACTCTTTGGTCCTCTGGGAGGAACCTCCTACAGCCACTAAAAACTAGGCTGTCCCAGACCTCCCAGAGGACCTTCTCTGCTACCACTCCCAGACTCTGGAATGGCCTGCCAGACGAGATCCGTCTTATTACTACTCTTACTGCTTTTAAGAAAGCAGTAAAGATGGATCTCTTTCGGCAGGCCTTCCCGGAATAACTTGTCTGGTGAGAGATGAGGTTTTAATTTGTTATTTCTGATTCATTGTGCTATCTAGGATGTTTTAATTTATTGTTGTATTTTTAATTTGCTCTCTAGTTTAATTCTGTTTTAAGGGGTTGGGAGGGTGGGATTATGGGATGAGGGAATGTTTTTAACTTTGTTCGTTTTAAAAATTATTGTACTCTGCTCCGATTGCCATGCAGAGGGGTGGGCTATAAATAAAAATTTATTATTAAATTTATTATAAATGGGGGGAAGCAGGCGGGCGGCACAGGGCCGCCCTGGGAAGCTGCAGATCGGGGCCGAGGTATCCGCACTCCTTGGCCCCAAGCTGCAGCGTCCCAGGCCCAGGAAGGAGCATTAAAATAGCACTCCTTCCGCAAGATGCTGAAGGTGAGCCGCAAAAGGCCTCTGACGCACCTTCGGTGTCTTTTCCGCCGCAGCGTGTGTGGACGCTACGGCAGATATACATCATCAGAGCACCGGTTGTGCTGCCCCTCCCCTTCCTGGCCTCGAAAACAGCGCTTTGCGCCATCTGCTTAGGCCCAAATATCACAAAAACTCAGCATCAACTCACAGCACCTCTGGGTATGCTGTAACTCCATCGTCATCATCATCATCATCACCACCATTAACATGATGTTTGTATGTATGACACTTTTCTAGGATGAACCTTGGGAAAGTGGTATACAGTAACATGAGAAAAAGCTTACATAATGAAAAACAAAATTGCCATCATAATAATTGACGTTCAAGATTTAAATAATTAAAAAACCAGGTAAACATCTAAAATAAATAAATGTACCACAATATCCACAAATAATTCACACTGAGGTCTAACAAACATACCTTTGAAATAAATAAACCCCAAAGAGCTATAAGAATAATCAATTTTATGCAAACCTACATCAGGCCCAATTTCAAGCATTACAAGCCATTGAATATCTCAATGAATTTGAATATCTCAATGAACACACTCAGCAATCCACCATTTTCTCTGTGTAGTGCTTTCATATGTTTGCATGGTATCATTTCAGTTTTATCTAGGAAAAGATAATTTTCAAGTATCTTTCACTTACTCAGTGAACATCACAAGCTTTCTGGGTTTCTCTGTGGAACTGAGTTTTCAAGGACTACAATAAAGGACTACAATGCCGGCTTGGCTATTTTGACATGTCCTCAGCTGTGAGAAGCTAAAGAAATCTTATATTTATTTCATTTCAAGGAACTCCATAAAGGCTTCTTGTTCAAGCTGGGTCTTGCCAGCATAGAACAGCAGAATTTACTTTGTCTGATCCTTGGCTTCTGCCCTTATGGCCCTTGTTCAGCAGCTAGTTATAATCAAACTCTGGCTGACACCCTGTTGGTTTCTCCCAACTATATAGAATAGATCCATTCAATTGACAGTTGAATGGTGAGCCAATATGCAGATAAATATAAAGGGTACATTGGGTCTATGGTCAGGACTAAAATTGGATTTACACATCTCTCACACTAACAGAGATGTGAAACAGAAATAACCAATTAATTGATCAACCATCCCCTTCCCCTTTCCAGGAGGGAGGAGTGGGAATGGACTGTTTGTCACCCTCCCCTGATACGAGACAGGTTCTTTTAAATCACGCCACAGCAGTTATGCCGTGGCGTGAGGCCTTGGGGTGGAGCCAGAGTCTTTATAATAGGCTTCAGGGTTTCAGAGCTGCCTTGACGTTGACAGTGGATGGACTGCTATTTGATAAGTTTTTGGGTGGGAGGGAAAAGTTGCCTTCGCCCTCCCCTCCCCTCTTCACTGACCAACTGACCTGTTGGCCAGTACTCTTTCTATCAGGCTGGGGGCTCTTTTGCCTAGCTTGGGCCCATTTCCCAGCCTGCTCTTTCTGAGGCGATCGACCTCAACAGGACTGGATCACGCTTTGCTTAGATTGAGGGCTCTTCTGCCCAGTTAGGGCCAATTCTTGCCCCTTCCGTTGGGTTGAGGGCTCTTTCACCTGGCTTGGGCCCATTCCTTGGCTCACTGTCCTCAGGTGATTGGCCCCAACAGGCCTGGATCACCCTTTGCTTGGACCAAGGGCTCTTCTGCCTGGGCTGGGTCTCTCCTGTCCAGTTAGGGCCTGTTCCTCAGCTCTCTTACTGGGGTTGCACTGCACTGTGGTTGGGGTGGCGCCGAAGGGAAGGTGGTGTGGCTCCTTTCTGCTGGCTTCTTAGCAGGGCTTCTTTGCTATGGGGCCTCAATTTGATTGGGCACGTCCCTTTCTGTGTTGTGGGGGTTTCTTGGGGTCATCCTCCCCACCCGCACCCTCTCAGATTTGAAATTTCTTGCCCTGGGTTCCCTGATAGTGTGGCATTGTCTGGGCTGGACTCCCCCTAGTTGGTTTGAGTGCTGGGCTTCTGACCCTGGATGGGGAGTTTGAAACACTTTTTGGTTAACTAGGCCCCCAGGGTGCTTGTGACCAGGGTGCTGTTTTCACCTAGCCATTGTACCTTAGATTCCAAGTATCAATTGGTTTGGTTCTTGTTGCTGTGGGTTGTATTTCAGAGGAAACCCCACCCACCCACCCACCCACATTCCATTTTTTTCTAGGCAGAACTGTTGTTGTTGTTGTTGCTGTTGTTATTGTTAGCATTGTTGTCATTATTGTGGTTAGATACATATATCATTGCTTGTTTTGGTTTGTCTGCTTGCCTTGGTTGCAGTTGGGTGGCATGGCTCCAAAGAAAAGTAAAGGCGGTCCCAAGGGGAAAGGGCCTGCACAACCTGCTAAACTTTCAATGGCCCAGCCTTCTTCTTCTGGTGATGAGGCTGAGGATTTCCTGGTGGATGAAATGTTTTCAAGGATTAGGGCTCTTGAGGAAGCTCGGGGTGGACTACCTCGGCTGCTTCCCATGACAGTTGGCTTTCCAGAGGGAGATCTGCCAAACGTTCTAGACAGGCTATGCTTTACAAAGAAATTAAAGCTTGTATTTTTGACTTAGAACAGGAGCTGTCTGGTTGAGGAGCATCTTCTGCACAGCTGATCCACTCTCCTTCAAGTCAGGAATCCATGGCTGTGTTGATCCTGAAGAGGCTGTCCAAGCGATGTTACCATCATCCTCTACAGGTGAGTCTCTTCAATATAATGACCCTCCTCCAGACTATTCTTGGCCCTGGAGATTTCCAAGCCACCATCACCAATATGAGGCTCTGATGAGTGATGAGATTGGTGGCGATAAGGGAGGAGGAGTAGGTGTAGTTGGGCCTATTATACCATTCGGCTGGCCTATGCCCCAACCCACTTGGGGTCAGTGGTCGGATTCCCCATTTCAGTTGATCCCACTTTTATGGCCAGCTGTTGATCAACACTGAGGTGGGCCTCAATGTCATTCTTGTTAATTGGTGTGTCCCTTTCTGCCATTCCATTTGGTGAGATATCAATCGACTGTCAATAAGATTTTGAGAGGTGAATATATAGATGTTTTCACTTTATTATATCATGAGCTTGAAAAGAAGAAGGAGTAGCTGGATGACAAAGAGAAGGAAAAATTGTGTAGGAAGAAGGTTAAGTGTAGTTTTTCAAATTGGCTTAATGGTCTCCACATTTATGCGGGATTATAGCTAAAGCCCAGCCTACTCAAACAGCAGCCCTGATACAGTATATTACATTATTCACAGGACCTATGTTGACTATGCCGTCCCTCTATGGCTGTTGTATGATAAGGCCTTTTGCATTTGGCTTTTTATCCCATAATGCATTGGGATATGTTACATTCTCAGTTGTGGATGCAACTGATGATGCCCACCCACACAATCCAAGGGGAATGCACCCTCAGTGGTCATCTGGTGCAGAAGTCAGGTGGCCCTTCTCCTTCCTGGCCACAGAATTCCCCTAGTCAATGTCAGAAACTCCTCTGTTGGGAGTTTAGTTTTCAGGGTATTTACAACCATAAGGAATGCAAATACAGTTATGGTTGTTCGGTATGCAAAGGCCCTCATTCCTTCCAGAACTGCACCAAGGGAAGGGCACAACAGGACTCTAACAAGGATGGCCATGCCAACAGGAAACTAGATGGAGCTCTCCCTTTTTCAAAAGGCCCCAGTCCAATCAAGCTTGATGTTCTGCAGAGGCTCCTGTTATCCTATCCAGATTCTGGAATAGCACATTATCTGCTTGATGGTTTCAGCGAAGGTTTTCAGATTCCATTTCTGGGCACCCAATGTCCATTTCTAGCTAACAATTTAAAGTCTGTTAGGGGAATGGAATATATCATGAGACAAAAGATTGATAAAGAGGTGGTGGAGGGTCATGTGTTGGGCCCCTTTTCAGCACCCTCCACCCCTAATTTGAGAGTTTTCCCATTGGGAGTTGTTCTTAAGAGAGCGGTGAATTGGAATTTTTGGGAACCTCTATTGACACTGTCAGTCAGTTATCTCAACTCCCAGATAGCAAGGTTGCCAATTTGCATGACAGGATACAACAATTCCTATCATGATCCAAGACTATGCTCCATGAATTTCAAGAGCTCATTGGGCACTTGAATTTTGCCCGTAGGGTGGCTGCTCTAGAGCGAGTATTTTTGAGGCATCTTTGTGATGCTATCTGCGGAGTTGTTAAGCCACACCATAGGATCAAAGTCACTTCAGCCATGAAGGAAGATCTCTTAGTTTGGTTTCAATTTCTGGCAGACTTTAATGGCATTTCGTTTTGGCGCAATGAACTCAAGCTCCATGATGCACCGCAGGTGTCATCTGATGCAGCAGGTTCGGTAGGTTTTGGAGTTTATTTTAATGGCCAGTGGTGCACCTTTTCCTGCCCACAGGAGTGGATCCAGGCTGGATTAACTTCTGATCTGACTTTTCTAGATTTTTTTCCCATTGTGGTAGCCATCACCATTTGGGCTAAAGAGTTTGCTAATTCTTCTGTGCACTTTTGGTGTGATAACTTGGCTGCCGTACATGTCATCAACTCCTTGGCATTGAAATCCCTGAGGGTCATGCATCTTGTCCAGGTGTTTACATTGCAATGTTTACATTTTAATATCTTGTTTATGGCCTAGAATGTTGTGGGAAATGATAATTCCATCTCAGATATTCCTTCCCGTAAACAGATGGATCACTTCTGGAACTTGGCCCCCAGGGCAGCTCAGTTGGCAGAATCAATGCCCAAAAATCTTTGGAACCTTAGCAATGTGAGGTGATGCAAGCCTTGGGTCTCTTGGTCGCTGACAGTACAAACAGGAGTTCAGGAGTTCATCAAGTTCCAAGTGTGACACCAATTGGGAGAGGCACTACCGGCTCCAGTTCCTCAGCTCCAATGATATTGTGTTTTTCTTCATGATAGGGGATTAGACCCTGAGTTTAGTCCATTCATGGCTACCTGTCTGCCATTGCTTTTTGACAGAAGATTCAAGGGGTTCATGATACCACTGTTGATTTCAGGATCAAGAAGGTATTGAAAGGCTGGTCTAGATAGAGAGGTCAGATTAAGGATAATAGAATGGCTCTGTTTCTTGACATATTGAAGGGCTTGAGATCTGTATGGCCTGGTATTTGTGTATCACCATATGAGGTTTTGTTATTCCATGTTGCAGCACTAACCACATTTTTCGGTGTGCTGAGAATTAGTGAGTTGGTTTTGGCTGCTAAATTTGACAAGTCTGGCAAGGCTTTGCACTACAGTGATCTTAAGTTTACTAGACAGATGGTTACACTAGTCATTAGGTAATCTAAAACAGACCAGCTTGGGAAAGGATTCACAGCCTTGCTCAGATACATCTATCTGTCCAGTACAGATGAATATGAGTGAATATGTTCATGCCAGAGGATCTAGCCCAGGTCCTCTGTTTGTTCACCAAGATCTTTCTCCTCTGACCAAGCATCAGTTTTGGGCTATTACTTTTAGGGCCTTATCTACTAAGGGGTTCACTAATGTTTGCTTTGCAACCCATTCATTTCAGATTGGAGCTTCTTCAACAACTGTATTCATGGGCTTTCAACCAGATGCCATCAAGCAAATTAGTCACTGGAAGTTTTCTGCATATTGTAGGTATGTTAGGCGATTGCGTTGCTAACTGGGGTCTCTTTGTTTTTTCAGATCCCTGTCCTCAGTTGTCAAGAGTTCAAGTACTACTTTGTGGCCACAGCATGATATACTGGGCTGTCCAGCAAGCAAGATCAAGCCACTTTGGTATTCACTTGGGTCTTGGTGATGTTGCCTGTTTTCATTGGTTGGGCAAAAGGAGTCTTTGTTGGCACAACCTGTTGCTGCTATTGTTTAAGGAGTGCCAAGGGCCTTCCCCCCCCCCCCCCAGGTTTTGTTGGTTCACATCGGAGGCAACAATCTTAGTTTGTTGAAAGGAAAGGCACTTATTTTGCAGGTGCTGCATGATTTCCACCATTAAATGGTCATGGCAGCTTGTTCAAATTGCTTGGTTGGCTATGTTCCCATGAACTTGGTTTGGAAGTGTGGTGGTGACCCTGTTGTCATTGATACTGCCTGAAGGAAGGCTAATAAGGAAATTTGGAAGGCCCTTGAGGCTGGGCTAGGGCATTATCTGCCCCACCCACAGATTATATTCCAGAGACCGGAGCTTTACAGGGCTGACAGTGTTCACCTTTCTGAAACTAGTAATGCCATTTTGTTAACAGATCTGCAACAAGGTATTAAGGAGGTGCTCAGTGCTGGGGTGGGAGATAGGGGCAAAGCAAATGCTTGCCCCATATCTGTCACATAAATAATTGAATTATTTTTTGGAGAGCACCTTGGAAACCGTTTGGGTGAAAGTGACGTTTCTGGATACACCTTTTCAGGCCTTGTGACCTGGGTGGTGGGAGAAAGAAATTACCCTTAGGTCTGACTTTAAAGATAACCCCCCTCTTTAATCTTCATAGATTGGGAAATGGACTTTCTGGTCAGACTTCCTAATGTGGGCTGGCCAACGAATAACCCAGCGTTTGGGTTATTATTGAGGGCTCAGATGTTATTGTCCAAATAAGCTACAGAGGTGGTCTGGAGAAATACCAGCTGGAGCTTCTCTTACACTTGGTTGTTCCTTGATTAGTTTCAGTTCTGTTAAGAATTTAATAAATAGGTCAATTAATAAATGGCCCTGTTTTATCCCAATCTTGTATCTTGTCTCATTATTTCTGGGGTTGGGTGGCAAAGGAAATAATTTTCTATATTTCAGAGTCAGAACTCCAATGCTTCATAGCACACCTAGGTGTCTACAGCTTATTTTAGTATATTTGATAGGCATAGATTCAATGAAGAGGGAAGTAATCCCATATCTGAAAAATGTAATGTTATGATCTGGACCTCAGTGACCGTTATTTTTAATTGAACTTCTATGAAGATGACCTTTGATGAGGGAAGATCTCTCAGATCCTTCAAGCCTCAGTAGGACAGTCATGCTTCAACTTTCTTGCTTAGTAGATAAAATCTTTGAACAGATTTCAAGGACAGCTTGAGAGAGGACATTGTATTAATCTAGCCTGAGGGTATGGGAAGCACAGGTGGATTTGTGTCCAAAAAAAGAGGTCAGACTGCATGTTTGAATACATCTAGAGTGAAAATAGCCATATAAAAGTGATGTTTCAGGCCTTTTATTATGAAATATAACAGGAATGGCTTCATCATTAACTGATAATATGAGACACATATTTTTTAATAGAAATAAAGAAATGTAATTAACTATCATTCTATGATTCTATAATTCTATAATTTACATTTTCTCTGCAACCACTAACAAGCTGTGAGAACACAGGCCCACATGACAAAGAAAGAAAATGCAGAGACTGTAAGCAAGAATAACCAAATAGATGAATATAAGAAGAAACTTGTTGAATGACTGAAGTTACTTTTCTGCATGACAATACTCAGAAGTCCTCAGCCACCATTAGAGTGGCCAGTTATATATCCTTCAAAACAGAACCTGCATCACCAAACAAAGGACAAAAAAAGGCATTAAATTAGATTATAAATAATGTTTCTAATTTCAGCCAGTCTCAGCCAATGGGCAAAGCCTGTGACCAGGTAATTTGCTTGTTGAGTGTATTCTCAGGGTGCTACCCTTTGGTTCTGCAACTTCGCTATCCATGTTCTCTTGAACTGGGCAGCTCATAATATAGATAACACCTTTAAGGAGAGGACAACCATTTCTCTTGACTGTGAAATTCTGGTAATTGTAGTCTAGTCAATCCTCTACCTTTGCAGCTTTGTAGTTTGCAGATTTGATTATTTGCAATTTGATTAATATGATCTTTCTAGGAATCTCTAGGTCCTGCCAAGCTTTAACCATAGAGTCACATTGGAGAACCTAGATATTTTTAGACAAAACACTTCTCTGGACATTTGTAGGTCCCTCAGCATGGTTTATGGTCAACCTTAAGTAGATTTGGACCACAGAATTGCACTGGAGAACCTGGAGATTCCTAGAGAAGTGTTCTCTCAAGTTAAACAAAATAGTGTTTTTTATTTGCATTTTTTTTCAATTTCACAGAGGCCTTGAGCCCCTAACCCCAGTGAATGTGGAGGGGCCACTGTATAAAGAAATAACTTTTCCAGACTCCAAACATGTCTTAACAGTGTTGTTGTTGCTGCTCTGAACTTTGGGTTTTCAGATGAAAGTGAATGTGGAGGGGCCACTGTATAAAGAAATAACTTTTCCAGACTCCAAACATGTCTTAACAGTGTTGTTGTTGCTGCTCTGAACTTTGGGTTTTCAGATGTTTTCAGATGAAAGTGCTTTTGTAGGATACTTATGCCACACTAAACATCAGTACTAGGCTGAAAGACTTACAATAATCAAATCTGGATCCAAAACAGTGTACTTGACCCAAAGATGCCACTAAAGATGCCTGGAGATTTATTTAGACATTGACCCAGATCTGAGATAAGTGAAATATTTGGGCAATCTGCACCAAACAGCTATAAGCCCATCATTTTAATTACCCACAAGGCCTTCAGACTGGCCCTCAGTGGCTGGTGAGAGCTCCTCCTTTCAGATTCCAACCACCATTACTCTGGTCACAGAAAGATAAGAATCTGCTGAACATACCTCCCCCCCCCCCCCATGCTACCATCCCTTTTGCTTTATGTGTCATGTTTCATTTAAATTGAAAGCCTGAGTACAAGGAACTCCTCGACTTAAGTATTGGTAAGCTGTTCTGGGAGCCTTTTGGGCTAAGAGTGAAATAGATTTTAAATAAATGAATAATTAGTAATAATTATTATTTCTGTACAAAAAAAGTACAGAATACGAAGTAATAAAAATGTGGTACACATGTAATTGTAGAGATTTTGTGCCCTTTTTTCTCCAAATGCACACATGTTTGCATGTTATATTTCTGTGCACTAGGGTATTTGTGTGTGCGTGCATGTGTGCATTTTCCCCAATATATCCCCAAATATGAATGTCAAAAACATGTGTCTGGTTCCCCAACTTGCTTTTCAAGTCCACTGAAAGGTAAATCATGAAGCTCTCCTTGGTACAGAAGGCACAGGAAGAGGTGAAGAAAAAAGCTGGTGGGGCTCACTTTACTGCTTGGTGTAAAAGGTAATCGTGACTTAATTCGTTGTACCACTATGCATCACAAATGACTAAAAGTGACAATTGTCCTATTAATTATGAACTGGCATATATACTTTTAAAATTAGAGCCTGTGTGTTGTAGTTGGTTTGAGTGTACCACCGGGTGACCTTGGGCAAGTCACATTCTCTCAGTCTTAGAGGAAGGCAATGGCTATCATCCTCTGAACAAATCTTGCCAAGAAAACCCTGTGATAGATTTGCCTTAGAGTCACCATAAGTCAGAAACGACTTGTAGGTACACAACACCAACACGAACACCAACTTTCAAAATATTAAATCTTTGGAAAAACAACAACAGTATTTTGTTGAAATTTCAGACAAGGACCTGTAGTGGTGCAGTGGTTAAATGCCTGTACTGCAGCCACTCACTCATAAACCACAAAGGTTGCGAGTTCAATACCAGCCAGGGGCTGAGGCTCGACTCAGGCTTGCATCCTTCCGAGGTTGCTAAAATGAGTACCCAGACTGTTGGGGGGCAATCAGCTCACAGTTATAAACCGCTTAGACACCCCATAGCATGGTATGAAGCGGTATATAAATGAAGCTGCTTTGCTTTGCTTTGCTTTGCTGTAGGTCATTCCTTTTGTTTATTTCAAGATCTCCTCTTTCAGCAGTACTACCATATTTGAAAGAGAAATTCCTTTCTGAAACTATTGCTCTGTAATGTTTGACTATTGTCACTGAGCAATTGCCACATTCAAAATGCTCTCTCTCTCTCTCTCTCTCTCTCTCTATATATATATATATATCCCTTCTGAAAAATCTCATGTCAGAAGGTTACACTGCAGGACAAAGAATTTAATAAAAACAGCTGAAGAGGGAAAAAAGAGTGCTTTTAAGTTTTTCTCTTTTTATTTAAAATAGGAGCACCCTAAGGTTTTGTAAAAATATTTAGCCCCATTCATCCTTATACCACTGGTTTCAAGTATAGCCTGGATGAAATATTACAAAAGAGTGTAGTGGAAAACTGTGGTGATTTCTACGACATGAAATAATTTTGAGAAAGAAGACTGATGAAGGCTAAATTTCTGACAGAATTAATATGGTCATAATTTTCCTCCCATTCCTCAGTCACCTCTCTATGAAGTTCACAGTACATAGAAAGCAGCCTTATATTGAGCCAGATCACTGATCCATTTAGCACAATATTGTCACCTCTGGCTGGCAGGCAGTAGCCTTCAAGAGTTTCGGTCTGGATTTCTTCCTAAATACCTGATCTTAATTCAAATCATAGAATCATAGAGTTGGAAGGAGCTCCACAGGCCATTTGATATAAACCCTTACTCAGTGTAGCCCCAGAAGGTAGCTGTTCAGCCTCTATTCTGCCATTCAAGAACTAACATTAGACATAATGCTATGTTGATTCTGAACTCAGACAATGGGTACATCTACACTGTAGAAATAATGCAGTTTGGATCACTCTATGATGGCTCTACCCTACAGAATCCTGGGATATGTAGTTTTGTGAGGCACCGGCACTCTGGCAGAGAATGCCAAAGACCTTATAAAACTACAAGTTCCAGGTTTCTATAGGATGGAGCGACAGCACTTAGAGTGGTGTCAAATTGCATTATTTCTACAGTGTAGATCAGCAGTCAGCAACCTACGGCCTGCGGGCCAGGTGCAGCCCGCTGAGGCCTTGGGACCACGCACGTGCCACTGCTGCTGCTGCTGCACCCTGTGCAAGTGCAGGCATCATTTTGGCATCCAAATGGTGCCCGCGCTTGCGCACGCATGCGCACGACGGTGGGCGCCATTCTGGAACTCCCAACAGTACTGGCGTCGTGCAGTCCCTGGCGCCATTCCCCCCCCCTTCCCGGCCCTCCAGGAACAGAAGTTGCCAACCCTTGGTGTAGATGCACCCAAGATCAGGTTTGTTTAGGTTTGTTTGTGGGCTAATTTGCTTTTGAAACACCAAATATAGACAGAGAAACATGGCATGAAATTTGGTCTTTACTGTGTGATCTCTAAAGCAGTCCTCTCTGATAAGCAAGTGAGGACAATGCAACTGTACAGTTGCATTTGAATCTATTACTTTCTGCTTGAGATGTTAAGTTACCAAAGGACATGACTTATATTGGTTTGGCCATAGATCGGGGGTTAAGAACTGGTAGCCCAACAAATGTGTCAAAATTCACTTCTCCTCATTCCCAGCCATGGTGCAGGAAGCAGCTGTTTATCACTGTTGGAAGAACCACGGTGTGATCTTATGCATGTTTTCTCAGAAGCAAGTCATGCTCCAGTAGGCTTATCGGGAGTTATAATATGTTTACAATTTCAACAGACAATCAAAAAGGTATAAGGAATTGTTAAAATAATAAATAGTAAAAAAAAAAAAAACACCCTTATATTGACAAGTAAAATATTTGCAGCAGCTAAAGCATTCATCCTCAGGAATTCTTCCCATTAACTTTACCATAGCTCCATCTTGATTATCGGGATATAAACTGTGACCACTTGTGTTCCAAAACACACAAACAGCTCTCCTTACCACAAAACCGTGAAATGTTTGTTTTGCAGTATTTGAGAGAATCTGTGCATCTTTGAGATGGATTTTTGTGCTTTTCTGTAAAGTAAAAAATTTGTTGTCTGTGTGTTTGTGAGAAATCATTCTGCCCCCCCCTCCCCATTTCTTTTGCTTGTTTTGTGTATGTGTCAATTTAGTTAATGCAACAGCTCTACTGTAACTGGGACTAACAATATGATTTAGGCTCCCCCCCCCCAAATAGTGCAAAACACATGTCCTGCCCTTGCGCTGGATGCTCAAGAATCCTTGACAAGCTGCCTCACTGTGTCAAAGCCAGAGCTTGGAAAACTTTAAAATAATTCATTTCTATTGCTTGTTGCAGTGTTTGGAAAGTAACTCATTGCCATTACTCAGTGCAGCATTGGAAAGCTAACTTGTAATGCTGTTGTTCACTGCTTATTACTTCTCTTTTATTCTCCATCACTCTATTTAGAAAGAGTAAAAAGATACCTAAGAGAAAGCTTTAGAACTTGAGATTCCTGTCAAAATGCCTCTAAAAGTAACTTTAAACATGATAACAAACATAGTGGTTGAATTCAAAGATATAGCCACGTTGCAAGATCCCTCTACATAATGGTGACAGTTACTCATTCTACAAATAAAGTAACTTCACTCTGATCAGTTACATTACTTTCAAAATATAATTTTTCTTTAACGTTGTTGCCCAGAGTAACTTTTTACAGGTATCTACATGATTTCTGCCTCATTACTTCTGAGTTCTGGAACCCAATTACACTACAGATGTATAGCAGTGTGATTCTGCTTTAGTTGCCATAGTTCCATCCTATAGCATCATGGGATTGGCAGTTTAGGGAGGGTTATTTAGAGTTTTCAGCCAGAAAGCTCCAGTGCCTCACCAAATTACAAAGTCAAAGATCCTACGGGATGGAACCATTGTAGTTTAAGTGGAATAATAGAGCTATAACTGTGTAGTATGAATGGACCACTGGTGAAGATAGGTTGTCTCAAGTAGAAGTGAGACAATGGGGAATTTTCAATCTATGTTTAAAATGGATGAAGGGGCTTACATTATTTAACTAAGCAGTATATGAATACTGAATCTATTCTGAAAGAAAGGTGGGATATAAATGCAATTAATAAAAAAATAATTCTTTTACATATATTTGCAATCAGCCATCTTGACTGCTCAATGCTCACAGCTCCTTTTTGACCAAGCTAAGTACATTTTCAGTACTTCATGTATGCACAATTATTGATGTTCATGCACTTTTGCCAGTCTGAGTTCATTAAACTTATTTTATTTAATTAACCCTATCATATATGCAAACACTGTTATTTATTTATTTGTTTGTTATTTAGCACTGTTGACAAAAATAATCCAGTTTGACACACACTTTAACTGCCATGGCTCAATGCTATGGAATTCTGGGATTTATAGTTTTGTGAGACATTTAGCCTTTTCTGTCAGTGCCACAACAAATAAACAATTGAACTACAAATCCCCAAATTCCATAGTGTTGAGCCATGACAGTTAAAGTGTTGCAAATCTGGATTATTTCTGTAGCGCAGCTGCAGCCATGGTTGTTATTAATGGATGATAATAATAATAATAATAATAATAATAATAATAATACATTTTATTTCCTTTCCAGCCACTCCTCAAAGTTAGAGGCAGAGTATAACATGTTAAAATACAAAATATAATTTAAAAAAAGAAACAGAAAGAAAATACATACTACCAAGAGTTAAAGCAGAATACTGTAAAACCATTAAAATACACTCATATGAGTACATGTCTTTAAAATATACAAAAATACACAAAAGGCTTTTCTGCCGCATTATGATTCAAAGTGGATTACAGAAATTAAAACAGATACTGATCAAGATATGTAATAATAAAAACACATATATTTTTAGAAATTGATTATAACTAGATACATAACACAATGAACAACATGGCCATCTGCATTCCTTAAGGAAACCAACAGAACCAGTTGTGTGCAGGGAATTCCCACTCTTATCTCCAGTCTTTGATCAGTAACAACAGTGGGGAGACTGCTTCTTATGCTCACAGATCAGAGTGACATGGGACAGTGATCCCTCAAAACCCAGGTGCTAGCTTCAGAAATGCTCCTGGGGCTTGCAATGGGGTGGAAACCAGAGATGAAATACTGAGAGATGATACTTAATATTCTGTTCTATTTTTCCTACTATATGACTCAAGTATTGCTCCCCCCTCCACATACTGCTGTTTAGTCTCTGTGGAAGACTAAAGGGTGGTGGAGGAACATTCAGGTATGTCCTAACAGCTACATGCAGAGGTCCCAGAGGATGACACCAGCATTGTACATCTGGCTAAGGAACATAGTTGGATGCTCCTCTACCACTCTCTGCCCACAAAGAGCCAGTAATTGAGGTAGGGGTGCCTGCCTCCCCAAAAAGCAATAGGCATGTTTTTTGGGGGGGGAGGTGCTGGGGGTCTCCTTGTATGATGAGGTGGTAAACTCCTCTCTCTGCAAGACAAACTATTGTATGCTGGAGTTACACTGGTGAATATTACTTACAAAATCCCAGCCATACCATTAGAGTTCAAGTAGAATGACTGTGAAAGAACAGTCATTAGGGAGTTGGGTATGTTTGGCCTGGGAAAGACAAGGTTAAGAGGTGACATGATAACTATAATTAATTATTGAAAGGGATGCCATATAAAGGAGGGAGCAAGTGTGTTTTCTCCTGCTCCAGAGACTAGGACATGGAGCAGTGGATTCACAGAGAAAAAGATATTCCTCCTAAACATTAGGAAGAACTTCTTGATGGTAAGAGCTGTTAGACATTGGAAGATGCTCTCTTGGAGAGTGGTTGAGTCTCCTTATTTGGAGGTTTTGAAACAGAAGCTGGATAGCTATCTGTCAGGAGTGCTTTGATTGTTTCATCCTGCATGGCAGGAGATTGGAGTAGATGGCCCTTGTGGTCTCTTCCAACTCTTTGATTCTATTGTTCTTATATCTGCCTCCCTAGCAATCTGACCCCATGCAAGTAAAATTATGCTAAAAATTCTGCAATATAGACTCCAACTATACATGGAGAGAGAAATCCCAGAAGTCCAAGTGGGGTTCAGGAAAGGAAGAGGCACACATTGCAAACTGGTTGACCAAGAAAGAAGTAACCAGTAGGGTGCCACAGGGCTCTGTCCTGGGCCCAGTGCTATTCAATATATTTATCAATGACTTGGATGACGGTATTGGGGGCATAGTTATCAAATTTGCAGATGACACCAAATTAGGAGGAGTAGCTAGTACCCCAGAAGACAGGATCAAAATTCAAAATGACTTGAACAGACTAGAAAGCTGGGCCAAAGCTAACAAAATGACATTCAGTATGGAGAAATGTAAGGTACTGCACTTAGGGCGGAAAAACGAAAAGCACAGATATACGATGGATAACACCTGGCTGAATGAGATTACGTGTGAAAGGGATCTAGGAATCCAGGTGGACCACAAGTTGAACATGATGCAGCAGCTAAAAAGGCCAATGCAATTTTAGGCTCCATCAATAGAAGTACAGTGTCTAGATCAAGAGAGATAATAGTGCCACTTTATACTGCTATGGTCAGGCCTCACCTGGAATACTGTGTCCAGTTCTGGGCACCACAATTCAAAAAGGATGTGGAGAAACTGGAGACTGTCCAAAGGAGGGCAAGTAAAATGGTGAAGGGTCTGGAAACCAAGCCCTATGAGGAACGACTTAGGGAGCTGGGGATGTTTAGCCTGGAGAAGAGAAGGTTAAGAAGCGATATGATAGCTATGTTTAAATATTTGAAGGGATGTCATATTGAGGAGGGAACATGCTTGTTTTCTGCTGCTCCAGAGACTAGGAACCGGAACAATGGGTGCAAGCTCCAGGAAAAGAGATTCCACCTCAACATTAGGAGGAACGTCCTGACAGTGAGGGCTGTTCGACAGTGGAACACACTCCCTCGGAGTGTGGTGAAGTCTCCTTCCTTGGAGGTCTTTGAGCAGAGGCTGGATGGCCATCTGTCGGGGGTGCTTTAATTGGGAGTTCCTGCATGGAAGGGGTTGGACTGGATGGCCCTTGTGATCTCTTTCAACTGATTCTGTGATTCTATATGATGGCTAATGGAGCAGACCAGGGAATTCCAAAAGAAAATTAGCATGTGCTTTATAGACTATAGCAAAGCTTTAACTGCATAGATCATGAAAGACTATAGAATGCCCTTAAAGACATGGGAGTGCCAACACATCTGATAGTTCTGATGAGGAATTTGTACTCAGGAGAAGAGGCTACTGTCAGAACAGAACACAGAGAAACAGAATGGCTCCCATTTAGCAAAGGAGTCAGACAAGGTTGCATACTTTCACCCTATATGTTCAACTTGTATGCATAACAGAACATATTATAAGAAAAGCAGGCTTGGACACAGAAGAAGGAGGAATGAAAATAGGAGGAAGAAATATCAACAATCTAAGATATGCAGATGACACCATAATAATAGCAGAAAACCTCTCAGACCTGGAACACCTACTAAGGAAGATCAGAAAAGAAAGTGCAAAGGCAGGCTTAATGTTGAACATAAAAAACAAAACAAAACAAAACAAAACAAAAACAAAGATAATGACCATGGAGAATCTACACAGATTTACCTAAGACAATGAAGAAATAGAAATAGTAAAAAAAAAAATCTCATACCTGGGATCAAACATTGATAGAAATGGGGACTGCAGTCAGGAAATCAGAAGAAGATTAAGAAAGGGGAGGATGGCTATGAAAGAACTAGAAAAGATTGTAAAATGCAAAGATATACAACTGAGCACAAAAGTTAGAATCATACAAACCATTGTATTCCCTATTACCATGTATGGATATGAGATCTGGACAGTTAAGAAAGATGATAGAAAGAAAATCAATTCATTTGAGATGTGATGCTGGAGAAGAATGCTGAGGATCCCATGGACAGCCAAAAGGACAAACAAGTGGGTCCTAGGGCAGATGAAGCCAGAAACCTCCCTGGAGGCCAAAATGACCAAACTGAGACTGTCTCACTTTGGACACATCATGAGAAGAGAGAGTTCTCTGGAAAAAAAACAAAAATGTTGGGGGGAAGTAGGAAAAGAGGAAGGCTACATGCTAGATAGATGGACTCTATTAAATAGGTCATGGGTATTAAGAGGTTGCAGGATTTAAGCAGAGCAGTGGAGGACAGGGGTCCAGGCTCATCATGGGTCGAGATTGATTCAAGGGCAGTTAACAACAACAATAAAAGCAATCTGAGCTACTTCTAGAATTGGAGAAAGCATAGGAAAATAGATGCACAAAAATTGTACTAAACTCTTAGGTGTTCTGGTTTTATTAGTGTCATGGCAAAATATGACACATACCGTACTTGTTTGGCAACTCATTCAGATTTGTATGAAGCCAATAACAGGAAGTCACATTAGTTGCAAGAGTTTTTGAAAAGCCCTAGGCTTTTCACATAAAGATTGTCTGCTTATAAAACAGACATTTTGAAATATGATCATTAATTTATACCTTTGGTAGCATAAAACACTTTTTGAGATAAGGAGGAACAATCTCCTCTTGATGGAACCAGAGTGATCTTCATTCATATGATGTAGTGCTATATAAAACTAATGCAGTTTGGTGGCCATGAAATAAAAAATAAAATAGCCCATCCTGGTCCTTTAATACTATTTCTGCAAGGAAAATCCACATTTCTTTCATTACATGTCCAAAATTAATAGAGAACTGAAGAGTTGGCCAAATACAGCCCTGTTGATACTTTTCCCAGGGACAATGCTATCTGTTTAGGCTCAGGGATAACATTGTTCAGGCAATCCTCTGTAGGTAATATTTAAAACCCAAACCAAAGGCTGCCAGTGCTTCAGTACTGTAGTATGTAGGATATAGAGTAGAAAATGGAAGACCCAAGGCCAAAACCATTCTCTTGAGGAACAAGAGCTGTCTCTCCTTCTCATTTGTACAAAGAAAGTCGTGTTCATCAGATTAGTGCCCATTTTAGAAGATGCCTGTTGTTACTTGTTAGATATAACATATCTGTTGAATTGCGACTTGGCTTTGTCTAGTTAACCATCTCTACCATATCTGCTTGGCTTCGTTCTCTTCAGGCTCCATTGTGGCTGCACATAAATAATGTTGCTTTCTTTTCCCCCTTCCTATATTTTGTATCTACAGACCACTGGCATAACAACCTGCTCTAAGTGAAGGGTCAACCCAAGCCCAGCCCACTGTTCAGTGCAGTAGACATCCAGAGAAAGGGATTTTTTCTAGATAATTATTTACATTGTCAAAGAGCTCTTACTATCAAGAAATCCACTCACATTTTCAGTCAGAATCTACCTGCCTTCATCTTAAAACCATCAGATGTGATCCTACCTTCTGGGGAAGCAAAGAACAAACCTGTAACAAAAGTTTTAGCTGTACATATTGCAATTTAGTTGACAGAGATAGTTCAACCTGCTCTTATAAAACTTAAAAAGGCAAAAACTCATCATCAATATCAAGTATCTGATTTAAGATAACAATCCTCTTATCTGTTCACATCTTCCATGAAACTGGTTCCTTACTAATTTTAAATCTGGGTTCTGCCTTTTCATTGTGATTTATTAGCATTTTACCGTCCTTATTAAACAATGGCCCCATTGTCTCCTTGGTGATTCTCTTGTCTCAAATATATCTGACACCCCCTCCCTCATTGCTTCTTGTGTATGTAGCTAGTAGCAGCTTATTCTGAACCTTAGGGGGGTTGCAGACTGCCAGAAATAGTGCAAATTGAGTCCACTTTAAGGGTTAGGGTTAGGGAATCATGGGAACTGTATTTTATTGTGGCACCAGAGCTCTCTGACAGAGAAGGCTCAATGTCTCAGAAAAAAAAAAAAACAATTCCCATGATTCCCTAGCACTAACCCTAACCCTAAAAGTGGACTCAATTTGCACTATTTCTGGCAGTCTGCAACCCCCGTTTTCCTTAGCCCTGAGAGCTTGGGCTACACATCTGTACTCTTCCTTGTTGATTCATCCTTCCTTGTATTCTTTATACATGCTCTTTTTTCTTTTTTCATTTCCTCCTTAAGTTTGGTGAGTGGTCACATTGGCTTTTACAGATGTTTCCCATTTTTCTTCTTCCATGGGTTGTTCGTGATTGTGCTTTTTACAACTCCTTCTTCAAGAATTCCCACTTTGCTGAGTGTCTTTTCTTTTTAGCACCTCTAGGCATGAGATTCCACCCAGTGTTTCCTTGAGCTTGTTAAAAACAACTTTTCTGAAATCCAAGGTCTGTGTTTGACTATACTTCTCCCTGTTCCACAATTGTGAATTCTGGCATTACATGGTTACTTCTCTCTAAAGTACTGACTACTTTGATTGCAGTGACCACCTTCTCCCTTCTGTTTAGAATGAAGTCTAGGATTGTCAATCCCCTTATTCCTGTGCCTTTTGAAACAGGAAATTATCTGCATGGCACATCAAGAATTTGTTGGATAGCCTATACTTAGCAGACATAGTGTCCTAGCAGATATCAGGATAATTAAAGGCCACCATAATTATTAACTCTTGCATCTTGCATCTTTGAAATTTCCTGAGGTTTGTTTCAGAAAAGTATCATCCACCACTTTTCTGATTTTGGTGCCCTGTAGTAGACTCCTACCACAATGTTATTTTTATGTCTTTCTTCATAATTTTATGTAATAATATTTATTATTATTATTATTATTATTATTATTTCTATCCCTCAATCGGGGTGGCTTACAACAAATAAAATTCCAATAAAATACATCCAACCCCCAAACTCCCCCACCCCTTAAAAATTATTAAACTAAGACAATCAAAATATTTAAAATAAATCATAATATCACACAAGGACATCACAATACAACACAAACAGCAGCAGAGTGGAAGGGAGAAAAAATAGTTGACTCTTTGGGCCAGGATAGTTATTCAGGAAAGGCCTGATGGAAGAGATCCATCTTAACAGCCTTTTTAAAGCTGTCTGTAGTTGTTAGCAGTTGTTTTTTTGGTTGTAACTATTGAACTCGTTTAACTTTTATTGTAATTTTAATTCATCTAGATTTAATACTGTTTTAAGGGGGGAGGGAATAATTTTTGGATTTTATGTATTGTATACTGTTTTACTGTTGTAAGCCGCCCTGATTGGGTTTTCCCAAAGGGCGGGATAGAAATAAATTTTTTATTATTATTATTATTATTATTATTATTATTATTATTATTATGTCTAAGGTGATAATAAAACGGATCTCATCCAGCAGTCCATTCCATAGTCTGGGAGTAGTAGCTGAAAAGGCCCTCTGGAAGGTTGCCGACAGTCTCGTTTTCATAGGCTGTAGCAAATTCCTCCCAGAGGACCAGAGTGCGTGGGGTGGATCATATGGAAAGAGGCTGTCCTGTAGATAGGTTGGACCCAAGCCATGTAGGGCTTTAAAGGTCATAACCAACACCTTGTACTGTGCCTGGAAACTAATAGGTAGCCAGTGGAGAGATTTTAACACAGGTATAATATGGTCTCTTCTGGATGTACCAGAGACCAGCCTGGCTGCCATGTTCTGAACTAATTGAAGTTTCCAGGTCAAGCACAAGGGTAGCCACATATAGAACACATTACAGAAATCAAGACGAGAGGTTACCAGCGCATGTACCACAGTTTCAAGATCCTTAGTTTCCAGGAAAGGGCACAGCTGGCATATCAGCCGAAGCTGATAACAGGAGCTCCTGATCATCGCATTTATCTGATTTGACATCTGGAGGAGCACCCCCAGACTGTGAACACAGTCCTTGAAGGAGTGTGACTCCATCTAGGACTGGAAGTTGTATTCCCAAACCTGGTTTTGGGCCTGCAACTATTAGTACCTCCATTTTTTCTGGATTCAGTCTCAATCTATTTTTCCTCATCTAGTCCATTTGTCATTGAGAGGAGAGATGCCATCTGAAGTCAAAGCTGAGGACCAAGACATGGAGAAATATATCTGGGTGTCATCAGCATACTGATGACACCACGCCCCGTGTCTCCGGATGATCTCTTCCAGCGGCTTCATATGTATATTAAATAGCATCGGGGACAGGATGGTGTCCTGAGGGATGCCACAATTAAGCTCTATTGTTGTAGAGCAACTGTCCCTGAGCCTCACCCTCTGAGATCTGCCCTTGAGGAAGGAACGGAACTACTGCAATACAGTGCCTCCAATTCCTAACCCTCTCAGGTGATACAAAAGGATGGAATGATCTATTGTGTCAAAAGCTGCTGAGAGGTCCAAGAGCACCAACAGGGTCACACTACCCCTGTCGATTCCCAGGCAAAGGTCATCAGCCAGAGCAAACATGGCAGTCTCAATTCCATATCCTGTCCTAAAGCCAGTTTGAAATGGATCTAGATAATCAGTTTCATCCAAGACAGCTCAGAGTTGAAGACCAACTGCCCTCTCGATCACCTTGCTTAAAAAAGGCAGTAGAGAGACTGACCTATACTTGGTCCAGGGAAGGTTTTTTCAGAAGCGGCTTAACTGCCGCTTCTTTTATACAAGATGGAAGAAAACCTTCCCTAAGGGACACATTGACAATATCCCTAAGGAACATTCTCAATGCGTCACCTCCCTGGAAGGCCAGCCATAATGGGCAAGGATCGAGAGGGCAAGTTGTTTTCCTCACTCTACCAGGGAGCTTGTCCACGTCATCGGAACTCACAGGTTGAAGCTGATGCAATATAATTTTGTCAGCGGAGTTGCTGGGCACCTCGTCAATGGATTTTGTCATAACACTGGCGTCTAAGTCAGCTCTTATCTGAGAGATTTTATCTCCAAACAAGTTTTTAAATGCATCACAGCAGGCCATTGTAGGGTTAAGTAAAGGGTTCTGCGCAGGTGGAACCTGCGTCAGCTCCTCCACCCCCCCAAACAGCTCTGCTGGATGGGACTCTGCAGACACAATACGTGCAGAGGAGAAAGATTTCTGTGCTGTATTTATTGCCTCTCGATAGGACCAAAGACAGTTCCTATGACGAGTCCTGTCAGATAAGAGTCGAGTCTTCCACCAGATGCGCTCTAGTCATTGTCCAGCTCACTTCATCTTCCTAAGCTCTTCCATGTACCACGGCTTACGGTTAGAAGGACGCTTGGGAGCGATTGTATTGATAGCCTTGGTGAAGTCGGTGTTCTAGTTATTAACCAAAGCTTCAACAGAATCACTGGCGTTACCAATTATTAAACCCTCCAAGGCTTTCTGGAATCCTATTGGTTCCATTAGCCTTCAAGGGTGGACCATTCTAATAGGTCCACCACCCTCAGTGGGGTGGACAGTGGTTCTTAGTTCAGTCTTGGCCAGGAAATGATCTGTCCATAGCAATGTGGTGGTTTTAATAACCTCCACCATTGGATATTCCTGTTCTGTACTAAAGACCGCATTGAGGGTATGACCCACACAATGAGTGAGCCCGACAAGCAATTGGGATAGGCCCATGTTTGTCATGGATTCCATGAACTCTTGAGCTGCACCAGTTAGATTTGGCAAACTGGTCCCGAGTGGGATGTTGAAGTCACCCAAAACTAAAACTGTTGGTGACTCCAACAGCAACTCTTGAGACCAGCTGTGTCAGCTCAGTTAGGGAGTCTGTTAGGCAACAGGGTGGCTGGTAAACTAACAGAATCCCCAAACTTTCCCTAGTCCTCAGGCTTAGGTATATACACTCGAAGTGGACTGTGTTCCGGACAGGCATCCTGGTCAAGGTCAAATTGTTTTTGTGAACCAGAGCCATTCCGTCCCCCCACCCATTTTTCCTTACCTGCTCACTGACTGAGTACCCAGCCGGGAGGGCCTGCACCCAAGTTGCAGCGCTGGCTTCTCCCAGCCAGGTCTCAGTAAAGCAAGCCAGGTCGGCTGTCTCATCTAAAAGGAGGTCATGGATAATGTGAGTCTTATTTTTAACTGACCTGGCATTGCAGAGGAGCAGAGTAAGCTGTGGAATGATTGGTGCACTCTCCAATCCATTCCAGGAAACAGAGTGAACTGAAGGTGGGATAGCTTTCAAACATTGATCCCGCCTTCTTTTGTAATATCCTTTCACTCTGTTGCCGCCATACCTTCCATTCCCCCACACAATCTCAATTCCCACTCCCAGATCATTCCCGGCCCCTACAACAGAAGATATTACAGTAGCTGAGTAGCCGTCTGCCCAAGGTTCTCCGAACAGTACTGTTCTCAGTACAACCAAAAATAAACAAACTAACTATCCCCCTCACTAATTGCCTTTCTCCAATAAAGCCACCACAAATGGTGATGGAATTGGGGGTAGACAGGTATCCCTTCCAAAAAAAAGTCTGCCCACTAAAATCAAAATAGTGGGGGAGAGCTCCTGAGCTCCACGCCAAGGCCACCGCTGTTGCCAATGATCGGGCTGGCAGGCTGGCTTTAAAGGCTCTCTTGGGGCCAGGTGTTCCAAGGGAGGAGGGGGCAGGCCAAAGCACTGACCACCCGGCTCCTGAGCTCCACACTGAGGCCGCCACTGTTCCCAGTAATTGGGCTGGCAGGCCAGCTTTAAAGGCTCTCTTGGGGTCAGGTGTCTTTCTTTGTGCCTGATGGAACAGACAAGGTGACACCTCACTCCATTTCCCTTACCAATGCCAACTGGAGAAGTAATTGAATATTATTTCAACACTGACAGTAGGATTGAGTCCTCTGCTGCACCTAAGGGTGACAGCCTTAAGTGAGACAGCCAGTTTCTATGTCACAGACTGCAGTGTTCTTGAAGAGAGGGGAATGGCTTGGGGCTACTACTGCTTCTCCTCACAACATGTGATGCCAAAGGCTAGTGTTTCATTTTGCCCAATGGTAGCACAGCCAATAAATGAGTGCAGTGGAGGCTGACAGCTTGAATGTCACAGGGTGGTGTGGTGAACACCTTCTGGTTTAAGTTGTTCTTTAAGTTGTTTGTGTGTTTTGTTGTTGTTGTTGCTATTGTTCTGTGCCCTCAAATCATCTCTGATTTATGGTGACCCTAAGGCCATAACATGGGGGTTTCTTGGCATGATTTGTTCAGAGAAGGTTTGCCATTGCCTTCTCCTGAGGCTGAGAGAGTGTGATTTGCCCAAGATCATCCAATGGATTTCCTTGGCTGAGCTGGGATTCAAATATTGGTCTCCCAGTGACCTAGTCCAATGCTCAGACTACTACACTACACTGGCTATCCAAGGTTATCCAAGGTACTAAACCTGTTTGGGGTATAGAATTCAGTGCCTTCAATAGTGCCTTTAAAGTTTAGAGTAAAATTTGGAATGTATTAAGCCCCCAAACACATACACACAACTACCATCAGCTCTCGTTAACTGCATCCAAAAAAGTCCAGTGGAGTTACTCTGGATGTACAGATTATTAGACATCAAGAAATGTTATATGCACACATTTATCCTGGAATTAGAAGACATGACAAAGAATATGTCCTCCCAAATTGCAGACAATACATTTACAAGATTGGTTTACCTTTTCAAGATAGCCATGAATTTTCCAGACTATTTAATGCTAGCAGTAATTAGATAAAAATGGCATTGGGTAATTATCTTGCTCTAAATGGCTTGTAATTTCTAAGAAAATCAAAAATTGAAGGTTCTTTGAGGTGTTTTATACAATGCCTATAAAATTATTAAATTATTTAGCAGTATACAAAGCACATCCCTTACTAAATTCTTTTTATATTGATTAATTCTACTAATCCTCAGCTGGCACACCACAAAATAAATAAAACTCAACATCCCACTCAAGCAAGTTATTTAAACAGGATATCAATAAACTATTTTTTTCAAAAAGTGTTTCCTTCATATAGAACAGCTTTATCTGGTGCAGCAATCCTACTGGAATAAAGTACCTAGTAATCCAGAATGTAGACTTACAAGCATGGTACTCGGCAAGATGTTCAATCCACCATGGTATCAGCAATCTCCAGATATAGCAGTGTAAAATATAAGGCTGTGACTCTAACATTGTCAGTTTTCTTCTTCTGCATTATTTTTAACATTTTTGCCTCGTGAATGAAGCCAGTGAAGCTTTGAAAGCTTCAGTGATGTAAACCAGTGAAGCTTGGAAAGCATGATGCTATTTATTTGTTTATTGAATTTGCATCCTACCTTTCTTTGAAGATGGGATTCAAGGTGGCTTACAATAATTTTAAAAAGCTAAAACATTAGTTTACAACAGTTAAAAGTTTTTAGTTGGTCCAATAAATATATCATTGTTTTGTGGTTTTTGCATTTTGTTGTGGATTTTGTATTTTGTTGTGTGTTTTTTGCATGGTCAACATGGCTACCCTTGAATTAATTATATGATTATTGGTGTCCAAAAATTCACATTCACTAGCTAATAAGCCTGTGAAAGTGAACTGCAGGCTGAAACAATTACAAGAAGGAAGAAAAGAAGGAGAAAGAGAAGGAGGCTTTCCAGGCCATTTCCTGCTAGGAAAGAGGAAGAAAGCAGTTTCCAGGCAGCCATTTTGAGTGGGTAAGTTTTTAAATTCTTTTTAAAAACACTTGGGGAGAGTGTGACTGTTACTCAGTGGGTGGGGCTTTGTTGAGTCGCATTTGCGAGTCAATAAGGGGTGGGCTAGGTAGTTAGCTCTATACAACTGCTCCCAGAATTTTATAACCACTACTAATTGTTGAAAAGTTCCAGTCATCAGCAGACTTTAACACTGGTGTTAGCGAGGGATTTTCTTTGAGGAGGAAAGCCATAGTCCTCTTTCAGGTACTAATTAAGACTTAGTATAGACACTGAAGGAATTGCTGCCGTCACCTGCAATACCTGTGGGATGTTTGTCTTCTTACCTACAGATGTGGGGAAATATACATGCTCCAAGAGCAAGTTGGTAGCCCTCTTGGAGGAGAAAGCTGGAGGCATGGGTAGCTACACTTCAGCATATTAGGGAGCAAGAGGCTTTCCTAGACAGAATTGAATGAACAGTCTTGGATGGGGACCACACAGAGGAAGTGGCTGGGGAAGAGAAGGTCACATCACATACACAGGAGGTAGAAAGCTGGAGGAATGTCACACGCAGAAGTAGGGAGACCAGGGATCTTTCTGGGAGCTTGCAGCTACAGAATCAATTTCAAGCTCTTTCCTTTATCAAGGAGGACGAGGAAGAGCAGCATGGACAGACTTCAGGGACAGAGCAGGGGACCCTGGGAGTTCCACCACAGGGAACAGTTGCTGCTAAGTCTTGGAGGAGGCGTGTGGTCATGGTGGGGGGCTGAGGGGGACAGAAGCAGTGATTTGTGGGCCTGACAAGATGTCTCGGGAGGTGTGTTGTCTCCCTAGGGCAAAGATCCGAGATGTGACAGAGAGGCTGACAAGACTGGTCAGGCCTACTGACCAATACCCCTTTCCTTTTGGTCCATGTGGGAACGAATGACACAGCAAGACACAGCCTTCAGAACATCAAAAGGGATTACGAGGCTCTAGATAAGAAGCTGAAAGAAATGGAGGCACAGATTGTCATCTCGTCTCTTCTGCCAGTTGAAGGGCATGGTCCAGGAAGAGAGAGGAAAATAGCAGATGTCAACAATTGGCTCCACAGATGGTGTCGTTGAGAACGATTTGGATTCTTAGATCATGGGCTGTGGTTCCATGAGGGAGGACTCCTGGCAAGGGATGGGCTGCATCTCACACAAGTTGGAAGAAACTTTTTTGCCAACAGTCTCAAGAATTTGATCAGGAGGGCTTTAAACTGAATTATGTGGGGAAGGGAGACAGCATCCTGGAGGACAAAAGGACTGAAAAAAATAGTCAAACTGTCATAGAGGAAACAAGGCAAACAGTACAGGGACCCAACAGTGGGAGGCAAAAAAACGTGCACAGGCAGCAAATAAGGGGACATATGGTCTTAGATGTCTCTACACTAATGCACAGAGCATGGGAAATAAGCAAGATGAACTTGAACTCCTAGCACAACAAAGCAAATATGATATAATAGGCATCACTGAAACCTGGTGGGATGAGTCTCATGACTGGAATGTAGAAATACAGGGGTATAACCATTTCAAGAGAAAAAGGCCAAACAGGAAAGGAGGAGGAATGTCATTATATGTCAGGGATATTTACACCAGTGAAGAAATCCAGGACATCAATCCTGGAAGCCAGGTGGAGAGCATCTGGATAAAAATTAAAGGGGAGGGAAACAACAGGGATGTTAGTGTGGGAGTCTACTACAGACCCCCAACTCAAGCAGAAGAATTGGATGATGCCTTTCTAGAACAGATGACCACACACTCAGAAAGGAGAAATATAGTAGAGATGGGTGACTTCAACTATCCTGATATTTGCTGGAATTCAAACTCATCAAAATCCTCAAGGTCTAGCAAATTCCTCACTTGCCTTGAAGACAATTTCATTGTCCAAAAGGTGGAAGAGGCAACAAGGGAGTCAGCTATTTTGGATCTGATCCTAACTAACAGGGAAGACCTAGTTAATGGGGTGCAAGTGGTTGGATCCTTAGGCAGGAGTGATCATGTCCTCCTGGAGTTTATTATACAGTGGAAAGGAGAAGCCAGGCATAGTCAGATACACATTCTAGACTTTAGGAAAGCTGATTTTATTAAACTTAGAGAAATACTGGGGGTGATCCCATGGACAGGAATACTAAAAGAGAAGGAGTTCAAGACGAATGGGAGTTTCTCAAAAGGGAGATACTGAAGGCACAATTTTAAACCGTGCCAACGAGGAGGAAAAATGGGAGGTGTCTCAAGAAACCAGGATGGATGACTAAGGAACTTGCAACTGAACTATGTTTTAAACGGAACATGTATAAGAAATGGAAAAATTGGGAAATCACCAAAGAAAAATTCAAACAAATGGCTAGCACGTATAGGGGTAAAGGCAGAAAAGCTAAAGCGCAGAATGAACTCAAGCTTGCTAGAGAGGTTAAGAACAATAAAAAGGGCTTTTTTGGGTATGTCAGCAGCAAAAGGAAAAAGAAGGAAATGGTAGGGTCACTGTGTGGAGAAGATGGCAAAAAGTTAACAGGGGACAGAGAAAAGGCAGAATTACTCAACACCTTCTTTGATTCAGTCTTCTCAGAAAAAGCAAAGGGTGCTCAACCTGAGGATAATGGAGCAGAGCACAGAATAGGAGAATTTCAGCACAGAATAAGTAAAGAGATAGTACAGAAATATCTGGTTAATCTAAGTGAATACAAGTCTCCTGGACCAGATGAATTACATCCAAGGGTATTAAAAGAACTGACAAACGTAATATCAGAACCATTGGCAATAATCTTTGAGAACTCCTGGAAAACAGGAGAAGTCCCAGCGTACTGGAGGAGGACAAATGTTGTCCCCATCTTCAAAAAGGGGAAAAAAGAGGGTCCCAACAATTATCGTCCAGTTAGTCTGACATCAATACCCGGAAAGAATCTGAGCAGATCATTAAACAGAGAGTCTGTGAACATCTGGAAGGTAATTTCATATTCACAAAAAGTCAACATAGGCTTCAGAGAAACAGGTCATACCAGACAAATCTGATCTTTTTATATATATATATATATATAAAATTACCAGCTTGGTAGATGAAGGGAATGCTGTGGACATAGTATATCTTGATTTCAGTAAGGCCTTTGACAAGGTTCCCCATGACATTCTTGCAAACAAGCTGGTAAAATGTGGGCTAGGCAAAGTAACTGTTACATGGATTTGTAATTGGTTGACTGGCCGAACCCAAAGGGTGCTCAACAATGGCTCCTTTTCAACCTGGAAAGAAGTGACCAGTGGGGTGCCATAGAGCTCTGTCCTGGGCCCAGCGCTATTCAATATCTTTATTAATGACTCGGATAACGGTATTGGGGGCATAGTTATCAAATTTGCAGACGACACCAAATTAGGAGGAGTGGCTAATACCCTAGAGGACAGGATCAAAATTCAAAATGATTTGAACAGACTAGAAAGCTGGGCCAAAGCTAACAAAATGAAATTCAACACGGAGAAAGGTAAGGTACTGCACTTAGGGCGGAAAAACGAAAACTACAGATATACGATGGGGGACACCTGGCTGAATGAGACTACGTGTGAAAGGGATCTAGGAATCCAGGTGGACCATAAGTTGAACATGAGTCAACAGTGCGATGCAGCAGCTAAAAAGGCCAATGCAATTTTAGGCTGCATTTGTAGAAGTATAGTGTCTAGATCAAGAGAAGTAATAGTGTCACTCTATTCTGCTTTGGTCAGGCCTCACCTGGAATACTGTGTCCAGTTCTGGGTACCACAATTCAAAAAGGATGTGGAGAAACTGGAGCATGTCCAAAGGAGGGCAACTAAAATGATGAAGGGTCTGGAAACTAAGCCCTATGAGGAACGACTTAGGGAGCTGGGAAAGTTTAGCCTGGAGAAGAGAAGGTTAAGAGGTGATATGATAGCCATGTTTAAATATTTGAAGGGATGTCATATCGGGGAGGGAACAAGCTTGTTTTCTGCTGCTCCAGAGACTAGGACCTGGAACAATGGATGCAAGCTGCAAGAAAAGAGATTCCACCTCAACATTAGGAGGAACTTCCTGACAGTAAGGGTGGTTCAACAGTGGAACACACTCCCTCGGAGAGTAGTGGAGTCTCCTTCCTTGGAGGTCTTTAAGTAGAGGCTGGATGGCCATCTGTCGGGGATGCTTTGATTGGGAGTTCCTGCATAGCAGGCGGTTGGACTGGATGACCCTTGTGGTCTCTTCCAACTCTATGATTCTAAAATGCCTCTCAGACGCAGAACTGGCCATTTCTCTCTGTACAGCAGATAAGCCATGTTGTAACAAACTAAAACACCTTATCATTGCAGTTGAATGTAGTCTCCTACAGTTGCCCATACACTCCTGACCAGCAATTAGATTTACCGGAGGAATTCTTCAGGGAGGAACTGGAATGTGATGAGACTCCCTAACCTAGATTTTCTACCTAGTTGATCAAGAACTTGTTGTGAAAGGTATATTTGGCTCTAGTTGCTGATCCTGAACATAGTGTTACATTAATAGTGCATCTTGGATCATGGGCTGCAGTTCCATGAGGGTGGACTTCTGGCAAGAGATGGGCTCCATCTCACACCATTTGGCAAAAACATTTTTGCCAATAGCCTGAAACATTTAATCAGGAGGGCTTTAAACTGAGTCATGTAGGGGAGGGAGATAGTATCTTGGAAGGTATCTTGGAAGGAAGGAGTACATCATGGACTGGAGATAATAGTCAAAATGTTATAGAGGGAAGAAGGCAAATGATGGCAAGGGCCTAACAATGGGAGGCAAAAAACCTCACACAGGCAGCAAGTGGGGAGGTCCCATGTTCTTAGATGTCTCTACACTAATGCACAGAGCATGGGAAATAAACAAGATGAACCTGAACTCCTAACACAACAAAGCAAATATGACATAATAGGCATCACTGAAACCTGGTGGGATGAGTCTCATGATTGAAATGTAGAATAGAGGGGTATAAGCTTTTTACGAGAAATAGGCCAAACAGGAAAGGAGGAGGAATAGCATTATACATCAGGGATGTTTACACCTGTGAAGAGATCCAGGATTTAAATCCTAAAAATCAGGCAGCGAGCATCTGGATAAAAATTAAAAGGAAAGGAAACAACAGGGTTGTTATTGTGGGAGTCTACTACAGACCCCCAAGTCAGACTGAGGAATTGGATGATGCCTTTCTAGAACAGATGAACACACAGTCAGAAAAGAGAGATGTAGTAGTGATGGGTGACTTCAACTATCCTGATATTTGCTTGAAGTCAAACTCAGCCAATACTTCAAGGTCCAGCAAATTCCTCACTTGCTTCAAAGACAATTTCTTTGTCCAAAAGGTGGAAGAGGCAACAAGGAGATCAGCTATTTTAGATCTAATCCTAACCAACAGGGATGATGTGGTAAATGGGGTGCAAATGGTTGGATCCTTAGGTGGGAGTGATCATGTTCTCCTGGAGTTTCTTATACAGTGAAAGGAGAAGCTAGGCATAGTCAGACACTCATTTGAGACTTTAGGAGAACTGATTTCAATAAACTTAGGGAAACATGAAGTGATCCCGTGGTCAGGAATACTAAAGGAGAAAGGAGTTCAAGACAGATGGGAGTTTCTCAGAAGGGAGATACTGAAGGCACAATCTCAAATTGTTCCAATGAGAAGGAAAAATGGGAGGTGTCTCAAGAAACCAGGTTGGATAACAAAAGAACTTTCAACTGAAGGGGGGAAGCAGACAGTGCAAAGCACCGTTTTTGGGACAAGGAAGGGGAGGGGCAGCTGCACGGTGGGCGCCCCAACCCCTTCCCGAAGGCATCGTCGGGGCGCTGGCCCCTCCGCACGGCTGGCGCTCTGAGGATGCATTTCCACCATGGTGTCCACACACACTGCAGCGGAAGAGTCGCCGAAGGTGCGCTGCCAGCCTTTTGCAGCACACCTTCGGCGATTTGTGGAAGGAGCACTATTTTAGCGTTCCTTCCTGGGGCGGCAAAGCTACGCAGCGGGGCTGATGTGTGGGGATACCTCGGCCCCGATTCGCAGCTTCCCAGGGCGGCCCATGGCCGCCCGTCTGCTTCCCCCCTAAGTTTTAAACTGGAGATGTATAAGAAATGGAAAAGGGGTGAAATCACTAAAGAGGAATTCAAGCAAATAGCTAGCACATGTAGGAGTAATGTCATGAAAGTCAAAGCACAAATGAGCTCAGGCTTGCTAGATAGATTAAGAACAATAAAAAGGGCATTTTGGGGGTATGTCTGTAGCAAAAGAAAGAAGGAAATGGTAGGACAACTGTGCAGAAAAGTTGGAGAAATTCTAACAGGGGACAGAGAAAAGGCAGAACTATTCAACACCTTCTTTGCCTCAGTCTTCTCACAAAAAAAGTGCACAACCTGAAGGAAATGGAGCACAGATACAATAGGGGAAATGCAGCACTGAGTAAGTAAAGAGTTAGTACATGAGTACCTGGTTAACCTAAATAAATGTAAGTCTCCAGGACCAGATGAACTACATCCAAGGATATTAAAAGAACTGGCAAATTTAACCTCAGAGCCACTGACAATAATCTTTGAGAACTCCTGGAGAACATGGAAAGTCCCAGCAGACTGGAGGAGGGCAAACATTGTCCCCATCTTCAAAAAGGGGAAAAAAGAGGATCCCAACAACTATAGTCCAGTTAGGGCCTTTGCAGACTGCCAGAAATAGTGCAAATTGAGGCCACTTTAACTGCCCTGACTCAGTGCTAGGGAATCATGGGAACTGTAATTTATTGTGGCACCAAAGCTCTCTGACAGAGAAGGCTCAATGTCTGAGAAAAAAATACAATTCCCATGATTCCCTAGCACTGAGCCAGGGCAGTTAAAGTGGACTCAATTTGCACTATTTCTAGCAGTCTGTAAAGGCCCTAAGTCTGACATCAATATCGGGAAAGATTCTAGAACAGTTCGTTAAACAGAGAGTCTGTGAACATTTAGAAGGGAATGCCATAATCACTAAAAGTCATCATGGGTTTCTCAAAAACAAGTCATGCCAGACTAATCTGATCTCTCTTTTTTGATAAAATTACCAGCTTGCTAGATGAAGAGATTGTGGTAGACCTAGCATATCTTGATTCTAGAAGGCTTTTGACAAGGTCCCCCATGATATTCTTGCAAACAAGAGAATAAAATGTGGGCTAGACAATACAACTGTTAAATGGATTAGCAATTGGTTGACAGACCAAACCCAAAGGGTGTTCAGCAATGGCTCTTCTTCATACTGCAGAGAAATGTCCAGTGGGGTGCCACAGAGTTCTATCCTGGGGCCCACTGCTATTCAACATCTTTATCAATGATACCCCAGAGGACAGGATGAACATTCAAAATGACCTGAATAGATTAGAAAGCTGGGCCAAAGCTAACAAAATTAATTTCAACATGGAGAAATATAAGGTACTGCAGTAGTCCTAGTAGACCACAAATTGAACATGAGTCAATAGTGTGATGCGGCAGCTAAAACGGCCAATACGATTTTTGGCTGCATAAATAGAAGCATAGTATCTAGATCAAGAGAAGTAATAGTGCCACTGTATTCTGCTTTAGTCAGGCCTCACCTGGAATACTGTGTTCAATTCTGGGCACCACAATTCAAAAAGGATGTTGAAAAACTGGAGTGTGTCCAGAGGAGGGTGACTAAAATGGTGAAGGGTCTGGAAACCATGCCCTATAAGGAACAACTTAGTGAACTAGATATGTTTAGCCTGGAGAAGAGATGGTTAAAAAGGGATATGATAGCTGTGTTTAAATATTTGAAGGGATGTCATATTGAGGAGGGAGGTAGCTTGCTTTCTGCTGCTCCAAAGGACAGGACTCAGAACAATGGATGCAAGCTGCAGGAAAAGAGATTCCACCTCAACATTAGGAGGAACTTCCTGACAGTGAGAGCTGTTCCAAAGTGCAACACTCTCCCTCGGAATGTGGTGGAGTCTCTTTCTTTGGAGGTTTTTCAAAAGAGGCTGGATGGCCATCTGTCAGGGATGATTTGATTTTGAGTTCCTGCATGCCAAGGGGTTGGACTGGATGGCCCTTGTGGTCTTTTCTAACTCTTTGATTCTATGATTGTATGATTAACCAATCAGGGAACACTGCTGACATTTTGGAGCAGCAGTCATCTTGTGAAGAAAGCTCTGTCTTCCATTTCAAATCTTGAAATGTGCATTCAAATGTTCAGAAACAATGCTAGGATATTTTTGTCCATCATGAAAAAATATGCATTATGTTGTTGTTATGTGCCTCCAAGTTGACTCAGTCTTATGAAAGCCCTATCCAAGGGCTTTCTTGGAAAGATTTATTTAGAGGAAGTTTGATATTGCCTTCTTCTTAGGTTGTGAGAGCAGAACTTGAACCAAAGTTAGCCAGTTGGTTTCTCTGGATGAATGAACCTATAAACCTTGGTTTCCTGGAGTCCTATTCCAAAACTCAGATCACTACATCATACTGGCACTATAGTCATACTTTTAATAGGCTAACCATCTACATCTTTCTTGGGGAATTTGCTTGAGATGCTCTTGATGGAAGGTCTATGCATGCAGAAAAAGGGTGCGAGATGACCAGGAACAAAAGCAGTAAAATGCCTTTCTCCATTGCCAGCAACAAAACACCTCCTTTTTAGAAATGGGTCTGTCTTTATCTTATGTGAGCCCTGAGGCTACTTTGTAGTCAATGTAGGACACCTCTCTACTGTCCCATCTTGAGAGAAATATAGATGTTGTAACAGGCAAAGCATGTCAATAGAATCCAAATTAAGACTTCAATATTTTAGGTTGGAGGGAACAATTCTCAGAAAATTAAGGGGCTGATGGTCCCTAAGGGGCAGCAGGACGCTGCCCCTTTCCTTGGCAGATTGGGGCTGTGGCAACCACATGCTGTGTCCTTGATCTGGGCTTTTTGTGGTGCAAAAAGAAGCCACAAAAAGCACCTCCTTTTTGCACTACAGAAAGGGCACCTTACCTGCAGTGGCAGTGGCTTTTCTCCTCTTCTTTGGCACTGCAATAAAATGCACAATATGCAACTAAAGCATGCAGTATGCAGTGCACCATTGCAATGCATAAAAAGGTACAGAGGAACATGATGTCTGTGCTGTCAACAGGATATGATTCTTGTGCATGATGACAGGATAGTATGACTTATGCATCCATGTATCCCTACCTGGATGACAGTCACAGTGTGAACACACATACAGTGAAATATGTGAACCTCGGTCATGTTAAGGCTTTACTGGGTGCTGTTGTGTGTAAGGGAGGTTGTAATTAATTTTGATTTTATCATTGTTTTAACCATTTTATGCTTGTTTTCAATGCAATATATATATATTGATCTACTCTGTTTTGTAGTTTAGAATTTTGTTGTAGAGTTATTGTTTTTAATTACAGTTACATTATAATTGCCATAAATGGATTTATTGGGACACTCTAAGGGCCAAATTTCTTTTCAGGTCCAGTACAAAGATGATAAGCCTATCTCTTGTTGGTGGTGATATTTAAATTTCCCTGTTCAATGTAGAGAATTATTATTCATTAAAATCCTTTATTTTTCCTGTTGGCCTCCCTACTCTTTTTAAATATTATTTTTACCTATTCAGGTTCTTTCTCATGCTATGTAACAATTAAAGCCAACTTTTTTAAGCACAGGGAAGGTAAACACTCTCTCTTTTTAAACAGGCTTGACTTTCTTCCTTGGAATTCCCACTCCACAGTACACAGGCATACACAGTTAGAAACCTATTAACATTTCAGACAAATGGATGACTGTCTGTCAACTTGACAATTTTATAGTACTCAAATATTTATTATCTCCAAAATTCAGAGCATTTCCTTTTCTCCTTCTCTCCCTCTCTTGTCACTAGGCAACCATATTTTCCATTTTTCCCTCCCTCTTCCTTACGCAAAATGTGCCCAGGACAAAAAAGACTTAGACAGGAAAAAAATATATATTCTTGCAGGGAGTTATTTTGACATGGGGTAGAAAACTTCATCAAAGAAGAACGGCACCTTGTCATTCAGTTCTAATTACAGTCTTGTATCTGTCAATGCAAAGAGATGACAATCCCCTGTGGTGATGTCATACAATGACATTTACAAAATGACACTAGTCTTGGCCTAGCTCCATATTTGCCAAGACTAGTGTCATCTGTAGTCATACATGCTGGCTGCGGCGATTTAAAATCATGATTATTCGCGTCTAACTCAAAGAAAATAAGTAATGATCCTGTCATATTAATATTTAGCTGAGCTGTACCTAATTACAATGGTGCATTTTTTTAAAAAAACTGTCTTGTGTTTTAGCTGAAATAACAGCTAAAATATAAAACTGGAATTACAGCTAAACAAATCACACTTATAGTCAATTCTACTGGCTGTCCACTTTTTGTGTGTTATGTCCCACCAGATATTCAGTCAAAGAGTTGGGAATCCTTTCCCTGCAACATAATAAAAGCTTCTAAAAATTCCCAAGAAGGACATGTGTATGTCCTTCATAGTATATTTGGAAATAATATGTTTGGGAATAATTTATGTTGATTAAGGTTGCCAGATTTTAGGACCTGGCCTTGAGTCTCCAGCTATTGTGGGTCATCTCCAGGCTGCATTAACTGCATTTTTAAGCTGTTGCATCACACATCTTATGGTCAACTTATGGTCTACTAGGACTATAATAACTACATTATTTCTGGAATACGGATACACCCTAAGACTCTGCTCTGTATCTACCTTCTGGCTATAAGCAGTAGGCTAGATTAAATGTTCCTAAACATCGCCCAAAGTAAATCAGAAGGAATAATTTCCTCCTTTCACCTTGATCTGGAAACAGTCTCTTTAATTAAGTTTTCTGTTTCAATTTCAAATGGCAGAAAAAAATGAAATCCATAGATACAGGGTAGGAGATATCTGGCTTAACAAGGCTACATGTGAAAGGGATCCAGGAGTCCTAGTAGACCATAAGTTCACCATAAGCTGTGTGATGCAACAGCTAAAAAAACCAATGTGAATCTAGGCTGCATCAATAGAAGTATAGTATCTAGGTCAAGAGAGGTAATAGTGTGTTGAATAAGTCTCAACCTGTGAATAGTCTTTGGAAACTGTAAAGTTTTTGAAGACTCTCATAGCAAGAAGAAAATTGCTAAAATTAGTTGCAACATACACTCAACTATACGTTGACATCATGTACAAAGTGAGAGTAGGTTTTGTGGCCAGAATTATGGATTTTGATATGACTTGTGGATAGGTTGAGGGTAAAAGATAGGGGCCGGTAACAAAGGATCTGAAGGGTAAAGCAAAGGGAAACAATGCCAAACAATTACAAATATCCAGTAGGCATAACTATTTGAGCTCACACTGAAGGCTGTTTGCATGAAAAAGTAGATGAGGATTAGTGCCTCCTGGACAGATTACACTCTTACCTTTAATCAGAGGATGGTTTTATATATCAGTCTATTGGCAAAAATTAAGATCTATTGAACTGCACAGTCATGATGTGTGTGTGGTGTGTGTGAAAAGGCCAAGACATGTAGATAAATGTCCTTGAGGTGGCCAGACACCAAGATGTGTAGTTAGCATTGCACCTGTATATATGTGTGATTCAGCATTATGAGGTAATGCATTATGACTTGAACTGGAGAGTTGCATCAGCCTAGGGTATATATAGCTGTGTCTAATGTAAACAATTTTTGGGTTATGGAAGAGTGGGTTACTGAGTAGAGTTATTGTCTGAAGTTATTGTGAGATGCTGTGAGAGTTTCTGTAAGCTACTGTGAGGAACTCTGTGTGCTTGTACAGTTCCTACTGCTGTAAATAGTATCTCCATATTACCTGTAAATAAATATCTTCATCATAAGCAGTTCCTGATTTCATCCTGGTATCTTATGGTCTGGATGAGATACTAAAATCACATCCATGCCTCTTTCCCAGCATGATTCCAGAACACCGCATACTTTGCCATGTATGAAGATAACTGCCATCAAGAGTGTTTGGGTGCCTGGAAGTGTTGCCTGTGTTGTAGTGAGCTTGGCTTGGTGTGGAGAAACCTGCTGTGTGGTAAAGCAGCAGAGATGGGAGCTGGTGGACAGGATGGACTTCCTTTTGAGAAATTAAATGGCAATAATTATTTAGCTTGGGCCCAGAAGATGGAATTCTTTCTGAGGACTGAAGGTTTGTAGCAGTGTGTGTCTAATCCACCTCAGAATCCTAATGAGAATGAAGAAAGCCAGGAGGAGATTGCCCATTTTCTACTCAGATTGTGGCTTTGAAATTGCCCACACATTTTCTGTTCATGCAATCATGTTTTTTTAAATAAATAAACAAATAAATAAATTCACTGTATTGTTAGTGGGGTACATCCTATATTACATGAGATCTGTGTGCACAATGGAAGAATCTCTTTTCTTCTTTCCTAGGGAACATCTTCTATCCCCAAATCTGCTCCAGATGAGGGATAAGTAAGATGCAACAGTGGAAGGGAACTTCACTCCTCCAATGGTGTCAATTTGCTAACAAAAGGGCACTATTGAATATAATCTCTTATTTCACTTTGCTATTATTTTGTTATTTTGTTCCCCTCCCCTTTTAAATATCAATTTCAGTATCACCTTTTCCTTGGAGAGTCAGATCATATAGCTTTTCACTGCACTGGTAAAAGGCAATCAATTTCAGAAACAAATTCGTTTCTTGAATACTCTGGGGGCTCCAGATGCTCTTTTCATTGATTGTTTGTTTCCAAAGAATACTTTTCATGACATTGCCCTCTGTTTTCTCCAGGAACAGAGACTGGACAAGTTATGCAAACCTCTGCATCTGCTCTAGGGATGCAATTGTTTACTAATTTTGTTCTTGAATAATTGAATAATTTGAGCAATACCTTTCTCACCACAAGAAACTGTAGAGCTTTTAAAGATTATTCACAGTTAAGGATATGTTCTGCACACATTTTCACATGTTTGTTTCTGCACAACCGCCCCCCCCCCCCAGCCTTTTCTGTGCAAGTGACAGTATGTTCTGTGCAAGAAATGCTGGTTTCTGCCCACTAAAAAGCTACGTGTGCACAAATTTGGCACAGAATAAATCTTGAAATGTGAAGAGATGAAGATTCTTGCCAGTTTGGCATTCTCTTATGCAAGATTCCCCAACACTAGAGAAACATGTTTCATTCCCTTATGTGTCCAATATTCTTTCCAGCACTAACTCATTACCTATGCCCTACCTATTTCCTCCTCACAATGAACTCATCCATTTGGAGTTTCTAGTTTGCAGGAACAAGTAATTATTTTAAACAAATGTTTGCAGTTCTCCAACAGCTGAATCATGTTAGTGATTGCCTAAGTGCAGTTTGGGTATCACTTCTTGGGCTGGAACCACAAATTAGTGGAAATTATGTGATTTACTGCAGGATGCCCACTGTTCGATATCTGTGATCTGTAGTTCAAAGATCAGGTAGCAGGTGTTGAGACATTCTTCTTGGCCAAAACCCAGAGAACCCGGAGACTGAAAATGATTCAGAGCAGAAAATGGTGTCTCAGGTAAATGGTTTCTTAACTTAGACCCTCAGTGTCAAATTTGGCTGATGCTTCCTCATGTCTGACATTCTATCAAACAGAGAACCACTTCATGCACCTGCATTGTATTACATACATGAAAGTTAGTAATGTTATAGTCCACTCATGAAAAATAGCAATATCCCTGTAATTTTCTTCACTTGAATATTACTGTTTTCCTCCTAAAGCTTGAATACGCTGCGATACAATACAATACAATACTCCCAAGAGTTCTTCTCTACCTCAGTTTGCCAACTTAGTAATCACTTCCTTGATTTCTTGCTCTACAGTGGCAGCATCACAGATTTCAGAGATTCAGGAATATGTAGCTTTTGATGAAGAATCCTAGGAGATACCCTGGGAAGCTCAAGTTCCCAAATTTTTTATGCTTGGGACGTGTAGACTGAAAATTTAGTGATAGCTCCCAAAAGACTAAACTCTTTGAATCAATGTGATTTCACTATCTGTTGACTCAATATTCACCAATTTATTCAGTGGGAATGCTATAGTTGGGACAACCTACAATAGTCAGCATGAGGTCAGCATAGTAGTTTGGGTGTTGGACTGGGATTCTGAAGACCTTTGCAGACTGACAGAAATAGTGCAAAATGAGTCCATTTTAACTGCCTTGACTCAGTGCTAGGGAATCATGGGAACTATAATCCTGGACGGGGTCACACTCTCCGTAAAGGACTGTGTTCGCAGTCTGGGGGTTCTCCTTGACTCATCGCTTCACATGACTAGTCAGGTGAATGCGGTGGTCAGGAGCGCCTGTTATCAGCTTCGGCTGATACGCCAGCTGCGCCCTTATCTGGATAGTAAGGATCTGGAAGCTGTGGTACACGCCCTGGTAACCTCACGTCTGGATTTCTGCAATGCACTCTACATGGGGCTACCCTTGTGCCTAACCCGGAAACTTCAACTGGTACAGAATATGGCAGCCAGGCTAATTACGGGAACATCTAGGAGGGAGCACATAACACCTGTGCTGAAATCCCTCCACTGGCTGCCAATTAGTTTCCGGCCGCAGTACAAGGTGTTGGTTTTGACTTTTAAAGCCCTACATGGCTTGGGCCCATCTTATCTTAGGGACCTCCTCTCCCCATATGACCCCCCCCCGCACCCTGCGGTCCTCTGGGAGGAATCTGTTACAGCCAATAAAAACTAGGCTGTCCCAGACCTCCCAGAGGGCCTTCTCCGCAACCGCTCCCAGACTTTGGAATGGCCTGCCGGATGAGATCCGTCTTACTACCACTCTTGCTGCTTTCAAGAAAGCAGTAAAGACGGATCTCTTTCGGCAGGCCTTCCCGGAATAACGGTCGGCCCTTAAAGGGGTCCCCATTTGTCTGTCTCCTCGGAAAATCTTGTTTTTAATTTATTGATTTAACTAATATTGTATTTTAATTATTCTTCGGTTTAATTCTATTTTAAGGGGATGGGGAGGGGGGAGGTAGGGGTTATGGGGAGAGGGAATGTTTTAACGTTGTTCTGTTTTAACTATTGCTGTCCCCCACCCCGATTGCCTAGCAGAGGGGTGGGCTACAAATAAAAATTTATTATTATTATTATTATTATTATTATTATTATTATTATTATTATTATTTATTGTGGCACCAGAGCTCTCTGACAGGGAAGGCTCAATGTCTCAGAAAAAAATACAGTTCCCATGATTCCCTAGCACTGAGCCAGGGCAGTTAAAGTGGACTCAATTTGCACTATTTTTAGCAGTCTGCAAAGACCCCTGGTTCAAATCCTTGCTCAGTCATGGAAACCCACTAGGTAATGTTCTTTTAACCTCAGAGGAAGGGAAAGCAACCCCCCCCCCTCAAAAAATAATAATCTTGCCTTAGGGTTGTCATAAGTCAGAAATGACTTCAAATGCAAACAACAGTTAGGTCATAGTTTCTAGGGTACATAAGATCCATTCTAAAGATTCCAGAGCATTGGAGAAAGGGAAGATTACAGGGCAGGCTTCAGCTAGGTTTCTTCATCAGTATTATCATGTACATATGAAGGGAAGAGGATAATAATAATAATAATAATAATAATAATAATAATAATAATATATTTATATCCTGCCCCTCTGCAGAGCAATCGGGGCAGCTTACAGCATTAAAATTACCATAAAATACAATCTAACTACTAACTAAATGGTGTTTCTCTACAAAGAGAATCAACTTTTTTCCCCTGTTCCAGTCTGGTGAAAAGGATGAATGATCTTTAGAATGCTAACACATGCCCTCTACTTTTGTATTATCCTGTTAAGGAAATCCATTTGGAAACATTCTGACAGTAGGGTAACTGCAAGAATCAACAAGTTTTGAGATCCCTTGTAAGGTGGAGATGGAGTGTGTGAACAGGCATTCTGATCCATTTTTGCACTCTTCTTAATAATGTAGTCATTAGATGTTGTTGTTGTTGTTGATGATGATGATGATGATGACATCAAAGTCACATTGCTATTGCCAAACAGGAGGAATGCCACCATTCCACCAGACTACAGAAGGAAATAAGAAAAGTAGGGCTGTAGTCAATCCTCCTGAGAAGATAGTTGTATTGGGCTTTGCTTGCCTCTCACTGTTGTCCATCAACAATTTCACAATGTTGAGGAGCATCATCTTTTTAAAAACCTGTGTCTGGATTTTCATAGTGCAAAGGGATCTTGTAGCACCTTTGAAACTAAAGGAAAGAAAGAAGCTGGTAGCATGTGCTTTCATAGACTTCAGTCTACTTTCTCAGATGCATGCATTTTCATGTTTGCCTTTTCCACCCCCATCTTTTTCTTTTTCTTTGTTAGTACTTGAAAAGGGGATTATCAAAGAATTTGAAGTTCTGTAGGCTACAGTGCAATGCAGGGCAGTGACAAACCATCTCTTGAGTATTCCTTGCCTAAGCAAACCCTATGAAATGTATGAGGTTATCATACGTCAGCAGGCAACTTAAAGTCTGAAGGCAGGAACAATCTTATTTTTCTCAGTTTTTAGTTGATGTGCAAGGAACCGACAGAGCCTTTCCAGTGTTGAATAGGATAGAAATTGATTAAATAAATAAATAAATAAATACCTTTCCCACTGCTAAAAGCTATATGATGGGCAGAAACCCTGCAAGTGACCTTGAACCTTGATGGACAAAGCTCCTTGAAAACTTGAATTCTGCTTTAGTTGTTCAAAGAACAGGACTTCTGCTAGAAATACAGCGGCTACCCTAGCAGATGGGCTTTTGAACATCATTTCCTTTGGAGCACGTGAAACCCACAATCCCCATCTGCAGTGAATTCATATAATTGCACTGGCAATTCTTCTACTGTCTCTCCCGAGCAAGCTCTGAGCAGCCATTAGGAAGAAAAGTTCAATTTAAAATTGAAGAAAACCTAATTATTTGCTTTTGTCAACTCCTGCCACATTAAAAAGAAGGCTTTTAGTGAAATAGTAATTCAGCTAATCTGAGCAGCTTCTGAACAATGCTCTTTGCTCCCTTCTGCTCTTGCTCACATTAACCCAATTGTGCTGGAATACCAAATACAGATTTACATTAGCTGAATTTTAATTAGGTTTTATTAGTTTTTAAAAGGTAATCTAAGACCAAAAGGGACTGACATTAGCCATGTGCCAACCTCCTGAAGTTAATGGAAGCTTTATGAATGGAGACGGCGTTCTTTTGGTGTCATGCATGCAGAAATGCTCCTGCTAACTAAAATGGTGTTTCTCTACAAAGAGAAACAACTTTTTTTCCCTGTTCCAGTCTGGTGAAAAGGATGAATGATCTTTAGAATGCTAACACATGCCCTCTTCTTTTGTATTATCCTGTTAAGGAAATCGAACTGGAAGCATTTTCGAGTGCCATTTCTTTTAAATACCTTGGCTTGCACATCCTGTACTGTGCTGTCCAGGTTTTCATGGGCAGTAGCACCATTTCATAATCTATGGGATATGAATTTGGGAAGGACAGAGACAATGACAGGAAAAATGTGTCATTTTAACATCTTCATTTAAAAATAAATAAATCTCAGGTTCTAGATTAAAGGTAAAATTTACCAGTTTGGTCAAAATCTTCAAAACTCAATGAAAAACAAATTTCTCCCTCATTTATTCCAGACAAATTCAACACATTCAACTGTTCCTAGCATGGAGAAGACCATTTTGTACCTTTATGACATTCAGGAATTCATGATGAGGAGCCTCACAGTTAAAGAGAGGGGGAGAGGGAGAGAGAGAGAGAGAGATGGAAGCCTACATTCAGTGCTACTAGTATATTCAGTGCTATTGGTTACATACAGAGCAACTGAGGGCCTAAGCAGACTGCCAGAAATAGTGCACATTAAATTGAGGCACTGCCCTGGCTCAGTGCTAGGGAATCATGGGAACTGTAATTTATTGTAGCACCAGAGCTCTCTGACAGAGAAGGCTCAATGTCCCAGAAAAAAATACAGTTCCCATGATTCCCTAGCACTGAGCCAGGGCAGTGCCTCAATTTAATGTGCACTATTTCTGGCAGTCTGCTTAGGCCTTGAATCTCTTTTTACAAACCTTTAGTCCTGGACAAATCACTCAGTTTAACTTTCTTGTGCATTTGGATTTCTAAAAATTCAAATTCATTTTATCATGAATGAAGTGAAATTCCCAGCCATCATTAGACTCTGGAGTAAACATACATAGGACTGAAATCAAAGATATAGGGCCTTTGCAGACTGCCAGAAATAGTGCACATTAAATTGAGGCACTGCCTCAATTTTTTTTTCTGGGACATTGAGCCTTCTCTGTCAGAGAGCTCTGGTGCCACAATAAATTACAGTTCCCATGATTCCCTAGCACTGAGCCAGGGCAGTGCCTCAATTTAATGTGCACTATTTCTGGCAGTCTGCAAAGCACTATAGCCGTGTTAGTCTGTAGAATCACTATGTAGAGAGATCTTGTAGCACTATTGAGACTAACTAAAAGAAAGAAATTGGTGGCAAGAGCTTTCAAAAACCAGTCTACTTCCCCAGTTTGGTCTGTCTGGATCCAAACCATGACCATGTTACAGTTAACACTAATTTTACCCAGAAACCTTCTATGAGACTAACTATTGCTCTCCTGTACCTTGAGCATGTGTCTTCTTTGGTACCTATATGTTTTGCACAATGTTAAACTCCTGACTTTTAAATATCTCCATATATATATATATATATCCCATGAGTTTTAGGATTAAAAGTTAAATATATTTCACATCTTTTCTCATACATTCCCCCTCCCAAGACACCAGCAAAGAATATAAGCCATGGTATATGTGACTGCAGGTTCTCCTTTAATCTTCAATCAGTTTAGGGTTTTAGCTGGAAAGGACATTTCAGCTATGCATTTCAGCAATCATCTCTTACATTTCAGTTATTCTCTATTATCTTTATACACAGAGAGAGAGAGAGAGATTGTTTTGATGCTCATAGCACAATTTAGCTGCATAGGTTTTACTTCATCTTACTGGACTTTGAACTCAACATCATTGGCTTCAGCAACAGGTTGCTCTCTCTCTTTCAGTTTTTTTGTCACTGCATCCAAAATATGCATCTTTATATTGATATATCAATATTCAACAGGTATTGGTCTGTGTTTCTGATTACATTTACACTTACTTCAATATGATTTTGTTAATTTTCAATTCTCAATAAAAACCCTCTCTTGAATCACTCTTCTTTTGAATATTCAACTCCATTTGGGTCCCTTTTGACCCAGGTTGCATCTGCACAGCTGAAATAATGCAGTTTAACTCTAACTGCCATGGTTCTATCCTATGGATCCTAGGATTTGTAGTCTGAAGGAAAAGGCTAAATATCTCACAAAACTGCAAATCTCAGAATTCCATAACATTGATCCATGGCAGTTAAAGTGGTGTCAAATTGCATTATTTCTGCAGTTCAGATGCAGCCTCAATCCCCTATTTGGTTTCTTCTTGCATGCAAGCTGAGCACTTGAGAAGACAGGGAAGGTGGATCCAGTCTCCTTCCTTAATCTTCTCTTAATGTATCTGGAAGATCACTATTATTCTTACATGCTACTTGATCAATGAGAGTTAAAGCAAAGGAGGAAGTTAATATGGATGAGAAGTAAACCTAGAATTCTTCTCTGACTCAGATTTCAACCTGAGATGCTGGGGAGGTACCTTTGGATCTTGGAAAGCTTTTTTTTTGGGGGGGGGGGTGTTGAAGTGAGTTTCATAAGCCACTGAAACTTGTATTGGAGTCGAAGCTAAAATATTTCCTTGTCCACACTTGCCATTTGTTAGAATTGTTACTTTACACAAATCAGCTTAAACTGCCTTATTTAGGCCTTGGGTACATCAGGTGTTATTGAGTCTGACTGATGATGATGTTCTAAGGTTCAGCAAGAGATCATTCCCAAGTTTGTTAGTATCCTTCAATCATCTCTTATACTGGTTTGGGGAAACTAAAAATGGAAAGGAAATGTTTCCTTCTTTTCCATAACCTTCCAGAGGCCAAATGATGCCAGGGACTATCAGCTGGATGTTTCCTTCTATGGGCCACATCTTTGTTCATCTCTGCATACAGCCACTGCATTTGTTTTAAAATTGCTAAGAGATTTTTACTGCATTTCACAATAACTGTTTGACAGCCATCAGGGATGCTACAGGAGAAGAAAGAAGAAGAAGAAACCAAAGTTTGGGGATAATAAAGAGGGAACAAAAAGTTACCTGTAATAAGTTACCATGCATAGCAAAGACAGAACAAATTTGAATTCTAAAAATAACAGAACAAAATGAGAATGCATAATATTTTCTAATAAGTTTTAAGTAAATTTCCAATAACATTAGAAGACATTTGGGGAGGCATTTGGTAGGAATTTTACCATGTTTTGTTACTCTGTTATTAATCTTAATGTGTGTCCCCACCCCACACATACATGAACACACAATCATGGAAAGTAAGATAAAAATTAATGAGCAATACATTGGTTTTCAAACATTAGTACATTTTAGACACTAAAAAATAGGAGGGATAACTTCCTTTTTAAATGTGACTTCTTAATTTTTTTTGGGGGGGGGGGAATAAAACACAGTATTGAAAGTTTAATGATAAAGCTCCTTTATTTCTTAAATAAAGGGGTCTCTGAGGAGGAGGACAGTTTCCAAGTATAGGAGGTAGACATTTGTAGGAATGTGACTCATAGAAGCAGAAGGACCAGGGATAATTCTGTGAGCTTGATGTTTTCACCTGTGAAGAGATCCATGAATTAATCCTGGAAGCCAAGTTGTGAGGATCTGGGTAAAAAGTTAAGGGAGACAGAAACAATAAGGATGTGATTGTAGGGGCCAACTACAAACCCATAAGCCAGAATGAGGACTTGGATCATACCTTCCTGGAACAGAGGACCACACATTCAGAAAGGAGAGATATTGTAGTAATAAGAGATTTCAATGGTCCTGTTATTTACTGTTATTTAACTCTTTCAACTCTTTGATTCTGGGATTCAGTGATTCAAATATTTCCATAGAAATCCTTCCATACTTTTTACCACAGAGTAGGCAATTAGTGTATCTCTGTGTTCAATTTCTATCCACTTTAGTAAGTTCCTACATACCAAGGAGAGGGGAAAATATGCACATCAATGTGCTTGTTGGATTATGATAAACAATTGTTACAGTACTATTGATTTGTCCTCCTGAAGACTGTGCTTACATAACATTGACATAATAAAAGATGAAAGGCATGAAGGGACAATAGTGTGGGACTGTCACATTTGTTAACATTAACTAACAACTCTGTTGACTTGTAAGATGACTTATGACAAGTGGTTAATGGTTAACTTAATAAGATGTTGCACACAGTGTCTAAAATAGCTTAGAATTCAGAATGCAATCTTGTACAAATTTCAAACAATTTGCCATTTGCCTAGTGACAAAATAAAATACCACTTCACTGCATATTACCAGACATGATAACTGTGGTCATTGTTATGACTTACATCACCTACTAAAGTGGATAGAAATTGACTCAAGAAACAAACACTGATTATTTGGGATAGAACAAAATTGATTTACTGGCAAAAGGCCATAGTAATTCCTACCCACACCCCCAGTACTTATATACACCATCCCAGATTTTCTCCTTGAGCTATGTATTTATTATATTTATATACCACAATTTGTCCAAGGATTTGAAGATGGCATCACTTTCAACCATCAACATGCACACATATTTTTCCACATTATAGTCCTATGACCTAGGCTTGCCTGGAAGACAATGCTTGACACAAGGTGATACAAAGACTATAATGACCAAGTGACAATTTGAACCTGGTTCTATTGATAATCCATATAACTCTCCAGCTTCACTAGTAATACCGTCATATCTGTGGCTGTCCAATTAAATTATCATAAATGTCATCCATTCATATCTGGTAATCAGAATGACCTGATTTATAACACCCTTCCATCTCCACATCCAAGTCCAATATATGTTGAGTCCCCCCCCCTCCTCCATATCCCCTTTTTTGGCATTCCAATGTGATCATTTTCTGCATATTTTTTAAAAAACTGTATGCATTCCCACTTTGATTGAGTTATGTTCTAGCAGTGTTTGTGCACATTTGAAATTCGTGCATTTTTCTATTAGTAGATTTCCCCCCAGACCTGATTTTAGCCATCTGTCTAAGTGAGGATTCCAGAGTATAAACTATGTACATTGCACAGTCCAAAAAAGTTGGTAAAGAAAAGGTGGGCAATTGTGAGTGGACGGGAGCCACATTTTCCAAGCCCCTCCTCACAAGCCATATCTCCTCCCAAGCAACAAGCAGAAATATTTCCATTTTTCTCTTCAGGCCCTCTCAAAATGGTAAAAAGAAGAGATGTGGCAACAGTTCTTGTGATCTGCATTACTTCTTGTTGCCATTTTGAAAGAGAATGCAGAAGAAAGTAGATGTATTTGGGGCTTGTACAGGGTTCCAATGTGCTTATGCAGGTGGGATCATTTTCACATGTTTTCATACATTTTGGGGGTTTCTGTGTGGTCAGAAGATGGAAAAGGCCTGAAAATCAAGCTGAATTTTAAGGAGACTGGTGGGTGGAAGTCAAGGCACCAGTAGGGGGTTTCAAGGACCACAGAAGTGGGGTTCAGTCGTGCATGGGACCTATGGACTATACTATGCTGACCCTTGGTGCATAACCTTGGATTTAAATCTGAGTCCTCAGACATCCCATCTGCTAATAAATCAGCTACCATTATACAAGATTGCTAGATATATTTTCAATGGTGTGTAATTACAAAATAGCATATTACTATTTAAAGAGCTCCACCGTGCTTGCTGTTTTCTTCATTACCTCCCCCCATATCTTGTCTTGTGATTGGTGGGCATAGACCCAGCCAGGGATGTCACTAGGTAGGTGTGGAGTGGGGATTGTACTAGGTGATATTCTAAGAAGGGATGACACTATTACCCCTCCATCTGTCTTTTGGCAAAAATGGGCTATAGTGTTTGCTTGCATCCCTTTGAAACACTGGAGCTCAGCAGAAAAGAAGGTGTGTGTGGAAGGTCAGTGGGCACAGAAAGGAGAAGCCTCAAGTTTTAATTTTTTTTACTCTTTTTAAATTTTCCTTAAAACGTCACATCTTACCAAATTTTCACTTTCATCACATGAAACTATGCAAATGTAAATACATTTAGGCTGTCCATATGATACTATAAATGAAAGGTATAATTTTAATTTTGCTAGTTATTTATGTCGCAACTATTGACATTGCATTCAGCGAATATATAGAAATTATGATTTATGGGTAACATTAATTAAAAAAGCATTACTAAAGATTCTGTATGTGTGGTATGGAAGGAGGTCAATGGGGAGGGGTGGCCGCACCAGGCAACACCAACCCTAGTGATCCCACTGGACCCAGCTTTGCCATGAGCAAGGGGACAAAATGCACAAACTCCTCCAAGGGTTTTGTAACTGCTGTAATGTACCAAACAAGCTTACTGATCCTTTTATGTTGTAAGAGCCAAAAGGGGATGAAGAAACTGCAGGCATTAAAGCTAAAGACAGCAAAGATTCAAAGGTCACTAAAGCGCTTGAGTCTTGCTAATCATTTGGATATACTTGCTAAGCTTCCCATTCATTGTATCCCAAACTCACACTTCTCAGCTCTAAGCCCTAACAGAGATTACAAGATCACATGAGGAAGGGTTGGTTTGGAGGGGACAAAGAATAAAACACATGAGAGACAGAATGCTACATAGAAGTCCTGCCTATGTATAGTCATATGTGTGGGTGGGTGGGGAATTAATACTGGAATATATAAAAGTCAGTGTGATGTAGTGGTTTGAGCGTTGGACTAGGAGAGAAGCCTCACTCAGCTGTGGAAACCCATTGGATGATCTTGTGCAAGTCATACTTTCTCAGTCTCAGTGGAAGGCAATGGCACCCCACCCCCCAACCCAGACATCTTGCCAAAAAACACTATGAACTATTAGTTTTAGAGTTGCCATAAGCCAAAAATTATTTGAAGGCACATGGCAACAACAAATATAAGATGGATGAAAACACTGTTTTTGCATTGCTATATGATTCCACAAAAGAGTCTAGCTGGTAAAACAGACCAAATGATTAATGTACGTATAGCCCCCAGCTCACATTCTTTAATGGTCAAAACTGGACAAGCTGCATCTTTTGCTTAGAAAATCCAAAAACAACAACTCAGAATTTCCTAACATTATTGTCTTTTCCAATGCTTCATAACGTGGCCAAAGTATAACAGCCTCAATTTAATCTTCTTGGCTTCCAAGAAGAATCATGGCTTATCTGTTCAAGGACCCATTTGTTTGTCTTTTTGGCTGTCCATGGTATCGTAAGTGCTCTTCTCCAGCACCACATCTCAAATGGGTTTACTTTCTTCTTATCACTACTTTCACTACTTTCTTCCATCTGTACATGCTGACTGATGATGGGGAATATAATAGATTGGATGATTCTAGCTCAGTTGTATATCTTTACTCTTTAGGATCTTGTCTAGTTCTCTTATAGCTGCCCTTGACATTCCTATCTTCTGATTTCTTGACTGCAATATCCATTTTGATCAATGTTTGGTCCAAAGTACGGGGAATCTTTTATTTCAGTTTCCTCATTGTCTAGGTTGAATTTATGTAGATTCTCCATGGTCATTATTTTTGTCTTCTGTCTGTGTATGAGGGAAATATTCCAAAAAAGCAAGAAAGAATGGATGACAAGAACACAGTGGTGCCACATGGGTCTAATTACAATGCAGCTACTCTGGGTTTCAATTTCAATATGTAAGGATCTATCTGAGATGCTGAACTATTCAACCTCTTGGACACCTCTTTTACATTTCAGACCACAACCTAGTGTGGATTCACTGACATCAGTGTCCCACTGACATTGGAACCATGAGCTACCACTGGAAAAACTGAAAGTCTAATCAAAATTAAAAGATTCAATATGTAGTTATGAGGTCTGAAATAATCTTGTGGTGCCTCTCTGGGCATCTGATCAAGGCAATGTCTGATCAAATTGGAATGACTTAGGAAGGCTTGTCTAAAGGGTTTCAGGTTAGGGAAAGGTAGAATTTAGGAATGTGCTTTTCTGGACTGCAGCTGAAAGGATCTCCCATCCAGTATGACTACTAGCCATGCTGGATAGGGGATTCTTGGAGTTGTAATCCAAAGCTTAGCAGTTCCAAGCTTTGGAGGAAGCCAAATGTTAGTAGTTTTGTCTTGATGGGGATCAGTACCTTGCTGAAAGCCTCTTGAGTCTTAAAAATCCCAACAACATCCAAGCACAGTTAATAATGTAAACTAAATCATTGATACTTAAATAAATATTCCCAAATAATAAAATATGGCCCTGGTTCTGCCTCATGGTCTTACTTCATTATTGCCAGATTCTGGCTACAATTTCATTGGCCTTATAGCTTACTCCCCTGTCAAATCTAGCTACTTAAAATGCTTAAATATTTAATCTCATTATAATGCCACTGACAGTCTCTACCAGTCCTTATCACTCTTTAGCACCATACTTGATACTAATAAGATCGCCTATTACAGTGATTACCAGACTTTGAAGTCTGAACACTTTCCCTAAATGCCTTCAGTACATCTTTTAATTTTTACATCCCTTTGACCTTTGCAAAACTAAAAGTGCATGGTAATATGCTCAATTTAGATATAGAACTAATATCATTAAACTTCTTATGAAATGTAGGCATTTGATTAGATAGCTAACAATGAAATATATTGAATTTCCAGCCATTGCAGGATCAATACACCAGGAACCAATTATATTCCTGCCATGATAGCACACATAACAAATACTGGTCATATAGCAAGGTATTTGGTCAATCTTTCCTGAGGAAATTTGATTTTATAAGCAGCCAAGTCTGATATCAAAAACAGAAAGCAAATACAGGGTTTCCAAGTGACTTTCTTTAAAGATGGCATTTCTCTATTCCAAAGCATCCTGTTTTTGAAGTATTCCTTTAAACTTAGGTCTGGTGTAAATATAAGTAAAATATATGAATGCTAAATAATTACCAAATAATCATAACAAGAGAGAGCAATTGCCTGCCCAGCCAATATCTGAATACCTCACTCTGCTGAGTCCCTAAAAGCACTAGATCCCATCTGATTTTGGAAGCTAAATGGGGTTGGTTCTGGATAATACTTGGAAAGGAGGTCACCAGTGAATGAATACCAGGTGATGTAGGTTATATTTCAAAAGAAGGAACTGGCACAACCTCTGAATATTCATTGCCAAAGAAAATCCTATGAAGTTCATGGGGTGGCCATGGGTTGACAGGCAACCTGAAGGCATGTGCACACACATACACACATCCCTGACTCTGAGCTGTGGCACAATCGTTTGAACCCACTCTTCCAGGCTAAGATGAGTTATATTGTATATATATATTACAGTAAAAGTAATAGTCTAGAATCCTATTAGTGACATACACAGATATAATGTCTAATGGCCGTATATATACTTTGGAGAATTATACAGAAGAAGATATCTGGTATTTCCTTCTGTTTGATGCTCATCCCAGGGGCATAACAGGCTCTAGCCTCTGTCCATTCTCCTGCCCACTAACGTGTTCTGGCTGCTGTTGAGCCCTTGGGAAGAAGAGGCAGGCTTATTCTGGAGAATGTTGTTATCCATTTCTCAGGTGTATAAGGTAAATGAGAGCCAGCATGGCATAGTGGTTTGATTATTGGATGATGGCTCTGGAGACTAGGGTTCGATTCCCAGCTAAGTCATGTAAACTCACTGGGGGGCGATGCAGACCAGCCTAAAGGGCTGCCCTGGGGGTGGAGTTGGGGCAGGGCGACCACACGCCGGCTGCCCCAACTCCACCCTGATGCGGCCATCATGCTGTATGCCTGACTGCACTATGTGTGGTGTCAGGGTGCCCCAACTGCTCAGTGTGCACACACACTGAGGCAAAGGGGTGCAAAAGAGGCAGCTTTTTGCCACCCTAAAAAGAAGCGGCATTTGCCAGCTTTTTTTGGAGTGGCAAAAAGGAGGATCGAGGCCGCAGCATGTGGTTGCCACGGCCCTGATCCGGCGCTCCCAGGGGCGGTACAGAGCCACCCCTTAGGGAACATCTGTATTGGCACTGGGTGACCTTGGGTGAGTGACACTCTCTCAGCCCCAGGGGGAGGCAATAGCAAGCCTCATCTGAACAAATCTTGCCAAGAAAACACCATGATAGGGTCACCTTAGGGTTGCCATAAGTCAGAAAATGACTTGAAGGCACGCAACAGCAACAAGCACATAGACAAGCACAAAATGACAGACTGATTGATTTATAAAGACACACATTCATGCAACAAGGGAACAGTTATGTTCCTTTCTCCCCCCTTTTAAAAATATTTTGTGTATTTTACAGATATTTACCCCAAATAAAAACTCTTGAAGTAAATTCTCCATGGGATTCCTCTACTTCCCAATCTTGCACTGGCTGTTTACTACATGGAATACCCAGTCAGGTTTAACTTCTGTAAAGAAAAATAGTTTCCCACAACCCAAAAAGAAACATCAAAGAATAGGGAGCCCTAGCAACTCTAGGATGCTATATTCCTAGTGGCTCATGATGTTTGAGAAGCAGCAAGGACTGGAATTATGTATAAAACAGCTTATTGGGAAGGGAAGGAAAATGGGCATGGGCAGGACATGGACTGGAGCCAAGTGGTCCCTTCTCCACCATGTCAGGGACATGGGTCCTTCCAGTCATTCTATGAGATACCACTAAGAATGGTTATTGTAGTAGTGGGGAGATTCGGTATCACAATTGCAAACCAGGCCCAGGCTCTAGGGGAAATGTCAACCAACTTTTAATAAACTTCTAAAGCATCATCAAGAGATCGAAAGACACTCCAGGCACTTCTTGCCTCAAAGGGAAGTCAAAGAAAACCACCTTGCTGTAAATTTCACAAGCCCCTTTCACTAGAAACTTACAAGCTGTGAGGAGACATGCTAAAGGAAAACAAGTTTCTTCATTTAGAAGAAGTCTAGTCCTTGAAAAAAGACATAAACACTTATCTTGAGCATGCAGTAATAAATGAATGGAGATGATCAAGACAACTAGTACTTTTTTATACTCTGAGCTAGGCATACATATCCCTACCTGTGCAATGTGCAGAAATATAATGCTTTCCCTAGCTGCAACAATTCCCTATAATTAAGTAAAGGTAAATGTATTCCCAATTGACAAGATTGTCAAGTCGTGTCCAATCGTAGAGGGTGGTGCTCATCTCCGTTACTAAACCGAACAGCCAGCTTTGTCAGAGACTACTCTGTGATCATGTGGCCAGCATGATTGCACAAAACACTGTTTTCTTTCCCACTGAAGTGGTACCTATTTATCTACTTGCATTTGCATGCTTTCGAACTGCTAGGTTGGCAGAAGCTGGAACTAGTGGCAGGAGCTCACCCCATCATGCAGCACCCGGCTCTCAAACTGCCAACCTGCTGATCTTGCAATCAACAGAGTCAGTGTCTTAACCACTTGAGCCACTGAATCCTTATAGTTAAGAAGTTAATACTATTTTGTTGATAACTGCCCTCAGGTCAATCTTGACTCATGGCAGCCCTATGGATGACACATCTCCAAGACCACTGCTCTGCTTAATTCCTGCAACCCCTTAATACCTGTGACCTCTTTAATAGAGTCCATCCATCTAGCATGTGGCCTTCCTCTCTTCCTACATCCCCCCCCCTCTTTCCAGCATTGTCTTTTCCAAAGAGTCCTCTCTTCTCATGATGTGTCCCAAGTACAACAGCCTCAGTTTGGTGATCTTGGCTTCCTGGGAGGTTTCCAGCTTGATCTGCTTTAGGACCCATTCGTTTGTCCTTTTGGATGTCCATGGGATCCTCAGCACACTTCTCCAGCATCACATCTCAAATGCATTGATTTTCTTCCTATCATTTTTCTTAACTGTCCAGTTCTCACATCCATACATGGTAATAGGGAATACAATGGCTTGTATGATTTTAATGTTTCTGCTGAGTTGTATATCTTGCATTTTAGAATCGTTTCTAGTTCTTTCATAGCCACCCTCCTCATTCGTAGTCTTCTGATTTCCTGTCCCCATTTCTATCAATGTTTGATCCCAGGCATGAGAATTCTTTTACTATTTCTATTTCTTCATTCTCTAGGTTGAACTTGTGAAGGTCCACAGTGGTCATTATTTTTGTTTTCTTTATGTTCAACATTAAGCCTGCCTTTGCACTTTCCTCTTTGATCTTCCTTAGTAGGTGTTCCAGGTCTGTGAGGTTTTCTGTTAGTACTATGGTGTCATCTGCATATCTTAGATTGTTGATTTTCCTTCCTCCTATTTGTCAGAAATAGTCAATGAGATTCAGTGGATTAAACAGTTATTACAGGATTTGAATCAGGATTGCCCTGGACTGAGTTCTCCAGGTGATTTGAACAGGGTGACATTTTAAAATCTGGACGAATTTCCTCCAGCTTCCCAAGACTATTAAAAACTATCCTCTGCTACCAACCCAGCTTTGTATCTCTGACTACCATCAGGCATCACCTTTCTCTTGTAAACCTTGTGATTTTTAGCTCTTTCAACACTATTTTCACTCCTCCTCCTTCTGTGTTCAAGTCTGCTTTTCTTATAATTTGTTCTGCATACAAGTTGAATAAATGGGGTGAAAGTATGCAGCCTTATCTGACCCTTTTGCCAATTGGGAACCATTATGTTTCTCTGCGTTCAATTCTGACAATAACCTCTTGTCCTGAGTACAGCTTCCTTATCAGGACTATCAGATGTGTTGGCACTCCCATGTCTTTAAGGGCATTCCATAACCTTTCATGATCTATGCAATCAAAGTCTTTGCTATAGTCTATAAAGTACATGCTGATTTTCTTTTGGAATTCCCTGTTGTGCTCCATTAGACACTGTATGTTTGCAGTGTGGTCCCTCCTGCCTCTTCCTTTCTTGACCCCCACTTGGACCTCTGGGATTTCTCTCTCTATGTATGTTTGGAGTCTATGTTGCAGAATTTTGAGCATGGTTTTGCTTGTGTGGGAGATCAGGTTCTATAGTCTTTTGTATCTCCAGCTATATGCCGCAGCTATAGTCTCTTGTATCTCCTTTTTTGCGGATGGGAATGTATATTGATCATTTCCAATCTGTTGACCATTGTTTTGTTTTCCATATCTGTTGACATATGTTGGATAGCACTAGAGTTGACTCTGTCAGTGTGGATTGCAGCAGTTCAATTGGAATATCATCTGTTTCTGGTGATTTGTTTTTCGCTATTTCTCTTATTGCAGTTTCCACCTCACTTTTTAAGATTTGGGGTTCATCTTCATATGGCTCTTCATTCCATGTGTCCTTCATTTTGCCATCTCTTTTGTATAATTCTTCTGTGTATTGCATCCATCATCTTTTTATTCCTTCCTGGTCTTGAATTAGGTTATTTTTAATGTAATAGGTTGTCCCAGTCCTTGGTTTGAATTTTCCTTTGATTTCCCAGATCTTGTGAAATAGATCTCTTGTTCTTCCCTTTTTGTTGTTGTCTTCTATTTCTCTGCATTGGTTGTTGTAATTTTCTTTACCTTTTCACACAAACCATTGTACTTTTGCATTCATAATTCTTAGTTTGTTCCTATCTACCTTTTGTTTTTCTTCTCTTCTTTTCTTTATTGCTTGTAGTGTTTTTTTTATGTCACCCATGTTTTTCTCTCTTTCTTTTTGTTTATTGAAAGTGCCTGTCTGTATTCTTCTTTTATTATGTCCCTGGCTTCAGACCATAGTTCCTTTGATTCTTGGTCTATTATGCTTATTAATGCAAATCTGTTTCTTATGTTTTCAGTAAATTCTGTTGAGATATTATTTAGGTCATATTCTGGAATAATCACTGGTTTTGTTTTTTTCCTTGAGTCTTACTCTTATTTTTGATATGAGTAGTTTATGATCTGTGCCACAGTCAGCACCTGGTCTAGTCTTGGCCACCAGTTTTACCATCTTTTGCTTCCAATTATATAGTCTATTTGATTTTTTCTGGTTATGTCCATGAGTATAGCCTTTTTTTTTTTTTTTTTTTTGTATGAAGAATGTGTTTGCAATGAATAGGTTATTAGCTTCACAAAAATCTATCAGACGCTTACTTGCTTCATTTCTTTTGTCTAATCCAAATCTGCATACTGTTTTTGATTCTTCTTTGCTTTCAATTTTCACGTTCCAATCTCCACTGATCTGCGTGACATCCTGTGTTGGCGTGTTGTCAATTTCCTTCTGTACTCCTTCATAGAATCTATCAATTTCTTCCTGTTCTGCCTCTGTGGTTGGTGCATATTAGAAGGGTAGAGTTGGGAAGATGAGACATAGGTCGCAGGGCAAACAGTATGTCTCAGTACTTACTTGTGTGTGTTGTAGTGATGTAACGATTATTTGTCACGTTTCGCTAAAGACACTAACTGCTGACTTCTTGGACCCTTTAATTAATTGACAGAACTCACCTTAGGAAACATCTTGATTCCTATCGGGAGGCTTTACGCACAGCGCAGAAATCTTTCTGTTCTGCACGTATTGCGTCTGCAGAGTCCTGCCCAGCAGAGCTGTTTAGGGTGGTAGGGGAGCTGACAAAGGTTCCACCCGCGCCAACCCCCCTACTTAACCCAACCACAGCCTGCTGTGAGGCATTTAACACCTACTTTGCAGATAAAATCTCTCGGATAAGAGCCGACTTAGATGCCAGTATTTTAGCAGAATCCATAGACGAGGTATCCAGCAGCTCCGCTGATGGCATTTTACTGGATGAATTTCAATCTGTGAGTACTGATGATGTGGACAAGCTCCTTGGAAGAGTGAGGAAGACGACTTGCCCTCTTGATCCATGTCCATCTTGGCTGGTTGTCCAAGGGGGGGACGTGCTGAAAGTGTTCCTTCAGGAAACGATCAGTGCATCCTTCAGGGAGGGTATTGTACCATCTTATTTGAAGGAGGCAGCGGTTAGGCCACACCTGAAAAAACCCTCCCTGGACCCCCTGGATAGAAACAACTACAGACCAGTATCCTTGCTCCCTTTTTTGAGCAAGGTGATCAAGAGGGCAGTTGCTTCCCAACTCCAAGCAGTCTTCGATGAAACTGATCATCTTGATCCATTTCAAACCGGCTTCAGGACAGGATATGGAGTGGAGACTGCCATGGTTGCTCTGACCAATGACCTCCGCCTGGGTATCGATAGGTGACCCTGTTGGTGCTCTTGGATCTCTCAGCAGCCTTTGACACTATAAATCATGCCATCCTCTTGGATTGCCTGAGAGAGTTAGGAATTGGAGGCACTGTTCTCCAGTGGTTCCGTTCCTTCCTCTAGGGCAGATCCTACAGGGTGAGACTCGGGGATAGTTGCTCTTCTAAAATAGAGCTTAATTGTAGCGTCCCTCAGGGCACCATCCTATCTCCGATGTTATTTAACATCTACATGAAAACGCTGGGGGAGATCATTCGGAGGAATGGAGTGTGGTGTCATCAGTACGCTGATGACACCCAGATATATTTCTCCATGACCAGATCATCGGCTCAGACTTCAGATGGCATCTCTCCTCTTAATGACTGTCTCAGAGCGGTAATGGATTGGATGAGGAAAAACAGATTGAAGTTGAATCCAGACAAAATGGAGGTACTAACAGTCACGAGCCCAAAACTAGGTTTGGGAATACAGTTTCCAGTCCTGGATGGAGTCACACTCTCCTCTAAGGACAGTGTTCACAATCTGCAGGTGCTCTTAGATTCATCGCTTCACATGACTAGTCAGGTGAATTCAGCGGTCAAGAGTGCCTCCTATCAACTTCGACTGATACGCCAGCTGTGCCCTTACCTGGATATGAGGGATCTGGAAACTGTAGTACATGCTTTGGTGACCTCACGTCTGGATCTTTCCATACTTTTTACCACATAGTAGGCAATTAGTGTATGTCTGTGTTCAATTTCTATCCACTTTAGTAGGTTCCTACATACCAAGGATAGGGGAAAATATGCACGTCAATGTGCTTGTTGGATTATGATGAGCCAGGGGCCGGGTTGCTGTCCCTCAGACAATTGGGGGGCTGAAGCACCAAAAATAAATAAATAAATAAATAAAATTAAAATTAAAAAAATATGCATGCACACTCTCTCAGCCCCAGAAAAGCCATGGCAAAACCCCTGTGGAGATTTTGCCAAGAAAACCCCAAGAACAAGTAATAACAACAATAATCAATATCATCATGGTGGGAAGCGGCGGCGGTAGCGGTGGCAGGACCAGCCTGGGGCCGGTCCAAAGGCCTCGGAGGGCTGCATCCGGCCCCCGGGCCTTAGGTTGCCAACCCCTGTGATAAACAATTGTTACAGTACTATTGATTTGTCCTCCAGAAGACTATACTCTGAAGAGAGCTATGGGAAAATAAATTATTCCAGCACCGATATATTGCTGAGAGGTCTACCACTTCTAATACAACTTTGAAATATGACGTTTGGTTAAATTAACTCAGTCTCTGATGGGCAATCAAGAGCCATGAATGCTACAAAAGACATGCTTACATAAATGCCCATGATTGCCCATTTGGGACCAAGATAGAGCCTTTACAGATGGCCAGAAATAATGCAGCTTGCGTCCACTTTAATTGCCCTGGCTCAGTGCTAAGCAATCATGGGAACTATAGTTTATTGTGGCACCAGAGCTCTCTGACAGAGAAGGCTCAATGTCTCAGAAAAAATACAGTTCCCATGATTCCCTAGCACTGAACCAGGGCAGTTAATGTGGACTCAAGCTGCATTGTTTCTGGCAGTCTGTAAAGGCCCTTAGTTCATTTAGAAGGGATGCTGAAGAGGGCACAGAGAACTCCTGGGAGAGGACAAAGAAAGTCAGATATTGAGGACAGGTTAGGGATTACTACCTCTTTGAAGCCTGCTCAACCAACATGCTGGACAACTGAAGGAAGCCAGAAGAGGAGCGTATATGATGAAGAATGGCTGATACAGCTGCTAGCTTCAGTTTTAAGCATTCCTATTCATCTATTCTATCACTGTGTTTCCTCATATTAATATTTTCGTAGTACATGGAGTGGACTGCATGTGGCCCACTGCCAAACTACCTGGGGACACATGTGTCCTATTAAGTCTGTTTTTGCTCCAGTCTCTCCTAGCTATACTTTTGTGACCACAAGAAAGGGTGAGCTGCCCCTCTTGGAAGAGAGACGTCTTTCAAATAGCTTACATCTCTCCTGCACTATTTAATATTCCTCCCAAAAAACCCATCCTCCTTTGTGTGACATTTTCTGTTTGAGCTTTGACAAATGGGAATCCGGTCATCACAAAAACATTTCACTGGCAAGACAGCTTTGTATGTGACTTGTGTGTGAATATTAACACACTCTTGCATTTATGGCAATGATGCCATAAAACAATAAAACAATTTGGAACAACGAACTTCAAAATAAATTTCCCACCCCTGATTGGGTGATGGCTGTCCTTTGTGAGGGAATGAGACACTGTAGTTATCTTACACTTCTCTTGTGGGAAGAACAGTAATTTTATTGCCCACTATTTGTTAGATATGAGAAGAATTATTATGTCATTTTACAACACTAATTGTTCCTTCATTTGGCACTTTAATATCCAAGAAAATGCATACCATTTCTTGGCATGGTTGCATTATTCTAAGTAACGCATTCTTCTAGGAAACGTAGCAATGAGGATAGCATTCTGGTTGTTCTGGTTATTTCATGTTTATTTGAAGTGTGTTTTGCCTAGGCTGATCATGTCCTCTATAGACCTTGGAGGTGCATTTTAACAACGATGCAAGAACAATTATTATCACTGATCTCATTAATGTTAATTGGAGTTGCATCATGACTAACTCTAGGCATGCTGTTCTGAAAAGCATAGCTCTTAGCTACTGCATTGCTTCAAGGAAGGCACATGCCAGACCTTTTTATGTTAGCTGTATGTGCATGAAATAAGGGCTGCCATTGAGTGTCTTCTGAGGTGAATGTGTGTGGGTCGCATTTTCCAAAATACACAGTTCCAATTAATGCTACTGGAAATATTTAACTGACAAGCCGAGCTTCAGAAAGATTTGTTTTCAATTTACATAACACCCCTTTTAAAATCAACTTTTCAACTTCCAGAAGTAACAGATTTAAAATATATCTGATTTTAATGGTGTAGTATGAGCCAGCATATTAGTTTGAGTGTTGGACTGTAGATCTGGAGACCAGGTTTGATTTTTTTCTTGGCCATGAAACCCACTGGGCAACCTTGGGCAAGTCATGTGCTCTCAGCCTCAGGGGAAGGCAAACCTCTTCTGAAGAAATTGTGTCAAGAAAATCCTGTGATAGGTTCTTAGAGGCACCATGAAGGAACACAATAACCACCACCACCACAACAACAACATCACCCATGCACAGTTAAACTATGATCAAAGAGGTGAAAATACAAGAGTTGCAGTATGAGCAAAGCTCACAATTGAGTACAAGGTTCTGCCCAGGAAAACATTCAAGGAACTTCAAGGGCAGTGAAAAGGGGATTGCATAGGCTACCAAACGTCTTATGCAGCATGGAAAATGGCAGTGAAAATGGCTTCCACAAATCAATTAGTTGCCACCAAATTCTGATTTAAATCAAAATCAGAAACAAAAGTTTAAAACACACTACAGAAATAATACAGTTTGAGACTGCTTTAACTGCCCTGGCTCAGTGCTAGGGAATCCTAGGAACTGTGGTTTATTGTTGCATCAGAACTATCTGACAGAGAAGGCTAAATGTCTCACAAAACTACACATCCCAGAATTCCCTAGCATTGAGCCAGGTCAATTAAATCAGTCTCAAAGTGGATTATTTCTGTGGTGTGTTTTGGACCAAAGTTAGAGAATGTTAGAGAATGTTGTTTGTGTCTTTGTGATTGATCAAGCTATCCTCTTGCTCTCTGTATGTTTGCTTAACTAAACAAGAAGAAATACACTAGTTTTCACATAGACATTTTATGAAAATCATAGAAAAAAAAGGTCTAATCTGCACTGAAAAAAATATAGTAGTTTGACACTGCTTTAACTGCCATTGCCCAATGCTCTGGAATTATGGGATTTGTAGTTCTGTGAGATATTTAACCTTCTTTATCAGAGAGCTCTGCTTCCACAACAAACTACAAATCCCATGATTCCATAGGATGGAGCCATGGCAGTTAAATTGGTGTCAAACTGCATTATTTCTGCAGTAGCTCTCCATAACGAGACAGGAGAACTTAGAAACATAAATATTGTTTAGTTTTGGGACTCTCCATAAATAAAAAACAAAACAACAATGCTAACAATGAACATACAGGAGGAAGAGAAACAAAAGCTAAAAGAAAAAACAAATTTCCAAATAGTAAAGAAAACAAACTATTTAGGAATTAAGATTACCACTAAAAACTCAGACCTTTTAAAAAATAATTATGAATTAAAATGGAGCGAGATTTAAAAAAAGATTTTAAAAAGTGGGGAGGTATAGGCCTCTCATGGATGGGGGAAAATATCAATGATTAAAATGTCCATTCTACCCAAAATGATCTTTCTATTCCAGAATCTCCCAATAATTACAAATGAAAAACCTTTTAAAACATGGCATAGGGACGTGTCAAAGTTTTTATGGTCAGGGAAAAAGCCTAGAGTTAAATTCAAAATATTACAAGATGAGATAAATAGAGGAGGATTAGCATTGCCTAACCTAAAACTCTATTACCATCTGTATAATCATGGATTGGATAACAGATTGGATAAAATTGGAAAATGAAAGATTACTAAATCTAAAAGGTATGGGGATCAGATATGGATGGCACATATATCTGTTTTATGGAAAAATAAATGTTGACAAAGGGTTTTATGATCATTATATAAGAAAATCCCTCCTACAGAATTGGTTAAAGCTAAAATCGAAACTATGTCAATGGGTACCCATGTGGGCCTTGATAAATGAAGCTTTTTTTTAAGAGAACCAAATTAAATGATTAGAAATGGGTAACATATGAGGATTTATTAAAGAGCAAAGAAAAGGTCCTAAAAACATTAGAGCAATTAACAGAAGAAGGGTTAAAGTGTACCTGGTTCTCCTACTATCAAATAAAGGAAAGATTTGGCTTAGATAAAAAACAAAATATAATTCAAGATGCAGACCCGGAATTGTAAAAAATAATTAAATCAGAACAAAATCATAGAATATTTTTTTTATATAAGCTATTGCTATCACTGGAAATGGAGGATGAAAGAATTAAAGATCAAATGATAAGATGGGCCCAAGATGTTGAACAACCTATAAATCTGGAACAATGGGAGAAAACGTGGATGAAAAGATTAAAGTATACATTAAGTTATAATTTGAAAGAAAACTTTTACAAAATGTTCTACAGATGGCACCTTACTCCTTTTAAACTGATCAAAATTTATAAAAGTGAGAAAGATAAATGTTGGAAGTGTGAAAAAGATCTTGGCACATATTACTATATGTGGTAGAACTGTGCAATGGCAACAAGATTTTGGGATAAAATACATGAGACAATAGAAAAAATATTAAACTTTAATATAAAAAAGGATCCAGTGAGATATCTATTAAGTATCAATCAAGAAGATCATATTGAATGAGAATATGGCCCACTCATATTTTATTTGACTAGTGCTGCAAGAATTATTTACGCCTCCAAATGGAAAAATAAGTTAATACCAGAAATAAATGATTGGATAATGAAAGTCTATGATTTGATGGAATGTGATAAATTAATTCAGAAAAAAACAATAGAAGAATTTGAGAAAACATGGAAGCCTTTTATTGTATATGTAAACCAAATTTGGGGACAACATTGGACATCAGGATTGGAGAATTAATTTAAAGAACTATATATATTAAAGAGAGAACTTTAATTTTGTTAGTTTGGACTAAGCACCCCAAAAATAGAAAGGGGAATGCTTAGTTAGGATATATATATGAGTTGTAGATGGATAACAACTCTATGTCTGTACAAAAGTTTCATAGTTTTTTGTATGTTTTTCTTTTTTTTGTTTTCTTTTCTTATATAGCATTACTGTACATCGTTGTTAGGAGATAAGATATATATACCATAATTGTGAGAGAGGATATAAGAGTAGGGAAATCTAAAAATCAGGGTTGAATGGGGGAAGTCGCACATTTGTTTTAAATGAAATATGTCAATACGTTTGTAAGTGTTTGTATAGTCTTATATGTTTGTATTATATGTGTGTTTTATTTGTCTTTTATGTTGTTTTAATCAATAAAACTTTTATAATTAAAAAAATGAGAAACATTTTTTAAAAATATCAAACAGGTGCCATGGATTGGATAGCCTACTGGTGAAAGATTGAAATACCGAGATAAGGGAAATACCCAAGAAACAGCAAAAATGAATAGACTGGTAGAATTCATTAAAAGGGAAAGATTCAAAATGCTGGCACTGATCTTTCTGTTAATGATACTGAAGGATGAATCTGGAAAAGTTTAAAGGACAAATCTATCCAGGAGGTGTATTACTGAAGTTGATGTTTGGCAACTGTTTCTAAGTCAGGCTGAGCCACAGGAATCATTTGGAGACACCGATATATGATGTCTCTAGAATTCCCATCAATGGATACTAAGGAAGAGATTTGGTGAGGAAGGATAACACAAGCTAGCAAGTCCAGTTTGGTATGCTTTTCTATGTGAGCTAATCTGATCCTTTTGGCTGTTTGAGTATTTTCCAAGGTGAAGTAACCTTCCCTGTGAATCTAAAACAACCAAAGTCAAAACAGAGGTCTAAATTGAATGTTGGGATCAGCACAAACTCAGGTATCAAGTATTCAGAATTCCAGCCTTTTTCTAGAATGACACCTGTCCACCAAAAGCCGGATAACTCTAGCTAGCTGCCTAGCTGTAATCTATTAATCTACATATGTATACCTAACATTTCACTTGCTCAAGACAGAATCATTCCATCCTATCCTGAAGTGTATTTTTCAAATACTTTTTGTGTGGTAGATATTTGCTGAATATCTGATATTTGGCTTGAGCTTTCCTGACATCCTGGGATTTTGCAGAAACAGTGATCAATACTTGACAGTATCCAAGATTTGGCATTCAGTAGCAGTCAAAATCTACTTGAAGTAGATGTCAACAACTGACAACAGCAGACATGTAGCAATCAGTATTTCACATCATCTTCCCACTGACTTACAAGAGAATCTAGTATGTTTTTCAATTAATAGTGTTCAATGCTTTGAACATCAGTCCTATAGACATATTGTACTATAGTTTTTGCTAAATGTTCAATACTATAGTGGGCCTTTTGTATCCACTGGGGTTTGTACCAGGACCCCCCTGTGGACATTGAAATCCATGGATGCTCAAGTTCTATTATATACAATGGCATAATAATATGATGCACTTTATATAAAATGGCAATGTTCTACTTTTTGGATTTTTTTTAAATTCAAGCCATGGATGGTTGAATCTGTGGATGTAGAGGATGTATAAGGGACAGCCAAACTCTATTATGTGTAGCATAGGGTTAACAATTAAAAAGTGGTTATTAACAAGTTGATATACCAAGTAATGGGATTCTGCTTTAACAGTCCCTGCTTATGTTTTTCCCCAGTCCTACAATTTGAATTTTGCCTGTATTTCCAATGCATGGTCTCTCTCTCAGTAAATATAAAACTGCCTAAAAATACATTTTCCTAATTAAATTCTTGCTTCTCTCCTCCCCCATGGGCTAGGACAGGGGTAGGCAACCTTTCTCCTTTAAGGGCCGAGGGACTTCAGCTCCCAGAAGCCTCAGCCATGTTGGCCAATAGTCCCATGTTGGCCAATAGCTCCTGGGATTCTGGGAGCTGAAGTCCCTTGGCCCTTAAAGGAGAAAGGTTGCCTACCCCTGGGCTAGGAGTTGCAGATGTATAACTGACCCATAAGGAAAGTGGAGAGGTAAGTTGGTCCCCCTTCTTGACATCACATCACTTATCATGGCTCTGTGGAATTGTCCTCCTATTACTCACATGGGAAACCTTCATCTGGAACTCTTCCTTCCAGTTACTGTTCTCTTACACTTCCTTGTCCTCAGCTGTAGCACTGCCCCTCAAACTGTCCCCAAATGATTTCCTTCTAATGCAGCCTCCCCATCTCCTCTCATAGCTATCCCTCTATGGGGTAACTACAGTCACAGTAATCACCCCAGCTGGATTTAGCTTGCTCCAGATGGTGTACCTTGCTATGATTGGCCGGACATCTTCCATTTTTGATATAGTAAGAGTCACCCTTTTCTGACTCTGAATGTACCCACCATGAGCTCTTAAGCATAAAGTCACGTAGGCAGTTTAGAGTGGCAAAAGGGCTGATTCCCACATAATCTCAGGAAGGCTAGGCAATTTAACACAGGATGTTTGTCACCTAAAAGTTTACACCCCAGTTCTCACCTTGAAAGCCTCCACCCTGGGTGATCACTTCATGCAAATTTGGACCCTTTGATGTAGGACACCTGGAGACTTTGACCCAGGCTAGATTTCTTCTATATAAACCCCCAATTTCCTATGTTTATGGAATTAGTTGATTTGCAGCCTGATTCCATGTCACTCTGAATGCTGCCAGACCCAACTCGCTGCTGCCTCTCTGAGCACTCCAGAGTGGCTGAGTCCCACTTCTCACCCATCAAACTGCATCTACTGGAGCAACCTTGCTGTTGGTAAATTATCATTGTTAGTGAAGTCTCTTTCTATTCCAGTCCAACACCTTTATTTCCTAGCTCTTGTATGTGTGTGAGAGTGTGCACATTTTGTGTGTGTTTCCCTCTCAATAAATCATATTCATAGAAGAATTCTGCCTCTGCAATCCTTTGTTTCAACACCTCAGTATACAATTGGGAAAGGTCCTTTGGGCTGCTTGTAACTCAGCCATTTATTTGAGCTAAAATTAATATTCTCCTAGATCTCAAATTTAAAACCTAGATATATAAAAAGTACCAGTGCAACTCCCAGGATGCAAATAATAGCCAGCTCCCACACATTTAGGCTGGGGGTCAAAAGTCTGTGTTTTTCAAGATTAGGCCTCATCAATCACCTTACAGGATCTGCAGGGCAGCCATGATAGAACTACAAAATCCAATCTGTACACCTCCACCAACATGCAATATATGATGTCATTCAAAGAAGACTCCTTTTACAACTGCACAGTCCAAAATCAACATCAGAAGCAACAAGATTTAGCATTGCCTTCACGCCATTTGGTAAATTCCCCAATGACCTAAAAACAGGGAACAGAATCCAGAAAAACAGCAGACAGTCTGATTTAGCAGAACTGTTGGATCTTATACTGAAACAGGGTAGTACCAAGGTGCAAGGGTTCGCCCATGTAAGTCATTGCAGGATGGAACTTTTAGCTGCTGTAGTGCTGCCACCAAAGTCTTTGCAGGACTGGTCCCAAGCTGCCAGAGTCCTGGAAAGATGAAGGCTAAGCCAATAGGCACAGCCAACTCTACTCATGCAGGGCAGCAGGAGCAGTTGGAGGTACAGCCATTTAACAGCTACTTTGGTCTCTCAACCCTTGCCACAGCAACACAGTCTTCTGTGCTGCCTGTAGCTGTTCTGGTTGCATTTTGCTTTGTCTTGCTGTGTTTAAAACTTGGACTGCCTCATGACATCACCTCCTGCTTCTGGTCCATTAGACTCTTTAAGTTCACCATCCACAGCTCTAGCAGTCTGTCTTGCAATCCAGGCTGCCCATGCCTTGAACCTTGACACAAGGACTACACACAGACAACAAAGCACATGCAATGTGTGCATGGAACAAGCATTTTTCAATGGAAATGAAAAAAATTTGACTTGACTACAACACCACATCCAGAATTAACATCTGAATTCAGTTTTCTGCCAGCTGAAAAGCCTCTGTGCATGCTGAAGATCACAGGAGGGCTACCTAAAGCAAAGAAGACTGCCCCTCCCAAGCTGCATTTACCACTTGTTGGTTTTAACCTTTTTTAAGTAAAGTACCATACTCTAATATTGAACTAAAACACAATGATAACTAACGACTAACTTTGGGTTTGTTAAAAAAAATCTGCTGGAAAATGTAAAATGTATTGACTCTTTAGCACTGTTCTTCATTTAATTAATTAGCAGACTAATTAATAACTTCAGGAATTAGTATGTTAAATGCTTAAATTGAACTTAAGTCAATCAATCAAGTTCAAAAAATAAATGCAATTAGGTTATCCCTTTTCATTATAAAACTTGTCAACTTAACTGAGAAGTTACTTGCTTTGAAATAATGAATCCCTACCTCAGGCAGTAGAGCCAGCATGGTGTAGTGGTCTCAGCATTGGATTGTGACTTTGGAGAGGAGGGTTCAAATCCCAGTTTAACCATGTAAATCCACTGGGTGACCTTGGGCAAGTTACTCTCTCCAAATGGCAATGACAAACCCTCCTGAAGAAACTTGCCAAGAAAACCCCATGACAGGTTTGCCTTAGGGTTGCTATGTCCCAAATACCTTGAAGACACACAACAACCATCACCTCTAGCAGTCTCCCATCCAACTACAAACTAGGCCCAACCTTGCTTACCTTTTGAAATAAGACAAGATTGTGTGTAGTCGGGGAGGTATGGTAGAATATATATCCTGAACAATAGTTCAGTAGGAGGTGAAGAATACTATGGGAAATGGGTGATCTAATATTGATTTTATCCCTTGAATGGCTTCCATGAGAGAATACCTTCACAATGGCAATCCTGATAACAACAATAAGTCTAGGCAGGCAACATGTAGCTGCTCAGAGATCCTTAATGCTGGTGCTAAGCCTAGTTAGAATTCTTAGTTCAGAATTCAGAACTAGGCAAGAAACTGAATGATATGACTTTGAGAGTACCTTTTAGCTTCAGTATTCCAGATTACATAATGACTGTCTGGAGAAATTAATGCATCAACCTCTCCCACTTCAGAAAGAGTGAGAGATCATAGGGAATAGGGTGGGCGAAATCCATCCTCTTCAGCAAATGACTTCAATATATCTGCATTTCACTCAAGTGGAAACGAAGTGCGGAAAAAAGAAAGGATAGGACAGTTTTAGAATCTGAGATAAAGATAAATTATGCCCCCAAATTATACAGTAATACAATGTAGGTTAAGAGTCTAAATCAGGGGTAGGCAACCTAAGGCCCGGGGGCTGGATGCGGCCCCCCAAGGCCTTTGGACCAGCTCCAGGTCAGTCCTGCCACCGCCGCCGCTGCCACCCGCCATGATGATATTGATTATTGTTGTTATTACTTTTTCTTGGGGTTTTCTTGGCAAAATCTCCTCAGGGGTTTTGCCATGGCTTTTCTGGGGCTGAGAGAGTGTGCATGCATATTTTTTATTTAAAAAAAAATAAAATATTTATTTATTTATTTATTTATTTATTTATTTTTGGTGCTTTGGCCCCCCAATTGTCTGAGGGACAGCAACCCGGTCCCCGGCTCAAAAAGGTTGCCTACCCCTGGTCTAAATGAAGTATAGTATGACGTGCAGGTTGACCTCATACCAGTTAGCCTGGCCTTTTTATCACAGGGTATCCAAGTGGAATACAGAAATAAGAACATGACTTCCCTCAATTTTCCTCATCTCCGCTTTGTGGGTCTCTGTGAGTGAGAGAAAGAGTACTCATACTACTCTTCAAAGCCTAGGAGCAGGTACATGCTCTTCCCCTTTTAATATACACTTTGGGGTATTTTTTTTCTCGAGGTGGGTGCGCCACATAGAAATTTGATTTGTACATACTCCACTTCTAGGGCAGGGGAAGAATTGGATGAAGTTGGCCTCACAACTTCCTCAGGTATAACTGCAACTACCTCAGCTGTAACGTTAGTTATTGCAAACTCCACTTGTGCCAACCTGATGTAATAAGCAAAATTCTATGGGGGAATTTTCCAACTCATTACATTTTTCTCTCTTCCCAACAAGAAACATGGAATAGACATGATGCTCTTGATACAATCTCTTCTCACACCAACCTTATGAGGTATATTAGGTAGAGAGAGTGTGTCCGGCCAAAGACTGGCCAATGACTTTGAAAAAGTGGGAGTTAGAAAGTAGTCTAAGTCCAGCACTGACTGACACAATACATTTACTCTTCAATGGCACTCACGTTTGTTAAGAAAAGCTTTGGATTGGCTCTTACTGGGAAATGTTTTGAAATGGAGAAAGGAAAATTGCTACCAATACCTGTGTAAAAAGTTTTTTGGTGACATTAATTTTGAAGAAGCTTGGAGTGAGGAAGAAGAAATGTCTAAAGGCCAACTAATAGAATGAGTGCATCACCATGTCACAGACTCATTCAGCTGTGGTGAACTTATCACTGAACCTGAGCCCTATATCGGAACCTTTTGAGTCTGCAACCTCGAGACCAAATTTCTTCAAAGATCTATGTCTTTATTAAGGAATTTACAATTCTAAGTCCTACTTGCCAAGACTCAGCTGGAGAGAATTAATGGAAGGATGACAGAAAACTCCAGGCCACATGTCTATGACCAGAATTCTACTAGTACATTAGACTAATGGATGTACTTTTACCAGGGTTCAAGAGAGAAGGTTGCCAGAGTCTACCACTCAAATACCTTAATTCAAATACATCAGACACCTTAATTCTTTCAGAGCTGCTGCTGTGACCATGTTCTTTTGCCTCCTGCCACCATGCCTACACTGACATGTCAGTATGGGCCTTTGCAGACTGCCAGAAATAGTGCAAATTGAGGCCACTTTAACTGCCCTGACTCAGTGCTAGGGAATCATGGGAACTGTAGCTTATTGTGGACCAGAGCTCTCCGACAGAGAAGGCTCAATGTCTCAGAAAAAAATACAGTTCCCATGATTCCCTAGCACTGAGCCAGGGCAGTTAAAGTGAACTCAATTTCCACTATTTCTAGCAGTCTGCAAAGGCCCTATATCAATTATGCTGCTATATTACACCAGTTTTGGTCTATGACTTTAAGGCTGTCAACTTCTGTGGAAGGTGTGCAGCTTGGCAACGGTAAACCAGGCAAGGGTTTGCTGGAATCTGTATATCATGCTGGAAGGAGAAGAGCCAAGTGTTGATTTGTCTTATTCACAATTTACGACATTTCAAATTTAGATTGTTTCTCCATAGATAAGGATTCATAAGAGGAGGAAGAAACTCAAATATTGTCATTTGGAGGAAATGGTTTCCTTTGTCTGCTTAGAAGTGGGGGCATAAGGGGGATGAAGAAACTGGAATCTTAGAAATTTGGTGTGACTGGAGAGAGTTTCCTCTGCTTATTTAAGTGAAGAGTGAGCAACCAGTCTTATTATGTGGAAGGGAGGGAGTTTCTCTAACCTGGGAAGAATTACCTGTGATGTTTGATACTTTAAATCTCTTTAAAATTGGTGATGGGTTGCGTAAAATTGATAACTCTGTGACTATTTCAGATCTAACTGAGTGTAACTGAGTGTATCCTCTAGGTCTCCAATGATTGTTGATAGAAATGTCCCTCCCCTCATTGACATCTGTTAAAATTCACATAATGAGTCCAGAAATGAAACCCTGGCGTAAATCGAGACTCACCTGCACCTGTCTCTAATGAACTCTGTTCTCCTCCATTTAATCAGTTAATGCTTCCTGAGCTAAGACCAAATGGATTCCTTGTCTGTATGTTGAATTGACAAACCAAAAATGCAGAATCACTCATCGAGTTTGGCCTTTGGGGACTCTCTCCCAGTCAACAAGGAGGAAAATGTTAGGAAGAAGATTTAGGTGGAGGAAATGTTAATTTCTAACTTTTTTTCTTTGTATTTTAGGAAAAAGAAAAGCTAAGCAGGAGATGGGAATCACAGTGAAGCAAATTTTGGCTAAATATTAGATGTTTCCTACTAGTCACAGCTGTTTGACAACAAAGCAGTCTGCTTTGTGAGATAGCAGGTTATTCTTTTCTGCAAGAAATAAGGATGGAAAGAATATTTGAAAAATATTCTAACTCTGGTTGAAACAGTCGTTGCTCAACAGTGGGAAACACTCAAAAGAAGAATCCTAGATGGATAAGAATCTTTGCAGGTTTCAACTCATTCTGTGTTTTTAAAAAATACATATTTTTCACAGAGAACAACATTTTCTGTACAGGAAAATACTATTTTCTCTGCTGGAAATTTGTTTTCTGTGCAGACGTGTTATTTTCTGCACATAAAATGTTTTATCTCCAAAGAAACTGCATGCATTTTTTCATAGTTTTTAACAATGTGTGAAGGGTTTTTATTATTTCCTCACAGTGATGATAAATGATAAAATTGTTATATTACACCAGTTTTGGTCTATGACTTTAAGGCTGTGTGAAGGGTTTTTATTATTTCCTCACAGTGATGATAAATGATAAAATTGTTAGTTATTGCCTGTGGGAATTAAATTTATGAAGATCTACAGCCCTAGGAGGTACTTAAGGAAAGGGTGGATGCCCCTCCATCAGGTATTCCAAAGCTTCTTCCTGCAATACAGATCCTGCATTGAGCATGGGACTGAACTAGATCATCTCTGAGGTCCCTTCCAATTCTGTAATTCTATAAGTCACACAACACATAATGATGAAAGTGCCATGTTAAAACATGAGATGATTTATCCTTAACTAATATGAAAAGAATTTCAGACAGATTGGAGAAACAAATTGTTCTTAGCAATTAGAAATGTATGAGACATTCATGTTCAGATATAGTATGCCTTTACATTTTTGGAGACAAAATTGTCAAAGAAATAAATATGCAGCCCCTTCAAATTACAAGAAAAGAGATTCCATCTAAACCTTAGCAAGAATGTCTCAAGAGTGGTACAGATTGCATTGGAGAGCAGACTGTCCCAGAAAGTGGTGGACACCCCGTAGAGGTCTTTAAACAGAGGTTGGGTGGCCAACTTTCAGGAATGCAATAACTGTATATTCTTGCATGGCAGGGGTTGGATTAGATGGCCCTGTGGTCCCTTCCATCTCTAAGACTCTATGATTCCTTCACCTGAAATAACACAAATATATAGTGGTGGTAGAAGTAGTCACTGCACCATGTAATTTGGATGTAGAATTGCTGTCAGAATTGTTCAAGTATTCAGAAAAATGATTAGAAACCATATCACCCTATAAACACCTGAGCTTGGTTGATCAGGAAGCTAAGCCAAGTTGAGAAGATCACCAGGGAAGACCACTGCCAGTCAGAATAGCCAGTACTGGTGTACATGAACATATACATGCTGCTAAATATTATGATACATGTTGTATTATGTTGGAATTTGCATGTATGATCATTCACTTTTTTGAAAGACATCTCCACATTAAAATTGTTTCTGCATATCAACGTTAAACTGGGGGTGTAGACTCTCATCTCAAGTTTTGGAATACAATGCCTACAACCCCATAACATTGTTCATCTGTTTTGGGTGAATAGGGATTGTAGGCTAAATAATCTGAAGGTCCAAAGGTTCTGCACCCAACATTTTTCTGGCATTTAAGGTTCTTTCAAAGGCAAATCTGAAGAAAAATTGAAAGAAAAATCCTATGAGTTCTGAAAATATCATATACACACACACGACATAATAGGCTGGGTGTCACTAGGTATTAATGAAGAGATATTCAGTATTTCTCCCAAGACAGACAGTTTATGGTCAGTCTCCTGGGTGAATATATTTTACCTGTCCCTAAAAGTATTTCCTCACTCCAACTGAATGTGTCTATGTGTTGAAATAATTTTTGGCATGTCACCAAACAGGTCACTATGGACAGTGTAATGTGAGAATCTGTAATCATTAACTGTATTGGGAAAGTCTCTCAAGGCACATGAGAGAATTAAATGACCTGGAAAACTCAGTCTGTAGAAAAGTCTATTGTATTCATCTTCGTCATTTCCACCTCTAAGCATCACTGGGCCAGTGGAAAAACATGATTTGCTGAGGTGACAAATACTAAGGTCATCTCCCTCTCTCCTTTTCAGATTTCTATCAAGCCATCTAAAGATTTCTAATATTTAAATCACTCAGTATACTTCCAATTGCAAATGTCTTAATTCTCTATGTGTATGTTGTCATGGGGAGGGAAAATAAAAACAGTATGGACAGTAGAGAAATAAGGTGTTCTATCTTGACAGTCAGCATTCCATGGCCACTGGCCATGCTCAGACCTCACTGGCCTGTTCTTCTTCTTTATAATTTTCCCCTAAATTTAGGGGAGGGGTAATTGTTCCCTCACCCTTATGAGATCTCCCTCTTGAGTGCAACTGGTGGGATTTTGCATAAATAAGCAATGACATGGATGGCTCTTGGATCAAGAAGGGATATCATCTTCTCAACATTTTGGTGGATGAAGCCAAGCCTCCTCCCCACCAGAGTGTTTCATGAGCTTTGACTGTAAAATGGTGGGGTTTGTCTATATGCATTTGAGAGAGAGAGTGAAGGAAAGAGTGTGAGAGAATTGTGCAAAAAATGCACATTTTTTCATAAAAAAATCCCTAAATGTGAAAAATGTCATGATGGCTGACTATTTTCTTGATGAGATGTTTTGGTATGTCATGGCACCCTGTCTCTGGATATAGTTCCAGGCCTTTCCCAGGGTTCTTTCAGTGCTGGACACAGACATACATTGCTGCTATAGTATAAACTTTATTGGTGGTAAATGGTGCAGCAGATGATACACAGCAGAGGAACATTCCAGCTCTTTTGCTGACAGGGTCCAGCACTCTTCACAATCAACAATAGAATTGGGGTCCCAAGTATAGAATCATGGAAGAGACCACAAGGGCCATCCATTCCAACCCCTTGCCATGCAGGAACTCTCAATCAGAGCACTCCCAACCAATGGCCGTCCAGCCTTTGTTTAAAGGCCTCCATGTTTTACTCAGATTTAATTAGGTAAAACTCAAATCCTTCATTGCTGGATGGATGAGGAGCTCTTGGTTTACGATACACTCTCTCAAGGCAAGGCCAATGGAAGGTGAATTCCCAAGAGTATAACTAAACAGAACTAAACAAAGAATTCAAAATGTGTATGTGTAATCCATCTCTCCCCTGATAGCTATGAAAACTGTACAAGTCTGTTATCAACAACAACAACAGCAATAAACAAAAATATCAGTCCTCAAATCCTTCATTGCTGGATGGATGATTGTCCTCATCCTTCACATCTTTTCTCGATCCCAGACTGTGAAGTGAATGCAAAAAAGTATCAAACAGGTTAATTATTTTACATCAATAGACAGCTATTAATATTTGGCTATGATGCTAATAAGGGCCCTAAATTCCATCTGTAGACTGAAGGCCAGCTCACTGCATACCACTTCTTGGTAGATGGTGTTTTGATATTCAACTATGTTTGCGACAATATGTTGTAAGAATATTTGTGAGCATTCTCTACTTAGCTTTGACCAGGCCCCAAATATGGGGCAACATTCAGATCAGCCCTTGGGCAGTGTTAAGTGATGGTCTTCCTATTTGGAGCAATGGAAAAAGAAATAGTAAGCATACAGAGAAATCAATATATAAGAAAAGTATGGGAACCATTACTCTTCCCATATTTTGCCCTGATGGCCAGAGAACAGCAAGTCTTTGCAAATGCTGGTATTCCTCTGATCACAGTGATAGAATCGATATTAACTTATCTGAGAATCCAAAGCACTGATTTTTCTATTTAGTCTATCTTAAGAAAAAGATAAAAATTTTGTCTCCCCTATTAGCTATAGCAGATTTTATGACTAGCAAAAGCCAAGCAACAGATTATGTTTTTGGTGCAGCAGGTCATGGGAGTCCTGTCATTTGTATAATGTGGATAAATTTAGAAAAGCTGGCACTTGGCCAGCCATCTGAACTCTTTCCCTGAGTCAAGACCAGCAGCTGATGCTGGAGTCAAAATGTGTCAGCCACAAAATTGCAGCTGGGTGCTCTTACAGAATGGATTACCCTTCCATCAAATCTCCTTCCCTCCACAACATTGAGTTTAAATGGCTTGAACACTTTTTTAAGTGGCCATGCAATGACAGATCAGGTGCAACAAGATGAATGAGACTGGAGAGTATTTAAAGTGACATTGCAAATCCACTCTAATCAGGTTCATCAGTTCTAATTCACTTGTGTCTGTTTTGGAGTGGTCTGTCTATCTCATTTATTTCAATAGCTCTCTGGCCCTCCAATATAATTCTCAATTAGTTGGGCCGGCAGGTAAAGTGTTTGACATTGCCATGAGTGAACTATACTCTTGTCAATCTGTTCATGAGGGCACAAAAACACACACTTTCTAACAAGGCTCCTTACTTGCTGAAATGGAGATCTCTAGTTTATTAGCAGGTCAACAACAACAAAAAGAGAGAAAAACATCTCTAAAATTAATTAGTGATGTTTGGAACTGTACAGACATAATTCACTCTTCAGGTAAATGATGGAGCAAACCAGCTAACAGAATGTTTGCTCCTTCATCTCCTTTCGCACTTCCACAATAAAATTTAATTGGATAGTCATCATCCATCTGGATAATGAGCCTGAGACCCAAAAGTCTCCTGCTTACAGCTGTTGCTCTACCTTTGTTTGCAGTTGGTTGCCAGCAAGCTTTTAAAGAAAATAGGCTCATTTTTTACTAACAGAAATGCTTTATACTTATTTGTAGTAGTGTGCAAGATCCTTCTCCTCCCTGTTTCTTTATTCCATTCATGTTCCCTGTTAGAAACCTTTGTTGGCATTCTGTTCAATATTTATGATATCGTAAGCCAGGCTTACAATCTTGTAACTGTTGGAATTTACATTTACGGTTGTTAACAACCAAAAATGACCCCCAAAACCTACCTCTTAAGAGAGGCAGCAATCCTACCAGAGGATTTCTGCAGTATTACAGATTAAGGCACTTGGGAATTATTACTGGAGAGCTCCTCCAGTCATGGGGCATGTTGAAAGAAGCAGCTGTGGCAGGATCCTGAGGGATCTCTCCAGCTGCTTGGCTCAATAAGTCCCATGATTGGGATAGCACTGCAGTTGTCATTTCCCAGCAGCCTGATCTGCAGCATCTCAGAAATATCTCAGATGGGGCACTGCCTGGCTTAAGAGGTAGGTTTTTGCAGGGCAGCATCAGAAATGACAGATCTCAATTATTGTAACTACATTGGTGGATGCAGGAGCTAAACCTTGTTTGTTTTCTATTCATTTGTTAAAATTGCCTTCCTTTTCACTACTAACATTGCTCATTATTTATTTATTATTGATTTATTGAATACTCTGCCTTTTTAATATATTGAATCCCTATCTTTTTTTTTTTTTTAAATGGTACTTTGGTAAGGCCTCACTTAGAATACTGCATCCAGTTCTGGGCACAACAATTCAAAAATGATGTTGACAAGCTGGAGCATGTCCAGAGGAAGGGTGACCAGAATGGTGAAAGGTCTGGAAACCATGCTCTGTGAGGAGCAACTTAGAGAGCTGGATATGTTTAGCCTGGAGAAGAGAATGCTAAGTACTGACATGATAGCAATCTTTAAATATTTGAAATGATGTCATGTTGAGGATGGAGCAAGCTTGTTTTCTGTAGCTCCAGAGACTAGGACACGAAGCACTGTATTCAAGCTACAGGAAAAGAGATTCCACTTTAACATTAGGAAGAAACTCCTGACAGGAATAGCTGTTGAACAGTAGAACATACTTCTTTGGAGTGTGGTGGAATCTCTTTCTTTGGAGTTTTTTAAACAGAAGCTGGATGGCTATCTGTCAAGGGTGCTTTGCTTGTGAGTTCCTGCATGGCAGGGGGTTGGACTGGATGGCCTTTGGGGTCTCTTCCAACTCTGATTTTATGGTAAATACTTTCCATCAAATGTATGAAGACTTAGGTATTTTGGGGGAATACTTTTATCATCTGTTTTAAATAGATTTTTTTAAAATGTTATAAATTCTGTAGATAGTTTCATTTGAATAACTGTTGCAATACACTGAAATAACTTTTTTCTACATTTTTCCACTTTTTGCATTTAATGTGTATTGTCAGCCACCTAGCATCCCAGTGTTAGGGAAAAAGTGGGATATAAGTGAAGACAATAGATAAAAAATAGAAAGATAAGGAAAAGTTGAACTGAATGTGACCCAATTTGACACATTTCTTATTCACTGTGAAATGCATGACATAGTTTTGACACATGACAATGCAAGCAAGGGAAAAACATAAACAAAAGTTTGATTCATAGGTAGGATAGCCAACATCAGTATTACCAAATGCTAATATCTTCTGCCAAGAGCCAGCATGGCATAGTGATTTGAGTGTTGGACTAAAACTCTGAAATCAAGATTTGATTCCCTGCTCGGCCATGGAAACCCACTGGGTGACACTCTTAATCCCAGAAAACTCCATGATACGTTTGCCTTAGTGTCACCATAAATCAGAAACAACTTGAAGGCACACAACAATATCATCTGCACCAGAGTGGCTCCCAGGGAATACTGCAGTTCCTCAGTTCTGAGATCAGTAATAGTGGACAAGCTTTTCTTGCAAGTTTGCATTCCAGCTAAATATGTAAAGAATAGTTGCACGTTCTCATGTTCCCCAAAAGTGGGAAAATGGCAACCATAGCAACATTTTTCCAGGATGTGGGAGAGCACAACACACTTTTTATTTTGTGTTTTTTTTTTCCTCACAAAAGCATTCTATTTTGAACAAAATACAATGGCCAAGTACCTTCCAGAAAGCATACACATGTGTACATTTCCCTATGGAAATGGTGTTGGGGTATGCAGACAGTGGGATCTAGCATACACACATGCAGAGTTGAAGCATGTAGGCAGAAACACCCAGAGGATGATCTTCTGTGAAGAATCTTGCTCAAGACAGCACAGGAGAAATCCTCCCACATGCAGGCTGCTGCTTTCAGCTTGTTGAAATGAATAGCTAGGCAGCGAGACTTCACTCAACAAGAGCTTTAATCTTTGTTGCAAATATTTAAAAAGATACAGAGAGTATCAGATGTCCAACTTGAATACTCACAGCTATACAGACAAAGTGTTTTGAACAACCACCAACCACAACTAACTAACAACAGAGATTCTGACTCTCTCCCATGTATAGGTGGTCTCCTTGGTAACATGTGACAGCCATGAACTAATAAAACCTGACTGGTTTCATTCCCAGTGCCTGTTACATCAGGCCTCCCATGATGCATACATGGCTGGTCTCACCTACTGTGCATGTTGCATCAAACCTCCCATGATGCACAGCTTTCCAAATGCTGACTCATGCACCTGCCATTTGAACTGTAGCAACCCTGTTACCATTGCTCCAGTTCCTTTCAGTAGCCATATCCATGTCATTTTCCAGACCAGGGTGCCACATGGTCTTGACAAATGGTTGGGCTGATATGGAACATGGGCATCAAAGATTTATATTACACAACAGAAATGTAGGAGTCTTGCCAATTTTTGTCAATAATAATAATAATAAATAGCAGCAAATGTTTTGTAGAAATTCTCCATATTAAAACAACTACAATGCAAAACAAAACGCTAAAAGTGTTAGTTCTCATGTTAAATAATAAAATAAGCAAAGATTTACAATCCTAGTTCATATTAGGGTTCAGAAGAAGGATAATCTCACACTTGGCAAGGTTTTTATCAAGAAAAGCCATCTTGATTCTCCAAGTGAGAGATCTCATCATCTATGCAAAATGGAGACAATAATCATTTTTCCATCATGTTTCAATTTGCACAAAATGTCTCTGTTCCAAATTAGTACCTTTCCTTTTGGTTAGCAAAACACACACACACAAGACAAGTAAAATGACAGGGCTGACAGGTGAAAAAGAAATAAAAAAGATTCAAACAACCTATCCAATGTTACTATCCCATAATAGCCCAGAATGATGGGCTATTTTGTACAACAGAATGATGATCTATAGGCCTCTACAGATGGACCCTTTGGGCCATCCTGGAGGCAGGGATGGGAAGGGGCAGCCACACACCGGCTGCCTCAACTCCTCCCTGAAGACATCCTGGCAACGTTACGCATGGTGTGCGGCATCAGGACGTCCTTCCGGCACAGCCTTTTGATGCGCTGCACCAGAAGGGGTGCTAAAGAGCTATGTGCCAGCTCTTAGGGCATCTTTTTTGCCATCTCTGAAAAGAGCAGCATTTTGCCGCTCCTTTCCAAGGCGGCAAAAGGGGGGATCGGTGCTGAGGCGTCCGGCAGCCTCGGCCTTGATTCTCTGCTTCCTGCAGTGGTCCAGGGCCGGCCATCTGCATCCCCCCATGACAAATCTATATAGATTCCCAAGTACACCAGTCAGTTAAGCTTTAAAACCACTGCTGTAGGTGTATTGCATTATTTTAAATTTCATACCCCGATTAAAATGTAAGCTTGCAACCATTCGAATAAAAATCACAAGGAAATGGAAACTTGTCAGGGATGTTTAGCTGTGGCTGGCAATGGATTAGATAACCCTTGACGCCCCTTCCAGATTTGTGAATCTGTTATCCTTGCATGGCCTGGCTCTACCATCCCCACCCTCCCAGGGAAGTTTAGCCATGTATTTCTTTGTTTTCTAGAACTATATATCTTCTTTGGTATCTCTCCATCAACCTTGCCTCTAGAGGAAATTGGTTTCATTTGCCAATCTCTGGAAATAGAAGCACCATCAAGTTGTCAGTTAGCTACAGGGAAATTGCCAGCAAAGGTGAAATTAACAAAGTCTAAATGTTATTGACATGACTGCAGTTACAGTGATGAGGAATCACACTGAGAGCTATGTCCCTTTAGTAATTAAGGCTGCACACAGCATACCAATACCAATGTGAGAAAGTGGGTGGTGGGGTGTAAGATACCTTATAATCCATCTAATTAATCTGGTTAGAGAGGGGGAGGAACAAGTGCCCCATTTATAGCTTTAAAAGCAGAAACTAGGTGGGCAGTTTAATTAAGTAACCTGCTGAGAAGGCAAGGCATGCGGTCAGGAACACAATTAGTGCATCTTTCAATTTATCACACATACATACTTCTTATGAATCAACACCACATGATGTGACATGGATGGGTGAGTTAACAAAAATGAGCTCCAGACATTTGTATTGGAAAGTAAGAATCTTCTGTTCAGGTGGAATAAGGTATTAGTCTTCTGCTTGGCTGTTGCCATGACTGATTCCAATGAAGATAGTATTGTTCTGCCAGCACAGATGATTATTCCAAACTTTTCTGGAGCCTGGTTATATGAGATTTGATTTTCACGGGGGAAACATACAATTGAACAGATTCTTGCACAAGTTGAGCAGAAGAGGGAGAAAAGAGTATGAATGGACACCAGAAGGTGGACTGGATTGATTTTATTTTATTTGACTTAGGCTGTTCCTACACTTTAAAATTAATGCAGTTTGACAATGCTTTAACCTCTATGGCTCAATGCTATGTAATTCTGGGATTTGTAGTTTTTTGAGATAGTTCTCTCTGTCAGAGTGCTCTGATGTCACAAGAAGCTACAAATCCCAGGATTCCATAGGATGGATCCCTGAAAGGGACTCCACAGATGGCCCCTAAGGGGCGGTTCCATGCTGCCCCTGGGAGCACCAGATTGGGACCATGGCAACCGCACGCTGCAGCCCCAATCTGGCACTTTGCCACTCCAAAAAGAGCTGGCAAATGCCACTCCTTTTTCGAGTGGCAAAAAGTCACCCTTACTGCCATGGCAACGGCTTTTCTGCACTCCTTTGGCGTAGTGTGTGTGTACACTGCGCCAAGGGAGTGCCCTGACACTGCCCGCCATAAGGCAGGGCATGTGGCATGATGATGGCATCAGGGTGGAGTCAGGGTGGCCAGCATGTGGACTCCACCCCCAGGCCTAAAAGTTAAAGTGGTGTCAAACTGCATTAATTTTGCAGTTTTCTATTCTAACTTTCTTCCAGGAATGGAACTGAAAGTGGCTCACAACAAAAGTAAAATGGGTGTAAATAAATTCAGGTACAGATAATGAAAGATTAGAATACTAAAACATAAGAAAACAAATTTTAGTATTAATAGAATACCGAGTTTAAAAAACAATTTGAACATACAATTTTTTAAAGTACTGGATCGATCCATTACAAACCACTTTCAGAACAGGGAATCAATTGTCAAAATGCCTTTGCCTGCTGGTCAAAGGTCAACAGGAAAGATGCCAGCCTATTTGCCCTTGGCATGAAGCTCAACAATGTGGAAGAAGCTACCATGAAGTATCTCTTTCTCATGTCCCCATCAAAATTGCCAATGAGTTTGATGGAATCAAGATAATGACATCACCTGAACATCTCAGATCTTGTGCAGACCAATATAGAAGAGTATGGTCCCTATCTCAAATAAACATGTTGTGGCACTGCAGTATTGTCAGTGTGATGTATCTTCCTAAAAACAGCACAACCAGTTACCATCCATTGGCCATACAATGATTCTGATTCACTTTGGTTTGAGAAGAGGCATGCTGGGTCAGAACAAAGGCCCATTCCACTCAACATTCTGTTGATGTAGGGGCAAATTGGATGCATATGCAATGTCAGCTTAACGGCACCCCCTTCTGACAAGCAGCATAAGGATTAGATGTAAAAGGGGGTATTTGGGAAATGAAGGATATTTTGGAATTTAGGGAATGGAAGGAATCAGATCAGGAAATTCAAACAGGATGGGGTTTGAATTTCTATACCTGTGTGGCTTTGTGTAAGAAACTGACAGCCCTTCCATGCTGCAGAAATAAAGCAGTCTGACACCACTTTAACTGTCATGGCTCCATGCCGTGGAAACCTGGGATTTGTAGTTTGGTGAGGTATTCAAAATGGTTCTAGCAGAAAGTTCTCGTGCTTTACCAAACTACAAATTCCATGATTCTGTAAGACAGAGCCATGGCAGTTAATGTGGTGTCAAATTGCTTTATTTCTGCAGTGTGCGTGCATTGCAGGATGGGCTGAAGTCATTCAGATTTTTAAAACTATTTTATTTATCATATATAATCATCTAAAAATACTTGTATACAGTCAAAATTTGAATACAGTCAACTCATCATCATAAATCATAATATGATACTTCCAAAAGTTCCTTTGACAATAAGTACCTTAAATAAATAAATATTGTAATTCAAATTTATTTTAGTTAATTATGTTTTCAAGATCCAGGGAATTATCAGAAGGGTGGTGGTTTTAATAAACACCATCACCATCACCAAATATTATTGTTATTTTTCACTGAAAGTCTACATTGCTGACTGAATTATGAAAGTGTAAATAAGTAACATCTTGCTGTCTGATTGTCATGGACTGCCTTGCTTTAGAGGCAGAGGTAGACACTGAGCCTGAGGAGGAGACAGATCTGGGGTTACCTGGAGACTGTAGCCTCAGAGGAGATGCAGGAGGCTCCAGAGGGAGAGACAAACTCTGTGCTACTGGTGGTAGGACCTGTGGAGTGAAGACAAGCCAAGGACTGCTTGAGGTGTTCATCTAGGCTAGAAGCCAAAAGGAGAGCTAATTGTGATCAGCTGAAGCATGCTGAGGCTTTTAAAAAGGTTCCAGGTTCCCTGCAGCCCATAATTAGTCTTGTAGTCTTCTAGTTTCTGTGTATCCTGTTCTCTGCTATTGGACTCCTTTTTTTTCTTACCTCTGAAACTGCCTTAATAATAATAATAATAATAATAATAATAATAATAATAATAATAATAATAAGTTTTATTTCTAACCCGCCCCTCTGCATCGCAATCGGGGCGGCTTACAACAGTTAAAATAGTACAATAAAAACAATCCAATGTCCCAATCCCTCCTCCCACATCCCTCCCACACCCCTTAAAACAGAATTAAACTTAAGAATATATTAAAACACACTATATAACAATAAAAACAAACAAATTCAACAACAACAAAACAGCAAAAGCTTTGAGGGGAGGAGAAATCAGTAGTCATCCTCTGAGGAGGGTTATTCCAGGAAGGCCTGCCGGAAGAGATCCGTCTTAACTGCTTTCTTAAAAGTAGTAACTGTTGTAATAAGACGGATCTCATCCGACAGGCCATTCCATAATTTAGGGGCGATAGTGGAAAATGCCTTCTGCGAGGTGTGTACGGACCTCGACTTTGGTTGATATAGTAGATTCTTATGTTTACGCTTCTGCTTCTCCCTTTGCTGTTAAGTACTGGACTCTTGTTGTGTGATGTTTGGAACAGACTTTTGACAACTCCTTCGCTTATTTCTCTGTGGTGTTTTCCTCAGAAGAGGTAAACAGGACACTGACTCCCAAATTTATTTGAAAAGCCAGCAGCTGCATTGAGTAACAGAAATTGATTCTGCTTGCAATTGGGATGTATCAGGATGACATTTCTGGCCTCCTCCCACCAGTGATCTCTGGTATGATGAAGAATGTCAAGAGGGATCCTACTTCTGATTGCCATAGCTTTGCTTGGTCATTGCAGAAGGCTGCCAATGTCATCCTGATACACCCTGATCACCAGAACAACTGACTTCCATCACTTAGAGCAGATTCCTGGAATTTAAAATGGGGTTTGTGTGGTGGGTGGGTGGATGGATTATGACTGTAGTAACAGTGCCATAATTGTGGATACATAATATAATTGAATACAGAACAGTTATGGAGCTTTAACTCTGTTAAGAATCCTTAAGTGTAATACAAGATGTTTATATCATTATTATTATTATTAGTGACTTACAGTGTGAAAATGATAACATATAGTGTGAAAAATTCTCTCTCTCTCTTTGAGAAAGCAAACACTGCCAGTTAAAGTATGCAAAACTTCTTCCCTTAGGGAGATAGACAGCATTTTAAACCCATTTGACATTTGAGTTATTTTGTTCCACACCTAAAAAAAAAAAAAAAAGCCCTCCTCAAAACCTAGCCTGAAGAACTAATCACACTAAAAAGAGTCTAAAAGAGAAGAAAATTCAGAAAGATATTGAGTCAACCCCTGAATGCCTTACCATGTTTGTGATCATGTGCTTTCTGAAAGTATGCAGCTAGGTGAGATTTGGCAGATCAGGTAGGCAAAAAGCACACACATATTTCTAATCCTCCCTTACTAAGAGCACAGACTAAGTAAGAAATCCAGCTCAAGATCAACAGCAATAATTAAATCAGTAATACAAAAATAAACTAAAATTAGCATGAAACCAAATCCATGGCATTTGTACTAATGAAATAGGTACTTTTTGCATATGGAATTTATTCTTTGATTATAGTTTGATTCTTAAAGGAAGATACAAGTCACTACTAACCATACATATAGAATACTGACATTTCCAAGTACAGATTTTTGATCCCCTTCCCATTAAACTAGAGATTGCTCCCATCTGGGGATTTCTTGATAAATACACCTTTATGCACCTAGAGTTCTGCTACATGAGTAATCTCCTTTGAGAGTTCCTCTTTATATATTGCAATTATCCAATAGCATTGGAAAGTGTATTCAGCATCATTCATTTTACAACTGGGGGGGGGGGGGAGGATTTATCAAAGAGAATGTTCTGGGTTTTGTCCAATATTCACACATCCCAAAGATAAAACCCTTCTATGCAGAAATGCAAATGGTTGTGCTTTTTGGGGGAGGGGGCAAATTTGTGTTTTTTTGAGCAAAGGCCATATTTTGGTTGTTAAAAAAAACTTTATGTGCATAAACTATTTTCTATGCAAAAAACATGTTCTCTTTCCACAAAATAAAAAATGTTTCTGAAATGATGGTTTTGTGCAAAAAGTATATCATTTTCTTCATACACCCTCACATATATTTATACACAGGGGGAAAATCTTTTTAACTTTGAGATACAAATCCTGTGGAAAAGCTTTACATAAACATTTGTTTTTACCTGCAGCAAGAAGAAAACTATAGACAGTATTTGCCCTTACATGTGAGGACAATATAATGAAAGGTCACATCCCCGTGGTCCAAATATACAGCAGTATATGCAGAGAAAAATCTTCTCAAAATCTTCTGTTTACTAAAGGGGAAGAATCACTTGATTCAATGGGTGAGTAGGCTAGACCACATTGCCCAGAAAACTCCTCCAAGTATTCCTTGAACTTGTAGAAGGAGTCACATATAGGAAAGTGAATTAATGGAATGATAAAATCCAAGTTATGCAAGTTATTTCATATCTATCACAATTCATGCAATCCTCTAAAATGTAAATTAAAATTTCTCTTACCTATTTGTTGGTTACTGATCTAGGAATAAGTGCCTTTTGAGATGGATGCTGTTGCAGCAAAATATTCCTTAATGGTTGTGAATGAGAGAGGGGGTGATGTGTTCAGTCAAGAACAGAATCTTTTCAGAATAATCTGCTGAATAGAAAATAGTTGAAATCATTATTAGCATTCTTATTCTTTTTATTATTATTTTACTGCAGACACTGGAGCTAAAGAAGAGCTTGGATATGCACACACACAAATACACATACATATATACACAGAGGGTACATTTAGATATTCTGCATTTCCATGGCGCTCTTCATCCTTCTTGTATCTTCATAGCCTAGCCCCAAATCACCCAATGTGTTTAATGGTTCAGTCAGACCTTGAAGGCAGATCTCCAAATCACAGTTGAAAATGCTCACCAACTACAAACAAACTGGCTCTCTGTTACATCTGATCAAAGGATGGATCCAGCATTTGCTCTCCCATAATGATCACTGAGATAACTGAGATGCTCACAAACATGAGGCAACATGTCTTTCCTCTTATCTGTTTCTAGAGGCTGGTGTTCAGAAGAGCTACTTGTAGATTTCAGCTTCTGCAAAGCTAGTCCTTTTTTCTTGTCAGAGAAGAAACACCAAATCTAGCCATTCCATTTCATGGGGAGTCTCAAACCAGAGTTTGGCTTAGTTACCTTTTGGACTAAAACTCCAGTGCTATCATCAGAACTAGGACTCTGGAAGCCAGGATTCAAATGCCTGCTCAGCCATGGAAACCCACTGGGTGACTCTGGACACTCTCTCAGTCTCAGAGGAAGACAATGACAAAAATCCCTCTGAACAAATCTTATGAAGAAAACATTGTATTGGTTTTGCCTTAGGGTTTCCATAAGTTAGAAATGACTTGAAGGCAAACAACAAAAACAAAGTAAAACAACAACAGCAACTTTCCCAAATTCTACCCTGAACAGGCACAAAACTTGGATTTTATTTCTGATTAGGAAGTGGGGTAGTGCTTTATTTTACAACTGGGCTGAAGAAGATATGCTTGTCCTTCTACCAGCAGGCAGAGATCCTTTTATTCAGGCAGGCTTTCAATAAATGTCTACGTGGGCATGCTGGACTATTAATGGTTTAATGTATTTATTAAAGTGGACCAAGATTCTGCATTAGACTTGGAGCCATGATGTTGCAGCACAATCCATCTACAAATCCAGTTCACAAAACCCACCTTGAAATCCAGGCAGCTGTGCTAAAGAATGGAGTTTTGCAGTGCTGGCAAGTTTATATTTATAATCTATTATGTGCTATTCTGTATTTTGTTGGTGTGTGCAACCAAAATGATCACAAGTCTGGAAACCAAGTCCTGTGAGAAATTATTTAGAGAGCTGGGGATGTTTAGCTTGGAGTAGACTGAGAGGTGACATGACAGTAAGCTTTACAACTGTCATGTAAAGTTTGAGTAAGCTTGTTTTCTGCTCCTCCCAAGTCTAGAACATGAACCAAAGGTTTCATATCACAATAAAAGAGATTCCATAATATAAGAAGTAACTATTTCACTATAGGTGCTGTTCCACAGTGGACAGATGGCCTCAAAGGGTTATGACTTCTCCTCCTCTGGAAGTTTGTAGATGAAGTTGGATAGCCATATTTTTTTTTTCTGAACTCCTGTGTGGCAAGGGATTGGATCAGATGTCCTGTGTGATCCCTTCCAACTCTATGATACTGACTCACCATTCAGTAACTCTCCAGCTGAGAGCAATCAAAGTAACCAATAGGATTGCTGATGCAACCAAAGGAAATCAAAGTCAGGGTGCACTCTGGAAGCTCCCACTGAACACATAAGCATACAGATATACAACATTTCCTGTCCACCATCTCTGTTTCATAGCTCTCCTTTTTCCATCTGATTTTCTTTGATTCCTCTCCTGAACTACAAAATGCCCACACCATATGCCAACCTGTGAGAAAGGTTCTGGATGTTTGTGCACTCAAAGACAATTTGATTTGAATGAGACATCAGACCCCCCCCAAACATACCATCACTATTTCAAGAAGACTCAAATTTCTGAGTGGTTAATGTTGTGGCATATGATTTTTAAGCAAAGCTGTGAATCTTGACTTCCATGACAACCATTTCTTATTTGTTTGTTTTTTAAATTGATTATTCATAATCACAGCTCTTTCTTTCTTCCAGGCTGTCTATAGAGTAGGGGAAACCACTCCAAAATGGGAAATCTCAAGAGTGTGAAAAAATTATTTTGGGTGAGCTAAATATATTCCAAATTAAATTTCTTTTTTATGTACATAAAATTCCCACCACTATATCTTCTAATAGGTTGTCAAGTCGTGTCCAACTGTAGGGGGCGGTGCTCATCTCTGTTACTAAGCTGAAGAGCCAGCATTGTCAGAGACTACTCTGTGATCATGTGGCCAGCATGATTGCACAGAATGCTGTTTACCTTCCCACCAAAGTGGTACCTATTTATGTACTTGTATTTGCATGCTTTCGGACTGCTAAGTTGGCAGAAGCTGGGACTAGTGATGGGAGCTCACCCATCATATGGCACCCAGGCCTCAAACTGCCAACTTGCTGATCTTGCAATCAACAGAATCACTTGAGCCACTGCACCCCTCATGTCTTCTATTATCCTCTGTAAACTCAAGATTAGGCTTTCTCTTTTTTGTCCTGGAGGAACCCTTGACATAATTTTCAGGTGTCAGGTAAGCTCTGCTTACAAATTATTATATCTAGATTTCAATTTCTTTTGGTTCAATCATAACCTTTTGTGGACCCCCTAGCAACCTCTTGTTGATTCCTAGGGCTCCAGGAAACCCTGGTTGAGGAACCCTCCTCTAAACAATGCACTGGATGGGAAAAAAACTCTGTAGCATCTATAAAAATTATTATTCTTCATTCCTGGACTTTTATCTTGCAGTGGCAAAAGACAGATCAGGGCCTTGTATTTGAACTATGTGATATTCCCCCACAAGCATTTTATACTACTGGGAAGGTTACAGTTAATCCACCAAAAAAAAAAAAAAAAAGTTCTCTCTCCTTCATTTACAATCACAATGCAGTGTAGTTATTTGATATTAGAAAAAGGAATCAATCATTTCTACTAGGCACTACAATTTAATTTGAAGGTAAAGGTATTCTCACTGTGATTTAAAAATGAAAGAGCACCAACACATCATGTTTCTTGTTCTGGGAAGTATTCTTTCCAACTGACAAGCAGCAAACTCAACAGGATCATTCTTCTAATGAGATCTATTCTTAGCCAGGTTCCAGAAGTAATCCCATTAATGTATTAGAAAGTCATAATGAGATGGTCTCTGGGTATTACTCAAAATGGAAACATAAAGGTGTTCTGTGTTGATGGATTGGCCTCCTAACCCCTCACCAGAATTTGAAAATCCCAGTTTTGAAATTTACCATCAGCATATTTTAATTGCTGTGCTTACAATACAAAGTAACAACATTATGGTTTATATGTCACTACATTTCCCCCCTGCAGGCACATAATATAATTTTCAATAGTGGACTGGAAAGTGAAGGAGGTATGATGAAGAAAGCAGCATAACATGAAACATAAAAAGAATAGAGTCTAACAGGGCTGCTTCAAGATGTTTTGCTATTTGCTTCTTACTTCAGGACTGGCATCCTTTACCCACAACTGAAGCAGCAGGCCTAGGGCAATTCTGTCATCTAACATCAACAGGGTTTAGGAGAGAGCATTGTGTGGGAATGTTTCCTGTCACCTGGATTATTTTTTTGCTCATTTTGCCTAATGGTCAAACCAGCCCTAGATTCTGAACAATAACAACAACAATGTACTTGGATTCAGAATTTATAGATACCAGCATGACACTGAAAATATAGTTTCACCTGAACCTCAAAGACAGAGGAAGAATATGAAAAGAAAAGCTTGTTCCAACTATGAAAAACAAAAAAACCACTCATATTGAGGAACACCTGGAGATGACAAAGGAAATAACTAAAGACAGAATAGGACAAAGGAAACATGAGGCTGAACCAAAAGAAGACTCAATTGATGATTATAAGGAAGGATCAAAAGGTGAGATTGGAAAAAGCAGGGTCATGAAAAGTCTTCAAAGTAAGATGAAGACATTTAAAAACAGACAAGGGACTCATTAAAGAGATAAATGATGCACACAGTGAGTTCCATCCCAGGATGTAGCAGTCAGTCTCACTCCATCATCAACCTACCTCACCAACATTTTAACTGCTATGGGTCGTTCTACAGGATCGATCCTACAAGATTGGAATTTGTAGATTTGTGAGGCACAGCACTCTTTGGCAGAGAAGGCTAAAGAGCTTGTAAAATGACAAATCCCAGGATTCCCTAGGATGGAACTACATCACTTAAACATGGTGTCAAACTGCATTATTTCTACTGTGTAGACGCACCCTAAGATGGATACAAAATAAAATCATTTATTGGTTAAGGGAGATTCTACCTCACTGGAGACCACCAAGCAGATGCTGGAGAGCCAAGGATTGGGAATGCTGCACCATGGGGGAAAGCCTGTCCTACTCCACATTGTTGTTCTGTTGCAGGAGTTTATTTTTGTTGCACTTGTCCACAGGGTATGTCTTGTCTAACTTGCTTCAGTGCAGGAATCTGGGAATGCAAGGACCTTGGCTGGAGAATTTGTTTTGCTCACTTACACACTAAGCAAGGGATAACCTTGTTACCATTGCCTATCACACATTTCCCAACACAGCCAGTATCTTGTCAGACTCTCACTTCACTTAAGCCTGCCACCAGAAAATAAAACTTCACTGAATTAATTAATATATCTCTATTTATCTCAGAGCAAAAGGAAGGGAATCAAAAGAGAAATGCTTGGCTTCATCTCTTTTTCCCTATAGGACTTCTCAACAATTTCTACCATAGGATCAGGCTATTCCACTTATGTGCATTGGGGGCTTCTATTGCTGACAGTTCTCCTACTGGTACAGAGCACTTTATCTAAAAAATAAATAAGAAATAATTGATAACAAGGCTGAGATATGGGATGGACTCCCATAACTTTAATCCTGAATAGATTGTAGAGAAAGACAAGGTATATAAGGGCCTTTGCAGACTGCCAGAAATAGTGCAAATTGAGTCCACTTTAAGGGTTAGGGAATCATGGGAACTGTATTTTATTGTGGCATCAGAGCTCTCTGACAGAGAAGGCTCAATGTCTCAGGAAAAAAAATAATTCCCGTGACTCCCTAGCACTAACCCTAACCCTTAAAGTGGACTCAATTTGCACTATTTCTGGCAGTCTGCAAAGGCCCTAAAACTCTGCCAAAGAGGAGAAAGGTGCTACCTTCCAAACTCTAACTTTCAACTGTGACCTTCCCCAACCAACATGGTTATAGCCTTACTGGTGGAGATTGGGGGGAGATGATCAGAAGTGCCATAGGCTGGTCACTCCCCTATTCCTACTCCCTATTGCTCTCCAAGAGAGAGGCAAGAGGTGTTTAGAAGGGGACAGCTACAGCTGAAAGTTGGAATTTAGAAAGTAAGAGAGGGCATCTATCTTCACCCAGCCTGAAAATCCAACCTCCTTATCAATTTGATAAGGGGAAAATATTTTAGGATGAATAAGAAAAAAAAGAGAGAAAATAGAATCAGTTGGTTAGAATGCATTGGAAGGGATGGTTATTTGTAATTATTGACAGTGTTTTAGTAAGTATTTTAGTAAATGTTTTGTTTTTCTCTTTATTTAGTGGATGCTGTTTGATGAATGTGATATAAACAATGTATTTGGAATGTTTTTAATTAATAAAAGTTTTTTTAAAAAGAAAAAAAAAGGGGGGGGGGGGAGAGAAATTCCAACCTAGCAATCATATCCAACCTGGCAAACCTGCCTTTTTGAGATCCAGTTCCACTGACTTAGGAAAATTAAGGCTGTGGTTAACTTAACCCTTGGAGTCATATCAGTACTTTGGTCCTGTAAATACTAGAATCCTGTTGGTGACAGCATAAGTATCCATTCATCCTAGGGTGCATCAGTAGAAATAATGCAGTTTGGCATCACTTTAAGTATGCCAATACTTGTCCATTTTAAACATTGTGCAGGGGTCATGCTTTCCTCCTAATTTTGTGGGCTTCAGACCACTTAGATTGTAAACATTAGGGTGGATACAGATGTGCAAATCTTTCAGTCTCAAGTTCACTTTTTCTCTTAAGTCCATCATGATTTTTCTATCTCTGTTTCAAGACTCTAATTTTTCTCACACTGAGATGTTATGATTCCCCCCTCCCCAGGGCTTTCTTTTCCAGTTAATAATCCTGAACCTTCATTTTACATAACAACAACAATGTTTTTTTAAAAGTAAAGGATTAGGGACCCCATAACAAAACTTTCCAATATTTCTGCTGAAACACAGGTCACCTAATTATATGAGAGCTTGAATCCTGTTGATTTGTGCAAAATACAGGAGCTTCACTGACTCGGTTGTGGAATGGTGAACCAACACATTGGTTTGTCCCATTCATTCACTGAGTCTACTCTACCTGGAATTAACAACAGAATTTAGGCGAATGGGAGTAATACAGTCATCAACCAGGACTGCTTTAGCTTTTGCAGTACAGTGCATGCTTTCAGGATGTCATTGAAGTGGAGAGTGGACACCTGATCTCTTGTGTTTCAAATAATATTCAAGCTTAAGAATGGCCATTGGAATGTGAGCCAAAAGTTTAAAAGCTTCCTTAGGAAGGATCATAGAATCATAGAGATGGAAGGGACCTCAAGGGCCATCACATTCTACCCTCTGCCATGCAGGAATACACAATCAAAGCACCTGGAACTGTCATCTCTGGAGCAGCAGAAAACAAGCTTGCTCCATCCTCAATAGTACACCCCTTCAAATATTTAAACCTCTTAACCATCTCTTTTTCAGGCTAAACATACCCAACTCCCTAAGTCTCTCCTCATAAGACATGGTTTCCAGATCTTTCACCATTTTGGCCACCTCCTCTGGACATGCTCCAGTTTCTCCACATCATTTTTGAATTGTGGTGCCCAGAACTGGACACAGTATTCCAAGTGAGGTCTGACCAAAGCAGAATAGAGTGGTACTGTTACCTCGATCTAGACATTGTATTTCTATTTATGCAGCCTAGAATCGAATTAGATGTTCAGCAACAATGTACTGAATGTCTCCTTTTGCAATGACCTAAAGATGACATGTGTGCATAATCCAAGACTATATATGATCTATATCACCAACAGGATTCTGACTTCTATGTGCACATTAGGAGAAAATGTGTATGTTAGAAAAAAAAATACAAGAAAGCTTAAAAAGCTGCATTTAAAATCAGTATATTATGGTAAACTGCAAGCAAAATGTGTACTAAATGTGTATTTTCAGGAAAGTTTCATAAAATGGATTTTAGAAAAAGAATTTGCAAAATGATGTGATGTATGGCAACTGTATTAGATGTAGGCAGATTCATATTTCCTAAATTTTGTTTTTAAAATATTTTAAATATCCAACAATCTTACTTTACTTAAAAGGAAATCTGGACATGTTAGGTATGTATGTGTTTACAGCTGTCTTGTCAAAATCAGTTGACAGTTGTCTGGCAGCACAGAAATTGCTTACAAGTCCCCTAAGACTTATGACAAAATAACTTTTTAAAAAATCTTTACAGAAAGTCAGATTTAGTTAATGACTTTCTATGAAACTTTTGTGCACAAAGTTTATTCCAGTCAATCTTGCCCTTGTGAAGATAACATCATTTTAATATAAATGACTTTAGATGGGGTTACAGTGCCCAGGTAGCAATAAATTAAAGCAGAATGAGCATTCATGGCAAGAGCTTAGTATATCTGACACTCCTCCTCATCCCCCCATCCTCTTTACAAATGCTTTCAAATGATTTTAGCTGTGCTATATATCAAATAAAGTGTTGGAGTGAATATTAAAAGTACAGCAGTTAGTAAGCAAATTAATAAATATGCTGATTTGCTTTAGGAAGAAAAACTGTAATGGATATGATGGGCAATCAAGATTATTGTGCTTGTACATATTTCCCCCTTCAGTGTCGCTTTAGGTCAGCACAAGGTGGTTTTACTTTGGGTCAAAACTAAACCCAATTAAGTTTTTTTTTCCCCCATTGCTGAGGAACTGGAGGAAATATGTGAAGTAGAGGTGGAATGAGATACTCTTTCTCTTCCTGCTTTGGCAGGTACAGTTTCAGTTAATTGTCTGTCATCACTTTTTTGGCTGCTTTTAAAATGTTCCAGTTTCTCTCTCCTCCTCCCACTTACCTCTTGTCCTCAACATATTTCCATTTCTGCAAACTGAGTTCAAAGTTTAAAAAAATGTAGTTTGTACTTAATTAACTCAGCAGGGAAAAGAAGAGGAGAAGAAAGGGCAGAATCCTAGAGTTGGAAGAGACCACGAGAGTTATCCAGTTCAACCCACTGCCATGCAGGAATACACAATCAAAGCCCACCCAACAGATGGCCATCCAGCCTCTGTTTAAAAACCTACAAAGACTCCACCACACCACCACATACACAATATGTCGAGGCAGCATATTCTACTGCTCTTACTATCAAGAAGTTCTTTCTAAAGTTTAGGTGGAATCCCTTTTCCTGTAGTTTGAATCCATTGCTCCATGTCCTAGTGTCTGGAGCAAAAGAAAATAAGCTTGCTCCATTCTCAATATGACATCCATTCAAATATTTAAACATGACTACATTGTCATCTGTTAACCTTCTCTTCCCGAGGCTAAACATACCCTGCTTTCTAAGCTGCTACTCATAGGGCATGACTTTCAGAGCTTTCACCATTTTGCTTACTCTCTTTTGGACACACTCTAGCTTGGGATATTAATAAGCTGGAGCATATTCAGAGGAGGGCAACCAAAATGGTGAAAGTTCTGGAAACAACAACAATGACAAAAACTTTTTGCCACCTTGACTACAATTGATGTTGCTTGGCCATATGTGGCCATGTTTTCATCTGTGAAAGGTTGGCGGTGAAAAGTCTCAAATGTTAAAACTGAAAAGTCTCAGACTTTGAAACTCCCTCTCCAGGAAGGCCAGGATGGCTTCTACTTTGCTCTCCTTCCTCTGGCAAGTAAAAGCATGTTGGCTCCATCAGCATTAGAGGAATGGCCTGTGAAGGGTTTTTAATAGTGTATGCTCTTTTGTTGACATTTCATTTATATAGCCTTAGTTCTCCAGAATGTTTGTTTTTAAATAGAGTTTAAATTTATATTTATATATTATACTATATCATATAGCATCAACTGTATTTTATATTGATGATTTTATATAGTTTTTAATCTGTACTGTTTTTAATACATTTTAAGCTGCCTTGAGTCCCATTATTGGGAGCAACAACAACAAAAACAACTGTTTTTGAAATCTTAGAATCACAGAGTTGGAAGGCACTGCAAGGGCTATCTAGTCCAACTCCTTGCCTTGCATGAATAAACTGCTAAAGTACTCTTCAGAGATGATCACCCAAAGTCTGTTTAAAGATCTTCAGTGAAGGAAATCTTGAATAGAATTCAGGCATTCTGTATGACATGAAAATGTTGAGGGGGAACCTAATATGCATATGCTAACCCACTGAGCCCAAAAAGTTTGCATCTCTGCTATTTGTGTATTTTTGGTAGGGAAAATTCTTTCCAAAAAACAAGTTGATACAGTAAAAGTTACACAATATATTTTGTTCCCTGTGATATCAAGAGACTGGGGAATAGGTTATGTAGCAAGGTCTGGGAATGATTGTTTACCTTAAAGGGGGCTGTGCATGAAAAGCTGATGCCTAGAAGTCAAAAGTTCTTTGGAATTTGTTAGCATCATGGAATGTACTGTGCAGTAGTGACCTGGCAATCTTGGCAAACTATAAGGAGAATGTAAGGGCTCAGGGCTCTCATTCTGTTCAGATTCTGGTCTGTTAGTGCAGGGGATAGAAAAGCATTTCTTCTCTAAATAAAGTTGGACCCATTATTCACCAGCATGGACTGCTAATCTTTCCTGGTGTAGCTGGAAAGGGCCCTCTCCTTTGTTTCCATTCAACAATACCCTCCAATATTTCATGGATGAAAAATTGGCTACATACGGCCAAGTAACATCAGTTGTAATCAGGGCAAAATAAAAAAGTTGTTGGTTTTTCCAGACTTTTCACCATTTTGGTTGCCCTTCTCTGGACATGCTGCAGCTTGTCAATATTCCAAGCTGCAGCATGTCCAAAGGCGGGGGTCTGTAAACCTATGAGGAGTGTTTTAAGGAGCAGGGCATGTTTAGCATAGGGAAAAGAAGGTTAAGAAGTGACATTATAGTTATGTTTAAATATTATAGTCATATTTAAATATTTCAGTGTCCAACTACTTCTGCAGAGGAATGTATATATGCTTAAGAAATCAACAGGATTCCAGCCAATATTTTAACTCTGCAAACATGTTTCCCTCTCAAAAAATGGTACCAAATATTATACCTTTCTCCATTTTTGTACATAAAAATACACACATACAATTACAGTTCAATCCATCTATCCTCTCTCCCATTTCTTCCCTCCTTCTCTCTTTTCTCTCTTCTCTTTCTTGCCTTCCCTCTCTGTCTCTCCATCCCTCTTTTCCTGCCTCAATCTCTGCCATTTGGAGTGAATTGTGCTTAGTGTGGTTCAGTATGGAACAAAACAGCCATGGCCAATATGGCCATCTGTGGTAAAATGGGTTCAGTTTAAATAAACCACTCAAATCCTATCTTCTGATACTGATCCAAGTCACTCCATGGACAGACACAAAACCTAATTCTCTCATGATCACTTTGTGCAAGTTGGAGAGAGAACTGGGCATCAAGTGATATAAGAGACCAGATGGATTATATGATTTCATACAGAAAATGGTCACATGACAAATGAAACAAATGGTGAATAGACTAGTCCATAATAACTGTAAAGTGAAACACAGTTGCAAGAGCTAAATAGCATTTCACTCCATTGATCAATAAAGTGAGATTAACTGAATACTAATACTAAGAGTTGGTATAAAATTAAACCAATGCAACAAATGGGTCCTTCAGTATGCAAAGAAAAAAACAAGGAAATCTCTCTCTCTCACACACACACATACATGTTCCAGCTTAATGGAGAATTCATCAGACTTATTTAAGGTTGAACATATTCTGTATGCTAAGAGAGGATGGATACAGTTCATATGGCTTAGGTCCAGGCTATGTGATGGACTGTATTTCCCTTCATGTGCCCATTATAATTCTCAGATCTTTCCCATCACCTTCCCAGGCACATTTGGTGGGAACAAAGGAGAGGTCCTTCTCAGTGGCTGCTTCCAGACTTTGGAACTCCCTCCCCAGAGAGGCCACGATGGCTCCATCCTTGCTCTTCTTCACCAAGTTAAGACATTTTATGGCACCAGGCTTTTGGAAATTGATGGGGAAGGGGTTGACAAGATGTCATAACCATGGAATTGAGTCACGGCAGTTAAAGCAGTGTTAGACTGCCATAATTCTGTGCAGATGCAACCAGATAGATAGTGGCTTCCCAACAAGTAAAAAAAAAAAAATCTTCCCAATCATTTAATGGCTTCCTAACAATTTTTTTTTAAATCTTCTCATTGGAGATTATGGACATGCTGCAGCTTGTCAATATTCCAATCTTTCAATGCTGCCCTTCTATCTGACACCCTAGGATTATGGAATGTTTTTCAGGTTCTCAGGTTTTCCAAGATCCCAGGATGGTAGAAAATTTTCAAGGTTTGTAACCTGGGAGATATGGTGGTCATGTATCTTACTTTACAAAGGACAGTCTTTGTTTTGCAGGGCTGTTAGAAAGCAGTGCTCTATTTAAAGGTGTCCTCTGTTGGAAGACCAAGACCATGGGTGATTCAAAGATAAAGAGCCATAACAAAGGAGAACATGTTCCTTGAACTGGTCCATTGATACTTATCAGTATGACAACACACTGAGAAAGAACACAAAGAGGTCACATTCTGTCATGGTGAGATCTATTATATTCCTAATTAAATTGTAATAATTATTTCTAATGCCTAAATCCAATTTCTAGTTTCAAATAGAGTGAATTAGCAAGGATTTATAAAGGGCTTTCGGATAAGTGTTGGAATTGTAAACGAGCAAGTGGGACGCTGTACCATCTGTGTTGGAATTGTAAAAAAGCAAAAAAGTATTGGACCACCATTCATAAAGCAACGGAGGAAATACTCACAACATAATTTAATATGGACTCTAAAATATATTTGCTGAACATATGTACGGACAAAATGTTGGAACAAAAATATGGGAAACTCCTTTTCTATATAACAGTTTGTGCAAGGATTCTTTATGCTGGAAAGTGGAAGAGTGAGGTGATTCCAAACCAAGAGGAATGGCTGAGTAAATTACTCGAGATGATGCAAATGGATAAATTAACAATATTAATGAGAGATCAGGACTGGGAAAAGAATGAAAAAATTTGGACGCCACTACTTAACTATATTAATAATAGAAAAATGAAGGAATATGGATAAGAAGTAAAGCATCTAGAGATGACTGAGTATATAAACTGGTGAGAAACATTTGGTATTTGGACAAATAATTTAAAAGACATACGATAAATTTAAGATGTTGACGCTTTAGTTAATGGGCAACTAGTTAAATCTCAGTTTCCATCTTAAAATAAGAAGGAAGGTGGAATATGTTATACTTTTATAGAAATGACTTGACAAAGGACCCAGGAAGTCAAATGGATTTGCGTTTGTGCTTTTTGTTGTCCAATGTGTTGTTATTTGTGTTATTGTGTATCTATTATATGTACGTATTGTATGTACATTTTAACTTAATAAAGTTTATTATAAAAAATAAATTTAAAAGTTCAAATAGAATGGACTCATTGATTTAGAGATTTGCTCAAGCACTGATTCACTATTCAGTAATAGATCTAATGTGCATTGTTTAGGACAGCAATTGATTTTAGGCCTAAAGCTATACCTATATGCATACTCCCCAGTTGTCCTCGTTTGGTAAGGACAGTCCTGATTGATCCTCTGCCATTCAATTTTTTCAACTGATTTTAAAATGTCCCAGTTTCTCTGTTCTCATCTCACTTTCCACCTTTTATCCTCAGCTTACGTCAAGTGCTGCAAACTGAGGTCAACGGGCAAAAGCAGTTCGTATTCCATTAACTTTCAGAGAGCAGCCGACCTGATCTAAAAAACCAGAAAGTCTCAGATTTTCCCCATTTTATTTTGGAGATGCATACACATTTTGTTTATCCCACAATATTTTCTATTAGTTCCCAGTACAATCCCAAACTTTTAATATCAGCTCCCTGGATCAGTTTACTTTAATCCCGTATAAAATTGAAAAGAACAGGAGCAAAATCTGGGACTTTTGAAGCAGCCCAGACCTCCCCATTTTTTTCTCCTCTTCCCACTTCCCCCCTTTGCCCTCAGCTTACTTCAATTGCTGCACACAGTTCCAAAATGTTAAAGTAGTTTGTGTGCCATTATCTCAGCAGGGGAGATGAGAGAGAGTTGGGTGAAGTATTGTCCTTCCCATTAGGCTTAGGCAAAGACTGCTGCAGCCTCTACTACAGGGGTAGGCAACCTTTCCCCTTTAAGGGCCGAGGGACTTCAGCTCCCAGAAGCCTCAGCCATGTTGGCCAATAGTCCCATGTTGGCCAATAGCTCCTGGGATTCTGGGAGCTGAAGTCCCTCGGCCCTTAAAGGGGAAAGGTTGCCTACCCCTGCTCTACTAGATTGTGCGTTCTTCCTCCTTAATAACTGCTATCTTGACTACAATCTGATGTTGTTTGGACATGCGTGTCCTGGTTTTCATCTGCAAAATGTCGTAGGGTATGAAATTGGTGTATGTTTTGTTACATGCTACTTATAAATGAGTTGATTTTAAAAGTTCATGTAAAAGATATGATAAAAGGAGCAAATCACAAAGAGCACAGAAAGGCAGTCAGTATTTGTAGAGATAGTATCAGAAGGGCTAAAGCTCAGAAGAGTTCAGGCTTGCAGGGGAGTGGTGGTTAACAACACAACGCCACATTAGTAAATGAATAAATGACTAGTAAATCTGGTAAATGACCTGGTAAATAACCTGGGTGGTTATTCACTTATCAGTGTGTTGTTGACACCAGAAAATGTTCTAGAACAGATTGATGAACAATTGTTCCATAAGAATTTAGGAAGAAAGGGCTGTGATAACCAAGGACAGTGTTGGTTTTTCAAAAATAAGTCATGCCAAAATAATCTTATCTCCTTATTTATATTTATATGTTTATAAACCTGATAAATCATGCTGTCAATGTTTATTGTAGTTGTTCTGTGCCTTCAAGTTAGGCTTTTGTGTGTGTGTGTGTGTGTGTGTGTGTGTGTGTGTGCTTATGGCGACCCTAAGGACCTGTTTTTCTTGGAGGAGTTGCTAGTATATGTTTGTTATAGGACCTTATCACACGCTGCTCTCAAAGTGGCAAGAAAGCGATATGAGCATCATTCCAGTACTATAGCGGTAGCAACTCCACAAGACAGAAATAGCTAGCACACGCAACTAGCATAATTGCGCTATTAACGAAAGCGCGATGAAGCGCCCCTGGAAAGTGTATTTGCTGAGCATACACAAGTGAGAGGATTCAGCCCAGAACCGAGCATGGTTATGCTTGCACATGCGCAGCCCCAGGGATGGTCGCCATGCCCGTCGGATGCTGTTGTCGTCACGTCTGCTGTGCGATTTTGCCATTGCTTTGCCATCGCTATTGCTGTGCGCTATTGACCAATGAGCCCATACTGTTCTATTAATGTATATATGGCTATGGATGTGATGTTAGCATATATTGAAATCTGTATATATATAAATAACGACATATGTATGTTTTTGCATTTTACCTCAGAGCTGTATATATATATATATATATATATATATATATGTATGTATATATAGAGAGAGGTATATATATATATATATATATATATATATGCGTGTGTGTGTATATATACATGCGCATATATATATATATATATATATATATATATATATATGTGCATATGTATATATAGAGAGGTATATACACACACAGTTCTCTCTGAATTTTTACTTACACATGTGCACTTCTGCATGGTTTTGGGTGCTTGCTTCTGTGTGGGTATTTGCAACAGCACATAAGCAAACATACATGTATGTGTAGATGTCTGTATATCTTTACATTACAGATATTGCTGTGCACTAGTGCAAGAAACCATTGCTGTTTGGCGAATGTCTACATATGTATAGATGTGATTACAATATAGATATATATATATATATATATATATATATACACACATATACATTTTTCTGTACATATATATATATATATATATATATATATATATATACAAATGTGTGTGGGTGTGGGTGTGGGTGTGGGGGTGTTAATGCATATATATCCAAGTTTGTACAGATACATATATATACTGATAGTGGTACATATTTGTGTTCTTTACACATGTGCGGTTCTGTATGGGTCCCTGCTTGTGTGTGGTATATGCCACATCGGGCCATCATACATACATGTTGGTTTATACGTATGTATATGTTTGCTTTTAACATATAATAGTGGAGTAGAACAATAAACAATTTATGCATTTTCAATCAGTGTGGTTTTCTTGTCATCCTGTGGCTGGCATGCTTTTTGTACACTTGATACGCTGGCTGTATTGTTATACAGCTGCATGGCCATGTCTATAGATCTTTATATATGTGTTCTAGATAAAAATAGAAAAGAATATATACCTATATTTCTCAATGTCACTGTAATATAATATAATAATAATAATAATTTTTTATTTGTAGCCTGCTCCTCTGCAGAGCAATCGGGGCGGGGGACAACAACATTTAAAACAAAACAGCGGTAAAGCATTCCCTCTCCCCATAATCCCTTCCTCCCTCCACCCATCCCCTTAAAATAAGATTAAACCAAAGAGAATTAAAATACAGTGTAATTAAATTAATAAAATTAAGACAAAATATTACAGAGGAGTCAGACAAAAGGGAGCCCCTTATGGGCCGACAGCTATTCCAGGAAGGCCTGCCGAAAGAGATCCGTCTTTACTGCTTTCTTGAAAGCAGCAAGAGTGGTAGTAAGACGGATCTCATCCGGCAGGCCATTCCAAAGTCTGGGAGCGGTTGTGGAGAAGGCCCTCTGGGAGGTCTGAGACAGCCTAGTTTTTATTGGCTGTAACAGATTCCTCCCAGAGGACCGCAGGGCGCGGGGGGGTCATATGGGGAGAGGCGGTCCCTAAGATAAGATGGACTCAAGCCATGTAGGTCTTTAAAGGTCAGAACCAACACCTTGTACTGCGCCCGGAAACTAATTGGAAGCCAGTGGAGGGATTTCAGCACTGGTGTTATGTGCTCCCTCCTTGATGTTCCAATAATTAACCTGGCAGCCATATTCTGTACCAATTGAAGTTTCCGGGTTAGGCACAAGGGTAGCCCCATGTAGAGTGCATTGCAGAAATCCAGACGTGAGGTTACCAGGGCGTGTACCACAGCTTCCAGATCCCTTCTATCCAGATAAGGGCGCAGCTGGCGTATCAGCCAAAGCTGATAACAGGCGCTCCTGACCACCGCATTCACCTGACTAGTCATGTGAAGCGATGAATCTAGAAGCACCCCCAGACTGCGAACACAGTCCTTAGAGGAGAGTGTGACTCCATCCAGGACTGGAGACTGTATTCCCAAATCTGGTTTCGGGCCTGTAACTGCAAGTACCTCCGTTTTGTCTGGATTCAACTTCAATCTGCTTTTCCTCATCCAACCCATTACTGCTCTAAGACAGTCATCAAGAGGAGAGGCGCCATCTGAAGTCTGAGTCGATGATCTGGTCATGGAGAGGTATATCTGGGTGTCATCAGCGTACTGAAGACACCGAGCTCCATGCCTCCGAATGATCTCACCAAGCGGCTTCATGTAAATGTTAAATAGCATCGGGGACAGGATGGCGCCCTGAGGGACGCCACAATTAAGCTCAATTTTGGATGAGCAACTGTCTCCGAGCCTCACCCTCTGAGATCTGCCCGAGAGGAAGGAACGGAACCACTGCAAAGCAGTGCCTCCAATTCCTAACTCCCTCGGGCGATCTAAGAGGATGGCATGATCTATGGCAGGGGTAGGCAACCTTTCCCCTTTAAGGGCCGAGGGACTTCAGCTCCCAGAAGCCTCAGCCGTGTTGGCCAATAGTCCCATGTTGGCCAATAGCTCCTGAGATTCTGGGAGCTGAAGTCCCTCGGCCCTTAAAGGGGAAAGGTTGCCTACCCCTGATCTATGGTGTCAAAGGCTGCTGAGAGATCTAAGAGCACCAACAAGGTCACACTACCCCTGTCGATGCTCAGGCGGAGGTCATCAGTCAGAGCAACCATGGCAGTCTCCACTCCATATCCTGTCCTGAAGCCGGTTTGAAATGGGTCAAGATAATCCAAGATAATCCGGTTTCATCCAAGACTGCTTGGAGTTGGGAAGCAACTGCCCTCTCGATCACCTTGCTCAAAAAAGGGAGCAAGGAGACTGGTCTATAGTTATTTCTATCCAGGGGATCCAGGGAAGGCTTTTTCAGGAGAGGCTTTACCGCCGCCTCCTTTAGACAAGATGGTACCTTGCCTTCCCTGAATGACGCGTTGATTGTGTCCCGGAGGAATACCCTCAATGCGTCCCCCCCCCCGGACGACCAGCCATGATGGACAAGGATCGAGGGGGCAAGTCGTCTTTCTCACACTTCCGAGCAGCTTGTCCACGTCATCGGTACTCACAGATTGTAATTGATCCAGTAAAGTGCCATCGACGGAGTTCCTGGATACCTCGTCTATGGATTCTGCCAAAACGATGGTGTCTAAATCGGGTTTTTAAGGACTCTCCATCTGGGCCCGTTTCGGCCCCAACACGCCCGGACCTTGCCTGGCCTTGCGGCGAGCAGCGCGAGAGGAGGAGGAGGGCGGGACCATCAGGGCCGATAAAAAGGCCCCACCGAGCCTTCCTTTCCCCCCTCAGCGGCAGCGGGACTCTCCATCTGGGCCCGTTTCGGCCCCAACACGGCTGGACCTTGCCTGGCCTTGCGGCGAGCGGCGCGAGAGGAGGAGGAGGGCGGGACCATCAGGGCCGATAAAAAGGCCCCACCGACCCTTCCTTTCCCCCCTCAGCGGCAGCGGGACTCTCCATCTGGGCCCGTTTCGGCCCCAACACGCCCGGACCTTGCCTGGCCTTGCGGCGAGCGACGCGAGAGGAGGAGGAGGGCGGGACCATCAGGGCCGATAAAAAGTACCCACCGAGCCTTCCTTTCCCCCCTCAGCAGCAGCGGGACTCTCCATCTGGGCCTGTCCTTGACTTTAATTGCTGCTGGCCTTGCCTTAGCCATTAGATGGCCTTGAGGAACTGCCTTTCACTGATAGTTGCGTGGGTTTCCATGCAGCTGCGGTGGAGCTTAAAGACTGGAGTTGGCTGGGTGCCCACTTTCCCCTTCACATATTGGAGCTGACCATAGTCTGGGAGCGGATATTCATGTGGTGTGGGGGAGGGGGAGGTATGGCGGCTGCAGAGCCAACAGATGTTACAAAAGAAGGAGGGATCGATGTCTGATATCTATCCCTCCTTCAGTTGGCTCTGCTTCCCAGGATAACTTGGGGAACGTGCCAGCCATTCCACTGACCCTTAATCTGCTCCTTTGCAATGCCAGGTCGGTCAAAAATAAAACTCACATCATCCACGATCTTCTGGTGGATGAGGCAGCCGACCTGGAATGCTTCACTGAGACCTGGCTGGGGGATGCCAGCTCTGCGGTCTGGGCGCAGGCTCTCCCAGCTGGGTACTCAGTCATCGAGCAGGTGAGGGAAAGTGGGCGGGGGGGTGGTATAGCCTTGGTCTATAGGAACACCTTAACCGTGATCAGAAAGCCTATCCGGAAAACGACGCACATCGAATGTATGTACCTCAGCCTGAAGACTAGGGATAGTTTGGGGATTCTGTTGGTATACCAGCCACCCCGTTGCTTAACAGACTCCCTGACCGAGCTGACTGCCCTGGTTTCTGAGTTGCTGTTGGAATCGCCCAGACTTTTGGTTCTGGGCGATTTCAACATCCCTCTTGAAACCAGTTTGCAAGATCTAACTGGCGTGGCTCGGGAGTTCATGGATACCATGACTATCATGGGCCTATCCCAGCTGGTCAACGGGCCCACGCATTGTGCTGGTCATACACTCGATGTGGTCTTTAGTACGGAGCAGGAGCATCCGTGGGCAGAGATCAAAAATATCTCTGCCCTGTCATGAACGGACCACTTTCTGATCAGGGCAGAACTAAAGGCTATTATTCACCCCCCCGGGGGTGGCGGACCCATTAGAACGGTCCGCCCTCGAAGGCTAATGGAACCAATTGGTTTCCAGAAAGCCTTAGAGGGTTTAATGGTTGGTAACGCCGGTGATTCTGTCGAAGCCTTGGTGGACATTTGGAACACCGATCTCACCAGGGCTATCGATACAATCGCTCCCAAGCGTCCTTTCCGGCCCGCCTCAAATCGTAAGCCCTGGTATACCGAGGAGCTTAGGAGGATGAAGCGAGCCGGACAACGACTAGAGTGCGAATGGCAGAAGACTCGTCTCTCATCCGACAGAACTCGCCTTAGGAAGCATCTTGATTCCTATAGGGAGGCTTTGCGTGCAGCGCGGAAATCTTTCTGCTCTACACGCATTGCGCCTGCAGAGTCCCGCCCGGCAGAGCTGTTTAGGGTGGTAGGGGAGTTGACGAAGGTTCCTCCTGCGCCGAATCCCCTACTTAACCCAACGACAGCCTGCTGTGAGGCCTTCAATATTCACTTTGCAGATAAAATCTCTCGGATAAGAGCCAACCTAGACGCCATTGTTCTGGCAGAATCTGTAGACGAGGTATCCAGGAACTCCGTTGATGGCACTTTACTGGATCAATTACAATCTGTGAGGACCGATGACGTGGACAAGCTGCTCGGAAGTGTGAGGAAGACCACTTGCCCCCTCGATCCTTGTCCATCATGGCTGGTCGTCCGGGGGGGGGGGACGCGTTGAGGGTGTTCCTTCGGGACACAATCAACGCGTCATTCAGGGAGGGCAAGGTTCCATCTTGCTTAAAGGAGGCGGCAGTCAAGCCACTCCTGAAAAAGCCTTCCCTGGATCCCCTGGATAGAAACAACTACAGGCCAGTCTCCTTGCTCCCTTTTTTGAGTAAGGTGATCGAGAGGGCGGTCGCTTCCCAACTCCAAGCAGTCTTGGATGAAACCGATTATCTTGACCCATTTCAAATCGGCTTCAGGACAGGATATGGAGTGGAGAGTGCCATGGTTGCTCTGACCGATGACCTCCGCCTGAGTATCGACAGGGGTAGTGTGACCTTGTTGGCGCTCTTGGATCTCTCAGCGGCCTTTGACACCATAGATCATGCCATCCTCTTGGATCGCCTGAGGGAGCTAGGAATTGGAGGCACTGCTTTGCAGTGGTTCCGTTCCTTCCTCTCAGGCAGATCTCAGAGGGTGAGGCTCGGGGACAGTTGCTCATCTAAAATTGAGCTTAACTGTGGCGTCCCTCAGGGTGCCATCCTGTCCCCGATGCTATTTAATATTTATATGAAGCCGCTTGGTGAGATCATCCGGAGGCATGGAGCTCGGTGTCTTCAGTACGCTGACGACACCCAGATATATCTCTCCATGACCAGATCATCGACTCAGACTTCAGATGGCGCCTCTCCTCTTGATGACTGTCTTAGAGCGGTAATGGGTTGGATGAGGAAAAGCAGATTGAAGTTGAATCCAGACAAAACGGAGGTACTTGCAGTTACAGGCCCGAAACCAGATCTGGGAATACAGTCTCCAGTCCTGGATGGGGTCACACTCTCCTCTAAGGACTGTGTTCGCAGTCTGGGGGTGCTTCTAGATTCATCGCTTCACATGACTAGTCAGGTGAATGCGGTGGTCAGGAGCGCCTGCTATCAGCTTCGGCTGATACGCCAGCTGCGCCCTTATCTGGATAGAAGGGACCTGGAAGCTGTGGTACACGCCCTGGTAACCTCACGTCTGGATTTCTGCAATGCACTCTACATGGGGCTACCCTTGTGCCTAACCCGGAAACTTCAACTGGTACAGAATATGGCAGCCAGGTTAATTACGGGAACATCAAGGAGGGAGCACATAACACCTGTGCTTAAATCCCTCCACTGGCTGCCAATTAGTTTCCGGGCACAGTACAAGGTGTTGGTTTTGACCTTTAAAGCCCTACATGGCTTGGGTCCATCTTATCTTAGGGACCGCCTCTCCCCATATGATCCCCCCCGTGCCCTGCGGTCCTCTGGGAGGAATCTGCTACAGCCAATAAAAACTAGGCTATCTCAGACCTCCCAGAGGGCCTTCTCTGCAACCGCTCCCAGACTCTGGAATGGCCTGCCGGATGAGATCCGTCTTACTACCACTCTTGCTGCTTTCAAGAAATCAGTAAAGATGGATCTCTTTCGGCAGGCCTTTCCGGATTAACTGTCGGCCCATAAGAGGCCCCATTGTCTGACTCCTCGGGGGGCGGGGGAAACAACTTTGTTTTTAACTAATTAATTTAACTAGTATAGTATTTTAACTATTCCTTGGTTTAATTCTATTTTAAGGGGATGGGGTGGGGGGAGGAAGGAAGTATGGGGAGAGGGATTGTTTTAATGTCGTTCTGTTTTAAATCCTGTTGTCCTCCGCCCCGATTGCTCTGCAGAGGGGCGGGCTACAAATAAAAATTTATTATTATTATTATTATTATTATTATTATTATTATTATTATATATTTTATCTGCAAAGTGAATGTTAAAGGCCTCACAGCAGGCTGTTGTTGGGTTAAGTAGGGGGTTCGGCTCAGGAGGAACCTTTGTCAACTCCTCTACCACCCTAAACAGCTCTGCCGGGCGAGACTCTGCAGACACAATGCGTGCAGAACAGAAGGATTTCCGCGCTGCACGCAAAGCCTCCCTATAGGAATCAAGATGTTTCCTAAGGCGAGTTCTGTCGAATGAGAGACGAGTCTTCCACCATTCGCACTCTAGTCGTTGTCCAGTATACAACGTATACAACAAATATACATTTACCCATTGGTAAACATATGTATTGGTATGTACTACTACACTATATAAAGTTTGAGTTTTGAAAAAGAGTATATATGCATAAATGGAGTACACATATCTATTTAGATATATAGTACACCTGTGGTGCAAACAGGAAGCACACGTCATAAGATGCTTCCCCACAGACCCATGGGAAATAACGCTAGGAACCATGGGTTATGAAGTGGAAATGCTCCACGAGAGGGAAATGCTGATCAAACATATGGCGTTAGCGCTATAATTGCGCTATAATTCCGCTCGCGCGATTGCAATGCCCCATGAAACCGACATTCAAAAGAATGCGAATGATGCTGCATTCCGAGCGGTTTCTCAGTGGGTTCTGAGCGACGTCGTGTAAACACATGGAAAAATATAGCACTATAGCGCCTGATTCCGTGTGGATTCTTGCTGCTTTTGGCCCCGTGTGATAAGGTCCATAGTAAGGCTTTTCACAAGGTATGTAAGTTTGCAGACAAGCTGGTAAAGTGTTGGCTAGATGATGCTATCGTTTGGTAGATTTGTAGCTGGTTGATTGACCAGACCCCAACAGCCCTTGTCAATGGTTCCTAACCACTGTGAACAGAAGTGACCAGTGGGGTGCTGCAGGGTGCTGGACCCAGTTATGTTCAACATATTTGAAAATAACGTGGATGACAGAATAGAGGGCTAATTTGCAAAAGACACCAAATTAGGAGGAATAGCTAACATCTTAGAAGCAGAAATGGAATTGACAATTACCTCAACAGACTGGCAAGCTGGACCAAAACAGACAAAATAAACTTCCACAGGGATAAATGTGAGCTATCAAATTTGAGCACAGTTTAAGGACACTGACAAACTTTAATAGGTATTTTTAGTCTGGAGAGGATAAGATTGAAAGGTGATTATCACCTTATTGAATAACTGAAGGAAGGTCATGTAGATGATGGATCATACTTGTTTTCTGATGTTCCAGAGGAAAAAGCCCCAAACCAATAGATTCAAATTGAAAGAAAGGAAATGTTGTCTGAAAGAAAATACAGGACAGCCAGCATGGTTTGAGCATTAGACTATGACTCTGGAGATCAGGGTCCGATTCCCTCCTTCGCCCTCTGGGCGACTTTGGGTGAGTCACGCACTCTCGGCCACAGAAAACCCCATGGCCTTAGGGTCACCATAATTTGGAAATGACTTGAAGACACACAACAACAACAACACAAAACTAATTTAACAGTGGAGTAAACTACCTTAGAATATTGAGGTTATATTACTACATTACAGGCATGGTTGGTTCCTGAACTGAATTATACAGCCCTTCCAACTTTTTCATTCTTGGCTCATTTAGGCACTTTTAAAAACACATTTTACTGTAATGCATTTTCCTATTGACTATACCAGGTTTGTGCACATTTTTAAAGCATTTTGAGTTGTGTACTTTTCAATCTTTAAAGAAGAAATGAGGAAAAACAGCTTCCACTCATGGAAAATCAAATGTCAGGAAACCAAAATATATGTATAATAGTCTTACAGAGCATGAATTGGATTCATTAAAAAATCAGTTAACAAAATTCTTTATTCATCCTTTCATGAGCTTAAAATGTTGATGCATCCTTTTAAACTGAGAGAAATATTTGCTGCCCTCAGATTTTAAAAGGTGATATTCAAAATAAAAATTTTAACACTTCAGTAGTTCTTAAGCAGATATTGTGTATGTGTGTGTGTGTATACTTGCTATACTCTTTACTTAAAAAACCAAACCTGATATTTTTAATAGAAGAAATCTTATCTGTTAGCTTAGCATTTTTCTCTCTTAAAGAAAACAGAAAAAAAGAAAGAAATCAATGCTTAGACTTGAGGGCACCAGCCTGGTCATTGAGATCAATATGAGGGAAAAAAATATAGTCTGCAAAGACCCTTGGCCTTCTATTGATTTAGATAAGGAGCTGATAGTAAACTGAATAATGATCACCCAACTGGGGCTTTCACAGCTCAATGTTCCTTGTGTATGAATTGTGAATAATACAAATGTGAGAGGGTCTTGCTAGACAGCAATACATGCAAGACAGTGAAGCTGTTAGTCACACATTTCCAAATCCTAAAAGTTCAGTTTAGACTACCATTCATTCATTCATTCAATCATTCATTTCTGTTCTGTGTCAGAAACTTTGTAAGTTTGTTCAAGCAAGTTGGCAGGTTCTGCAAAGTCTGAAAAGTTGTATGTACAGATGTTGGAACTTGTTGGATTTTTATTTGTGGGCTTTTTCCCCTGTTAGAAGCTGATATTTAGCCATTTGCTTTTAACAATGCAGAGTCATATCAACTGGTACTTTCAGGTTGGAGGAATACTTGCATAAATATTACAGATGAGTGGGTTTTCTCTATTGTCTTATAGTTTCATAAGTATCCTGTGCTATGTAGAGAGAGCTTGTAGCACCTTTGAGACTAACTGAAAGAAGTTGTCACCATGAGCTTTCATGGACTTAAATGCATCTGAGGAAGTAGACTTAAGTCTATGATATCTTTGAATTATACCATCCTGTGCTATGTGCTTCTTCCCTTTGGAATATACCATGCCCTCCAACTTTCCCAAATTGACAGAGACAGTGCTGATTAATTCCCTGCCATACCACTTTTTTCAGCAGCTTTTAAAGTGTCCCAGATTCTCTCTCTCTCTTCTTCCCAGTTTTCCTCTTTGTCCTCAGCTTACTTCAATTGCTGCACACTGTGTTTGAACTGCAAAACTAGTTTGCATTCAGGTAACTCATCCAGAGGAACAAATCTATTCTTCATAGGAAGTTCAGGCAAAAGCAAACTGCTGTAGCCTCTCCTAGCTTGTGTGTTCCTTCTCATTAATAACCTTTGCCACATTCTGATGTTGCTTGGCTATAGCAACAGATGATTAATCAGGGTTGTCCCTTCCAAACTGGATCAATTGGCAGATATGTGATAGGTCCTGCACAAGTTTTCAGCACTACTTGGAACCATTTGGAAATTTAGTTCCCATCGATACTGACATTCCCAGATACTGTTTGGCATGTACAGAACCATGAAGAGACAATGGGAGCCATAAGGAATATATTCTTTTTTAATTGATCCAAAGTCTTTATAATTCCAGAATATTAAAGATGCAGTTTAAGGAGTGGTGATTGTTTCAACATTAACTATAGAATTAATCTTGCTTGTACAATCATCACTTGATTCCTGAAAATTCATTGCCATTCATTTGCAAACCGTTTCCTCACCTGTTTTTTCCCCCTTAGTATGAATAAATCATTGCACCAGATGGTAGAAGATTATCAATAAAAGGCGTTGTTAGCCTCAGTATAAATCCACTACATTCAGTCAACATGCTTTGCTTAGCCACCTGCTCATTTATTACACTCAGAACAACACTTGGCTGTTTTAAAGATTCCCCCCCCCCCTTTTTTGCTGGTGTTGCAAAGTAAACTAATTCTAAAAGTAAGGCAAAGCTGGTAGTGTGAAAGCCACAAACGTTTCATGGGATTGATGTCTATTTCCAGTGGAATGCATAGTTGAATCATCACTTTCTAACTGATTGTTGAAAAAGGATATAGAACATTTTATCTTTTTCATGCAACTAGTAAAGAAAGAACAGCTGTGAATTATTACTTGGTACATTGCAGTGAATAAACTAGCATGATGTGTTTTCCAAAGCAGCCTCTCTTTTTCTTATTTCTAATGTAGGAGGATTAACTATTGGCTGGAACAAATCACTGAATATTTCACATAAATATGATTGCTTAATAATTAATCTGACTGTATGTGAACCAAGCTAGTATTTGGTGCCAACACATTCATGAAAGTGTCTGTTTGTATGCCACATACCAGTCTTGAGGCACACACTTGATCTCATACAAAAATTAAAATATGATTAAACTACCAATAGAATTAATTGAGCCAGCATAGTGTAGTGGTTTGAGTGTTTGGACTAGGGACTTTATAACAACAGCCTGCTGTCTCACTGCATTCATGTTAGTCAAAGGAAATGGAAACATGCTGGTTTGGGAACATTTCTAATCACATTTCTCTTGAACAGCATGAAGGCTGTGCTTTGGTGATCTATGATCTCATGCTCTGTCTTCCACATGGCCTCCATAATCCCGCCTTCCTGTCCTATGCTATAATAATAATAATAATAATAATAATAATAATAATAATTGATTTATACCCCACCTTTTGCCGTGGCAATCATGGCGGCTTCCAACTAAAACAGATACAAACCCCAATAATAAGCGTAACCCCCCTAAAATTACATTAAATACAGTCTCAATTAAAATCAATGTAAACATAGACAATTTAAAATAAAAAAGCAAATTACATCAATTAAAATAGTAGGCCCTCTGGGGCAAGCAAAAATAAAAGAGAGGAAAGTGTCTAACGAGGAAAAATCAGGATTGGAGATGGTTTTATTCTGGATAGGCCTGCTGAAAAAGATCTATCTTGATGGCTTTTTAAAAGCCATCTGTGGGGGGAAGCAGACGGCTAAAAGGGCCATTTTGGGGGCAAGGAAGGGGAGGGGCAGCTGCACGGTGGGCGCCCCAACCCCTTCCCGAAGGCATCATCGGAGCACTGGCCCCTCCGCACGGCCGGCGCTCCGACGATGCCTTCCCGCCGCAACGTTCGCACACGCTGCAGAGGAAGAGTCGCTGAAGGTGCACCGCCAGACTTTTGCAGTGCACCTTCAGCGACTTGTGGAAGGAGCGCTATTTTAGCTCTCCTTCCAGGGGCAGCGAAGCTGCGCCGCGGGGCTGAGGTGTGCGGATACCTCGTCCCCGCGGTGCAGCTTACCGGGGCGGCCCACGGCCGCCCATCTGCTTCCCCCCTAAGTTGGTTATCTGATGGATCTCTTCCGGCAAGGTGTTCCAGAGTCTGAGAACGGTGGCACAGAATGTCCTCTGGGAGGTCGCAGTCAGTCTGGTTCTTATCGGTTGAAGAAGCTTCCTCCCAGAGGACCTGAGGGCACAGGGCAGATTATATGGAAGGAGGCGATCCTTAAGGTAAGTTGGACCCAGGCCATGTAGGGCTTTAAAGGTCATCACCAACACCTTATACAGTGCTCAGAAACTGATAGGCAGCCAGTGGAGATATCTTAATATCAGTGTGATATGATCCCTCCTAGATGTTCTAGTGATCAACCTGGCTGCCATGTTTTGTACCAATTACAGTTTCCGAGTTAGGTATAAGGGTAGCCCCATGTAGACTGCATTACAGAAGTAGAGTTGTGAGATTACCAGTGCATGTACTAGGTCCTTTACCTCCAGGAAAGGGTGCAACTGGTATATCAGCCGGAGCTGACAGCAGGCACTCCTGAGTGTTGTGTTCACCTTATCATGTGAAGTGACTTATCATGTGAAGTGACGAGTCTAGGAACACCCCCAGACTGTGAACACAGTCCTTAACTTAACAGAGAGCGTGACCCCATCCAGGACTGGAGGTTGCAACCCAATCCTTGGTTTGGGGGCCCCTACTATAAGTATCTCCATTTTGTCTGGATTCAGTTTGAGTCGGTTTTTCTTCATCCAGTCCATTTCCGCTTCAAGAGATTGATTGAGGGGAGAACCGACATCTGCCGTCATGGCAGCTGACCGAGACATGGAGCAGAATATTTGGATGTCATCAGCATATTGATAACACCCTGCTCCATGTCTCCTGATGATCTCTACCAGCGGCTTCAGATAAATATTGAATAACATTGGGGACAGGATGGCACCCTGTGGAACGCCGCATTTTAGCTCCATTTTTGAGGAGCAGTTGTCCCCGATTTGCACCCTCTGGAACCTGCCTGAGAGGAAAGAGTGGAGCCACTGAAGAACAGTGCCTCCTACTCCCAACTCTCTCAGGCACTCCAAGAGGATGCCATGATCTATTGCAGGGTTTGGCAACCTATGGCCTGTGGGCTGCACCTGGCCCACGGACCCCCGCCGACCAGCCCCCACCGACCCCCCACTGCCGCCGCCACTGCCACCGCCATGCGCTCCTGGCACCGCCACCATTTTGTTTGCCAAAATGGCGATTGCGACTCATTTGCACATGTGCAGTACTCCTGCGCATGCGCAAACGAGTGGCGGCCACCAGTTTGGCAAACAAAGTGGCAGCCGTGACACGCACGGAGTTGGCGGCAGTGGCAGCGCACGTGGTGGCAGCAGTGGCGGCATGCACGGCGGCGGTGCCAGCGGCTGCGGGGGCTGCTCCACCATTCCCCCACCCGGCCCGCTGGAAGACCTGGGGACCAGTGACCGGCCCCAGGTAAGCTAACGTTGCCGACCCCTGAACTATTGTGTCGAAGGCTGCTGAGAGGTCCAAAAGCACCAACTGGGTCACACTTCCCCTGGCGGTGCTAAGGCATAGGTCATCTACCAGAGCCACCATGGCCGTCTCCACCCCATATCCAGGTCTGAAGCCAGTTTGAAATGGGTCTAGAAAATCAGTTTTATCCAAGATCGCTTTGAGTTGGAAGGCAACGGCTTGTTCGATCACCTTGCTCAAGAATGGTCTATAATTTTTCAGATCTAGGGGGTCCAGGGAAGGTTTTTTCAGCAGAGGTCTAACGACCACCTTTTGTTGGCAATAGCAGTGGTGGTGGTTATTATTACTGCAATTGGCAATGCAATGAAATAAAAAAAAAAAGAAAAAAGAAAAAGGAAAGGAAAACAACCTGATTGGGAATAGCAGGGGGGAGCTGGAAGGGGAAAAGGAGGCAAATTATGCCCATTGATACTACATGATTGCTGGTATTGAAACTACATGAGAAGGAACCTATTGCAGAGGCAGAGGTGGAAAAGTAGCAATATTGGGAGCCACTGATGAGTTTTCCCATCAATAAAAACTCACATTCCACCAACAATTGAAATCCAAAGCAGCAACAGGAAAGACATGATGTCATGTGATATGTACTGTCAAACACACTATTATCCTGCTGAAATTCTGCTATGTTAGTTTGTGTGATAAAGTCTTAGGACTACATGAGATCTGGGTTCAAATCTCTGCTTGGCCATGGAAATCCTCTGTGTGATCTTGGGCAACTTTCACTCTTTCAACCTCAAAGGCAGGCAATGGCAAACCTCCTCTGAAGACATCTTGCCAAGAGAAAATCCAATGACCATCATAAATCAGAAACATTTTTAAAGCAATAAAAAGGATGGCCACTAAAAAAAGAAAAGCAACAGATATAGAGAAGGCAGCATATTGGCCTTTCCCCAATGATCAATCAGTCTTCTAATGCCTATAGAAACAAATAAGTCAGCACCTGCCTATGGAAGGATAACAGAGAACAAAGAGGTTCCTAACCTTTCTAGGACCAGAATTTCTCCAGATGTATTTGTGATGGTGGAAGAAAATGTATTATCTCTCCAATTTATTTTACTTATTTTACTTATTTCACTTATTTGTTACTTTTGAACCTACCAGACTATGTTTAAAGGATAAAAACATTTAACAAACCATTAAAGGAAAATGTGAAATCAGCATGGGCTGGAAATAGAAAGATTTGTCCTTCCTTATTTTAAAGGAATAATAGAGCAATTTGCAGTTTGTTATCACGTCACTGTAACAAAGCCCTTCATCAAATATTTGGCATCTAACAAGCACTTAAAATGAAGCGCTACGATTTTGCATTAAGTATATTCAAATACAGTGTAAATATGCTTTAATGATAATATAATCTTACAAAGTACTGATGAATACCCAACAATTACTTACAGTCATCAAGCTGCCTAATTATGAATAATCATTTGACTCTCTTTTTCTCTCTTACATATTAATGCTTGTGATTTTGATAAGAGCATATAAAGGATACAGGCGGAAGTCTGTTTGATTTAACCATTCAGGTAATAGCTGTTGAAAGCTATACTCTAGAGAAAAACATCAAAGAGCAATGATGCCAGCCACACTGGCAAACCTTGGCAACTAGACCGTGTTTAGCAGAGTAAATAATTATTGTATACAGTGGTGGGAAGTTTGAGTTCTGGTCTCAATGCTGCCAAGTATGGGAACCTGTGAAACAGTGTCTATCTGAAAATATTACACATTATCTCATGTGAGTGAAGTTCAAAGGATGAGAGATGAATGCACCTATTATGATTATGATTTCTATTTTGGTTTAACATTTCACCAAGAAAACATAGCACTCAAGACTACTTTTTAAAAAATCATCAAAAAGAAATCAAATGATAAAACCATAGAACTCATCCCAATAGTCAAGAGTCTATAAATATTAAAAGCTAAACATCAAAGTTAAAAAGACCAGCTTGAAGAAATATATCCAGCATTAGCTGGTGGCCCATGTAACTGGAATGGTGGATCTGATTATATGTCCAAATATATTCAAAACTGTGAAAAACTCCCATTGTTGTTGTTATTGTTATTCATTTTTATTCTGCCTTTTCCTCAATATTGGAATGCAAGGCTGATTGGAAAAATTAAAACAAACACAGTTTAAAATACTTTAGGATAATCCAAATAAATACATATAAAAAGTTACTGTTAAAATGCAATTAAATTATCTATAAAATTAAATCTGTTTGAAAAAAATCTATTAAAAGACAAAACAGAGCACCATTAAAAGACTTTACAGTCATATCCTGAAATCCTGTTGGAATATATAAGTTTCACTTGCTGATGAAATTAAAGCAAGAAAGCCATCCTGGGACAGGATTTCAAAAACCTGGGGGCAGCCCTTGATCCGGTTCTCTCCCATATTTATATCAAACATGCCTCAGAAATTAATAGGACCCAGAACAGGGCCTCACCCAAAGATATCAAGCCAGGGCATGCTCAGGCCCTGGGCATGCCTGGATTCAATCCAGACAAGAGTTTATAAGTCAGGGGTAGGCAACCTTTCCCCTTTAAGGGCCGAGGGACTTCAGCTCCCAGAATCCCAGGAGCTATTGGCCAACATGGGACTATTGGCCAACATGGCTGAGGCTTCTGGGAGCTGAAGTCCCTCGGCCCTTAAAGGGGAAAGGTTGCCTACCCCTGTTATAAGTCATAGCAAGCAGAGGTGTCACTAGGGGAGTGCAAGGGTGCAGACCGGTACACCCGGAGGGAGTGGTGTGGCTACTGGGTGAGTGAGAAAGGGTGTCACTTCCCTTTTTTGCCTGTGCAGCAGCTGCACTGGAGCTAAACAGCTCCTCTGGAGGCCCCAGCACCATTCCCCTCAGTGGGGGCTGCTGAGTGGGCAGTGTCTTTAGGGTCGGGCATATCTGCTATTGGAGCAAACATGCCAGGTCCTGAAGGTCTTTTGGGGGGGATGCCTTTAGGGGGCTATGGCTTCCTTTCCAGGGGGTCATCTCCTTCTGGGGTGGCATGTGCTGGACCCTGAAGGCCTTACTGGCAGAGCAGTGATGTCTTCAGGGTCCACTGTGGCTATTCTCAGAGCAGCTGCACACCCTGAAAGCCTTTCCAGGGAAGGTGGAGATCCCTTCAGGGTCCGCTGTGGCTATTCTCAGAGCATCTGCACAACCCTGAAGGCCTTTCCAGGGGGAGGGAGCAGCAATGCCTTCAGGTTCCACTGTGGTTATATTTGGAGCAGCTGCATCACCCTGCAGGCCTTTCTGAGGGAGCAGCAATGTCTTCAAGGTCCATCATGGCTGCTCTTGGAGTTATATTTATTAATATTTTTGACTCAGCAATGCCATTGATAACCCGCACTTTGAATTGGTCCCAATTTTGCTTTAATTCAGCAGTGCTGATACACCTTTTATCTCACTATTTAGGAACAACTACCTTTGAACAGCAGACTGAAAACCTTAACCACTGAATCTTGATTGTGTAAACAAGCTGTTAAAAAGGCAAAATATCTTAGAAAGGGACACCATTAATTAGGAAAAAAATCACACTTCTCTTTGAGAGAGAAAAGCCTCCTGCTGCTGCACATAATAATGCCTACTGTTACTAAAATTAAAAAAGGAAACCCAGTGGGAACCAATCTTTTGTCCCTGCTTAAAAAAAACAACAACACCCCCCCAACAGCGGTATTTGTGCAATTAATGAAGCTTATGTATAAAGTCAGTTGCAATTCATCATTGTGTCTCTCCAACTGTAGTTTCAATTGTACAATCACAAGTCTGTAAAGACTTGGGTAAAGACCAAAGTTGTGTTCAATTGTGTGCATTCAGCTCAAAAATATTAATAAATATAACTTCTCCCGGGGGGGGGGGGGATCTATCCAATTTTCTCATTTTAGGAGGGATGGATCAGTTGATTTCTGGGCCATGTCAAGTCTACATATGTTCATTAATAAGTTGATTCTATCCCATTGATGTAATAGTCTGAGATTTGTTTTAAATCTTTATGCTCTAAGAAAAACTTAGGGCCTTTGCAGACTGCCAGAAATAGTGCAAATTGAGTCCACTTTAACTGCCCTGACTCAGTGCTAGGGAATCATGGGAGCTGTAGTTTATTGTGGCACCAGAGCTCTCTAACAGAGAAATCTCAATGTCTCAGAAAAAAATACAATTCCCATGATTCCCTAGCACTGAGTCAGGGCAGTTAATGTGGACTCAATTTGCATTATTTCTGGCAGTCTGCAAAGTCCCTTTGATTGGCTTACATTGTGGTTGTAGTAAATCTGTGTTAATCAGCATAATAACATTACACCACTATTCTGCTAAATGCCAAAATTGTGCAAATAACTGTGTATCTAGCTATGCCCAAATACCCTAAAAACATCAGATCTCATCTGATCTTGGAAGCTAAATAGGGTCAAATCTGGCTAGTAGCTGGATTAGACCACCAATGAAAACTAAGTGTTGTAGGTTGTAATTCAGAGGAAGAAACTGGCAAAACCACCCTATTTATTGCTTGCCTAAGAAAGCCCTATGAAATTCATGGGGTCACCATAAGTCAACAGGCGACTTGAAGGCACATACATAATATCTGCCAATGTGCCTGCTTATTTTCCTACTATGCAATGGAGAATGCATAGAGGCTGTTTCTGCAATCACACTGAAGAACATGGTTTATTGAAAACACTGAAGCAGTCATGCACCATCCAAGACTACACAACTGCATAGCTAGAATCCTATTGGTTAGTTCCAACTAGTAGAGCCATTGAACCTAGAGTAGAGCTATTGTTGAATGGTGAGTTGACTCATAAATTCAGTAGACTCAATGGCTCTGTTCTTGTTAGAACTAACAAAAAAATCTAAAACCATGTGAAATAATACATGTATGGGATTCCATTGCTACAACCATGAACTACCTTTGTCTACTGCATGACAGCCAAAAGAATACACCTGCATGTGTAAGAGAACTGACATAGATATATTGGACATCCTCTGGATTCTGATCATTGTGTCTATCGGAGATACTTGCTGGGGGGTAGTGACTCACAGAGGATCTGGATGAAATTTGTTCCCTGACCCCCTGGAGTTTGTCCTGGGCCTAATGGAGTTGCCACACCTGGGGTGAGTAGTAGGCTATGTCAACTGTATAATGCACAACTAAACTTCTTTATTTTATTATGTATTTATCTATTCATTTCTAGCTCACCTTTTCCCCAACAGTGGGACATAAGGTTAATTACAACATGTTAAAAACAATACAGATTAAAACTATACAAAACATAAATAAACACACATACATATAAACATTATCTAAAAGAGAATTAAGCAATTGATAAAGAAAAAAGCCAGTAAAATGCATTAAAGGACCATATAAAAACCACAAAACATCACCACAAACCATTAAAAGCCCATCCCAGTCAGTTTCTAAACTAGTATAAGAATAATTTGACTTGCTAGCAGAAGGAGCTATCTAGTCTGCATCTGCACTGCAGAAATAATCCAGTCTGACACTGCTTTAATTGCCATGGCTCAATGCTATAGAATTCAGGGAATTTATTTTTTTCACTATATCCCATCTCTTTGCCAAGGAATAAAAAAGGCAAGAAACTTGCATTTAACAATTGATCCCCTCCACTGCATGTTTAGCCTACGGACGTTATCACACTTGCAGTAAGAGAGCGGCGAGAAAGCTGGTCGGAATCATTTCGGAACCATTTTGGGCTCATTCCGGAATGTGCCCGGCAAGCGGAACACATTACCACACTAGAATGGAATCAGTGAGGAATGTGAGATTCCAGAATGGTTCCGCTCCGGGGGCTCGGAACTCCTGTTCACACACAAGTTGAAAGATCCCTACCTCGATCCGGCAAGGATGTTCATGCACATGCGCAGACAGGGCAAGGCAAGGGGTCCAGGAGGGGATCCCTCTCTGGCGCTGGCAAAGCAAAGCAAGGCAAGGGGTCCAGGAGGGGATCCCTCCCTGGCGCTGGCAAAGCAAGGCAAGGCAAGGAGTCCAGGAGGGAGGTCCCTCTCTGGTGCTGGCAAAGAAGGGCAAGGCAAGGGGTCCAGGAGGGGATCCCTCTCTGGCGCTGGCAAAGCAAAGCAAGGCAAGGGGTCCAGGAGGGAGGTCCCTCTCTGGTGCTGGCAAAGCAAGGCAAGGCAAGGAGTCCAGGAGGGAGATCCCTCTCTGGTGCTGGCAAAGAAGGGCAAGGCAAGGGGTCCAGGAGGGGATCCCTCTCTGGCGCTGGCAAAGCAAGGCAAGGCAAGGGGTCCAGGAGGGGATCCCTCCCTGGCACTGGCAAAGAAGGGCAAGGCAAGGGGTCCAGGAGGGGATCCCTCTCTGGCGCTGGCAAAGCAAGGCAAGGCAAGGGGTCCAGGAGGGGATCCCTCCCTGGCGCTGGCAAAGAAGGGCAAGGCAAGGGGTCCAGGAGGGAGGTCCCTCTCTGGTGCTGGCAAAGCAAGGCAAGGCAAGGAGTCCAGGAGGGAGATCCCTCTCTGGTGCTGGCAAAGAAGGGCAAGGCAAGGGGTCCAGGAGGGAGATCCCTCTCTGGCGCTAGCAAAGCAAGGCAAGGCAAGGGGTCCAGGAGGGAGATCCCTCTCTGGTGCTGGCAAAGCAAGGCAAGGCAAGGCAATGGACGTTACCACAAGTTCCCGGCTGCGCTCCAGCTCCAGGTGTGCTGGTGGGGAAGGTGTTGGTCCCCCGGCAGCCCCAGCGCCTCCGCCTCTGCTCCCACTTGGGGAATACCGCAAGGAACCATGGGCCGTAAAACAAGGCAATGCGGAATGACAAGGATCTCGTGTTCATACCTATGCCGAGATCAGCGTCATTCCGGTATAGTGCCGACCGCTCGGGTGTATTCCTTAAAATTCTCGGAAGTCAAAAGGACTGAAACGAGGCTGAAATGACGCCGAGACGAGGTAGGGAAGGGCGGGGTTTGCTGCGACGTTGTGTGAACACACGGAAAAAAAGTCTGAAATGAGGCTGAAACGAGGCTGAAGTGAGGCTGAAATGACGCTGCTTTAGGGCCAGTGTGGTAACGTCCTACGTGTATGCTTCATCTATACTACAAAATTAATGCAGTTGACACTGCTTTAACTGACATGGATTGATGAAATGGAATTCTGGGATTTATAGTTTTCTCAGCCATGTAAACCCACTGGGTGACCTTGGGCAAGTCACACACTCTCAGTTTCAGGGGATGGCAATGACAAACCTCTTCTGAAAATACTTGCCAAGATCCCACAAGAGTTTCAATGCCTTAGGGTCACTATGAGATGGAAATGACTTGAAGGCATACAACAACAACATGATATTTAGCCTTCTCTACCGGAATGCTTTGATGCCAGAACAAACTATAAATCCCTGGTTTCCATAGGATGTAGCCAAGACAGTGAAAGTGGGGTCAAAATGCATTAATACTGCAGTGTGGCAGCAACCTCAGTGTACATATACACACACATACAAACTAAAATTTAAAATAACAGGTAGTTCAAGACTAGTGATATATCCAACACAACCCAGTGGGATTTTTAAATATAATATCTAATGACTATTTCTGCTTTGTTCTACACAGAAAATTAAACATGACCTCATTTTAAAAGCCCCACTCAGCAGAAAAGAAAAACCTTTTTATGTTGCAATAAAATTAAATTATGTTGATGCTGATCACAGTGGACTTCACGGGTTTAAAAAAAAAATAAAACCTTTTGCCCTCTCTATTTTAACTATGCATATATTTATAATTGTCTTCATGCAGGAAGATAACCTTGAGGTAATGGTCTTTACTCCTTCTAAAAGCAAACTTAAGAGACAAAATCTAACAAAATCATAGCTTGGACATGTTAATTTTTGATTAAAACATTCAGATTCCTCCAGTCACTGGTCATTGCAGCTAGGAAGTTTTAGAAGTTATAACCTGAGAAAGTAACTTTTCCAAATTCTGGAAGTGCAGCTGAAACAGGACTACTAACCAATATTTTGGGATCAGGTGTCAAATCCAGCAGGATATCTAGTTTAAAAACTAGTAGTTAACACTTCAGTGGTTAAAACTCTGAAATCCTTTAATCAAGAAACTATAGATCCAGTCCAATGACATTTATTTTTTAGAAATGACCAGCAAGTGTTAAAATAGCTTAATTAAATACATGCAATTTCAAATTTTAGGCAGGATTAATTTGTTATAATTAATAAGCACGTTTTTCTTCTCTTTCTAATACTGTCCCTTTTCTTTGTTACTTGCTCACAGAATTAACTTTGAACAGACTTGGCTCATGTTTTCCATCGTTCCAATATTATCTCTGCACCTGTGTCTGGGATCACAACAGCTTAGTAATACCATTAGTACTGTATATCCCATCACACACATTAGTACTGTATATCCCATCAACATTTTATGGCCAGCAAGTTGCCTATGCAACTCTTGACACTAGCAAAGAATCAGAGAATAATGAAGTCAGTATCATCTGGTTCAGCCCCGTCAATGCAGAAATCCACAGCTAATGCATATTTGAGAAAATCCAAAACAGAAATGCAAAAAAGGGAGGAAAGGAGATGAAATCTGGAGCCATCTATTTCCCCAAACCAGCCTGCTGCAGACTGAGCATGTCAGAAATTAGAAAGATACTTAATTAAATAATAATAATAATAATAATAATAATAATAATAGTAATAATTCAAATTTCTTAATACAATACCGGGAAATTAATCTGAAAGAGATAATTGTGAAAGCAACTCACTGCCTCATTGTGTTTCTTATTTCTTCATTTAATAGATTGTGCTACTTTGGGCATATTACTGATAAGAAGAGGACATCGAAACTGAAAAATTCCTATCAACATGTCTCTGAAATGCTCTTTTGAGGGAACTTTATGAGGAACTTTAAAACATTCATTATTACATCAGGGGTAAATAAAAAGGGAAAGATGGAAGACCATTTCAGTTCCGTCAGACCTTACCATGGCCTGCACACAAGTACCATGTTTGGGAACTGGACGCCATTTCTGGTCATTTTGATGCATTCTTTTCTGCATCTTTTTTTCTTTTTTTATGGTGACCAGCCTCCAAAACAGGATTAAAATTCAAAGCTGTCCCTTTGGAATAATCTTTTGACCTCAAGTAGAGATTTTTCAAATGTATGTAGGGGAGGAATTAGGGAAGATCTGGGTGGGAGGTCTGAGTGTCACATGGGAGCTACACCTGGAAAGAATATTCAGAAACATTGCAGGAAATGGTAGAAAGCTCATTTTTTGAGTGTTGAGAAACCTCAATGAGAAGAAGGCAGGACTGATGAGAATCTTTACACTTCAGGACTAAGGGTGTGTTGACATTATAAAAATAATGTAGCTTGGGACCACTTCATATTCTGTAGCTCCATTCTATGGAATCCTGGGATTTGCAGCTTTACAAGGTCTTTAGCCTTCTCTGCCAAAGAGTGACGATTATTCACAAAATGACCAATCTCTGGATTTTGTAGGACAGACCCATGGTAGTTAAACTGGTATCAAACTGCATTACTTTTATGTGTAGATGCACCCTAAGTCTGTACTAAGACTGCAGAATTAATGCAATTTGACAGTGCTTTAACTTTCATGGCTCAGTGCCATAGAATCCTGGGATTTTTAGTTTTGTGAGATATGTAGCCTTCTCTGTCAGAGAGCTCTGGTGTCACAACACATTACAATTCCACTGGATGGAACCATGACAATTAAAGTGGTGTCAAACTGCATTAATTTTGCCCTGTGGCAGCAGCTTTATTCTGCACTAAAATTTTGCATGCAGTTATTTTGTCCAGAAAATAACATTTTCTGCATAGTAAATAATATTTCTATGCAGAAATATTAGTTCCTGTCAAAAAGAATTTACTGTTTCCTACATATAAAATGCTTGAATTAGAGGTTTCTTCTGTATAACATTTGCATGGAGTTGGTTGTCATAGAAAGCAACATTTTCTGTGCACAAAACTGCACTTTTCTGCTCAGGAAATTATATTTTTGTGCACAAATATTATTTTCTTCAGAAAAAGCAAGTTTTCTTTCCTGCACAGAAAATGCTGTTTTCTATGTAAAACAACCATAGGCAAATTTCATGCAGAATAAGTCCTGAATTGCAAATAGGCTTCAAAAATGGTTTGTCTTTTGAAGACTTTTTCTCAGCTGGAAGAAAATTGCTAAAGTTACTTATTGCTTTCATCAAGAAGAAATTTAGTAAAGATTTTATTCTGACAGGAGTCTCCCCAGGACAAATGCAGCCTGTGAGGTGCACAATAACTTCCCCAGCACACCAATAAAGTAACGCCATTCTCACTTTTTATATTACTTTTTAAATGTAACAATATTGCATCCATTGTTGCCCTTTAAATGTAACTAGGAAACAATATTTGTTCCCACTAGTTGCATCACTTTTGAAATGCTGTGGCTGTTGGTTGCTTTCATGTTAATGGAGTAGTGAATCCATGATGGGATTTAATTTAAATTTTAAAGCAGAAAGGAGACAAGGACCATGTATTCTTAAATGGTCAACTGTTTGATCTCCTAAAAATCCCCGTGCATTTCATCTTATATAGAAGCAGGCCTTTTTCAGAAGCACGGAACAAAAATCACTTGAGTTGTTTACAACACTGTTTAAAAGGCTGGACCATAATATATCAGTCTTTTGGAAAGTGTTGTTGATAACTGGTGATTTTTGTTGGATGCTGCTTCTGAATAGATAAAAACATGTAAGGAATTTTAGGAGAATCAACAGTTGACCATCTAATAACACATGGAAATTGTTTTCTTTAGTCTTCTACTCATACAGACACATTCCTGTATTCTTTTCATTAAACTTTAAAGAAGCAAACCAAGAACTCAATGCTATGGGATTCTGGGAACTGCAGTTTGTTCTCACACCAGAGCTCTCTGACAGGGAAGGCAAAACTATCGCACAAAACTACAGTTCCCAGAATCCCATTGTATTGAGCCATGGCAGTTAAAGTGGTGTCAACCTGGATTATTTCTGCAGTGCAGATGCAGCCCAAGATGCTGACCCTGTTTTGGGGAGAGGGGTCTGCTTCTTGGTTTATTTCTGCAGTGTAAATGCAGTCTTGGGGCCTAAGCAGACAGCTTAAAAGGCCGTCTTGGGGGCAGGGAAGGGGAGGGGCAGCCGCACGCTCGGCGCTCCATCCCCCTCCCGAGGTTGTCCTCGAAGCAGCCAGCCCTCTGCACGGCCGGCACTCCGAGGAGGACCTCCCGCCGCAGCCTTTCCATGCACTGCAGCGGAAAAGTCAGCGAAAGTGTGCCACAGCCTTTTGCGGTGCACTTTTGCTGACTTGTGAAAGGAGCGCTAATTTTAGCGCTCCTTTCAGGGGTGGCGAAGGTGCGCCGCAGGATCGAGGCATGGGGATGCCTCGGTCCTGCGGCGCACCTTCCCAGGGCGGCCCACAGCCACCCATCTGCTTAGCCCCTTGGATAGCTCCTTTATAGTGCAAACTAAAAGCCAGAAGACATTCACCAGTTAACTTGTGGAAGCCACTGGACACAACTTTTAAAATGTAACTTTGTTCTGCCTATCATTGTTCCCAAAGTAACACATTAATGTTGATTAGGTTACTTGTATCTGATTACTTCTAAGGTCTGCAGATAACTCCAGAATATTAAGTGTGTCTGTGTGGGGAAACTGGAACATGGAGTGGGATGGGAGGAGTAGCAGGCACTGGTTGAACTCTTTGCCGCTTATAATACCTCAAACGAAGATATGGCTGATTGGCAGACATCCTACAGAGAAATCCTCTTCAAGGCAATGAAAACACACTGCAATATTTTATTACAGTCCCCATTTATACAGTCTACTGCCTATAAAGGAAGAGAATCTTCTTACACGTAGACATATATAGAGTTACCAAATTGCTAACACAAGAGTTATATCCAGGGTTATTTTCCTTTCTCTCACATTCAGTAGGTTAGTTCTCTGGAGGAATTACTCCTTCTCACGTACAAGGTCAGCAAGTGATCTTTGTGCTAAAACCTGAGCAGAAAAGGAATTATGAATTTATGGCTTGTAGTTGCCCCTATCAGTCCAGAGTCTTAAGGTTTGAACTGTAGAAGATGGCTATGGAGGGAGAAATGCTAATGCATTTCTGAGAAGGGGTTTTGTGTGCCACAAGCTTATTTTCAATGGATACTGTGCTCTGCTATTGTATCTTTTTCAGATACCATGCCTCTGTAACCACATACCTGAAACAGCATTCTTCAATGCCAAAGCACTATTTTCATTGTATTGTCAAGTCTGTTTCATTATGAGTTTTCAATACACTAGATTTTAAGACTACAGGCTTAGGAAAACACAACCCTTGTGTAGCAGAATGGAATATTTTAGCTCCTGAGGGTCACATTTTATTGCAAAATATGCACAGACTTAACCCTACAGTGTAGGTTTTCTCGGCATGGACACTGATGCCTGGCATTCAGCATCATTATTGATTCATAACCTGTGTGGTGGAGTTTCTTTCTTTGGAGAACTTTAAACAGAAGCTGGATGGCCATTTGTTGGGGATGCATTGATTTTGAGTTCCTTCATGGCAGGGGGTTGGACTGGATGGCCCTTGTGGTCTCTTCCAACTCTAGGATTCTATGATTCTATGATTCTATATCTGAGAAAGGAATGAGTTTCTTGCATATGCAACCCATTTTTTTCTGTAAATAATGCAATTTGCTGCACAAAACATGCCCCTTTCCACCAACAAAATAAGCCCCAAACTTCTAGTAACATTTGAGAACTCCAGAGCTGGCAAGAGCGTTTTTGATCTGAGGAGAAAAATGATGTCATCTGGCTATTTTCCAGTAACCAGTTTGATGATACCATCCTCCAGGAATTCTTAAAGAAACCCACCAGGAGGATGCCTGCATTCCTATGCACCAGATATAGCCAGGTGATGGTCCTTGGCTCCACCTGCTCTTCCTTAGTTGCTACATAGGAAACAAAAACTGTGGATGGGGGAGGGATAGTCCTCTGGGTCTATGGGCCTCTACAGATGATGCTTTGCACTGCCTTGGAGGCAGGAAAGAGGAGGTGCAGCCCCACGCTGGGCGGCCCACCTCTTCCCAAGGACGTCATCACGGAGTGCACTGCTACGCATGACATGTGCTGTCAGGACATCCTCCTGGTGCAGTGTTTTTACACGCTGCGCCAGAAGAGGTGCAAAAGAGCCATGTGGCAGCTCTTCAGGCACCCTATTTGCCAGCTCTTGAAGGAGCAGCATTTTAGCGCTCCTTTCAGGGCTGGCAAAAGGGTGGATTGGGGCCGAGGCGTGGGGCAGCCTCGACCCCAATCTTCTTCTTCCCAGGGCATCCCATGGCCGCCCGTCTTCATCTCCCCTAAGTGAAGACTTGGGTGGCATCTGCACTGCAAACAGAAATCCAGAATGACATCATTTTAATTGTCATACCTCAGTACTATGGGATTTTGGGAACTGTAGTTTTGTGAGACATTTAGCCTTCTATTTCAGAGAGCTCGGCACAGCACCACAACAAACTACATTTCCCAGAATTCCATAGCATTGAGTCATGAATTCCATAGCATTGAGTGCTGTCAACCTGGGTTATTTATGCAGTGTGGAAGCAGCCTTGGAGAACGAACAAAAAAAGCGGTCCTGAATTCACTTCATTGGGGCTTTCCAACACACAAGAGTTCCTCTCTCATATTGTTCCTTCTTCCAGAAATCTGAATATTCGTTCTATTCAGGGTTGCTTAGAGTAGATGTTTGAATCAGTTTCTCATTCTGAATTCTCACCAGGAAGATAAAGAATGTTCACAGATTTTTTTTTCTCGTGAATGTGAAAGTGTGTTTTTACACATTAAAGGACCCTGTTGAATAATAATAATTATGCTCAACTGCCAACAGATCTTTCACATTTCAGGATGTGTGTGTGTGAAAAATAATTTGCATTAAAACATTGATTTCACTTTTATAAAATGCAACATTTTTGTAAAAAACAGTGTCTTTTGTGCTGAAACACTGATTTTGCACAGAAACGATGCCTGGAATCATGTATCAGCTACTACTAGTAACTACTCCTGGCCTGACCCCATTAAACCTAATGGAAACAACGGGCCTTTGCAGACTGCCAGAAATAGTGCACATTAAATTGAGGCACTGCCCTGGCTCAGTGCTAAGGAATCATGGGAACTGTAATTTATTGTGGCACCAGAGTTCTCTGACAGAGAAGGCTCAATGTCTCAGAAAAAAAAATACAATTCCCATGACTCCCTAGCACTGAGCCAAGCCAGTACCTCAATTTAATGTGCACTATTTCTGGCAGTCTGCAAAGGCCCAACATTCAGTTGTGCTACATCCACAGGCAGAAGGGACCTCCTCTCTATAAAGCTGATGGCTGCTGAAGGAGGTGATGGAGGAGTCCAAGTATACTGAGGGGGGTTGCAGACTGCCAGAAATAGTGCAAATTGAGTCCACTTTTAGGGTTAGGGTTAGTGCTAGGGAATCATGGGAATTGTGTTTTGTTTTTTTTCTGAGACATTGAGCCTTCTCTGTCAGAGAGTTCTGGTGCCACAATAAACTACAGTTCCCATGATTCCCTAACCCTAACCCTAAAAGTGGAGTCAATTTGCACTATTTCTGGCAGTCTGCAACCCCCCTGAGTTAAGTATATGTAACTAAGGGCCTCGGCAGACGACTAATAGAGTCATCTTCCGGGCAGGGAAGAGGAGGGGCAGCCGCACGAGCGGCGCCCCTTCCTCTTCCTGAGGTCGCCCTCGGAGTCACCGGCCCTCCGAACGGCCAGCTCTCCGAGGATGACCTCACGCCACGGCGACCGCACGCGCCGCAGCGTTTGAGTCAGGGAAAGTGCGCCCGCCGCTTTTAGGGCGCCCTTTCCCTGAAATCTAAAAGGGGGGAAGCAGATGGGAGCTTCCCGTGCGCCGTGGGACGGAGCGCCGCTGGACTGCGGCAGCCGCACCGCGGCGCACCGTCGGCGACTCTAAAAGGAGCACCAAATTGGCGCTCCTTTTAGATTTCAGGGAAAGGGCGCCCTAAAAGCGGTGGGCGCACTTTCCCTGACTCAAACGCTGCGGCGCGTGCGGTCGCCGTGGCGTGAGGTCATCCTCGGAGCGCCGGCCGTGCAGAGGGCCGGCGACTCTGAGGGCGACCTCAGGAAGAGGAAGGGGCGCCGCTCGTGCGGCTGCCCCTCCTCTTCCTTGCCCAGAAGACGACTCTATTAGTTGTCTGCTGAGGCCCTAAAAGGAGCGCCAATTTGGTGCTCCTTTTAGAGTCGCCGACGGTGCGCCGCGGTGCGGCTGCCGTGGTCCAGCGGCGCTCCGTCCCGCGGCGCACGGGAAGCTCCCGTCTGCTTCCCCTCTAAGCATACTTAATTAAGTAGCTGATACAGGATTCTGGCCAATATGTTTATGCAAACATTTCCCTCCCACAAAAGATGCTAAATTAGAAATGGTGAAAGCCATACAAAAATGCGTCGAAACTCTCCCAATCTGGACAAGCTGGGAGGAAAGCTGAAATAAAAAAGGCACTTTCATTTACAAAGATAATTAATGAAGATTTCCATCCCTACTTCTCACTTCTAGCTGCATAGCTAAATGAATTCGTATAAACTACTCTGCACTCCTTTAAGCCCTACAGAAATAACTTCTAAGCTCTGTTTCTAAATATAATGAGAATGTGTAGCTTAAATAGCTAACCCATAACTGCTTAGCAGTTATTAATAACTCTTCAAGAGGTCTAAAGGAAGTAATGGAAATATCAAGCAATTCACTGTGCACGTCATAAACACAAGAGAGAGATTTGGCATTGTATCCTCAATTGCTTTTTGCTCATTGCCCTTTCTCCAGCCTAAAGACTGGATTAACAGCTGCTGGGGTAGGTGATTTTGATAAATTCATTATGCCTAGCAGAAATGTTGGTATTCAAAGCCTCTGGTCTCCTTCCTTTGCCCTGTAAATGAAATGCTTGCATGTTCCCAAACAGAGCCAACTCAAGAGTTTCCAAACTCAGCCCCGTCATCTGCACTGTGCCTTGTCATTTGTAGCGCATGGAAATGTGATTCCTGGGCTGTATTCCAGTTCCCTTGTTTCAAACAACCCAGGGGATATTGCTAGATAATAATAAGGACCTTATTTCTTTCCATTTAAAAATCGTTCTTATTGCTTCATCTAAAATTCACATGTGGTTCATTCCTCCAGCCATTGCATTGGTTAACTGCAATGCTGGGAAACAGTCTCCCCTTTTTCTCCTCCTCCTCCTCCTGTAATATTTAAGTCAAACTTAAAAGTGATTCCACCTAAATGTATGGAATAATAATAAGAATAAGAATAAGAATAAGCTGTTAGGCAGTGGTATAGACTGCCTCAGAGCATGGTTGTTGCTGTGTGCCTTCAAGTTATTTCCAACTTATGGCAATCCTAAGGTGAACCTATCATGTGGTTTTCTTGGAAAGATTTGTTCAGAGGGCATTTTCCATTGCTATCCTCTGAGGGTGAAAGAATGTGACCTGCCCAAGGTCACCCAGTGGGTTTACATGACTGAGCTGAGATTTGAAACCTAGTCTCTAGAGTCATTGTCCAATACTCAAACCAGTACACCAAGCTAGCTCATAGAGAGTAGTAGATTCAGTCTTTGGAGGTCATAGAATCACAGAATCACAGAATCATAGAGTTGGAAGAGACCTCAGGGATCTTTAGGCAGAGGTTGGATTGGCATTTTTCAGGAGTGCTTTAGTTGTGTATTCCTGCATGACAGACCACTAGACTAGTTGACCATCATGATCCCTTCCAACTCCAAGATTTCTACATTTCAACACAACTTGCATAATCTGCTAATGTGGCTGCCTCTTGTCCTCTTGCACAATTGGGTATATCCAGTGGCTTTCTCACAGTACCATACCAGTACATTGAAGGTACTTGCAAATAGTTATTTCACCATCCAAGAAAACACATGCAAAACAGTTATACTTGTGGAACTGTGTGTACACAACAGTGAACTGAATATAGTTGTTACATAATGTCCAAAAAAGTAAAGCCAGGTGTGCAAGGGGTCTTGGGAGTCTGTAAACACCAGCAGTCTACATTTCCCCATAAACATAAAAATAGCATTTCCTGATTTACACAATATTATGTGTATATCTGTGTGTATATACATATGCAAAAATTATGTTTAATGCAAAAAGAGTATTTTTGCAAAAAAGTGTGTTCTTGGAAAAAGCTTTTACCTGAAAGATACATGGTTTACACTGAAAAAAATATGTTTCTTTCTGCACAAAATAACTTCCCCAAACTCTTCAGGATGTGTGAACCTGTTACTGTTCCCAAAGAATATGTAAGGAAATCTTGTATCACCTTTGATACTAACTGAAAGAAGTTGGCAGCATGAGTTTTCATAGAGATCAGTCTTCTTTCTCAGATGCATTTGAGAAAGAAGACTGAAGTCTATAAAATCTCATGCTGCCAACTTCTTTCTTTCAGTTAGTAAAGAGTCTTAAAGATCTTTACATACTGATTTTACAGACTAACATGGCTATATCATTGATTGAATTCTTCCAAAAAAAAGGTTTGTGAAATGATGGGAAAACGATTTTTCAGCCATGGAATGAAGAAGAGTGATTATTATTGGCATACCTAGCTTATACCCATATATGCAGAGGCAGATCATGTGCTGGTGGTAGGTAGAGATGGCTACTAAAGTTGGTCCCATGGGAATGCCTGGTACAGAAAGAAACAATGGGAGTGGGCATTCTTGTGGTGAGGATGTTTTAGAATGGGAGCAAAAGGGATTTGAGCACACAAAGAGGTTTGAATAGTTATATGCTTTAACATATTGTGTAACCAAAAATTGTTTTAATACTAACAACATTGCCATATTGTGAGGCCCTTTGACTTCCAGCAAATACCAGGATAGTTGAAGTCACCCATCACTATCATATCTCTCTTTTCTGAGTGTGTGGTCATCTGTTCTAGAAAGGCATCAGCCAATTCCTCAGTCTGACTTGGGGGTCTGTAGTAGACTCCTACTATAACATCCCTGTTGTTTCCTTCCCCTTTAATTTTTATCCAGATGCTCTCCATCTGATTTCCAGGATTTAAGTCCTGGATCTCTTCACAGGTGTAAACATCCCTGACATATAATGCTATTCCTCCTTCTTTCCTGTTTGGCCTATTTCTCTTTAAAAGGTTATACCCCTCTAATCATGAGACTCATCCCACCAGGTTTCAGTGATGCCTATTATATCATATTTGCTTTGTTGTGTTAGGACAGGGGTAGGCAACCTTTCCCCTTTAAGGGCCGAGGGACTTCAGTTCCCAGAATCCCAGGAACTATTGGCCAACATGGGACTATTGGCCAACATGGCTGAAGCTTCTGGGAGCTGAAGTCCCTCGGCCCTTAAAGGGGAAAGGTTGCCTACCCCTGTGCTAGGAGTTCAGGTTCATCTTGTTTATTTCCCATGCTCTGTGCATTAGTGTAGAGACATCTAAGAACATGTGCCCTTCCCACTTGCTGCTTGTGTGAGGTTTTTTTTCCTTCCACTGTTATGCCCTTGCATCATTTCCCTTGTTCACTCTATAACACTTTGACTATTATCTCCAACCCATGATGTACTCCTGCCTTCCAAGATACCTTCCAAGATACTGGGGGGTTGCAGACTGCCAGAAATAGTGTGAATTCAGTCCACTTTTAGGGTTAGGGTTAGTGCTAGGGAATCATGGGAACTGTTATTTTTCTGAGACATTGAGCCTTCTCTGTCAGACAACTCTGATGCCACAATAAAATACAGTTCCCATGGTTCCCTAACTCTAACCCTAACCCTAAAAGTGGACTGAATTCACACTATTTCTGGCAGTCTGCAACCCCCCATTGTCTCCCTTTCCAACATGACTCAGTTTAAAGCCCTCCTGATCAAATGTTTGAGACTATTGGCAAAAATGCTTCTGCCAACTGGTGTGAGATGCAACCCATCTCTTGCTAGAAGTCCCCCTTCATGGAACCGCAGCCCATGATCCAAGAATCCAAATCGTTCTTGCCGGTCTTTACGGAGCCAGTTATTCATGTCTGCTATCTTCCTCTCCCTTCCTGGACCATATGTGAGCTTTCACACAGAAAAATGTTTTAAAATTGTTTCCCCACAGGAAATGATGGCCAAGAGCATCAGGCCCAAAACTATGATGTGACAGCTATACTCGTTCTCTGTATCCTGGAAAAAAAAAATCCACCTTAAATCCAGGCACCTGTACAAAAGAAGTTTTTGGGTGTCTTTGCAGTTGTGACAACAGTGAGTGGCATGATGACAAATGTCGATACTGACAGTTACTTGTATATGACATCATAACTGCCTAACAGGATGCCATCCAATGTTATCTTCTATAGAAAACTTGTATAGTGTGAAGAAAATGCCTCCCCCCCCCCCGACAGTTCTGTAATTTCTGTTCAAACAGTGGTTGTGTGTAAGGAAAGAATCATTTTCCCCCTTCTCTCCCTCCATCTCTCTCACCTTGATCCTTTCCTCATGCCTGCTTACATTATCCTTATTGAAAGAATAAAGAAAAAATAACCCAGTTTGCTAGGAAGCAGGAAATAGAAAATACTGGTAGAAAAAGAAAAAAAAATCCATGCTTTTGATGGTTTTCCTAAACTTCTTGATATCTTAAAGCTGGGCTTTTATGCGAGCAGGAAAAAAAATAAACCCTCTCTCTAAATATATCTACTGATTAAAGGGAAAGTTGCTTTGAATCTCTTGTGTTTTTTAATTATCCTTGCCAGTCTCTTACAAACTTCAAAGCTAAGCAGCAACAGAACCAACTGTTTCTACCTCCATTAAGTACTTAGATTGAATGTATTGATGGTTTTCTGCTACAGAAAAAAAATGATTACAGCTTCAGTGGACAGTGCTTGAAAACATCATCAGGAGATGTGAGACTGCGGTAGAGATGTGGAGAGATCTCAAGCCTGTCAGGCTTCTAATTGAAATTGTGCACCCCGACAGTATTCTTCAAGCATTCTTCAGCCCCCACTGAAAGATTTCAGCTCTAGCACAAGACTGGGAGACCAAGGGTGGGTCTACACTAGCCAGAATATTCTGGATTGCGTCTAGAGTATTCTGGCCCCAGAAATGTCTCAATCCATGCCCCCCCACCCCAGTTACCACCACATTCTGGACTGATGCTGGGTGGCTGTCTACACATGTTTCTCACTGTGCTACCTGGCATCACCAAGTGTCAAAACTGAGGTACCCAGCATTAGTCACATGGTTGGGCACCTCATGACTCATGCTAGCAGCAGTGACACTGGGTTGAACAGCAGAACACTGTTTAGACAGCCACTTGGCATTGCTCTGGATTGCCTGGAAAATGAGAAGCTAAAGGTAAATCTTTTTAATGCACTTTATGGCAGGGATAGCCCAGATGCAATGTGGAACTAGCCTAATGTCATAAAGACAATCTGCATTCAAATTGCAGCCACATCATGGACACCGATCACAATGAGTGGGGGACTGGTTCATTCGGCCTGTGTAGATATCCCCCTATTGTTTGTTTGTTTGTTGTAGTTTTTTTTTAATCATGTGCACCTTGACTAAAACCTCTGTCGCTACACAAAAAATAATGGAATTTCCCCTTTGTGCATGTGTGTGGACACACAGCAAACACATCATGAAATCCCAAACAACCCATCAGCTGTTACTAGTTTTAAACATTCTTGCAACATGGCTACAATGACTGTACTTTCCAATGCCACAAGCAACAGCTTACTGTTTCCCAGCAAGGAGATTAAAATAAATAAATAAATAAATAAAATCTTGTTTTGCACATCACAACAAATCCATCCCTAATTTGAGGGCAAAAATTTAGAGCTGCATTCTAGACAAATAGGAATAGGATCTTTATTATGTTCCTACTTTTATTTTATAACCTAGGGGCTGTTTAGCTTAGAAACAAAAGAGTAAGAGGACACATGGTTGAGTGTGTAAAAGTATACAAGTTCTGGAGAAAGTTGATAGAGAGATCTCTTTTATAATGCCCATAATAGTGAGTCATCTAGGGCCTCGGCAGATGACTAATAGAGTCGTCTTCCGGGCAGGGAAGGGGAGGGGCAGCCGCACGAGCGGCGACCCTTCCTCTTCCTGAGGTCACCCTCAGAGTCGCCGGCCCTCCGCACGGCCGGCGCTCCGAGGATGACCTGACGCCACGGCGACCGCACGCGCCGCGGCGTTTGAGTCAGGGAAAGTGTGCCCACCGCTTTTAGGGTGCACTTTCCCTGAAATCTAAAAGGAGTGCCAATTTGGTGCTCTTTTTAGAGTTGCCGACGGTGCGCCGCGCTGCGGCTGCTGCGGTCCAGCGGCGCTGCGGTCCAGCGGCGCTCCGTCCCGCGGCGCACGGGAAGCTCCCATCTGCTTCCCCCCCTAGTTATTTAGCCTTGAACTATATTTGAGGGAGGAGGACTCAACACTGGTAGTTGATGTGATTTTTATGGATTTTTGGGGGTATGTGGCCATTTTCTAGAAGAGTTTATTCTTGAGGTTTTGCCAGAATCTTGCTTGGCATCTTCAGAGGGTGGTGGCATGAAAGTGAGTGGGCTATATATATACTGTGTGACCCTTGGTTGAGAGGAACTGATTTACATGTTAATCTGTGTGCTGGTCTGTGGTTGAATGGCAAAGCTTCACTGTGTCTACTTAATTAGTGATTTTTGTCTGCTGGGAAATCCCCTGACCTTGGGTGGTTTTCATTTGAACATGCTGGGTCCTGATGTTGGTGTTTTTCAAGACTGGCAACCAAACTTTGTTTACTTTAAGGGTTTCTTCTTTCCTGTTGAAGGTGTCTAGGTGTTTGTGGATTTCAATGGTTTCCCTGTGTATTCTGACCCAATAATTGTTGGTATGGTCCAGAATATCAGTGTTTTCAAATAGCATTTTATGCCCAAGGTGGTTTTAACGTGTTCTGCTACTGCTGATTTTTCTGGCTGACCCAGTCTGCAGTGTCTCTCATGTTCCTTGATTCTCTGAAGATGCCAGCCACAGATGCTGGCAAAACATCAGGAACAAACTTTTCTAGAACATGGCCACATAGCCCCCCAAACCCCACAAAAAATCATGGATGCCAGCCGTGAAAAAGTTCAACTTCACATTGGTAGTTACTGTTAATTTTGTCTACATGTAGAGGTGGAACAATGACTTTTCCCATCAATTATCAGTACATCAGTCTTGCATATAAAGACTCCTATAAGCATAGCATGTACAATGAGGTGCCCTGCATGTATTCAGTGTAGTGTATCCCAAGTAAATTTCAGGTGGTGGTGATTGCATGCCTTCAAGTTGTTTCCAACTTATGGCAATCCTAAGGAAAACTTGTATAGGGTTTTCTTGGCAAGATTTGTTCAGAGGAGGGTTGCCATTGCCTTCCCCTGAGGCTGAGAGAGGGTGACCTGCCCAAGGTCACCCTATGGGCTTGATGACTGAGCTGGGAATCTAACCCTGCTCTTCAGAGTCAGTTCAACTCTCAAACCACTACATGCTGTGGTGTCCCTAATTTCAGGAAGCCCTTATTATTTCTTAGAAGGCTCAATGGCAATGGTTGTCTTACTATTTCTTGGTGCTTCATCATTTTAGTACATTCCTAATTGATAATTCCTGAGGAGGCTTAACTACACAGGCATTTTGGTGGTCTATTTTTGCATAATCATTTAAAGTGGGGCTCAGCTCACCCTAACCCAATCTTAGAAGGTTCTCAAGCTAATTCCCCCATTCTGAGGTCCATGCACCCCATGAAAAAGTGGGAAATTCAGGACATATAAGATGGGATGTAGACCGGCCTAAAGGGTCGGCCTGGGGGTGGAGTTGGAGCAGGGCAGGATGGCTGTATGCAACCACCAGTATCAGAGGCACTATGTATCAAGACTGTGTCACATTGTAGCATTATTGTATTCTACCACTGCCTCCTGTGGAATCCTGGGATTTGCTGCTTATGGAGAATCATTTAGAATTCCCATCCATCTTAGGTTGCACTGAGCCACAAACCCTAGAATGCCACAGAAGACAGTCATAGCAATAAAAGCAGAATAATAGTGGTATAATCCTGTAGTGTGATATTAGCCAGCATTGCTAGGAAGAACCAGATGGAGGATTCAGTTACATTCATGTCTTGCTGGCTGGCTTACTTTGCACAAGTCATTGGCTATTTTGTGAACACAAAATTGTTTGGATTAGGTAGGCCTCTGGTCTAATCAGTTATGGATATCCTTTGGTTTTCAGTGTTTACATTGTAGCTTTCATTTTCAGTAAAGCTTAATTTTGTTAGACTGACATTTTCTTCATAATTTAAAATGGGTGGCCTCAGTAAACAGTATTGAGCTACATTGACTAACAGCATGATCGGAAATGTAAGGTAGCTTCCTAGGGATTTGTAGGTAACTGACAAGGGCTGCAAGCAAATGTTCTCTCTCTCTCTCTCTTACAATCTTGAGCATGATAGTTTAACAACCATGATGAGAATGACCGCTGGGGAAGAGTTTGAATGATATACTTATTGCTACATGGCCAAACTGCAAAGGCTCTCTTTTTGTCCTGACTTCTGTGTTGCTGTGAGAGGGTGCTGATAGAGGCAAAGACAAACAGCCAGAAATCGATAATATTTCATATTACAAAACAGCCCTTTTCAGATGAAAAAAACCCAACAACTTCTGCTTGCAGCACAAGCAAAAGCCAAGGGCACCATACAAGACTAATGGGAGCTCCTAACATCTGTGACATACTACCAACAGAGTCTCCTGTGGCACTTCTTTAATGGCCAAACATCTTCCCTTGCTAAGCATTGTTTGGAAAGTGAGAAGGCCTCTTGCCTTTCCAGGGGAGCAAAAATTATTTATTTATTACCTTGATTGATGAGAATCTTTGTAGTCTGGAACTCATTCATAAAATTTGCAAATAAAAAACACACAGTATATTTGGCACAGAAAACAGTACTCTTGTGCAGAAATATTATTATTTTTTATGTAGAAAATGATGTATCTGCACAGAAAATGCTATTTCCTACATAAAACTAAGCCAAGCTTTATGCAGAATAAGTCCAGAACTAGATCGTTGTTGTTTTTCCCCACAGGAAACAACACTCTCTGTATATAAAAAAAATATTTTTGTGTGGAACAATATTCCTCTGTGGAAATAGTATTGTATGTACAGAAAACACTATTTCCTATGGAAAAAATGCTTCCCTCCCATAGAAATATATGTGAATTTAGTGCAGAATAAGTCCCAAACTGCAAATAGTCTAACAACTGTGCAGTTTTCAAAGACTTTCTTGTAGATGAAATAAAATTCCTAAAATTACTTGTTGATTCCTTTGAGAAGAAAATTAGTGAAGAATTACAGCCCAGAAAGAGAGAAGGACCCCAAGGTCAACAGTGCACATTAAGCCTAAATTTTACAAATCAAATATTAAACTATTTGCAGATTCCACCAGATTTCCTATGTTCCCATATACAGGAGGTTCAATTATTTAAAATTATTTTTGTTCTGAACATTTATAAAACCATCTTCCAATTTTCTGTTAGTCTAGCAGGGTAGGGGTGGGTCTCATTTCTTGTGAACATCTACAAAAAGTTTCCCCTTTTCATTGCTTTGAGTGGGGAGCAGTAAACAAAAGGAAGTGTTTTATTTATTCAGAGCAAGGTCAGGATGAACTAATTACATTCTGAAATGGCTTAATGAGATTAACACATAACCAAACCTGATGGCTACCTTGTATCATGAAGTCATCACATTCTGAATGTGATCCATTATTTGTTGGGAACTGGGAATAATAAAATAAACTTCTTCTTTTTTCTCCCTCAATAAAAATGGCAGCATGGCAAACGATGAGTGGGATACTCATGAACAAACTAGGACTGCCATATTGTCAGTAATATATGCATGCAGAAGTTGTGCTACACAAGAAGGGAGAGTTATAATACAACAGTACACACTCTGACAGCAGTGGAAATAGAGTTGTGCACACAGCAACATTGGACATTGATGTCAGAATCCAAGTTTGGTTCTGTAATGTTATGTTCGGAATTGAGGGGTGTGTATTGCAATGTGGGGATGGAGGGGTGTTGATTCTGCAATATGTGTTGTGTTGTTAGTGGGAAGGAAGGGCTGGGACTTTCTATGTAGCAAAGCAAAGCAAAGCAGCTTCATTTATATATTGCTTCATACTGCACTATGGGGTGTCTAAGTGGTTTACAAATGTAAGCTCATTGCCCCCCAAAAGTTGGGTACTCATTTTAGCGACCTCGGAAGGATGCAGGCCTGAGTCAAGCTTGAGCCCGGGCTAGTACTGAACTCACAACCTTGTGCTCTATGGGTGAGTGGCTGCAGTACAGGCATTTAACCACTGTGCCACCAGGGCTCCTGGTGTAATGTAATATTTGGGCCTTAGTTGGTTGGTAATGGTGTCTGTCCCTGTAAGGAGTTAGGAATGTGTAGGAGGGTGTTTGTTTTTTTCCCCTTATAGAGCTGGGAAACTGTAAAGCTTAGGAATGGCAAACAAGGGCAGGGGGTGATAAAGAAACCATTGGGCTTGGTGTTGGGAAATACAAGCCTAATTTTGGGGGAATTTATAATTAGCTCAAATGTGAGAGTGAAGCACCCAACTTCGCTTTGGAGATCTTATCCAATTGTATACCAGTATAAGAGTTCTGGCAAGGAATGACACTGAAATGGACCAAACTCCAATTAAAGTCTGAAATATTTATTAATACAAATAAGCAAACATCCAAATGCAGCACACACACACACACACACACACACACACTAGAAGAATAAGCGGGAAAGAGCGAGAGTGGGGAAGGTAGAGAGGGACACCAGGATAGAGGGGGATATACTCATGACCGAGAGACTCCTCTGGACTTCTGGTGAATGCGGTTGGGTTTTGTGGAAGGGGCACGACTGGCAAGAGGGGGGGGGGGGTTTACAGGAACTATCTCAGAGTGCAGACTGACAGAGATTCAACATGCACTTCCAAGGTAGCACAAGGTCTGCTAAAATCCAGGGGAATTTCTGCCTCCTGGCCATGAGTCAAACAATAGGTGGACAAAGGCTTGATGCAGGGGTAGGCAACCTTTCCCCTTTAAGGGCCGAGGGACTTCAGCTCCAAGAATCCCAGGAGCTATTGGCCAACATGGGACTATTGGCCAACATGGCTGAGGCTTCTGGGAGCTGAAGTCCCTCGGCCCTTAAAGGGGAAAGGTTGCCTACCCCTGGCTTGATGGGTTTACTATTGTTTACCTAAGTCTGGGCATAGTCTATGCATTTGGTTTCAAAACTATCAAGGAAATTGATGATGATACTTTATTATGGTCAAAGACCAGCATAAAAGAAACAAGAACATTAAAACAGTAAGGTTAAAATAAAATAATAAAATAAAATAATGCATAAATAGTAATGCTATCAAGGAAAGGGAGCTAGAGAAAGGGGTGCAATCAAATCTGATCACTGTCCCATTAAGTGTGAGACTAAGACAAACAAACTCCATTATGTATCTTTTCCAATATAATGTGATATTCTCAAGAGCAACTCCCAAAACCTGCCTGTCCAGGAAATCTTTAGTGGTCTTGAGCAATTTCAGCTTGCTTACCTGACCTTACATTTAGGGGATTATGGCTGCCATCTCCCAAGGGTCAGGCTGGGGTCATAGGGAACTCCACATGGCTAAAATATATAAGAAAAATGCAGGACGTCCGCTAACATTGGGCTGTGGGAATAAATGTTTGTGTGCCAATTTGCTGAGAGTAGAGTTATAATAACTTGTGTTTTAATACTGTGGTAGTGAGTGGAACTGGTCAGTTCTGACCTAAACACTTTGCTGATAATTTCTGTCCTAATGTCTTCAATAAATTCCTTTTGTTTTTCATCATAATAAGACTGTTTGTCTGTACATTGGGAACTGAGTTCATTGGTTCTGAGAGTTATGACTGTGAGTCACAGTTGCCTATTGCATTTTCTGCACTGAAATTGCAAACTGCATCTAGCAAAATGTGGTTGCACATCACAATTGTGTGCTGCTCACTGTACAATAATACTTGCTTATGTTGGCGCATGTGTGACCCAAAGTCCACATGCAGAAGATTTTGCCAGGAACAGATGCCACAGAAAGCTCTGCTGGACAGTGTATCTCTGCTGGAGTAGTGTATCTTTGCACATTGAATGTTTATGCCTTCTCCCACACAGAAGCTGTAGACATGACAACTGCTGAGTTCTTTTTGAGAGGCTTTTAATCTTCATTGCAATATATACAAGTACTTACACTGACTGACATAATGCACCACCACCATCCACTATACATCACACACATGAAACATTGGAACTCCTCCCTTATATACACAATCTCTAGCAGAGATTTTAGTCTAGTCCAACCCCCAACTGGTGTGTTACAGTTTCTTATCTCACATGTGCCATGACTGTGCAGTATTGAAACTTGATGACCTCATGTCCTGCCATTGTGTCTTCATCTTCCTGTGACTCAGCACCGTTCAATATGCTTACTCATCATGGCTTCCTACTGAACTCAGGTTACCTTTCACCCTTGTTCTATATTGTAGCATCTAGGACATTTTTCTTCTGGATTTAATCCATCCTGACAGATTATTCACATGTGTTGCACAATGTTGCTATATTCTCTCAGGGGGTTACATAGTGCTGGAGTAGTGTATCTCTGCATGTTGAATGTTTATGCATTTTAGGCTATGTTCTTTTCCTCCCTGCCCACTTTATTCAGTATTGAATGATAAAATAAATGCAAAAATCATTCCAACAAGAAATTGTTCTATATGTCAAAATAATATAATTATAAACACTTTCATCCATCCTGGACACTGAGGGGGGAAGCAGACGAGGGCGTCCAGGATGCCCTGGGCCGGCGCGCCGCAGGGCCGCAGCCTCCGCACCTCGGCGCACCGGCGGCATCCCTGGAAGGAGCGCTAAGGGGGGTTGCAGACTGCCAGAAATAGTGTGAATTCAGTCCACTTTTAGGGTTAGGGTTAGAATTAGGGAACCATGGGAACTGTATTTTATTGGGGCACCAGAGTTGTCTGACAGAGAAGGCTCAATGCCTCAGAAAAATAACAGTTCCCATGATTCCCTAGAACTAACCCTAACCCTAAAAGTGGACTGAATTCACACTATTTCTGGCAGTCTGCAACCCCCCTCCATCAGCGCTCCTTCCTCAAGACAGCGAAAGTGCACCCTAAAAGCGGCGGGCGCACTTTCGCTGTCTTTTCCGCTGCGGCGCGTCCGGTCGCCATGGTGTGAGGTCATCCCCGGAGCGCCAGCCATGCGGAGGGCCGGCGAATCTGAGGGCAATCTCAGGGAGAGGAAGGGGCGCCGCTCGTGCGGCTGCCCCTCCTCTTCCAAGCCTCCAAGACGACTCTATTAGTCGTCTGCCGAGGCCCTGAGTGATGAAAAGGTTCAATTCAGATGGCAACATATCTCCATATGGTGGACTTATGTCCTTGAAATATACAAGCCCACCCTCCTGTAATAATAGCAGAAGGGATGAGAGGTTTTCATATTAGGGGTTTAATGAGTTGGAGAAAGGTTAAACATAAAACTCTTCCAGGATTTTTTTTTTAATTGGAAGGATGAGAAATTAAAATAAAAGAAATGAAGGAGATTCCATCTAAACTAAAACCTATTATAAAAACTGTTTGAAAGTGGAATAGAGTGTCTTGGAGGAGTCCCAGCAGACTCTCCTTCTTCAGAGATCTTTAAACAGGTTAGATCATGTATGTTTACAGAGTGTTTTAGTTGTATGTTTCTACATGGCATGGGGGTTGGACTGCAGATATCGTGTGGACCCTTCCAATTCTCTTTCCACCACCAGAAGTTACCTCTCCCCCAAAATAGGTTGAATCCTTTGGATAGTTCCTTTAAAACCCCAAAACTCCTAAAACCCAGAAACAGATTTGCTGCCTCCTTCCCATGAAAGCTTCAACCTCCAATATGACCTTCACTAACTGTGTGGAAGATCCACATTATGACAAGAATTAAAGTTTGCTTTGTTACAAGTTGATTTTTTTTTAATGTGCATTTGAAGAAGATTCCATGTTTTGGCCATCTGGATGGTCATCTGGACAGCATGAATCAATTTAAGTAATCTAAATTTAGTGTGAATTAGCAAATTAAGTTTAGTGTGAATTAGTTTTAGTCCTGGATGAGAAACACAAAGCTATCTTCAAATTATTCATTTGGCAGCCTCAGTTTTATTGAATTCATCATCCAGTATCTCGGCTTTTAACTCTGTGATGAGCTGACGCAGAGATTTTTAACATTTGCCCATTACATTCAGTGTGCATTCCCAAAACAGACAATATATCACATTGCTTCCTGTTTTAGGAATATGGTGTGACATGACAAAATTCAATAGTTTAGGTTCTACTGTTTTTATAGGTATAGATACTGAGGTTTTGCTAAAATTAACCAAAATAAATCTCATGTACAAGCTTTGTAAAACAGCAAAGTGTATAGAATTATGCACAAATAAGTCTCTACTTCTTATTAATAATAAAGCAAGCAATAAAACAACATATTATATTTCCAAAATAATATTTTTAGGATGGCTCTGTTGACTTCTGAGCAATGTGAAGCTTTATTAAAGAAGACACTTGTTTTATTACATTTCAATAAATTGGTGCAATTATTTTAAAGGAATTAATAACCATACCATACTGAACACACCCAATCTCTTCTAATTTTGGAAGCCAACTAGGGAATGACCTATTGGATTCACCTGTCATTACTTGTATGGGAGCCAAACAACAGCCTCCAGGCAAAGCTAGGATATAATGCTGGCTGAAACCCTGGAAAGCCATTGCCAGTCCAAGGTAATAACAGAAATTTAATTCTTCATTAAGTTTCTTCTTGAAGGTAGCAAAGAGTAATTTCAGCAAGTTTATTCCTGCTGCAAGAAAGTCTTTGAAAACCACACAGTTTTCATAACTATTCACAATTAGGGACTTACTCTGAGAAAAAATCTCATGTGAGTTACTGCCACAGTGCAGAATTAATGCAGTCTGACAATTTAGCTGTCATGGCTCCATCCTATAGAATCCTGGGATTTGTAGTTTATTGTGCCACCTAGGCTCTCTCACAGAGAAGGCCAAGTAGCTCACAAAACTACAATGCCTGAATTTCATAACATTGACTTATGGCAGCAAAAGTGATATCAAACTGCATTAATTCTGCAGCTGTGGTTATTTTATGCATGAGAAACAGCAGTTTCTGTATGAAAAATAATATTTCAAAACAGAAATATTAAATGCATAAAATTCTGTACAGTAGCTCCTCCCAATTTATGGGGGATCCGTTCCTGACCCCCCCCCCATGAAAAAGGCGGCTCACAAATATTCGAGCCCCAGTGAAAATAATAGTGCATGTGGGCGTGTGCTGCCATTATATCCCTCCCCGCTTGTCCCTCTCACAAAGAGCGGGACTGCAGACTTGAAGTCCACAAATGGGGAGGGACAACTGTAACAAGGAATTTAGGTAAAGATAAAGGTATTCCCCATTGACAAGATTATCAAGTTGTGTTCGACAATAGGGGGCAATGCTCTTCTCTGTTACTAAGCTGAAGAGCTAGCATTGTCAGAGGCTACTCTGTGATCATGTGGCCAGCATGACTGCACAGAACACTGTTTACCTTCTCACCAAACTGGTACCTATTTATCTACTTGCATTTGCATGCTTTCGAAGGTTGGGAGAAGCTGGGACTAATGACAGGAGCTCACCCCGTCATGTGACACCTGGGCCTTGAACTGCCAACCTGCCGATCTTGCAATCAACAGAGTCAGAGTCTTAACCACTTGAGCCACTGCATCTCTAATAGTAGTAGTAGTAGCAGTAATAATGAAAACAATAACAATAATAACAATAATAAAATCCTTAATAAAAATAGGGATTTTACTTTGTGTAAAATTCGCACATAGAAGACACAATTTTCTGTGCAGGAATTCATATTTCTCCATTGAAATACAATTTTCCATGCAGAAAAGGCTGTTTCCTGCACAGAAAATACTGATTGCTGTGCAAAACAGCTACATGTGAATTTTGCAGGGAGTAAGTCCTGAACAGAAAAGATTTTCATCTGTCCAGGATTATTCTCATCACAGTTTCTCAACACTCCAAAAACATTTTTTTATATAATTTCCCACATATTTTTGAATATTCCTTCCATCCCTGGTTAATAATACTGGACTAACTGGGCCAATGATTTCACTTAGTACAAAGCAGCTTATGATCCTATGCAATGATATTAAAACACAACTAAAGCACAATGATAGTTAAGAACAACTAAAGCACAACAGTTCCAGCTGCAAAACAACTGTGCTGGATATTGTTAGACTTTTGTTTCAAGGTCTAGGATGTGGTTGGATCCTGCAGGCTTTATTGTTCATACTCATGGGCTGGAAAGCTAAACATTCTCCATCGATTATTCAATGGCCTAAAGTAGGGGTAGGCAACCTTTCCCCTTTAAGGGACTTCAGCTCCCAGAATCCCAGGACCTATTGGCCAACATGGGACTATTGGCCAACATGGCTGAGGCTTCTGGGAGGTGAAGTCCCTTGGCCCTTAAAGGGGAAAGGTTGCCTACCCCTGGCCTAAAGTTTTGACTATTTCAGCTACTCAGGCACATGTACTTTGTAGAAGTCAATTTCAATAAAATGTGTTGTGGGGAAATACAGTCATCTTATATTAATGTTTAAGCTCATATTGTGTTTTCTTTCCACCACCACCCACAGAAAACTCTTCTTTCTTTCTCTGTCCTTTCTTTGTGATCATAATTTTTTAAAAAAATCCTATGATTTTTATTTTAAAATATTCAAAACATAGCAGATATTATTGCCTTACCTTCTTTCTCATCATATGCCTGGTGGCATATTAATATCATCATGTCATCTTTTCAAACTCCCCAGGGCATCTGACTGCTCACAACATAACACAGGATTAGATGAACTCTGATCCAGCAAACTAATTCATATGCCCTCACAAAGACAATACCACTTTCTGGGTCCCACAAGGATTCTTATTATTAAATCAAGGGGATCAATTAACACAACTATCAGAGAAAGTTCATATATCAAGGGCATCAAGAAAGGTTCTTTCTTGATATTCGTAAAATGACCTTTCTGTATGACAGGTTTCAAACATCATTGTACTAGACATTTAGAGGGGTTGCAGACTGCCAGAAATAGTGCAAATTGAGTCTGCTTTTAGGGTTAGGGTTAGGGAATCATGGCAACTGTAGTTTATTGTGGCACCAGAGCTCTCTGACAGAGAAGGCTCAATGTCTCAGAAAAAATTACAGTTCCCATGATTCCCTAGCACTAACCCTAACCCTAAAAGTGGACTCAATTTGCACTATTCCTGGCTGTCTGCAACTTAGGGGGGTTGCAGACTGCCAGAAATAGTGTGAATTCAGTCCACTTTTAGGGTTAGGGTTAGAGTTAGGGAACCATGGGAACTGTATTTTATTGTGGCATCAGAGTTGTCTGACAGAGAAGGCTCAATGTCTCAGAAAAATAACAGTTCCCATGATTCCCTTACTTAGGATAAAGTAAGTGGGAGGTACGATGCAGAATTCATGATGTTTTAGTTAAGGTTATTTTTGGGGGGGGGGAGGGAGATGTCCATTTAGCTTTTGCTTATAAAGCTATAACAAAGACAAAAACCCATCTCCCAAGGCAATGTGCTCCTCAATTATCCAGCCCATGCTACCAGGAAGTTCTTTGTAATGTTTAATCTACATCCTTCATCTTGTAACTGAAACCTTTCATTTTGGATGTTATGTCCAGAGCAACAGAAAAAAAATCATGCCCCAACAATGTGACAGCCCTTGGCATATTTGTTCTGTACTTTCAAGTCATTCTGGACTTATGGCAACTTTAAGGAAAACCTATAACGGAGTTTTCCTGGCAATATTTGTTTTTGCCTTTGCTTTCCTCTAAGGCTTAGAGAATGTGGTTTGCCCAAGATCACTTAGGGCCTTTGCAGACTGACAGAAATAGTGCAAATTGAGTTCACTTTAAGGGTTAGGGTTAGGGTTAGGGTTAGGGAATCATGGGAACTGTATTTTATTGTGGCACCAGAGCTCTCTGACAGAGAAGGCTCAATGTCTCAGAAAAACAACAACAATTCCCATGATTCCCTATCACTAACACTAACCCTTCAAGTGGACTCAATTTGCACTGTTTCTGGCAGTCTGCAAAGGCCCTTAGTGAGATACCATAGTGAAGTCATAGTCCAATGATCAAACCACTATGCCATGCTGTTTCTCTTTGACATACTGCAAAGCGGCTATCGCATTGCCTTTTATTTGTTAAGGTTAAACTTAATCAATTCATTCATCCTATCCTCACAGCATTTGGATCCCAGGCTCCTCAACAAGTTAGTCACCATATCCATGTCCAGGTGGTGGTGATGATTATTATCATTATTGGCTGAGATATTGCATCAGACACTACTATGCATAATGTTAGTATGATAGAGCTTTGTAGCTGTCATGATATGCAATCATGGTAGTGAATTGGCAAGGGAGCATGGCACAAGATGTCCAGTTATACAATGGGGGCTCCTGAAATCCAGTATGTCTGGTATGAAACACAATATTCCTTGGTGTGAAATGTGTCCCAGTACATGACATGTCCTGATACACACTAGGATACATTGCATATTGCGACACATCATGAACATTATGCATTGTGTATTGTGATATGTTGTGCATCAGGACAATTGTGGTACAGCCATATTAATTGCTGCATTTGTCCAATAGTCCCAGGCAGGTAGTTATGTTTCTGCTGCCCTCCTGAGAATATGAACTTTGTGCTACATCATAACTGACCTTTATATAATTGTAAATCAGTTTATGATGATTTAAATGCCTAACATGATATCAGCCTACATCATCCACCAGTTTCCAGGTCTCAAGGTGCTTATAAAAATTAAAATAAAGATAGGTAGGTAGAGCTAAATATATACAGCTAAAAAACTAATTAAAATTAAAACTGAGACTTAAATTATGAATTGCTTTCAGCCTTAGAGGAATGCAATGGCAAATCCTCTCTAAACAAGAAAGGTCAAACCCTCTCTAAACAAGAAAGGTCTGAGATCAATCGGGGCGGCTTACGATTTTATGATGTAAGCCGCCCCGATTGATCTCAGAGGGGCGGGATATTAAATAAAAAGTATTATTATTATTATTATTATTATTATTATTATTAAGTCTTGTTATAGACTCACCTTAGGATCTCCATAAGCTGGAAATGTCTTCATAGCACACAACAACAACAAGATAGCCTGAATCTGAGCCAGGTAGGTTGTTAATATCTTAAACTGAGGAAGCCATTTTCCTACAGTTTATTATAACTTCTACTACTGAGTAGATTTTGCTGCACAGTTTAGATTAACCGAGCAATGAAGCTGTATCATAAGCTTATATAGGGTTAACTACCCTAAAAGGTGTGTGTGTGTGTGAGTGTGTGTGACACAACTGCTTCCCAAACATCTACCTTTTGGCAGAAACAGGCTGTGCTGTTTGCCTACATCCCTTTAAAATGCTAAAGAGACAATGTGAGTGGGCTAAGTCTCAGTGGAAAGAGAAAGAAGAGTCCCAAGGTTTTAACAAAATTTCATATTTTAAATTCTATTTTTTTAAAAAATATATATTTTTATTATTTTATTTTTTTCTTTAAAAACATCACATTTTACTAATTTTTCACCATAACCACATGAAACTATGTGTTTGTAAATACATTTAGGCTGTGTGTAGGATGTTGTAATTTAAAGGCAATTTTGCTAGTTGCTTATTCACAGTTAAACTATTGCCATTATATTCAGTGATATACAGGGATTACAATTTAGGAATAACATTAGTACAAAAGCATTACTAAAGATTCTGTGTGGTGTGGTATGGGAAGAGGTCAATGGGGGGATGACATCATGAGTTACCACACTGAGTGATGCCAACCCTAGGGATGCCACTAGCTACAAAATCCCTTTACATACTGCTATTCCAGACTAACATGACTTTGTCTCAGAATTCTATCTCGGCATTGATAAACGTAATAATTCACAGAGTTTAACTGTGAATATTACGTTTATCAATGCCGAATGTTCCACAATTCAAGCTTCACGGGAATATATCAGGAGTAGGAATTGTGTGGCCCTCCTGATATTGATAAACTATAACTCCCAGATTTCTTCCTCACTTGCCATGTTGATTCTTGGAAGTTGCAATCTTGGGAATTACAACATTTGGAGGACCACATCATTCTTAGTCCTGTTTTACATTATTCTTGGTTTCATACATCCTTTCTTTATTTACTTCCCTCCTTAATTGTACACCCTAATACTGTTCTCTAGACCCTTGGCCATTCTGTATATTTCCTAGTCTTTCTACAATATCCTTTTTGAGGTTCCTCAGCAATAATTGTACACAGTAGTGCTTTGTTTAAGTTCTATCCTGCCCACAGTCAAAGAGAATGGCACACAAAGAGAATGAAATATTCCATCTCAAAGCACAAACTTCTTTCTGGAGGAGAAGGAAAAGATGTATTGAATGGAGATTGCCCAGTTTGTATAATAGAAAATTTTGCACAGGGTATTCGTGGGCCCTATTGTAACAAAGAACTGTCAGCTTAAGAAAACAAGCTGGCATATATTGCCACTGCCCTGCACAAAGGCTAATGCAATTTAAGAATGGCAAGGAAGAAGACCAGACTGTAATCTTTTGTCCTTGACTTCAACCTGCTGCTAACCAAAATGGAGGTGCTCCCTTCCTCTAGTCTATAACATTTTGCATGCTGTGTGAAGTGAATTAAATTTCAGAGAGCATGAGCAAGAGTTAGCACATGCAGATGGGTGGACATATTCTCCCAGACATTACAAAACAGAAAGGGATAACTCCCATCGCTACATATCACAAAGAAGAAATGAACTCCCATGAGAAAATTACTTTGTGGCCAGAAGAAAAGAGAAGGAAGTCCACAAATCCACATTGCATTTACACTTTGAATTTAAAAAATAAATCACATAATTTTTTTCACATTCCCTGTTCTATGATTACAATTAAGTGAATAAAATGTACATATATTTGCAAATACAGTGTGATTGGATTCTCTACTTGTCAGTTATCATTCTCCTTTTCAGTGATCAAGCATTATAAGTATAAACTGCAACAAAAAGTTGCAAGGAGGAATGCAGCCTTTTAGGTCTTTGGAAGGAGAGTGGTCTTTGTTATCAGGGGAACCATTCATGGAAACATCTATTGTGCAAAAATGCTATAGTCCAGACTGTAACAGGTATATAAAGGGTTACAGTGTGCTTACAACAGGCAAGAGGATGCACTGCACTCTTCACCTCAGTATGATATTTTTAGTAGATAGGAAGGTCATGATTTTTTATTAAAATAATCTTACCAATTTTCATGGCCTTAAATTGTGAAAAACATACATATATACACATTGAAAATAACAATCTCTCTCACACACACACTAAGAAAAAAAGCCTACACATAGAAATAATGCCTGTACAACACATATGCAACCTCACTAAAACACGCAAAACTAACATCCCATTTACTGTTGTTCCCCATCCCCTTAAAAAAGACTTCTTGCTACCTTCAGATTGTCTCTGTGTTATTCTTATCAAATACACTTGTTAACAATAAATAAAAACTCAATAAATTTGAACTATCCCAAAATTTACTCCTAATTAGCATTTCTCTCTGTACTAATGTTTACTACATCCTTACTACCTATATTTCAAGATCATGAATTTTCTGTGAGAAAATGGGATGGAGAGACCATCTACCTTGAAGGTATGTTTGAAAGGAAGGAGAGAAATTTGCTTCAGTGAAATAGAGATTGCTTTGTCTGCCTTTCTGTAATATTCCATATAAACCTTAGCTTTCAACTACATCTTTGACTTTTCCCCAAGATGGGGAGGCATATTCATACTTATGTGTATATTAAGGCTTCTAGGGTGTTTCACTGCAGCTTGGTGGAGTTCTGCTACAACACAGTGATGGCGTTGCTATTCTCTACTGTGAAATACCTGCTGTCTCTGTAAAACACCAATAGATAATCTTTTCCACTAATGTCTGTGTCCCATCTCAACTATCCAATAATATGTTTTCCTGAAATTTACCAAGTGGTTGTTCAGAATTCTATGCATACTGAGCATGCTGTACTAAATGTTTCCTCTGTAACTTTTTTGTGAATAAAAGAGTTTGGAGTATCTTTGTATATGTTGGGTCCTTGCCCCAAGCCTATTAACATATCTCATAAAGGACCTGAACTTGAGTTAGTATGAGGCAGCAACTAAAAAAGCTAATGCAATTCTAGGCTGCATCAACAGGAGTATAGTACTGTATCTAGATGGAGGAAGTAATAGGACCATTCTGATCTGCTTTGGTCAGACCTCACCTGGAATACTGTGTCCTGGTCTCCATAATTCACCTAGAATACTATGTTCTGGGCACCACAATTCAAGAAGCATATTGACAAGTTAGAATGTATTCAGAGGAGAGTGACCAAAATGGTGAATGGTCTAGGATCCATGCCCTATGAGGAGCAGCTTAGGGAGCTGGGTATATTTAGCCTGGGAAAGAGAAGGTTAAGAGTGGACATTATAGCCATGTTTAAATATTTGAAGGGGTGTCATATTGAGGATTGAGCAAGCTTGTTTTTTCCCTGCTCCAGAGACTAGGACACAAAGCAATGGATTCAAGATACAGGAAAAGAGATTCTACCTAAACATTAGGTAGAACTTCCTGATGGTAAGAGCTGTATGACAGTGGAACATGCTGCCTCAAAGAGTTGTGGAGTCTCCTTATTTGGAGGTTTTCATACAGAAGCAGAATGACCATCTGTTGGGAGTGCTGTGATTGTTCTCCTGCATGGCAGGGGGTTGGACTGGACTTGTGGTCTCTCCCAGAATTCTATGATTCTTTATCTCCCTATGTGTATATGGTGCTGTATAAGCTACAGCACTCAATGCTTGAAGTTTAGAAACAGGAAAAATACTTTTGCAGCATTGTCAACATGCATGAGAGGTCCTGAAGAACAGACAGTGTAAATGTAGATAGTGGCTGAGATAACAGGGAGGGAGGGGAGGTATGAGCAAATTAGGTTACACATACTTAGCTTTTGTTTCAGCTGTAGCTAAGGATTAAGGGGTTAATCCAAAATCTTTAATGAAGCTTGCAAAGCATTTGAAAGTTGCTAGTATGGGTTGTATTTGGAGTATAACTATGCCCCATCTTGTTAAATCCTGTTAATCTAATCTCAGAATGCTTAAATTTGAAATCCTATGGGAATGCACTCTTTAGGGGATTAGCCCCACTAAACTAAGCAGGATTTATTCCATTATCCATAGTTAGACTATGACAGTCAGGGAGAAGTGAAACACAGAGCCCTTTTCACATATACTTTTATGCTCTGAAATGAAGTCTCCCTCCTTCTGGTGATTTTTTTTTTGTTTTTTTTTTTTTTCAGGAGAACTGCAAATGAATGGATACATTCATCTATTCAGATTAAGGAGGAATATTCCCCTCACTAACTAGTGGTTTTGTGGCGGGATTGATTGAGAACATTGGGCCTTTGCAGACTGCCAGAAATAGTGCAAATTAAGTCCACTTTAAGGGTTAGGGTTAGTGCTAGGGAATCATGGGATTTTTTTTTTCCCTGAGACATTGAGCTTTCTCTGTCAGAGAGCTCTGGTGCCACAATAAAATACAGTTCCCATGATTCCCTAACCCTAACCCTAACCCTAACCCTTAAAGTGGACTCAATTTGCACTATTTCTAGCAGTCTGCAAAGGCCCATTGTTTCCGGAAAAAGGTTACAAGTTTAACAAAATTGCACTAAGGAGGCCACCCAAAGGAGCCACCAACTGCTGCCAAAAGGCTTTAAAAAGCTAGATATTTGAAAACATGATGGTGTTCTTGTTTCTTATTATTTTAATTTTCTTATTATTTTCCTGTAAATATTAAATACAGCTCCATTTTACAGGAATAAAGCCTCTTTGTGGAATGCAGATTGTTGAATTTCCTCTGGATTTCACCAACTGAATGTAAAGTCTAACAAGAGGTGTCTGAAAGCTCAAGTAGTGTGATTAAATACATACAGAACAGAAGGCATCTGAAAGAATGGAGAACTGTCCAGTCTTCTGAAATATACCAACTGAAAATAGAAGCTCAAAACAATCATCAGGAAATATTCAGCAAAATACTTCTGGCAATTTTTGGATTTCCATAGTTATAGGCAGACTACTTATATTCAGAGGCTGAAATATTACTACCAACATTTAGAGGCTCAGAGAATGAATACCAGGAACACTTTCATAAATTATTCCTCCTTTCTAAAAAGATTGTTTTAAACCACACTCAGCCATTTTTCAACAAAGCCACTGACATATAAGTTAGTCATAACTAGCTTGTCCCACCAATTTCAACAGTTATGCTTTTGAAATGTAAACCACCACCCCCCATTTCATCCTTGCACATGAAAATGAAACATTTCAAATGTTCTATCCTTGTTGAGTAAGATTGTACAGATTTTTGCAAATTTTGTGACTTTTTCACAATTTGGGGATTGTTTTATTTATTTTTTTATTTATTTTGCAAAAACCAAATCATTTGCATAAAAAGCACTGCACTTTCTGTCAAACATAGGCTTTATTGGTTATGGAAGATAAAGGAATTCAGTACTATATTCATGATGCCCCCCTCTCTGAGTCACCTGTTTTCTCACTGCAGTCCATTTCTATGGCCATTCAGATGCTGGGAAAAATGGGATGAAGGATAGGTAACAGCCAGTCAGCTCTTATCCTGTAGCTGAATTTTTTATTTTGTTGGTTGCTGCTTACTTGTTGCCTTGTTGTCACCTGCTTCTCCTCACCTTGGACACTGAATGGCTGTGAAGACAAGAGTCCATCCAGAAAACAGGTAGGGCAGGTATGCATGCAGGAGGAAGAAACATAGCTACACTTAGGACAAATCACATTACAGAATTATAGTGCTACTATTCTACTTTAGATCCAGCTTGCTGTAGTGGCTTGAGTGTTGGACTATACTCTAGAGACCAGGGTTCAATTCCCACCTTGGCCATGAAATCCACCTTGAGCAAGTCATAGTTTTTCAGCCTCAGAGGAAGGCAATGGCAAACCTCTGAAGAATATCTTGCTAAGACAAAACCATGGTTGGTTAGCCTTAGGGTCACTATAAGTCAGAAACAACTTGAAAGCACACAACAACAAACAACAAATTCCATGTTAACTGCTTCGGTTCCCTCCTATGAAATCCTTGGTTTTGCATTTCATGGAGAGGCCTGCAGAATTCTCAGCCAGAACACTCCAGAACCAAACTACAAATCCCAGGATTCCACATATGAACCATGACAGTTAAAGTGGAGTAATAGTACTATAATTCTGCAGTATGAATAGGTGCCTGGTGGAACTTTACAATCTGCCAGTATGACACAGGATCTCAGCACTAATGTTTTTGTGCAAATGGATCTAAAATGGAAATTAGAAAAAAAAATGTAATGTTATTTGCCCTAGGAGTGAAGCTTTCACTGCTTTCTATGATAGCTTCCACTTCACATGTATAGCAATTTCAGGTATATGAGACTTTCATTAGGATCATGAGATTGACAGATATTCAGCATAGAATTGCCCACACAACAGAAAGGATCAAAAACAGAGATCAAACAGAGATCAGAAACAAAAAGAAAAGAATACAGCACAGATGAATTACTCCCCAAGCATTCTGATTCTTTTTCTCAAGGGAAATCTAAAGACAATGAGATAAAATTATTCAATCTGAAGAAAAAAGGTGCATATTCTAAAAAGGCAATTACCCCAAATGACAAAGATATCACACAAAGTTCTAAAAAACCCGCATCAACAATATTAAACTATGTCAAACAAATTCTGTTTCAAAGTGCAAATATGAAATTATGGGGTGTTGCAGACCAGCCTAAAGGGCTGACCTGGGAGTGGAGTTGGGGTGGGGCAGCCACACACCGGCCACCTCAACCCCACCCCAATGCCATCCTGATGCCGTGCACCCATTTGCATGATGCATGGTGTCAGGATGCCCTCCTGGTGCAGCATGCAGACACGCTGTGCTGAAAGGGTGCAGAAGAGCCGCAGAGCCATCTCTTAGGGCGGTCTTTTGCCGCCCATAAAAGGAATGCCATTTTGCTGTTCTTTTAGGAGCAGCAAAAAGAAGGATCGGGGCTGCAGTGTGGGGTTGCTGTGGACCCAATCTGCCACTAGCAGGGGAGGCCCAGAGCTGCCTGTCTGCATAGCCCCTATGTTTTTAAATATATATATGGAATATACATATGAAAATATATGAAATTCTGCTTTAATAATAATAATAATAATAAAACTTTATTTTTGTACCCCGCCTTTTGCCATGGCAAAAATGCTGGACAGTGAAATTCCATCTGTGTCACAGTTCTCTGATGCTTTCAAAACCCTCTATCAGGAGTTGCATATGCACCTTGCCTGACATTAAATGTCATTAAAGGCTATTGCTGAGACATGGTGATCTTAGACACAGATGTTGAGATATCAACCAGAGGGTGTCAGTCATTAGTCAAATCTGTTGAAATTTGTCAAAAGAATCTGGCTGTAATAACACAGAAGAGAACAATATGGGAACAAGAGGAAAAAATGTGTTTATTAATTGTAACAAATATGAATTAGGCCTTCTAGGAATGTGAAGCTGTATGCCATTTAATTAGACAATTTTAACGCTTTGCTGGTTGGTTCCAACAATGAATGTGACTGGTGGGATCTATGGTTTCTTAATAAAGGGTTTGTTTTTTTTTAAGTTTTAACTACTGAAACCTGAATTTCTGAATTAGGTAACCTGATGGAATTGAAAACATCAGCCCTCTTAATAATGGGCCAGAAATTAAAGATGAATATAAAAACTTGCTAGTATTGTCAATTCTCTAGAAAGGATAGACTGGTACTTGTTGTCCTTACACAGGAGAGTGAAATTTGTTTGTTTGTTTATTTCAGCAGGACTTTTAAGACTGAGTGCTCAAGGAGAGTAAAGTGTTGGATTTTCTAGGTGCTGTTTGATGTGGACATTGATGTGCTAGAATGAACAATGACTTGAACCCTGAAACAGGTGCTGATGCAATCAGTTGGCTGATGTAATTTGGTAGAAGGCTGCCAAAAGCCAGCAGTACCCAGTATTACATTATTTCTCTGGAGGAGAATAATTATTTATATAAACTGAGTATATATAATATCTCTTATCTCATTGGACAGATATGTCAGCTGGGAGCTCTGGTGCCACAACAAACTACAATTCCCAGAATTCCATAGCATGAAGCTATGACAGTTAAAATGATGCCAAATCATTATTTCTGCAGTCTCCAATACCTTCTCACACCTTACATGCAATGTAATGTAATGAAAGCCTACACATTGACATGTCTATGTGCTCATATGCAGTATTTATGACTGCATATATTATGATTGAGAGCCAGCATGGCATAGTGGTTTGAGTGTTGGACTATGACTTTGGAGACCAGGGTTTGATTCCCAGCTTGGCCCTAAAACCCACTGAAAAACAAAAAACCATGATAGGTTTGCCTTAGCATTGCCATAAGTTGGAAATGACTTGAAGGCACACATCATCATCATAATCAACAACAACAACAGCAACAATATGATTCCCTAAAAAACAGACAGCCTGCTCATTCTCTCATAGAAATATCCTAAGAGTCAAATACTTAAGAGTGCTGAAAGGGAAGGTTGATATTAACTCTACTTGTATGGCTTTTACTGTGGTCACAAGTTGGACATTCAGATACACAAAGATTAGCTGACAAATGGCAAAGGATCTTCAGTCTAAAGTGACAAGAATGGAGAAGCATATCTGTTTCATTTGGTTTCTTACACTGCAAACTTGCCATTGAAATAAGTAGGGCTTACCCCTGAATAAGGGAGAATAGCATCTGAGCCCAGACAGACAGTAGTTCACTCCTTCTTAACCACGTGTGGTGTCTTCCTAAAGTTTCCCATATTAACAATGGACAATAAAATATATCATTATAGTGTTATCCAGAGTTAAACCATCTGTTAAAATGAATTTTGTTTCCATATCACTACAAGGATTTGCATATCAGCCACAAATAGAGCACTTGAAAGCCTACAATCTGAAAATTAGTTTACAGTCAGCTTCTCATTTAAAATTCATGTCTGGTATGAAAAGTTATGTTTATCATGCCTTTTAGATTTAGCTTTTAGATATTAAAATTAGAAAGTGTAGCAAAGAGCAGAAACAATCCATCACCTAGAGTATTTGGCTGATACCTACAAAAAGGTAAGAGGGAAAGGAACACATTTACTTCTACATTTATTCAGTGAGCTACTTTCTTGTCTCTCCAAGATATCCTGGTGGAAGAGATGCTACTGGACACAACTGGAAGAGCAAAGTGGCTGCTGGCCCCAGCTAAGCCACTAAAGAAGGCCTTGTGTTCTAGCTTTGTCTCCTGAAGTAGCCAAGTGGAATAGCAGATATTAGTCATTCATTCATTTATTGGTTACTAGTAATCGAAGTTCCAATTCCTGAATCCCAATTCCTGAATAATTAAAAAGGAAGGTCAAAGATGAAAGTGCAAAGGCAAGTCTGATGCTGAACATAAAGAAAACAAAAATAATGACCACAGAAGAAATACACACATTCAATCTAGACAACGAGGAAATTGAAATAGTTAAAGAATTCCCATATCTAGGATCAAACATGGACCAGAATGGAGACTGCAGTCAATAATAATAATAATAATAAATTTATATCCCGCCCCTCTACCGAAGCAATTGGGGCAGCTTACAACAATAAAAATTCACAATAACCCATCCCAAGCCCAAACCCACCTTCCCCTTAAAACAGTATTAAACATCTTAACATTAAAACAATTAACACTATAAAACAATTATAATAGTTTACACAATTAATTATTAAAAAGGCAGTCTAACAGGCGGCCCGCAAGCACTAAATAGCGTGGCTAGATGTGGCAGCAAGTGGGAGAGAATTTGCTTACTCCTTGGCCGGGAATTTAGGCAGGAAAGGCCTGCCGGAAGAGATCCATCTTGACAGCCTTTTTAAAGCTGTCTAAGTTGGTAATTTGACAGATCTCGTCCGGCAGGCCATTCCATAATCTAGGAGCTGTTTCCGAAAAAGCCCCCTGGGAGGTTGTCAACAGTCTAGACCTAGCAGGTTGAAGCAAATTCCTCCCAGAAAACTGTAGCGTGCAGGTAGGATTATACGGAAGGAGACGATCCTGGAGATAGGATGGACCCAAGCCATGTAGGGCTTTAAAGGTGATAACCAACATTTTGTACTGGCCCAGAAACTAATCAGCAGCCAGTGGAGTCTTTTCAAGACTGGTGTAATATGGTCTCTCCTGGATGTACCGGAGACCAACCTGGCTGCCATATTCTGGACTAACTGAAGTTTCCGGACCAAGCACATAATTCCACATAATGAGAAGGCATGGATCACTAGAAAAAACAGTAATGCTAGGAAAGGTAGAGGGTAGAATCAAGAGAGGAAGAAGAAAGAGAGGAAGACTCGATGAGAGAGGTTATGGGCAAGGGCTTGCAGAATCTGGGCAAGGCAGCGGAAGATAGGGATTCTTGGAGATGTCTCATCCATAGGGTCGGCATAAGTCAGAACCATCTCAAGGGCAGCTAACAACAACAAAATCAAAGTTATGTCATGAAACAAATTTTAAAAGCCACCCATGTAGTGATTGTTTCAGGATGGAAAAAGAAATCAAACTGGAATACGTCTTATTTTATTATATATGTAAAAGAATATATATTATTTGATTTCTTAGGGAAAGAAGGCTTAAATGTATTAGACAGAGCAACAAAGAATTGTGGAAACATAAATGGGCAATTGTGTTTAAGAAAGTTGAAAAAATGGAGTACAAAAAGGGGAAAAAATTAATAATATATTCCATATATCTGAGAATAATTGTTACGTTAAATGGAATCTAAGCCCTCTGTGTGGCTTTTTGGCTCCTCTTCACTTTATTCTCACAACAACCCTTGTGAGTTGGTCAGTTCTAGAGTGGCAGGCCAGGGGTCAGCCATTTATTTCTGGGGCTGCAGGTGACTAGAACTTGCATCTCCTGAATTCCACTCCGAGAAGCTGTACACACAGGCCTAAAGGCCCATTTCCTTCTCTGCCTGGCACCATCCTGTGTGGATGATGCAGGCATACAGCTCTGGGCCAGGAATGAGTAGATCAGATGCCATTCTGGCAGATCAGGCCTGACCGCAGCCCAAACAACCCTTAGCCCAATATTAATAAAATGGCTACTTGCAGTGGAGTTTCCCAGAGTGGATGGACTCATGCCATCTTATCTGCCACCACCACTGCCATCCTCCTTAAAGGCCTCAGTCATGGTCTATGATGTCGGAGAAGGGCACCTGGCCATGTGAGTGAAGTCAGGCACCCTGTTTCTGCCTTTATGAGCTATGGTGGGGCTTTCAAGAAGGACAGTGTCAGTGGTGGCAATGGGTGAGTCATCATTGGTGGTGGCAGCTCCATAATGCAGTGATGGGTGGGCTTCTGAACACCTCCATGGCAGACTAAGTAAGTGTCAGGGGAAGTAAGGAACTGGCTCCATGGGCACGATATGATGAAGCTGACCCATCATATCCTGCCTGTGTATTTGGCCCCCAAGACTCTAAACTAGGGATGGGGAAAGTGAAGTCTGTGAGCTATGATTTTTTTTAAGAAGCCCTTTTTGCCCTCAAATGTTCTGTAGGGGGGCATAGGTGAAATTGTGTCATGTTTTTGGTTTCCCCATGACACTTTAGGCCCTTTTGCTTATAGGAAATTGATTTCTCGGTCAATTCCTTTTGAACAAAAGATCATTTCTTCACAAAGTGAAATGGCACATAAAGAACACTTGTTAGCACCCCTTCCCCCTTGTACAAGAGTATGTAGAAGGGTGGCCCTCTGAGGTTTTCTTGGGAGGACCAATGTGGACCCTTACCTGTTAACCTCTTCTAACCTCTACACCACACTGGATTTCAGAAATAGTGCAGGGGACGAGGAGTTGAGTCCTTTTTTTTTTTTTTTTTGTCAGATCTAGCAACCCAGTTATCCTGTTTTTTGTTTGTTTGTTTGTTTGTTTTTGTTTTGTTTTTGTGTTTTGTTTTGTTTTGTTTTTGGAAAAATGCAATTTTGTATGCCAATCACCTATGTGTGATTATTACATAGGCTAAATCCCCCATTTTCTGTGCAGGAATTAATATTTCTGCATTAAATTATTAATTAACACTTACAAAATCTTGTTTTCTGCAGACACACACACACACACACACACACATTTTGTGTAGAATAAATCCTAAACTGCAAAAATTCTCATCAATCCAGGACTTTTCTCATCACAGTTTCTCAACACACACGAAATAGTTTTTCAATTATTTTTGAATATTTAAAAAAATATTTTTCCATCCCTATCCCAGTTAAAACTCTGACTACCATTGTTTGCACCATCCAGAATTTCTATACCAGAGTCAAAGGAAGCCCCATATGCAACTATTGCAATATTAGTATGTAGAGAGATCTTGTAGCACCTTTGAGAGTAACTGAAAGAAAGAAATTGGCAGCATGAGCTTCATCAATAGACTGAAGTCTATGAAAGCTCATGCTACCAATTTTTCTTTCAGTTAATTTCAAAGGTGCTACAAGATCTCTCTATGTACTGATTCTACAGACTAACACGGCTATAACTTTGAATTCTATTGTAATATTACATTGTTAGGACAGGAAAATGCCAATCTAGGGACAATTTTTTCTGTCCTGGGACCCTACAGGAGTTTCATGGAGTGCCAAAAATTCCAACCAACCAACCAACCATTTGGAAGTTAAAAAAAAATCTTCTGATTTTGAAGTTATATGCATTTTTAGATGGTAAATAGTTCTGCAGTCCCCTATAACCTGTATAAAAGGAGAAGTGTAGCCTTCCAGGACAAGCAAATCATCCCACCTTTTTGGTCAGAAGTCAAAAAAGTCTAGAGGGTTTCAAAAGAGACCCAGAAGGGTTTCAAAAGAGTTCCAGGGCAGACTTTGACCCTAGTAAAGCAAAGCAGTAAGAGGTGTACAGGGCTCTGAATTAGCACACATTAATTAGAGCTTCATTATTACCACCCTGACCAATTTTGTAGGGACAGACTAATTAATCCTCTGTCATCCCATTTTAACTGCTTTTAAAATATCCCAGTTTCTTTCTACTTCTCCCACTTTCCTCCTTTGTCTTCTGCTTATGTTCAAACTGAGTTCAAAGTGTGAAATTGGATTTACATTCAATTAACTTGGCAGGGGAGAGAGCAGAGGAGGGAAAGAGTCCTGTCCTTCCCAGTAGGCTCAGGCAAAAGCAAACTCCTGCAGGTTCTTTTAACGTGTATATGCTTCCTCTTTAGTAACTTTCCCATCTTGACCATACTGCAGTGTTGCTTGGCCACATATGTCCCAATTTTCATCTGTGATGAAAGGGTGTACCACTTTCTAGAGCAGTGGTTCCCAAATTTTAGTCCTTCAGATGTTTTGGACTCCAGCTTCCAGAATTCCTGACTGTTGGACAACCTGTCTGGGGATTCTGGGAGTTGAAGTCATAGAATAATAGAATCATAGAATTATAGAGTTGGAAGAGACCACAAGGGCCATCCAGTCCAACCTCCTGCCATGCAGGAACTCCCAATGAAAGCATCCCTGACAGATGGCCATCCAGCCTCTGCTTAAAGACCTCCAAGGAAGGAGACTCCACTACACTCCGAGGGAGTGTGTTCTACTGTTGAACAGCCCTTACTGTCAGGAAGTTCCTCCTAATGTTAAGGTGGAATCTCTTTTCCTGGAACTTGCACCCATTGTTCCGGGTCCTAGTTTCTGGGGCGGCAGAAAACAAACTTGTTCCCTCCTCAATATGACATCCCTTCAAATATTTAAACAAGGCTATCAAATCACCTCTTAACCTTCTCTTCTCCAGGCTAAACATCCCCAGCTCCCTAAGTCGTTCCTCATAGGGCTTGGTTTCCAGACCCTTCACCATTTTAGTTGCCCTCCTTTGGACACGCTCCAGTTTCTCCACATCCTTTTTGAATTGTGGTGCTCAGAACTGGACACAGTATTCCAGGTGAGGCCTGACCAAAGCAGAATAGAGTGGCACTATTACTTCTAAAGTCTAAAACACCTGGAGAACCAAACTTTGGAAACCACTGCTCAAGAGAATTGTGAGCAACCACTCAGGAGATTGGTTTCTGGGATCATCATCAATCCCAGTTTGAGCCTTCAGAGACTTCAGTAGATCAGACAATGTTGCACTCTCCCAAGTGAATCTGAAGTTAACCAGGTCACATCTGATTTCTTAAAATAGATATTTGGAGCCTTTTTAACCTCCAAGGATGGGTTTTTTATGGCTTTCCAGTCAAGAGTCTATTCACTCTGTTCATCTATCATTAATTTCTCTATATAAATCAAAGTTGACCTCTCTCCTGTTCTCTCTTTTCTCTCTCATGCACACAACATACTGGAAAGGCTTTTTGGCCTAAGGCATGAAATCCCTTTTGTACATCTACTCCTTGACAGCTGGACCCCACCACTTCAGTGCCCGCAAATAGCAAGCCATTGAAACAATCCAAGGCCCAGTGCAATTGGACCCTAATTTATTTGCTAATGATCAACATCATCCATAAGGGGCAGCCGCCAGCGGTTGTCATGTCCATTCATGAAAGGAGAGAAGGGGCTTATTGAAATGTTTTAATTGTTGTGATAGGAATGGATTTGCTTTTATCAGATCAATATTACTTTGACCAAGAATCAATTAAACTGACAAGGCTGCTGCTATTGAATCAAGAAGGGATTGTAATTAAATTCCATCTGAGAGAGATTGTGTATAGCAAAATAAAAGAAGGCATGTGCAAAGGGAAAAGCTGTTTAGCTGGGGGATAAATAACATGGTTAGGATGAAACCTTAAATTAAAACATTGAGGCTGTGTGATTTCAAGGAAAACGTGGGATTGCACAGAAATAAAGCTTTCAGGTGAATTGTCTTCTATTGTGCCCAAAGCAAAGAACTGGATGCACACAACACAGTATGCAAGAGCATTGCTTTGTTTTCATTGCTTTAAAAATATTCTAGCCACACAGAAACAGAACAGAATGTCACAGACTAGAGTCAGGCATCGGACTGGAACCTAGCGAGTTATCATAGATTGTGTGAGAGGCTCAGGTCCCAATAATCCTTTATTTTATTTTATTTTATTTTCAAATACATTTCTTTTCCATTGTCTAAACTGTGGCAGACATAGCATGGTCTGAAGATTGCCTGAGGCTCCCAGACTCTACTTTTGTGACCCTGGAGCCCCTAAACCCCTCCCTCCATTTTTAAACAAAAATGCAGCTTGATTTTCATATTCTTTGCCATCCAAACCCTGAAACATATTAAAATATGAAAGAAAAGGGGGGGGGGGGGAAACAATGTTGACCACCTAAATTCAGACCCATTCCAATAGACATCTTCTCATGTCACTCTACAGGAAGTACCTTAGTAAGGGCCTTTACAGACTGCCAGAAATAATGCAGCTTGAGGCCAATTTAATTGCCCTGGCTCAGTGCTAGGGAATCATGGGAACAGTAGTTTATTGTGGCACCAGAGCTCTCTGACAGAGAAGGCTCAATGTCTCAGAAAAACCTGCAGTTCCCATGATTCCCTACCATTGAGCCAGGGCAGTTAAAGTGGTCTCAAGCTGCATTATTTCTGGCAGTCTGTAAAGGCCCTAAGTATGTCTGCCACATTGTCTTCTGACCCAATGTACTGCAGCCTCAGAACCTTGTTCTGCACCAACTCTCACACATTCTGGTATCAGACTCCTATGTATTTGGTCCTACACTTCAAATTCTCAGCTTCTGCCATGGCTATACATGACTGTGAGTCCTCATGTATGACTGTTGGTGTACTCCATGGTTCCCCAAGATCCACCAACGACTGCCTTACCCACTATACCTTGTTTGCTATGTCTAATAAAGCAGCAAATTCTGCTTCCGTGGTACTCAAGGCTAGACCTCCAGACCACTGGACTATCAGCAAACCTGATTGTCAAACTAGTCACTGATTTCCTGTCTGATGTTTCCAAGGCAAAAGAACTGTCCACATAGCATTCCAGCTGTGACATGTTCCCATTCATCACAAGCTGTCTATCTCTAGTTCCTTTCAGGTACCTTACCACACATTTCACTGCTGTCCAATCCTCCACACTGGGCTTTGAAGCTTTCCTACTGAGCAATCCTACAACAAAGGATATATCTGGCCTCATGTTGTTAGCAGTGAACAACAAACTTCCCATAACAGTATGATATAACTGAATGTACTCAAAAAGCTTGCTTGACTCACCATTGGCATATTCAGGAGTCATTGGACTTTGTACCAACTTGGTATTCTCCAATCCACATTTTTCAACCAGATTGCCAATTTTCTTCCTTTGACATAGTAAAAACTTCCCATCCTGGGTTCTCTCTACCTCTATGCCTAGGTACTGTCAAGGAATGCCAACTTTCTAAAATTTCTTGGATCTTTCAGCACAAACTTCCTTGCTAGCTCCTCTTGCACTTTCTTTACATTCTTTTCACTATTTGCTGCTACACAAAGATCATCCACATATATCACCAGGATGATATCACCCTTCATGTACACACATGCATCTGCTATACTTTGTCTATAGCTTAGGTATAACAATTCCTTGTGGATCCACTTGTTCCAGCATCTAGCACTTTGTTTAAGACCATACGTGCCTTTTTCTGTCTGTACACCCTACTACTATTGTTACTGTCATAGCCAGGAGCCTGTTACATATACACAGTCTCCTGCAACTGTGCATTCAAATACTCAGTTTCAAAGTCAAAATGCTTGACTACTAGCCCTTTCCTGGCTGCCAAGGCCAAAACCACCCTGAGACTTTCAGGCTTTGCAGTGGGTGAGAACATTTTGTCAAAACTTTCAAATCTCTGTTGGGAATACCCCTTTGCCACAAGCCTGGCCTTATATTTATGGGTACCATTGGGCATCTCCTTTTTCTTGTATACCCATCTGCATCCAACCAATTTCTGATCTTATGGCTTTTCCACTATTTCAAATACCTTTCTGTCCACTAACGACTCAAACTCTGCATCCATTGCCTCATTCCACTTATCCTGTTCATTCTTAGGATAAATGAGCATCTCCTGAAAACTATTACCCTCCTCTGCAATCACTGTGCAGATTCTGACTTCTGCACAACAAATCTGTCAGATTGCCTTCTCATTCTTTGTGTGTCATTCTGGGGATTATGACTTTAGTCCTCCCAGACTGATCCTCACTGTCACTTGTCTGAACCCGTCTCTACTGCTGGAACCTGCTTTTGCTCAAACGTTCTGGTGGTTATGCTTAGCATATGTGTGACTGTGGAGTCATGTGATGTTGCACCTGGAGTTTCTTCACTTGTAGCCACAGACAAATCTACCCCTCCCCTTCTGGTGCTCTGTGACAGTTTCCTCAATGGTAGGAACACCTCATGGTTATTGAGGATTTTCTCTCACCCAGAGTGCTTTTCAAAGTTGGCATTCCTTGACAGTATTACCTTCCCATGTCCCAGTGAGAAATGGTAACTGTTACCTTCATAACCTACAAACCTCAGCCTTGTCCATTTAGGCTTACCTTTTTGCAGAAATTGGCTGGGATCAGCACATTTGCAAACTGGCCAAATACCCTCAGGCATTTTAAATTGGGTGCCCTTCCATACAAAAGGAAATATGGAGTTTGCTGGATTGCAGAGCTCCACATCCAGTTAATCACATGACATGCTGCAAGGGCTGCCTCTCCCTACATGCTGAGAGGTGCATCTGAATCCAGCATCATGCAATCTCTCATCTGTTCAACAACCCCTATACATCTTCTTGTGGGACAGCTGGATTCATGGTATTGTGGCATATCCCCCTCTGTCTCAACCAGTTCTGCAAACTATGGGACAGGAATTTGCCACCCTGGTCAGTCATAAGAAAACCCACCTTGTATTGGAATTCCCTTTCCACAGCATTCACCCATTTTTTTTATTTTTTCTGCTGCCTCATCCTTGAGCTTGAGCAGAAACACATAGCCATATCTTGTGTGCCTATCCACTGTCACGAGCATGTATTTATTCCCTCCTTTGCTCTACTGAAAAGGGCCCGCCAAATCCGCATGCAGTATCTGGAATGGCTGCTGGATGGCGCACTTGCTCTCTTTTGCCACAGGGTAAGCCTTCAGCTTTACCTTGCTGCAAATAGAGCAGTCCAAATATTTGCTGCATGGATCCAATTTCAGCTTGGGACAAACCTTCCCCAATTTTGCCAAGCCTGTAAAGCTTGCATGTCCTATTATCCTGTGCAGATAGTGTGCACAATTGAGGTGAATGGGCTCGCTGAACACATTTGAACACTGCTTTGTCAACCAAGTGGTAGAGCTTATTCTTCTGCACTGCTCTAACCCACACATTTCCACCCTCTGATATTATGCAGTAACCCCCCTTAAAATGCAATTCATACCCATCTGTGGTCAGGGATGATAACTAACTGAACAGTTTTGCAATTTTGGGGCATACAGTACATTTTCAAAAGTTTTGTCAAAACATGGAATATGTGCAGTCCCGTTTTTCGGTATCTGGCTGGAACCACCATCTGCCAAACATACAGAGTTCACAGGAGTGGATGACACATTGTCCAGGTGCTTCAGTCCATTAACTAAATGCTGTGTAGCACCACTGTCCAATAACCAACCAACCCCCACCCACCACCCACCCCGAGTAGATGCCTGGTTAGCAAAACAAGCACCCCTCCTGAGCCAGAGAAGCAACCCACTTCCTGTCCTGAGGCTTTTTCTGTTGTTTTCTGTGAACAGACACTCCCTATTTTGCTGCTGAAGATCTGGAAATGCCCAGCCTACCCAGAGATGTAGCATCACTTTTCTATGCAGATCACAGCACTTTCTGTCTGTAGAGATGGAGGAGTCACCTGGGTGGTGTGTGCTGGCAACAAACTAGCTTTCTCTTTCCTCTACAACCCGGCCTCATAGTCCCATCACTGGACCACTTCCAGAATGCATGCCAACATGAAATCAGCAATGAGACACTCTCCAGGACACCTTGCAGACATTACATTAAAAAATTCCAGTCCTTGTTAGACTGCCTATCAGAATGTAGGCTTTTTGGCAGTCTGGGAACTCCACACCTCAATTCTCAACTTGTGTGAAAAGATCCTGCATTTTGGCTAGGTGCTGGGTTACTGAATCACTGTCACATAGTTTACAACTATACAGTCTCTTGAACCACAACATTCCAGATAAAGAGCTGCTTGACTGGTTCACCTCTCGCAGAACATGCCATGCTTCAAAGGCAGTGCATTTTCCTCTCACATGGTTGAGTTGACTGGCTTCTAGGGTCAAAAACAGGGTTGCCCTTGCCTTTCTGTTGGCCTCAGCTTGGGTTGTTTTGGGGGGCAATTCCACCATGTTCCATAAACTATCATAGACTAGGAGAGATTCTACATAAACACTCCATGTAGCATAATTGCTGGCATTCAAAAAATGAGCAGCATGCTCCATGCTTCACTATCTTAATAGTGCTGTCCAAGGACACTGCTGTCTCTTGGCAGACCTCCAAACTTGGTTTGGTTACAAATAAAGGCTTGCCAGCAGCACAGCACTTTAACTATTCCTCTTCCAGAATCACTGACTGTCTGAGAAACCTCTCACAACCATGCACATTTCGGAACATGCACAGACATCTGTGCATTGTCCAAGGTGTGGACTGGGCCCATAACCCTAGTTGGCACATTTTTAACTGGAAGTCTAGACACTGAAGCTTGTGCACCAATCACACACACTACAGAAAGCTCTGCTGTACAGTTCAGTGCAGGCTAGAGAACTCCTTCTCCTGCACACAGAAACTGCAGACATGACAACATGCTGAGTACTCTCAAGGAGGCTTTTAATCTTCATTCTGATATTTACAATATCTCATACCAACTGACAAAATGCTCTAGTCACCATATACGTCAGCACCACCATACAGGGTATTGGAGCTCCTCCCTTATATACACATTCATTGCTAGATCTTCTAGTCCAACCTCTTACTGGTGTGTAACACAGTTTCCTGTTCCCCATGTGGCATGACTTTGCAGTATTGAAGCCTGGTGATGCCATGGCCTGTCTATGTGTCATCATCTTCCTGTGACACAGCACCCTCCCAACTGCTTGCTCATGATGGCTGCCACATGACCTATGGTAACTTTTTGCCTTTGTCCCATATTGCTTCATCTAAGATATTTTCCTCTGGATGCATTCATCCTGACAGGGACAGTTATAATTAATCCTCTCTCACCCCACTTTTTCAACTGCTCATAACATGTTCCGTCTTCTCTCTCCTCCCCCACTTTTACACCTTGTGCTCCAGCTTACTTCAATTGCTGAAAACTGAGTTCAAAGTGCTAAAGTAGTTTGCACTCAATCAACTCAGCAAGGGGAGAGGTGAAAAAGGACAGAATCATGCCCTTCTCTTTAAGCTCAGGAAAAAGCAAACTGCTGAAGTTTTCAGAAGTTCTTCAAAAAGAGAACCACATAAAGTTCACAACAGTAATCAAGGCTCTCTTGTATGAAAATCAGAATGTATAATATTTATTCTTGTGACTGGTGGCATCTATATCTAAAAATGTGAACACATGCTAGAAAACAAGGACAGTGAAAATCAGAAACATTTTACATTTAAGAAATTAAAGCCTTGGTGCAAATCATTTACAATGGAACCACTTGAATAGTATATAGACAATATTTGTTGCAGGGTAGAGGGAGCTGACTGGCCCAGTACTGAGCATGGTATTTATTTATTTATTTTCATTTTTCAGAACCCCACAGCAAAATTACCCTCTCCTAGCTTGCTTTTTTCCCCATTAATAACCTTTGCCATCTTGACCACACTCTGGTGTTGCTTAGCCACATGTGCCCTGGTCTTCCTCTGTGCAATGTTGGAGTGTATGTACTTCACCCAGTATGATTGGCATTTAGTGATAGTATCTCTCCAGGTTTTTAGGTAGGATTTTCTCATAACTTTATGCAGAGATGTTGAGAAATGAACCTCAGCCATTCTTTGTGCAAAGCCTGTAGTCTGTCACTGGGTAATGGTCCGAAGCAGAGTTGGTGGCTCACATAACATAGTATTCAGTTGAAAAGAAAGACAAATTAATTATCAGTCTATTAAAACACAGAGCAGAAGGTTTAAAATAGGAATCCATATGCCAACAGAGCTAAAATTAGCAGTTAGACATGTCAAATCCCTGCCTAAGGAGCAGGTAGGCCATGAGAAATGAGGCAAAGGCCATGAGACAGGACCTGGGTGCAACCACAGCTAAGTCCCTCTGCAGCATTCCAGCTGAAGCTACAGTGGATGTTGGCAGTTGTGTATTGCTGCTTGGCATGGGGTTGGAATTGGTGGTCCTTGTCATCCCTTCCAACTCTAAGATTCTGTGATTCTGTGATTCTGTGAAGACACAGAGGAAGATCTGTAGCTTCCTTTATCCTTAACCCAGAGGAAGGTTCCTATGTGAGAATCTTTTATGTAGTACAGTCATAGAATCATAAAACAGAATAATAGAATCATATAACTGGAAGATCTCAAGGGTGTCAAGTCCTATCCCCTTGCCACACAAGAAGACACATTCAAAGCACCCCAAACAGATGGTGATCTGTTTAAAAACCTCCAAACAAGAAGACTCCACCACACTCCGATGCAGTGTATTCCACTGTCAGACAGCTTACTGTCAGGAAGTTCTTCCTAATGTTGAAGTGGAATCTCTTTCCCTATAGTTTGAATCCATTGTTTCAGACCATATTCTCTGGAGCTGCAGAAAACAAGCTTGCTCCATTCTCAATATGACACATCTTTGAATACTTAAACAGGGCTATCATATCACCTCTTAATCATCTCTTTTCCTGGTGAAACATACACAGCATGGTTTCCAAACACGTCACCATTTTGGTCGGCCTTCTTTGTACACACTCCAGCTTGTTAACATCTCTTTTAAATTGTGGTGCCTAGAACTGGATACAGTATTCCAGGTGAGGCCTGACCAAAACAGAATAGAGTGATACTATTCTCACTCTAGACATTATACTTCTGTTGATGAAGCCTAGCATCACATTGGCTTTTTCAGCTGCCACAGCACACAAGTTGATTCAATATGTTCTCTACTAAGACTCCTAGATACCTTTCACACGTACTGTTGTTATGCCAGGTGTCACCCATTGTATATCTGTGCATTTCAATAAGTGTAGTACCTTACATTTCTCCCTGTTGAAATTCATTTTGATAGTTTTGGCCCAAGTTTCTAATCTGTTTTTGAATTTTGAATTTTGATCCTGCCCTCTGGGGTATTAGTTACTCATCCTAATTTGATGTTATCTTTATGTTTAATAGGCATGTCCAATTGGGTGGCCAGTCAACCAGTTATGAATCCTCTTAACACTATAATCCATATATGGTTTCAAATGTGTAAACAGCATTTTGAGCTGAACATGAAAGCTAACTGAAATTTTAATAGGTCAGCTAAATAATTAACTTCAAATAATTTGCTCCAGTTAACCATCTGGCTACCACATTGTGAGCCAGTTGAAAGCTATGATTCTGTATCATCTCTGTAGTTATTTAACCACTTTAGTTACATAATTAAGTAGTGTTTCCCAGCCTGCACCTTCACCACCACTTACTGATCATCTGCTATTGCAAGTGACAGGGGTCTGTTCCCATGTCATTGGAAAGCAGCTGAATGTTGTTTCCACTCCTCCTGTGAGTATTCTTTAATGTGACACTCAGAAGCAGCATCTCTGTTGCAATGCCACCTTGTGCCAGAGAAAACTCATTGGAGAAAAGGTGGGAACATCAGTCTGCCATTTGTTAACTGACAGGGGAACACATCCTTGTTGCCTTCAGTGAATATACAGGGATTGTGAATATGAACCAGTCATGAATGTGTAGCTTTAGATTACACATTTGTAATTGTTTTAGTGAATTCTGGCTGAGGTTTTCAGAAATTCTTCAAAAAGAGACCCACATAAAGTTCACAGCCACAGTAATCAAGCCACTCTTGTATGAAAATCAGTATGTACAATATTTATTCCTGCATCCATATATAAAAATGTAGACACATGCTGGAAAACAGGGACAGTGCAAATCAGGAACATTTTGCATTTTAGAAATTAAAGCTTAAGTGCAATTCATTTACAATGGAGCCACATGAATAGTATACATTTAGACAAAATTTGTTGCAGGATGGGGGGTGGGGGGAACTGACTGGCTCAGTACTGAGCATGGTATTTTCTTCTTCTTTTTTCAGAACCCCACAGCAAAATTACAGACAGATAGAAACAAAACCATCCATATATCTGCCTGGAATGAAACTGCAGGGAGGTTGCTGTATCAGCCAGTGAAGAAAATTGTAGTATGGAATCAAGGCAGCAATTTGCTGGTGATGGAAATGAAGAAGAACTCTTCAAGCAAGAAGCAGAGGACACAAGACCTTTCCACATATTGCAATCATTCCAGTCCTGTTGCCGGCAGCTGCTCTCACCCAGGTCTCCCAGTGCAATGTCTATTCTAGTTCTTTTATCCCTCTGGCTCTATTGCTCACTGAGGCAAGTAATTAGAGTACCAAATAATAGAGCCAAGTTTCCAAATTAACTTTCAATATGGTTGTCTCATTGCCAGTGGCTAAAACAATGATAATAATGGGGGGGGGGGGGGAGAGATCCATATTCTTCCTTGCTAAAATAGAAACCAGAAGCAATGATTCATTAAGAACCAGATGTGACTTCCTTATTCTAAAAGTACCCCCCTCTCTTTTTTCTGCTATTGATACCCAAGTCACTGCAATCTGTAGGACACTGATTTTTTGTCCTGCAAATATTTTGTCCCATATACCCCACCAGCCCTTACCAGTATGGCCAATAGAAAAGGAGTATGAAAGCTGTATAGCAACACACCTAGACAGCCAAAGATTCCACTCTGCTGCTTAGGGCAGGGGAGTAAACTTGTGTTAAATAAGGCAACTTTAAAACAAATTAATGCAAGGAGACACTAACCTGAAATGTGTTGGTTAGTCTTAACTACAGTGGAGACACCTTGAATAGTCAATCAACAAATAGCTAAATCTTATGAAATCAGTGGGACTACTCTATTTGGGATTAAAAGTAGGATTTGTACCACTATCACTATTGAGAAATGGCAGGCTTTGGGGATGGATCAGTTTCAACAAAAAAAATGCACATTTTTGTGAGCAATTTTTGCACAATTCTATAAAATCTGTAGCACTAGAAAATGCAACCAGTGCTACCTTGTAGTAAAAGTAGTAATATTGAATGCCCTTTCTGTGTCTTCATGACAAATTAACTTGTTTTGACAGAAATGAAATAAATGGGATATAAATTCAACACATTTTTAAAATAGGGCATATCTAGATGAGAATGATTAGGATCCTGGAGGATGCTATGAGGAGAAATTTTGAAGGGGCTTTTTCTCATATTTTCTTATTATATTTTAAGCTTATTTCCACAGATATTAATTGTTAATGTATGGCCCTTCACAATCCACTGCAAAACTTCAGCAGATTTCATATGATGATTGAAGGACAAAACAGATGGCCCTGATAGGACAGCTTGTGGCTACTTCTTTGCTTGCTGGATCAGGGCCACGGCAACTGCATGCCACAGCCCCAATCCAGTGTTTTTTCAGCCTGAAAAGAAGTGGCAAAATGCCACTCCTTTTGGGAGTAGAAAAAAGTTGCCCTTGCCACCACAGCAGCATTTTTTTCTGTGTTTCTGCAGCACAGAATGTCTAAATGCCATGCCACAGAAGTGCCCCAACGCTGCCCACTGTCTGGCTAGCTGGCTGACATGACAGTGCTTTGGGGGTGGAGTCGGGGTGTGTGGTGTGCAGTCACCACACTCCCACTCCACCCCGATGCCAGCCCTTTTGACCAATCTGTTTAGCCCCTGAGTTTCAGTTTGCATATTGGTATACAATGGCAAGGTTGGGTATGTTTGAATTAATATGCTAACCAAATTAATTTCTGCCCTATCCATATATTTGCTTTTGTATTGTTTTAATCTCTTGCAAACCAGCTGGAGAACACTATGAGATGTAAAGTTTTTAAAAGAAAGAAAGCCTTGTTTATCCATTGATCTTATTTTATTACATCTAAAATTTAACTCCTACCCCTTTAAGTTTTACCCTTATCATTTATTTCAGTGAATAGTTAAAGATATCCAGTTTAAACATTAGTAGCATGATACCAGGGATGGTTTCATTTGATGTTAATGATGTGTGATGGATCTACAAAGGGCACTTGTTTCTTCTTACTCTGCTGGATTATTGTCAGATCCCGTATTTGTCAAAACTAAATTTTATGCCATGATTTTGAAAGTTCAAATCCATTTGTGTATTCATTCACCTCTCTGAATTTTTTTTTAACAGAAATAATTTAAATTGAATAAACTGTGTTAGCCATGGACCATTGCACCATTCATCATGTAAATATCCTAAATAAGAATTTTAAACATGAAAGAATGTTCACGATAAAATCTACATAAATACAAAGCAACCCATTCATCAAGAAGAATTCATAATTAAAAAAAAAAAGAAATAATTTTAGTTCAGTGTTGCCAACACTGTTGAATGAATTGATTGATTCTTTTTGTAACAGGACAACCACATTTTCAGAAGACGAATTTCCTTAAACTCACCAGATCTCATAGTATCAAATATCATCTTGACCAAAACAGGAAAATATAAGAATGACAATATACTTATTAAGTAATTAGGCTACAAAATTAGGTAGTATAACTTGGACTGAGTTAACACAGACATGAGAATCACTATCTGCTAATGTAGTTTTAGGATGACAAAAACTGTACTTGCAGTAGATCTACAAAGACAAACATCAGAGCATATCCTCAAACATCTGAACTGAGACAATCTATTTGTGAAATATTGAAAAAAGGTGACCAACTAATAGAGAAAGAACTTTGAATAAATAAGTGAAAATTTAGGCTGAAATTCAGTTAGAGACTCATGTCTTCATGAGTGGGCTAATGTTTTCAGGAATAGCAATATCCCTATTCAGAAAGAGCCAAGAAAGTGACCAATGTGATAGGATCAATGTGCATCATGGTTCAGGTACATTGGGACCAAACTGATGCACAGTGGGACCCATGCACAATGGGGCCAATGCATATTGGAATCTCCTGATGTGCAATGAAACCCTGGCTAGGGAATGCTAATTCACATTGGTAGAACCCAATGCATATTAGGACACTCTTGTCAGTGCTCTGATAGTGCATCTTTGGAATTCCCTGAGAGCTCCTTAGTGCTTCTGCTATGTAGCTAAGTATATTGGGCCCTTGGTATCTACGGAAGTTTAGTTCCAATGTGGATATCAAAATGGGTGCTCAAGTCTGATTAATGATAAAATCATGCTCCTTATATAAAATGGCAAAATCAAGGTTTGCTTTTTGAAACTCATATATTTATTAAAAAAAATTCAAACTGAGGAAGGTTGATTCTGGGGATAAAATGTCCATGAACATGGAGGGTTGACAGTATGAGTAAAATTATATAATTACAGTCATATTCTTTAAAGCCCAGAAAGCAACATCCATCCAATAGATTTTATATTTGACTGCATTTCATCATTTCATACTACATCAACTCCCAGTAAAGCAAGAACAGAATTTTGCTGGACTCCAGAGATATCACTGTTCCAAGCTGAAGCTTAAAGGATATCTGGAATGCTTAGTTTGAGTGCATGGTATTTTATGAAAAACAAATACATAAAGAAACACTATGGAAACAAGAGCAGAATTAGCCTGCCTGCAAAGCATCAACAACGTGAACCTAGGAAGCTTGGGATATTGTCTCAAAAATGGTGTGAAACCAACATATGGAAAGGAACAGTAGCAGAAAATATGCTTTGTACATCTCTCAGTAGGACCTGGAAAGTGAAGATGGATTGAGGAAACTAAAAACAACAAATGAAAACCTGGAGAACCGGTATCAATCAAGCATTGAGAAACCCTCCACTCCTTGATCTCTTGGGCTTCAACTTCCAGAAGCCCCAGCCACATGGAGATTGTATGAGCTGTAGCCCAAAATATTTGGACAAATAAAAGATCCCTGTTCTAGCATGGACAATAGTAAACTAGAACATAAGGGTCAATGTTCTGGACAGCATACAGCAATTTCCTATGTTTCTAATGAGCCCCTGTTGATGGATATGTCTAGCTCCATCATCTGAACAAAAGAATGAGACATAAAGAAGTTTTTTCTCCTTCTTCAGTCACTGGTTTCAAAGGTGTTCAGATCACCAGCCAACACTTGGCCCTCATGTTGTGATAGTAGACATTTGCAAACAGCAAAGACTATGAGGAGGGTTCTTCTAGGTCAAAGGAACAGCAAAGCTATTTCTTCAAGGTGTGTAAAAGAAGGGATGGTGGGCTCCTGGGACCTTCTGTCCCCCCTTGTAGTAGCTGATGAAGCAACAGTGCTATCACTCTAACAATAGTTGCATCTTTCCTATCTTCAAATTATCACTCTCAGGTTTTGATAAAAAGGGGGGTCGAGTCCTGGGCAATGTTCTATCTATGTATAAACTAAGTGAACTATGATTTCAGACCTCAGACTTTGGGAGGCTTGTAAATACAAGCAGCAAAAGCCCAAACAAAAATAATTTTAAAATGAGCTAGGCTTTGGAATATACTGTGGCAATAGTTTAGGCAAAACTATGGAGACCTTATAAAGTTGATGTGTCTCAATATTCCTGGGCCTGATAGTTTACAGGTCCAGAAGACCTTGCCCCCTACTAAGCATGATGTGTAAATTTTGTTCTGGAGTGACAGAAGTTCAGCTAGATTAGTGATGGAATCCTTAATTGCTTCATAGGGCTTGTCTACATGATTACAATACTCCTCATTCTATTTGAACAGAATGTAATCCCTCCATATGTGATGCAGCAAAATTCTTACCTTTTGCAGGGAGGTGATGAAAAAGCTTCTCAGACTCCAGAGAAAATGGCAAAAAGTAAACAATGCACTAAAGTTTGAACTTGGAAAAATGGGATGCTAGTCTAGCTGCTCCTACTTTAGATTATTGCAACTCCATACAACAGGCAAGGTATACAGCAGTGCCTTCGGAATCCCTTCCAGAGCATGTGTGAACAGCAAAACAGAGAAAAAAGAATAGATAAGATTGACTGACCAGCTATATTGAGCGTATTAACAAACACAAATCTATAAGCGTGGCCACCAAAAGGAAAGTCATGAGGCAACTGGGGGCTGGTGAAAGAAAGAAAAAATCATCCCTGTATTATGGTTTTCTTGGCAAGTTTCTTATGAGGGGTTATGCTATTGCCATCCTTTGAGACTGAGAAAGTGTGTATTGTCCAAGGTCACCCAGTGTATTTCATAGCCAAGTTGGGAATCAAACCCTGGTCTCCAGAGTTTTAGTCTAATGCTTAAACCACTGCACCATGCTGGCTCTCCCTATTTTCAAGTGGCCCCTAGAAGGATCAAAATATTTTTGGTTATTTATCCAAGGCCTGTCTCACCACAGCTACATTTTTTTTTTTTTTAGTTTTGAAAAAACAATGCATACTGAAACAAGTTGAACTGCTCTTCTTTTTTTGTGGTGTAGGGACCTATCCCTATTCTTTCCAAGTTATGTCTGCCTCTGATACTAACATTTGTTACAGAAGTAATGCCTAAGAATACAGTTAACTTTGTTAATTGAGGTATCCCTGTAAATTATTTCTCTGACCTGATATGCTATCAGCAAACATGCATGTCACACTGACATTGTTTTACCTTTGGCATGTCTAAAAGGCTGTACTGTGTGTGTGTCAGTATCTCTCTCTCTTTCTCTAGTTACATACTACATCCAGCTGTTCAGACAACTCAAAAAAGCAGTCACAATGCATATAAATAAGAGATATACATGGACTCAAAAGTGACTTTTTCTTTTTCTTTTAACATACCTCACTATAGAAAATTAGAAAACCAAGCTGTAAGATTGAAAAATAAGGGGAAAACATAAGAACTACAGTTGGCCCTCCATATCCACAGACTCTACATCTGTGGATTCAACCATCCCAGCTTGAATATATACAAACCTTGATTTTGCCATTTTTATATAAGGGACACCATTTTACTATGCCATTATATATGATGGGACTTAAGTATCTACAGATTTTTCTCTTCCATCAGGGCTAGTTTACACTAATTGTGGCTCCACATGCCTTGTGGGGGCATGAGCTTGTGTCTTGGAAATGTGAAATTACTATTTCTGAGGCCTGGGCACTCCTTCCATGTATTTCCTCACCATCTTCTCCCATCCTTTTCCGTCACCCCATTTCTGCTCTCTTTTACTCTCCTTCCATCCCAGATCACCCTCAGATACCTAAACTGACCATTGCAGATAGTGGTGGCTGATGGCTCCCATGTCAATAGGATGGTGAATCCATAGTTGTTTTTTGTCTGAACTTTAACAGAGCTATTTGGGAAACAGAGCTCAGCATCTTGAATGGCTTCTTTACATTTTGGACTACAATGTGAGATCTTTGAGCTTCCTGGAAGTAGATTCACAGCCCCACTGACAAGGGAATCCACACTTGCAACTGCTTGCAGAGGGCTTATTTAGGCAGCCTGTTCCGTGAAATGTTAATCTCTGCTTCAGCAGAAACTATAATGCAAGGCATGACTCAAACCTCTTGGATTCCCCTGGATCTGCCCAGTCTCGGCTAGGGAAGAAAAGATAACTGCCTTCCCTGGATTGAGCCTGTCATCTTGACATGCTAAAGATGTCCTGTAATGCCTATCTATGCCCTCAGAGTCCTGCTCTGATAATAATGCTGACAGATGTGAGGATTTATTTTTCTTTGAATTCCACATTAACAGAGGAGATTTGCCATCCCCATGGTGGTGTGACTGAATGAAACCCATGATATTCACATGGCAAGGCATCACTTGACTGTGTCTGCAGTCATCATCTCTGTCACTGCACAAGGGACAAACTCATACCTTTGAGCAAATTTCCCTGTGTGCCAATCAGCTGATTTCTACAGCTGAGGGAGGCACTCGTTTAGGATCCTCTTTCCTCCTCTTTTCTTCCTCTGTGTAAAAATGAGAAAGAGCACTGAATGAACACCACCAGTGACTCCTTGTGCTATTGCATTGTTAACCTTTACAAGAGAATTTTGTGTAGCAGATCACATCTTTAGCATTCTCCACTGCACCTGCTTAATAACAGGGATTGTACAGCAGTATACCATGAGGGGAAGATTCCAGTTAGCTTTCAGAATGCTCAAGAGATTTGCATTTTAATGACTGTCTTGTTTCTAGGAAGTGCATACTTCATTTTGACATAGTTTTTTTTAAAAAAGAGGAAGATTGCTTGCTTAAGTTTGACAAGCAATTTCCATGACACTGACAGAGGTTTTAAAAACATTAAACCCCATTGAGGTGTGGGGAAAAATTGCCAGTAAAGGTGAAATAAACAGATGTTAACTTCTTCTGTCCAAGCATGATCTTGTTATCTTTTAACGGAGAGCTTTTGATTTAACAAGCTAGATCTTGGTAATTTGTAGGACCTTTACAAACTACTGTAGCACTAGGATCAGAAGTTCATCACTTAGAAAACTATTTTAGTGAATTAATATAAGGACCTAAACTATGTCCCCAGTTCCACTGTTTGTTTGTCGTAATAGGATAAGATCAGTAAATTTCTTTTGTTAGGATTTTTGTGGGCTTTTCAGGCTGTGAAGCCATGTTCTAGAAGAATTTCTTCCTGACATTTCGCCTGCATCTGTGGATGGTATCATAAGACATCTATCAGGTCAGAATGTACAGGGAAGCCATTGAAATCCCCAAACACCTGGACAACTTCAACAGGAAAGAAGAAACCCTGAAAATAAACAAAGTTTGGCTACTAGTCCTGAAAAATACTAAAATCAAGACTCAGCATGTGCAAATGAACTTAACCCAGGAACAGAGGTTTTCCCAGGAGACAATGGACTAATTAAATAGACACTAATCTTTCTCACATATCCTCCCACCCTGAGGCCTTACCATTTAACAACAGAATAATACACAGGTTAACATGCAAATCACATCCTCTCAACCAAGGGTCACACAGTATATATATATATATACATCCCCCTCATTTCCATGCCAGCATTCTCTGAAGATGCCAGCCACAGATGCAGGTGAAACGTCAGGAAGAGATTCTTCTAGAACATGGCCTCACATCTTGAAAAGCCCACAAAAATCCATGAATGCCATGGAAAGCCTTGGACTTCACATTTCTTTTGTTACTTTCCCCAAATGTGTGCAGAGGAATATGTTTAAATTGTGTGGCTTAATTGAACATATCCTCCCGTTGACTGTAACATAAGCAATGTTTTTTATCCCTTTGAAATGTGCACATTTTTCTATGTGCATTTTTACAGCTGTGTACATTTTCATATATTTTCCAATATTTATCAGCATGAAGACTACAAGGTTAAAACTGACTCTGGCTGATCCACCAACAGTCTCTGAATTGCTAATACAAGCTTGTTGAACTGTGAGCTTCATTTGGAACCCCAAGATCCCCTTAGTACAGATGATCTAAAAATTGATAGAATCATAGAATCTTAGAGTTGGAAGAACAACAAGGGCCATCTAATTGAGCCCTGCCATGAAGAATACACAGCTAAAGCACTCCTGAAAGATTCTCACTTAACCTTAGTTTAAAAACCTTTACAGATGGAGGGCAAACTACATTGAAAGCAGTCTATTCCACTGCTGAACAGTTCTTACAGTGCAGAAGTCCTTCCTAATGTTTAGGTGGGATATCTTTCTTGTAAATTGAATCCATTGTTTCTGGTTCTAGTCTCTGAAGCAGCATAAAAGAAGCTTGCTCCATTTTTGACAAGACATCCTTTCAGATATTTAAAGTTCAATAGCATGTCACCTCTCAAATTTTTCTTCTCAAGGATAAGCATACTGTCTTCCTCAGTCATTTTTCATAAAGCTGAGTTTCCAGACCTTTGATCATTTTCCCTCTGTGGATGTGTTGCAGCCCATCAATATCCTACCTGAAACCAGGTGAGGTTTGAACAAAGCAGGATAGAGTGGCACTATTAAATAATAATAATAATAATAATAATAATAATAATAATAATAATTTATATCCCACCCCTCTGCAGTGGCAACTGGGGCGGGATATAAATAATTCCCTTGTATACTCCTATTGATGCATCCTAGAATTGCATTTATTGTTTCAGTTGCTCCATAACACTGTTGACTGATGTTTACTTTGTGCTCTACTAAAACTCCTAGATCATTTCTACATGTATTGCTTATAAGCCATGTATCACTCTTCCTAAATTTATGTATTTTTCTTCCTTTATGTAGCGCCTTTTATCCCTGTTAAAATTCATTTTGTTAGTTTTGGTCTGGTTCTCCAAATAGTCAAGGTCATTTTAAGTTCATTTTAAATCCTCTAGGGTATTAGCTCACCTTGTCCCCAATTTGGTGTCATCCGTAAATAAGCATACCTTCTATTCCATCATCTAAGCCATTTTTAAAGATGTTAAACAACACTGGGCCCAAGACAGAATGTTGAGGCACCTCAAATTTCACTTTCAGGATGAAGCGCAACCATTTGTGAACACTTTCCAGGTTCAATCTGTTACAGATCCACCTAACTGTAACCTGTCTAACTGTCTAGCATGCAGTTTACCAATTTCCTTGAAAGAATATCATGTAGGACCTTGCCAAAAGCCTTAACTGATGTAAAAAATATTACATCTATTCTTTGCAAATTATGTTTGGAACTGTTTTATGTTTATGATTAAAACATATCTACAAGCTTGGGTCCAGTTCATGGCTAACATCCTATGTTCTGGATGAAAATGCATAGTTTGAGGAAACACATGCCTAGAACTTAGTATTTAAATTAGGAATGGGCATATCTGTCAATGTTGCTTTTTCAAGGATTCTCATTTTTTTTTAGACTTAATTTCAATTTATCCTATCATTTAAGATTTCTTTCCAGTAATAAATTTGGTTAATCCAGAACTTTTTATTTTTATTTTGGTTAGCACAAAAATGTGTATGCCTTTTTATGCATATTTTTCCACCAGCATGAATTTTTGTATGCATTTCTCCTAACAACTTGAATTTTATGTGCCATTTTGTGACTGCAGAGTGGAGACTGCAGTCAAGAAATAAGACTAGGAATGGGAAAAGCAGCTATGAAAGAACTGGAAAAGATACTGAGGAGCAAAGACATACAACTGAGAGTCGTTCAGACCATTGTATTCCCAATTACAATGTATGGATACAAGAGCTATACAGTGAAGGAAGCAGACAGAAAGCAAGTCATTTGAAATGTGGTGCTGGAGAAGAGTCCTTAGAATACCATAGACAGCCAGGAAGACAAACAAATGGATTCTTGAACAGATCAGACCAGGGCTCTCCTTGGAAGCAAAGATGATCGACTATCGTACTTTTGCCACATAATGAGAAGGCACAGTTCACTAGAAAAACAATAATGCTCGGAAATGTAGAGGATAGAAGAAAAAGAGGGAGACCACAAACCAGATGGATAGACTCAATCGGGGGAGGGGTTATGGGCAAGGACTTGCAGGATTTGGGCAAGGCAGTGGAAGATAGGGATTCTTGGAGATGTTTCATCCACAGGGTTGCCATGAGTTGGAACTGACTCAAGGGCAGCTAACAACAACAACAACAAACACATTCTTGAAAGCAGTTGTTCTAATAAATTGCATTGTAAATATTCTTCCCACCATAATTTTTGCCTGCATGCTTCTCTGATACACATATTTTGTGTACGTTTTTCTGTTGATTGAAAAGTTCAAAGGCATGCTAATTTTGAAGGATAGCTTAATTCATTCATTGGTCCCAAAGTCTGAAATTAGATATTCAAATCAAAATCCCTTTCTCATCTACCACTTATTTAAATAGATATGGAAATATATGTTTATATAGTTTTTCTGCTAAAAATAGCAGGTTTGTGTGGAAATAATTTTATTTGTACATCACCCTGTGTTCCCATGATATAAAGTGGAACAAAAGGAGTTTAAATGAACAAACACACACCTTTTAATCTCAAGCAAAACCTGGGAGTTTATCACACATCCCCAATTCTTGCCACAATCATATTAATGGTACATATGTGCCAGTTTGGGATTACTCCCAATGAGGTTTCCCTCCATTATCATGACCAGGTTGTTGCTGGCCCATCACACTCAACCCTGCCTCCCTACTCTATACCTTACCCAGCATGACTTGCATTTGTGTGTGTGTGTGGAGGTGGTGGGGGAGGTGATTTTTTTAAAACATGTTTTTGTGGAGTTATGTGAATGCACTTTTTAAAAAGAAAAGAAAAAAGAAAGTTTGAAAAGCTATTTTAAACATGAGACTGCACAATAATGGAAGTGCTGTAGAAGTAACCTACTGCACCTGAGGGCTAGCGCTATACCAGAGCTATTGGGATCTTATTGATGAGTTTTTATGTCAGAACACTCTGCAGAAATGATCCAGTTTGAGACCACTTTAACTGTCTTGGCTCAGTGCTAGGGAATCCTGAAAACAGTAGTTTATTGTGGCACCAGAGCTCTCTGACAGAGAAGGCTGAATGTCTCACAAAACTACAGTTCCCAAAATTACCTAGCATTGAGCCAGGGCTATTAAAGCCATCTCAAACTGGGTGATTTCTGCAGTGTGTTTTGGATCATAGGCAAGGTGTGGGCTAACCACACTTCAAGGATAAGGCCACAGTGAGAGGGAGACAATGTCAAGTGACTAGTATGGCCAAAGGCACTATTATCCAACATTTATGGTAGCTTAAAAGCCATATGTGAAAGTGACTAGTATGGCCAAAGGCACTATTATCCAACATTTATGGTAGCTTAAAAGCCATATGTGAAAGTCCCTGGTCACATCTCCATGTTTGGAAAACATGGCAGATGAAGTGGCTGTTGCTATATTTCTGTAAATAAAGAATCCTACCCTAACAATGGCCCTAAGCAGACGACTAATAAAGTCGTCTTCTGGGCAGAGAAGAGGAGGGGCAGCCGCACGAACGGCGCCCCTTCCTCTCTCCGAGGTCGCCCCCAGATGCGCCGGCCGTCCACACGACCGGCGCATTGGGGATGACCTCACGGCGCAGCGCCCACATGCGCTGCGCCGTTTGAGTCAGAGAAAGTGCGCCCGCCGCTTTTGCGGCGCACTTTCTCTGACATCTAAAAGGAGCGCCAATTTGGTGCTCCTTTTAGAGTCGCCGGCGGTGCGCCTGGATGCGGAGGCTGCAGCCCCGCGGCACTCCGTTTGGCGGCGGCTCCGGGGCCTCCGTCTGCTGAGGCCCAGAGTCAGTAATATACAGAACTATTTCCAGTGGGATGCTGGAAACCTGCTTATCAAACAAGATGCTGTTTCTTGGATGGAACTATCATATAAAATCATCAAACTGATGTTCAGGCCCTCCAGATTGATGCACATGGCCAAAAGAGGGCTTTGTACATCAAACAGACTTCTTAAGATGTCAGTCAAGCACTTCACTTATCACCTTTTTGGCCTGAAGGAAAAGGACCCACCATACACACATACAACTGTTAATACTTTTTGGAAACTGAGATGACTGTATTTATCACATTCCATTCTGCTCGATTTAACAGTATAATTATTTTACCTCAATATGAAGCTGGTTTTATATGCTTCCCAATTACACCATAATGTTTCCTCTGTTTGATTGTATTTGTTTCATGCACATTCTACTCTGTGAAGCAAACACACATGACTGAATACTACAGCATACTGAGATAAGGTAACATAGCCAGAGGGCGCCTGCAATATTCAGTAGTTAGACCTACACACCATTCTCTCTCTCTCTCTCTCTCTCTCTGCCTCAAGGGATTTCCACAGAAAATGAGGATAACATTGTGCACAAGCTATGAAGGGCAATAAAGAGCTGAAGACAGTTGCATTAGGCAGTTTATCTAGGAGAGTACTTCAATGAGTCCCTTTAAAACAACAGTATGAGAGCTCTCTGCAGTTTCTTTGGTAGCTATCTCTGTAGGAAGACATTTCTTATACAATAGATGATGCATTTGTTCCTTTCACTCTGCTGGTTCCCTATTGCATTTCCCCATAGACTTTCCCTTGCACTTCAGGTATAGAAATGTAATGCCCAGTTTAACTTGGACACTGTGCACTTTTCAGTTAAGCCAGACTGCTTAGTTCAAGTCCTTGAAAATGGCAACATGATTCTATGGAAAGTGATAAAGATAAGTAATAAGAAGACTGCTTCTCTTCACAGTGTTTGTTGACTTGTGAAATAAACATTAAAAACAAAATGAGAATGACTTCAGATTTTCAAACAGAGTTAAGACAAGATAAAGGAAAAGAATAGGGTGTAGTATATTCCCATGCATGTTTACTCAAATGTAAATCAGATTAATGTGACTTGCATTTAACAATGTGTCAATAGGTTTTCAGGTTTAGAAATATTTGAGTATGACTCAGAAACATGTTTGAACATGAGCCAAAAATATGGTGTAGTGGTTTGAGTGTTGGACTCTGGTGGGAGAGCAGGGTTCATATCCACACTTGGCCAATGAAATCCACGGGTCACTTTGGATGAGTCATATTCTCTCAGCCTCAGGGAACAGCAATAGCAAACACACTCTGAACAATTAGTGATGCTAATCCTGTGATACGTTCACCTTAGTGTCTCCAAAAGCTGGAAACAACATGAAGAAACAAAACAAAAGAGTAGAGCCATTGAATCAATTAATCTATGTGTTTGCTGACCATTCAACAACTACAGCACGAGAAAAGAGATTCCACTTTAACATTAGGAAGAATGTCCTGATGGTAAGAGCTGTTCAATAGTGGAACACACTCCCTCGGAGTGTGGTGGAGTCTCCTTTTTTGGAAGTTTTTAAACAGAGGCTAGATGGCCATCTGTTGGGAATGCTTTGATTGTGTGTTTCTGCATGTTAGGTGATTGGACTGGATGGCCCTTGGAGTCTCTTCCAACTCTATGATTCTATGAAATGTTTGAACAAATCTATGCTAATATAGATTAGCTAACAGGATTTCAGACAATATAAACATAATTATACATTAGAGTTCCATGTATAGTCTCATGGAAATCTGACATCATGTGGGCACTGCTGTATAAGTGCAACTGAAATTCCTTCCCATCTCCTTCTCCCTAGAGACCATTTGTGATAATCAGCTCTGAAGATTTGGAATGCAGTGGGGATGGACGACTGTTGCCTCCAAAGTTTAGTAATGGAACCAGTTTCAGCTGTAGGGTGTGCATGTGTATTCTTCAAGTCACCTACCAACCCCATAGATTTCATAAGATTTTCATAGACAAGCAATACTCAGGGGATGGATGGCAGCACTTGGTAGGATATTTCCCCAAGCTGAGCACTATTGAATGAATAACAAAAACAATGAAAACTTTAGCATGATGAATAGAAGAATCAAATAAAAAAAAGCAAAGTAAATACAAACAAACTTGTGTACCACTAATCACTATAGGGTTCTAAGCTGACTACCGTACTTCCCAGTGTACTAGTTTTCTGCTTCCTTCTCCTTGAAATTTGGAGAGCCAAAAGTTGGAATGTAAGGGAAAAAAAGTCCCCCTATGACTGAGATTTTGATCAAGGCAGCTCATCAAAAAATCTGCAGCTGCCCTAAAAGAGATCTCAATGTGAGACCAAGACATCATCACCATATGTGTCTAAGCAGGTCTCATCATCACCATATGTGTTTTTGAAATTTTGCATAAAATGTTTCTGCAGAAAGTGAGTATGTTTTCCCTTTATCTTTCAAACAACAGCAAGCACAAAATGGCAGGCTGATTGATCACAAAGCCACAACCAACCTGTGCAAGGCTACAACTCTTAATAGCACATAAGACAAGGCAACAGCTATTGTATTTTTCAAAAGTAATGCACAAATGCACAAACTAGAAAATCCACAGAATTGTTTTGAATCACATTAAATATTTTGGTATTTCTTCTCTAAAAATACATATTTAAATATTTATTTTGAGCCGATACATTGCTGATAAATGTGTTGCAATATTCAAGAATGTACAAAATAAAATCTGCAGGACATCTATGTTCCAATCCACAAAGTAGTCCAAGAGGCAAAGATAAAGTGAGAGGAAAAATGTTAAATCTGGGGAACCAGTCTTATATGTTTTTAGAATATAAGTAGGGCAAGGACCAGCTAATACTTTGATGAAAGGCCAAACAGATAATAACACAGATCACCAAATCTTTCAAAGAATTCTGCCTAAACAATTGCTGTCGGAGACAACATTGGCAATCAGATCCCACAAGCATCTCTAAATAAACCTAGGAAAAGCAGAATATAGTAAATATTGCACACAGGTTATTTCACATTCTTGGCAGAAGTGGGGGGGGGAAGCTCTAGATTAAAGGGGGTTGCAGACTGCCAGAAATAGTGCAAATTGAGTTCACTTTTAGGGTTAGGATTAGTGCTAGGGAATAATGGGAACTGCATTTTATTGTGGCATCAGAGCTCTCTGACAGAGAAGGCTCAATGTCTCAGAAAAGAAAAAGAAAAACAATTCTCATGATTCCCTAGCACTAACCCTAACCCTAAAAGTGGACTCAATTTGCACTATTTCTGGCAGTCTGTAATCGCCCTAAGTTGCTGAAATTGTCAGGAAACAATTTTTCTTTATGTTCCAATAAACCTTTTCAACAATCAGGTTGTGGCAACCATGTTCTGGTGTGAACAACAGCCCACAAGTAGGCTGCCTTTTGGTCAGTGACTATCCCAGTAATTGGTTCTGACAGCTTCCACAGCCACCTGTGGTGAACTTCTTTGGACTCCTTTCTCCATGCCACAGACCACCCACTTCCCCAACCTCTGGCAATGCCTACATTGTTTTCTGTGGGAAATGAAAGTAAAAAGAAAATTGGGGAGAAATGAAAATGAAGGCAGCTTCCTTGGATCACCTCTGTTGCTCCTGCAAGAAGTATCATCCTGTCAGGAAGTGAGTGTGGTAGTACAGACAAAGATCTCATCCTGTGATTGTTACAGCTGTCATAATAAAATGTCAGTTTTGGTTTGTCTCAATTTCTCATAACTCCCCCTCCCATTTCAGCTTCAGTTCATTCTGAATTTTGAGAATGTGTTTTTAAAAACATTTGCTTTGAAGGTTTGTGTCCATTTCTCCTAATACATACATTTTGTATTTAATATTGACCTTCAGATCTGTTTTTAGAACAGGTTTTAGGCTACATCAGCATAACAATAGTGTTCTGACAAAGAAAAGCAATAGTACCACTTCTGCTTTGGTCAAATCGCACCTGAAATCTTGTGTCCCATGCTGACCATCACAGATTAAGAAAGACATCTATGAGCTAGAAAGTGGCAAGAGGACTATGACTAAAATGAAAACAATATTTGAGGAAGATGGGTACATTTAGAAGAGACATCAGAGGGATGATATGGTCTTTCAGTATCTGTCTCTTTAGTCACATATCTGAAGTGCTGTCACTTAGAAGATAAAGGGAGTTTGTTTTCTGCTGAAATGACCCAATAAATGGATTTGAATTGTGGTGTACTGGTCTGAGTGTTGTATTAGGACACTGGGATACCAGGGTTTGAATCCCCACTTGGTCACATAAACTGGGTGACCTTGGGCAAGTCACACTCTCTCAGCTTCAGAGAAAGGCAATGGCAAATCGTCTCTGAACAAATCTGGCCAACAAAACCCTGTGACAGGTTTGCCATAAGGTCACCATAAGTAAGAAATGACTTGAAGGCACACAACAACAAAGATTCTAACAAAGCACTAGGAAGAACATAGAAAGAGCTGTTCAACAGTGGAACAAACTGCTTTTGAAGTTTTAAACACAGACTCTGGTCATTATTTTCTATGACATAATGTAGTAGGCCTGCATACTTTGAAGCAGTTTCTGAAGGCCCCTATGCTTCGTTGTGCTTCGTTGGAAGCAGACAGAAATATAGAAGCATCTGGCTATGTCCCCATAACCAGAAGCAAAATGATTGCAACAGTGCTGAGACCCCTGGAAGACCCCAGTAAATCTCAGGGCTGATGTCATTATTTCACATCTGTCTGTAGGGATCACTTCTGTGATCCTGCCTGGAATAGCCTTGTATGGAGCTTCAGAGGTGACTTTGGGCCTCTACAGATGGTGCTTTGTGCCGTCTTGGAGGCAGTGAAGGGGAGGGGCACACTGCGACGGAAGAGACGTGGAAGAGGCGCACACCGCCTCTTCCGGCGCCCTTTCTGTGCCTTGAGGAAGGAGGAAGGAGCACTATTTTAGTGCTCCTTCCTGGGCCAGCAGAAGAATGGATTCGGGCCAAGGCATGGGGCAGCCTCAGCCCCAATCCACCTCTTCTCAGGGAAGCCCATGGCCACCCGTCTGCATTCCCCCATTGAGTGCTGTGGGGGGAGGAAGGAAATATTAACTGCTGCAGTGCCCAAAAAAGGACTTATAAATGGGCAAGGAAAACATACATGTGCATATGTCCCTAACAAGATGTCAACCATTGGATGCTTACCTGTCAAGTATAGTTCAGCAGTTCAGCTGCAGTTTGTGCACTGATAATGGATTAGACTTGATCCCTGCAGTTCCTTCCAACTCTATAATTTCATGACTAAGGACCAATGCAGACCGGCCATTTGGGGTGACACAGAGCCGCCCCAAGAAGCGGCGGATCAGGGCCGCGGCAACCCCATGCCATGGCCCCGAGCCACCCTTTTGCCACCCTGAAAAGAGTGGCAAATGCCGCTCCTTTTAGGGGTGGCAAAAGGCTGCCCTAAGAGCTGGTGCCGCGCTCCTCTGTACCCTTTCAGCGCAGCGTGTTTAAACGCTGCACCAAGAGGGCATCCTGATGCCACGCACTGTGTGTACAGTTGTGCAGCATCAGAATGGGGTTGGGGTGGGGTTGGGGTGGCCGACGTGTGGCTGCTCCACCCCAACTCCACCCTCAAGCTAGCCCTTTGGGCTGGTCTGCAACGGCCCTAATTTTCCTAATATAAAGCATTTGTACTGTTATTTGACACATATTTTTGTTAGCATCTTTCCATATTAGATTCATTTTTGTAAGCAGAATCCATTGCAAAATTCAAAGAAGGGAAAATTTTGAAGGATATATGACTTCCAATCTGTGTATTGGTATACATGTGGCAGGTGGTAAGTCTGCAATAGAAGACAAAAGCAATGCGGGTAAGCTTTCAGTTGCTCTCTCAGGAGTGTTTGTACCTGCAATAATGATTTTGCTTCAAATTGTCTAAATTTCAGAAACCACACTGCTAAACTACGTGACTGCTTTGTTGCATGTGCTTTTAAAAATCAGAAGCATCAAATGAGATATGTCTCTGGTCAAACCAACTAGTATTTGCTTGCTTTGTTTTTGTTCGCAAAGGGAAAGCCAATTTGCGGCAGAGAGATCTTTGTTGAAATTATGGAGACCTTGATGCAAATAAAAGTTATTTTGTTCTTGTGCTGGAGTCAAGAACTCTTGCAGAAGCTAGTGGTTGGTTTTTTTTTGGGGGGGGGGTTGGTTTTGTTTGTTTGTTTGTTTGTTTTTTAAGCAGGCTACCACAGCAGCCTCTCTCAATGAGAAGAAATTTTGCAAATATTTTCCCTTTGGTTCCACTTTCAATGGTGACTATGGGACAGAGGATGGCTTTGTCTCCCTTGCAGGAGGTATAAGACACCACAAGTGATGACATAGCAATGCATGAAGCAGCACAGACCTGGAGGAAGGAGGTGTGAAAATTGAAGGAAGGAACATCAACAATTTAAGATATGCTGATGAACTATTAGTAGCAAATAGCAACAACTTTGAATGATTACTGAAAACAGTTAAGGAAGAAAGCGCAAAGATAGGTTTACAGCTGGACACTAAGAAAACAAAAATAATGACCACAGATGATTTACATAAATTTAAAGGAGATTAGAAGGCATTGCAATAGTTCAAGATTTCCCATGACTTGGCTCAGTCATTAATCAGAATGGAGACTGAGGGGCTAAACAGATTGGCACAAAACACCAGGTTCGGGACAGCGTGGGAGCATGGCACACCCTGACACACTGCCCCCAAGCTGGCGTCACACTGCCTGGCTGACCAGTTGGCAGGCAGCATTGCAGTGCTCATGCAGCACGGCGTTTAGATGCCACATGCTGCAGAAGCAGAGAAAATCTGCTGCCATAGCAGAAAGGGCATTTTTTTCCACCCCAAAAAGGAGCGGCATTTTGCCACTTCATTTTAGGCAGGAAAAATGCCAGATTGGAGATGTGGAGCATGGTTGCTGCAACCCTGATCTGATGATCAAAGCACTGGCATTAAGCCTCCACTTTGGGGTAGTCTGTTTTGCCCCTAAGACTTGGAAGGTCAGCTATGAAAGAACGAGACAAGATCTTCAACTGTAAAGATATATCATTGAAGACTAAAGTTGGGATTATCCATTTCACCATATTTCTGATTTCTATGTATGGTTGCAAAAGTTGGACAGTGAAGAAAGCTGATCAGAAGAAAAGCAACTCATTTGATATATGGTGCTGGAGAAGAGTTAGATGGATATTGTGGACTGCTACAAAAACAAATAAATGAGTCTAGAGCAAATTAATCTTGATCTTTTCCTAGGAACCACGATGAGTAAACTGGGAACATAATTTGGCCACAGGAAGACATGACTCACTACAAAAGATAATAAATTGGTCGATTAGAAGGTAGTAGAAAAGGAAGAAGAACTTAATACAGATGGATACTCAATCAAGGAAGCCATGGGTCTGAGTCTGCAAGAACTCAGCACAGCTGCTGAGAATAGGGTGACTTGGAAGTCTCTCATTCATAGTGTCGCCATAAATTGACATCAGCTTGATGGCAGTAAACAACAATAACATTGGGATGCTATCTAAGGGATTATTCCGAAAGTGAAAATAATTCAGGATGAATCCAGGTTGAAACTCTGTTGTTCCCATTCATCCTGAATGCGCCTGATTAAGGTGTTTTTTGGGGGGAGGGGAGTGCCAAAACCCCCACTTAATCTGGGATAATCAACTGGATTTTTCCTAGTTTCTTTTAAGATTCACATCATTGGCAGTGTAAACAACTGATGCGAATAGACTTGGGATTGAACTCTGCATGCCTTCAAAATGTTTCAAATACATTCACATCATCAACTCCATATTTATTTGAGTGCTAGCAACCAAACTTGCAGAGATACACAGAGATGCAGTTCCACAGTGTGAAAAACAAACTTGGAATGCTTGAGTGGAGTCAATTGCATTGTTCTGCTAAAAATAATAATAATTAAATAATTTAAAAAATTGAATGACCCCAAGTATTCCCAACCCAGCAGCTTCCTTCTTGGTTTTGGCCCAGTCCTTGATTTTGACATGGGAGCTATATGAACCAACCCTATGCACACTGAAGTGCAGAGAGAAATGCAAGTACTTGCACACACTCTGAGAGAACAATAAAGAAGAGGTAATGCATTTTTCGACTCATTAGCTTTTTCTTTTGTCCTTTTTTATGGTGCACAGCCAGTGAAGTGAGTTATTTTCACTATGGATGACTTTGTATGCCAAAGGTTTATTGCTGTGTTTTCACAAATTGATACAGAAACTTGGCAATGAATCCATTGCAAACCACGAAAGTAACCTCAGTTAATATAGCCTCAGATCCAAAGTGTTCTTTGTTTAATATTATCCGGCAGCAGGAACCACTCATTAGCATCACTCAGGCTCTTTTGGCATGGTTGATTCTGATGTGTTACATTTCAAATTATACTTAGCAAGATTTTTTGGGGGATGTAACACAGCTACTTAACTCTTTAACCAGGGCCTTGATTCTGTTCTGTAGACTTTTTATTGATGTGGGACAAAGTTTAAGAATGTAGCTGCCAGCATAAGAACAGCCACTTGCAGTCTTTATAGAAGCCAGATATCAGAAGCAGTTTATTGTTGATGCCAACTTGATAGTCTCATGTCCCAGGACATATGACTCTTGAAAATATCTTTTTACCTTCACCACCCATTGAAACAAGGGCTAAAATGCTTAAATATGTTTTTTAAACATTCAGCTCACGTTCTTCTTGTGCCTTCTAATGAAGCCAACTTACACATTTTTTTCTGTGATTCCATGTGATTTTACTTGATCGTGGGTGGTGGATCCCATGTTAGTGGGATGATTTTAGTTCAATATTAAAGACATTACCTAAGGTGCTGAATCTTCTTTGGGAACAGGTTCATTGAAAGTTCAGATTATAACCTAGAGTTGATTCACTACTCCACTGTCATGAAAGTGACTAGCTGTCACTGATGTTATAAAGGATGTATCCTTCTCAAAGGAAGCAATGAGTAAATGAAGCAATTTTCTACCCACTTCAAGGAAGTCTTCTAAAATCAAACACTTTTCCAAATCTATTTGAGATCTGGGACTTATCTATGAAAATTTGCATGCAAATTGTTTTGTGCAGGAAACAGCCTTTTCCGTGCAATTTTTTTTTTCTATGAAGAAAATGCTTTTTTCCCTCCTTGCAAATTGATCACATCTGAATTTTATATAGATTAATTATAGCATATTCTGCACAGGAAAAAGGTTTCTGTACAGAAACTAATATTCCCATGTCTTTGCTGTTTCCTGTGTGGAAAAGGAAGGAGATTATCCCAATCTTGAAAAAGTGACAAGAGAACTCCGGGTTGAAGACAGGTTCCCCAGGTGGATAAGAACTGCCTATGGCCCAGGAGACACAAAGGAGACCAAAGAGACTGCAGCAACTATAGGACCATAGCACTAATTTCCCATGCAAGCAAAATTATGCTCAAAATACTGCAACATAGACTCCAACTACACATGGAGAGAGAAATCTCAGAGGTCCAAGCAGGGTTCAGGAAAGGAAGAGGCACCAGGGATCACATTGCAAACATATGATGGCTAATGGAGTGTACCAGGGAATTCCAAAAGAAAATCAGCATGTGCTTTATAGACTATAGCAAAGCCTTTGACTGCATAGGCCATGAAAGGCTATGGAACACCCTTAAAGACATGGGAGTGATAACACATCTGATAGGGGACTGCAGCCAGGAAATTGGGAGAAGATTAAGAATGGGGAGGGTGGCTATGAAAGAACCAGAAAAGACCCTAAAATGCAAAGACATACAACTCAGCACAAAAGTTGAAACCATACAAGCCATCATATTCCCTATTACCATGTATGGATGTGAGAGGTGTACAGTCAAGAAAGAAGATAGGAGGAAAATCAACACATTTGAGATGTGGCGGGAAATAGAAAAAGAGGAAGGTCACATACTAGAAGGATGGGCTTTATTAAAGAGATCATGGATATAGGTTTGCAGGAGCTAGGCAGAGCAGTAGAGGACATGGGGGCCTGGAGATGTCTCATCCATAGGGTCACCATGAGTTGAGACTGACATGAAGGCAGTTAACAACAAGAAACAACAAATGGCCTGGGTCCAGGTAAATGCGATAAGACCCATTTTTGTCTTTTAGATCCTCTCCCACTGGTTTTTCTGTGTGCAATAATCTCCAATGTTTTTGCATAAAATAGTCATATATGATTTTTGCACAGAACATATATATAAACACACACCATCCCTAGACAATACACGTTAGTCTGTTTCCATATCAATCTGTTGTGGTCTTTTTTTAAAGAAAATAAAAGAAGGCACCTTTCAAGATACATATTTAAATGTTTAGCTCATTAAATGCAGTTTAAACATACACTTCCCCTCAAAATACACCTTTTGATTCTTGTAAAGATGTATTTTTTTTTCTCAGAGCACATGTTGAACTGCCAAAAACTGTACTGTAACATCCAGAGAAGTGTAACCTTTAAAATCAAGAGCAAAATTCAAGTTCTTCAAGCATTCGTCAGCCAGGTAGGGAGAGAGAGGGTCCAGAAATTCATAACAACAGCATGTAAAGTTGGAGAAATCCAAAATCTAGTTTGGCAACCTTGCTCCTTACCCATTTCAATAAAGATTTTCTGGCAAATCATTTCAGAAATTCAATTTATGGAGGCTGCTTGATATATTTTAAAAGACAGAAACCTGGCTGAGAGTTCAATGAAATGAAGTGGATTCTGAGAGCTTCACTTTCTTTAAGGTCTTGAGGAACTGTGTTGTTGCTACTCCTATTCTTTGCAAGAAAATAAAGTGGAAGGGAATCTTCATATGTGCTGGGGAGTAGTGACCATGGCTTTCTGATGGAGAGTGTGTGCAGGGTTTCTTGTTCCAAGTTCCCAGATTCAGAACACTCAGGGGACCACATTCAGATGATGGAAGGTGTAATTCCTCAAAAGCTTTACTTTTTATTGTCCTGTGTTTGCCTTTTATGAATGCTTCACTAGGACATAGAAGTCAATGTAGATTTCATTTAAGCCCATGCCATGACATTTCTTTCTACTATCTGATTTCCCCTCACTCAAATTCATCTATTACTTTTAATATTTCCTCTCTATTTCCAGAGAGGCTGTTCAGTGAATTTCAAAATAAAGCTTGTATGACTTTCAACTGTGGCTTGTAAATCGTACTTTCTGTTCTTACCAACTGGCCCATTTCAAACAAATACCCTCTTATCTTTCATTTTAAAGACTAGGAGCAGTGAACTGAATAAACCATTTCAAAAATGGTCATTATCCCCCAATTCTGGTTCACAGTTAGTATGTTTGGAGTTAACAGGTATTTCCAGCTCTGGATTCTGGGCACCTAAGATTAGGTGAAATTATTCAACTACAAAATATTCAGAAAGAAAGATCAAGACTGTCTGGAGGAGATCTGAGCATAACCATCAAAGCCTCTGCAATTCCCATCTTTTATGGCATCATCATAAACTCATTAAACATAGCTGCTACTTTTTAAAGCACGGAAGCAGGTCATTTTCTTTGTTTTGATCATCGAGTAGGGTGACAGCTGGGGCTAACCAGGCTAGCGATAATAGCACTAATAGTGTGCTCAAGCCACAACTGCTCTGTAAAACAGCCTTGGAATACAGAAATCTGTAACATTGACCTGTAGATCCAGGCCAGGATTGGAAAGAGCTGGTTAGAATTTATAACAAGTTGCAGTACCGATAAATGTTGAGATGCAGGTGATTATCATCACAGTCCTCAGAACTAAAGAGAATCTAGAAATGTGGGCAGCTGTATAGATCCATATCAACAAACTAGTTCTAGGATTTTTCACCTTCACCAGCAGAAGGTCTTGTTAGTGCAGGTGGAAGACCAAGGGGCTGTACAGACCAGCCAATAGGGCCAGCTTGGGGGTGGAATGGGGGCATGATGACTGCATGCCGGCTGCCCTGACTCTGTCTCAATGGCGCTGTCACACCACTCACTCAACCAGACAGCAGGCAGTGTTAGGGTGATCCCTTGGTGCAGCATTCACTATCGCTGCCCCAAAGGAGTGCCAAAAAGCCACCACCACATTGGCAAGGGCAGCTTTTTGCCACTCTAAAAAGGAGTGGCATTTGCCAACTCTTTTTAGAGTGGCAAAGCACTGGATCTGGGCCATGACATGCAGTTGCCACAGCCCTGATCCAACAAGGAAAGGGGTGACAGGATGTCGCTCCTTAGGGGCCTTCTGTTCAGCCCCTGAGTTCACATGCAGAAGACTTACAGCCAGGTAACAAATACCACTGCAGAGACTGGAAGTAGTGTAGAAACTCCTTCACCCAAACAGATTTTTACTCACACTGCTGAGGTTCTACTGAAGAGGCTTTTAATCTTAGTTGCAGCATATATTTACAAGCACGATAACAGCAATATTTAACCCATCCAACATAATGCTCTGCCACCATTCAACATCCACCTAAACTCAATGCATTGAATCATTCTTCCTTATATACACAAAATCTGGCCAGGATTCTGACCCAACCCCCTGCCAGTGTTTCATCATTTTCCTGTTACAGGTCCACAGTGACTATGCAGTTTTGAACTATTACCACACAACTTCCTGCTGAAATTTCATCAGCTTCGTCTGAGTCAGCTTTTTTCCTTTTTGCACACTGCATGCACCTGGGATATTTTACATCCTGGGGCAAAGCCTCACTGACAGGTCTTTTATAAGCTTAACAGACTTAACAGCCAGTTCAAGACCATGCAATCTCAGGTCTAGAATGCTTTGTACAACAAGAATAACTCATAATAATATATAGTTTCTAGAAAAAGCTATATTCCTCTCACCTACTGGGCAAATTGGAGCTAAGCTCAGAAGGGATGAGGATAGCAGATGACACTACCTTCTCTGCTAATGGGGGAAATTGTAGTACTTTAGTGCTTTACCACACCATTTTCACCAGACCATTTTTAAAAACCTAGTAAGCCCTCAACCTGGAATCTAGACTTAGGGCTAAACAAAATTCCCCACTTCTCATCATCAGGAAATTAGATGGTGATGGTGGTGGTAGTGGTGCTGTGTGTGCATGAAGATATGAATGTGGATGTTATGTTGTTCCTGTGTATTTCAAGTTGACTCTTACTTTTGGGAACTCTATCACAGGTTTTTCTTAGCAACATTTGTCCAGATGGGTTTGCCATTGCCTTTCTGTGAGGCTGAGAGTGTGTGAAGTACCCAAGCACACTCATCAGTGAGTTTCAACAACTGAGCAGAGATCTGAACCCTGGCCTCCTAGCCCAACAATGGAATCACTGTACCACACTATTTCTCAAAATGTACATGTTGGCAACCCAAAGTCATATGCCTTTCAGATATGTGAATCTGTTCGTTGTTGTTGTTGTTGTTGCTGTGTCAAGTCATTTCTGAATTATGGTGACCCTAAGGCAACTTGGGAGACTAGACTGGTTCAGCCCATTGCATATCTCCCTTAATGAGACTAAAACCTGTTTTCATTAGAGGGTGGTGACACCTATGTCAACAAGGCAGTGCTGTCCAAAGTGCTGAACCTATTTTGAATGTTTCTTTCCAGTAGACTAAAACCTGGATGTGATCCTCAGTCTCACTGAAATGAGAACCACCAATTGCAACTGTTTTCAGCAAGGAATTATGTAATTATAAGTCTGTGCCAGTGGGGTGCAGTGGTCTGAGTGCTTGACTATGACTCTGGAGACTAGGTTTTCAATCCTGGCTTGGGCATTGAAGCCCACTGGGTGATTTTAATTAAGTCACACAATCTCAGCCTCAGAGGGAGGCAAAGGCAACCTCTATGTGAACTAATCTTGTCAAGAAAACTCTGTGATAGGTTCGTCTTAGGGTCACTGTAAGTTGGAAACAACTTGAAGACACATAGCAACAACAAAGCCTGTGCAGTCACACTCATGCTATAAGAAGCGAAAAAAGAGTTATCTTGAAGTCTTTACCTCCCTGAGAAATCCTGTGACACACTGAGAAACAATTTTCTATCATAAGAAATAAAGTGAAGCACTATTATTAAGCAACAATGCAAAACCAAGTTTTATTTTTAGCCTTTTAATGTGACATTCAAAACCACATCTCTTCACAACAGAGGATCAAGTTAAAGTAAACAAGGGAAGTCTCCATTTGACATTTCCCTTTCTATTATTTTTATAAAGAGTCAAGTGGCTGATTTTTGTTTTTGTCAAAAAAAACCCCACCATATCATCTATTTTTCCCCTCAAGTAATATTTTTCTATCTCGACATGCCAACACATGCTGTTCCCATACAGTTCTGCCTCAGCTTGATTAGCAATCAAAGAAAGTTGCAGGGTTGAAAAGTTTCATACATTGGCAGAAGATACTTTGCTCTCTGGCTTCTTCTTTTGTGGGTAAGGATGGAGAGAACATTTTCATGTGATGAAGCTAGAGCAAAGAAACTGGCCTCTATTATCTAACAACATCAGCTCACCTCTAATTAAAAACAAGTCTTTCATTGATTTCTAGTTTTTTTGTTTCTCAAGTTGTGGTGAACAAATAGCGACCAGAAAAGGCTGTGGATATAGTTTTGAGATACGTGTGTGTGTGTGTAAAATGCATGGGGAGAGAGAATGAGGAGCAAGCACAGTGTAGTGCAGGGGTAGGCAACCTTTCCCCTTTAAGGGCTGAGGGACTTCAACTCCCAGAATCCCAGGAACTATTGGCCAACATGGGACTATTGGCCAACATGGCTGAGGCTTCTGGGAGCTGAAGTCCCTCGGCCCTTAAAGGGGAAAGGTTGCCTACCCCTGGTGTAGTGTTTTGAGTGTTGGACTGCAACCCTGGAGAACTAGGGTTGCCATAAGTCAGAAAGGACTTGAAGGCACACAACAACAACAAACAGGGAGGAGGAATACACCCCACAATTAAGATCCTACATGCATGCAGGTGTATTTCTGCATTCTCCACCATCTGGCAGCTGTCAAACCTTGAGAGGGTCTGCTGTTGTATACCAATAAGGGGAGAAGGAAGGGAAGGCAGTTCAAACTGTGGAGAAACAGTTGGTCTCAACTCAGTTGGGGAGAAAAAAAAATTAGGTTGAACTTTCAAATAGATTGCACCCATCTTTTCCTTCTCCTGACAAATCAACGCAACCAGCTCTTTATGGTCTGAATTGCCTCCCTCTCCTTTGCCTCTCCCACAAGAACGCACCAGAGATTTTGACAGCTGGCATGCAGTTGCCTGATTTGGGATGAAGCACAAGGCAAGTAAATAGTCATTTACTCCTCATTCAGAAAGAGACTTACATCTATGCAAACTGCACTTACATGCATGCAAGTCATAAAGCATGAAACCATAAAGCCATGAAACAGCTAGAAACATTTTTCTTTTTCATTTGCATGGAGAGGTTTTGCAGGGAGAATTGACAGTAATTTCAGCAGACAATACTGTACAATGGCTGTTGTCTTGGAGTATGGGCTTTTATACGTTTAAAATATTTGTTTTTGTGGGGGGGGGGTTGTGGGGGTTTGTGGCCATGTTCTGGAAGAATTAAGAAAAATACATTTTGCATGCATCTGTGGCTGGCATCTTCAGAGATGCCACAAAAAACTATGGATGTCGGCTATGAAAGCCTCCAACTTCATATGGAATGGATTATTTGTTTCATCTATCATACAGACCTTCTGTGATTAAGGCATGCATGTGCATGCATTTGCAACACATTTTATTTGGGTCCAGGGTATTTGAAGCACAAGAATCTTCTGGAGGGTCCCTTCTCGGACTTCTTTGGTGGGAACAAGGGAGATGACCTTCTTGGCGGCTTACTCCCAGACTTTGGAAAACCCTAAAGAGGCCAGGATGGCTCAGTCCTTGCTCTCCTTTTACTGGCAAGTCAAAGCACTTGTATGTTACTTTTAGAAGTGGATTGGGTTGGACTTTTAGTGATGTGCTGTGCTCTTTTATTGTTTGTACATATTTCATATGTTTGAACTTTGTAAAGTGTTTTCCTTTTAAATAACTTCCATATTCATACTTTTTATTGCAATTTTTGTAAAGTTTTTAATCTTTGTTATTTTAATAAGATAAATATAAGCTGCTTAATAAATATATGGAAACATTTACCTCCCACTAACTCTCCTCCTCCACGTCTGACCACATTCTCAAACTAGATGTACGAACTCTCATGAAGACTGACAATTTCTCCATAGGCTGACTTGATATATTTCAATAGCCTCCCTTGTCAACAATGAGAACTTTTGCACATACTGTATTCTTCATACCCATTTTCAGAGTTAGTCATACACTGCAAACATATCCATGCTTTCTCACATGTAAATCCCACTAAGTTTAGTGAAGCTTTTTGTCAGATAAATGTTTATAGAACTGCAGCTCTGAACTGGTAAACAGAGATGGATGTTTGAGCTTGATGAAATGGTTATAAAAATCACTATTGGTTATGATGAAATCACTAATATTTGAGTCCAGGCAATGTTTAGGGTCAAGCATTGTTTTTGCTTTCTTCTACATTCATAATCTGCAAATGTTAGTAAAATGTGGTTTTTAAAAAATCAACAGAAAGAAATCATTCATTCAATCAGGCAATCCATCCCTTGATTTTTAGCCTGTCTTTTTTCCAAGCTTGTGATTCAATGTAGTTTACAAGATGAAAAGAAGTATAAAGTAAAATCACCTGTGGCTAAAGACAAATTAAAATGATGATTAAAATAGCATTAAATTGTCTGTAGAATTAAAGACATTTAAAATGTTGATTTAAAAGCACAGAATAAAAGCAGCACAGTATATGAAACAAAAGGCCCTTTATATGTGAAATAACCATTATTCCAAAAACACCCAGAATAAAAAACTGTTAACCAGGCGATGAAAGGGCAGCCAGGAAAGAGCCAGCCTACCTCCCTTAGGAAAGGAGTTCCAGAATCTGGGAGCAGCCACAAGGAAGGCTCTGTGTCCACTAGATATGTAACTGAAGGTGGTGGAATCAAAAGAAACATCTTCCCTAAGAGTCTTTAAGAGTTTGGGCAGGGTCATAAGAAAATATATGGTCCTTCCTATAGCCTGGACCCAAACCATCTGGGGCTTTAGAGATCATAAGCAGCATTTTGAAGTGGTTTGAGCATTTTGAAGTGGACTATGGTTCTGGAGATCAAGGTCTCCACTGGGTGACCTTGTGAAAGTCACACACTCTCAGCCTTAGAAAATCCTGTGATAGGTTCATCTTAGGGTTGACTTCAAGGTACACAACAACAACAAGAAGAAGAAACTGACTGGCAGCAAATAGAGCTGTGTACCCCCTGTGTCCTTACATCCTTACATCTATCTTCATTTGTAGACGCAAATCATTATATGATCATCCACTTATTTCTTTGCAGATCTACCTGAAAACACAATAGCTGCATCAAGATGATGATTCCTGCAGTGCTCCTGTCTTTCCCAACAAAACAACTTCAGAGAGGGTTTTAATTTTCTTGAGTTGCACTGCACCCCCTATGGTCGAACATGATTTGACAATCTTGTCAACAGGGAATACCTTTACCTTTTACTATAGGAAAGCCCTACTGAAATATGACATCTCTGCAAGGGAAACAAAGCACCGTCGGTTTTTGTTTTGCTATAATAAATAATAATAAAATTTATTTATATCCCGCCCTTTGGAGGCCCAATCAGGGCGGCTTACAACAATAAAAACAATACAATAATCCAATCCAACCCCCCCCCCCTTAAAACAGTATTAAATCTACAGAATTTAAAATCCACAATCAACAAAACAATTAAAACCCAATAATAAAACCCACGGCAGTAATCCTCGCCATCCTTAGATGGGGCCACGTAAGGATCACTGGGGTGGGAGTGCCCGAGGCCGGGATGAGTTAATCCGGAAAGGCCTGCCGGAAGAGATCCGTCTTGACAGCCCTCTTGAAGCTATCTAACAATGTCAACAGACAGATCTCGTCCGGCAGGTCGTTCCAGAGTCTAGGGGCGGCAACTGAGAAAGCCCTCTGGGAGGTAGCTGCAAGCCTAGATTTTTGAGGCTGCAGTAAATTCCTCCCAGAGGACCGGAGAGCACAGGGAGGATTGTATGGAAGAAGGCGGTCTCTGAGATAGCTTGGACCCAAGCCATTTAGGGCTTTAAAGGTGATAACCAACACCTTGTACCGAGCCCGGAAGCTGATAGGCAGCCAGTGGAGGGACCTTAAAATAGGAGTAATATGGTCCCTCCTAGATGTTCCCGAAAGCAACCTGGCTGCCATATTTTGTACCAGCTGTAATTTCCGAACTAAGCACAAGGGTAGCCCCATGTAGAGCGCATTACAGAAGTCAAGGCGTGAGGTTACCAGCGCGTGCACAACGGTCTCGAGATCCCTTACTTCCAGAAAAGGGCGCAGCTGGCGTATCAGCCGAAGCTGATAACAGGCGCTCCTGACCGTCGCATTAACCTGATTTGTCATCAGGAGCGACGAATCAAGGAGCACCCCCAGACTGCGAACACAGTCACTGGAGGAGAGTGTGACCCCATCCAGGACTGGAGGTTACAACCCAATTCTTGGTTTCGGGGCCGCTACCGTGAGCACCTCCGTCTTGTCTGGATTCAGTTTCAATCTGTTTTTCCTCATCCAGCCCATTACCGCTCGAAGACATTCATTGAGAGAGGAGATGCCATTGGAATTCGAGGCTGACGAACGAGACACGGAGAAATAGATTTGGGTGTCGTCAGCATACTGATAACACCCAGCACCATAACTCCGTATAATCTCACCCAGCGGCTTCATATAGATGTTAAATAACATCGGGGACAGAATAGCCCCCTGAGGGACCCCACAAGTGAGTTCCCTCTTACTGGAGCTACTGTCCCCGAGCAGCACCCTCTGGGACCGACCTGAGAGGAAGGACCGGAACCACTGCAAAGCAGTGCCCCCGATACCTAACCCCCTCAGGAGGCCCAAGAGGATGCCGTGGTCTATTGTATCAAAAGCCGCTGAGAGGTCTAGGAGCACCAACAGGGTCACACTACCCCTGTCGATGCTCAGACGCAGATCGTCGGTCAAGGCAACCATGGCAGTCTCGACCCCAAAGCCTGTCCTGAAGCCGGTTTGAAATGGGTCTAGATAATCAGTTTCATCCAAGACAGCTTGGAGCTGAAGAGCAACCACCCTCTCGATCACCTTGCTCAAAAATGGCAGTAATGACATGGGCCTATAGTTTCTCATATCCAGGGGGTCAAGGGAAGGTTTTTTCAGAAGCGGCCTAACAGCCGCCTCCTTCAAACAAGATGGAACATGTCCTTCCCTGAAGGATGCATTGATGATATCCGTAAGGAATCTCACCAATGCATCCCCCCCCTGGACGGCCAGCCAAGATGGGCAAGGGTCGAGAGGGCAAGTTGTCTTCCTCACCTTTCCAAGCAGCTTGTCCACGTCCTTGGTACTCACAGATTGGAGCTGATCCAGAATAACTACATCGACGGAGTCACTGGACGCCTCGCCTATAGACTCTGTTTCCACAGTGGCATCTAAGTCGGCTCTTATCTGAGAGATTTTATCTGCAAAGTGATTGTTAAACACGTCACAGCAGGCCGTCGTCGGGTTAAGTAAGGGATTTGGCGCAGGGGGCACCTGCATCATCTCCCTCACCACCTTAAACAGCTCTGCTGGACGGGACTCTTCAGCAGGAAGCCTATCCCACCCATGGAAGCCTATCCCACCCATGGAGAGTCCTTGTGTCATTGAGAACTCACTTCTATGTGAACAGATCTTCTGTTGGTTCACCCACTATATGTTTGTCAAAGGGGGGGGGGGAGGAAAACTTTATTTCTGATGGGAAGCAGGACTAACTTACATGGCCTAAAAGCTCTTTGTGCCCATTCTTTTGATGCATGGAAGGAGCATCATATGAACCCATAGGCATTAATATATGTTGCAACAGACTTTATCACACAAGTCTAGTAAATCAGAATCATAGTAGGATGATAGCATCTTTGGCTGCTACTTATCACACATCATGTCTCTCCTGTTATCACTTTGCATTTCAATAATTGGTGTAGCACTCATTTTCATTGACAGGGGGGGAAAATCCATTAAATTGTTTCTTTTCAATGGGTTAGGTAGTGCAAAAGGTCCCTTCTTCTGCAATTCTGATATTCCAGCAGTCACATAGAATGGGCAGGCATGATTCTCCTCCTTTCCCCCTTCTTCTCCCTCTCTATTCCCAAGCAGGCAATGTAGCATAATAGCACAATTGCTAAAAAATGTGATAGTGATTGTTTTCAAAGTAGTATGTTCCCATTTGCTTCAATAACTTGATTATAGTGACTCAATAGGCAGGTGTGATAAAGTCCAAAGTTTAGGGGCCCATCAAACTACACAATTATAGCATCATTATTCACCGTTAACTGCCATGGTTCCATTCTGTGGTACCCTGGGGTTTGTAGTTTGATGATGCATTGTAGTTCTCTGGTTGAGAATTCTAAATACCTTTCCCTAAAATGCAAATTGCAGAAATCCATAGGATGAAACTATTAAAGTGGGATCATAGGAATATAATTCTGTAGTGTGAATGGTTACACACACACACACACACACAAAAAATATCCTTCCCCACTGTTATTAGCAATAGGTGCAAATTTCATATCTTATTTGGATGGCAGCAGAGTAAATATTAGCATAGCAGTAACTTCTTAAACTGAATTGTTGATTTGTAGTGAACATTTTTAAAGTGTATATGTGTGTGTGTGTGTGTGTGTGTGTGTTTATCATCAAGAAGGCTTAAGTTAAAGTAAAGGAAATGAGTCATTTTGCATTGAATAGACTTAAAAAACACAGAAATTATGCGTTTGTCCAGAGTTATAGCTATTGGAAAAAATAATATGGATAATCTAGTCCAATTTAAAACACACACTTACTAACCTCTGTGAAGGTTTTAAGCTGACAATGATAGGACATTCAAAACAAAAGTAAAAAGGCAAGTATGGACAATATTTGGAAAGCAAAGCTGTCATTGTAGATCTCAAAGGTTATTTCTTTTGGAAAGGACTTGTGGAAAGATCAGCTGCTTAATTACCCTTGAAAGCTGCTAATAAAGAATGGTGATGATCCCATTCTCCCAAGAAAAAGTAGATTCACCTTGTGTTGGTCATTCTATTTATTGGCAAAATTCTATTTTAGAATTCTATTTATTGGTCAAATAAATAGATGCATTTGCTTCTTATTCAGACTTCTAGCTAGCCAAATCCTATGTTTTGAGACAAAAAATTAAATAAAATATTTGAGACAGTTTTAAAAAATGGTCATCACCCCCATCATATATATATCTACTGTAAGCCTAGTTATCAAAAGCAAACATCTATCCTTACAATGCCTTTAAAAGATAGTTGAGAAAAAGGAGAACATTCTGTGAAAGGTAAGTTATGGGGATACCACTAAAGCTGTTTCTGATGTTGGTGTTCCCAGCCATATAGGCCATTACCCTGTTAAGTATTTGTGAAGTTATAAATTGGACATACAACAACATAAAAGTTGGAATTCATGTTTATAGTACTGGTACCATTGCAACTAAAGAAGGTGCTGCCCTGAAGCCAACTTTTTTGGCAATGTAGGATCACTAACAGGACACAGGGCAATGTGTGAGGATGGCTTCAGGCCTTTGCTGGTGGTGAGACACTTTGTAACAGACATTAGCAGGGATCCCTGGGTGGTTCTATGTCAGCTGCCTGTCACAAAGTGTCTTACTGCTAGGAGATGACTGGAGGCATCACTGTACCCTGCCTTACTCCGTACCACCTTGGAAACCTATTGTTTGGAAGAGCTTCATTGCTTAAAAGCTGAGGGTGGTGGTGGTGGTGGTTTCTTTCTTTTTTTGGGGGGGTTGCATACAGAAAGGCAGCTATGATGATGTAGCTCCATAACCATGGTTCCATCTTCCAGTGCAGGATCTCAGCCATAACATTGTTTCTTAAATTGATTGATAGGAATTCTGTACCATTCTGTTTCTTATTTTGAAGGTTTGTACAAAACACAGTTCACTGTAGCTCGTATGTCCCACATTTAATTTATGCCCCCCTTGTGTTACCACAATCTGGGTACTTATTGGCTAAACATAGGCAGAATTACAGTCAAGCTGCTCTCATTCTTCAATCCAGCTATTTGGGAAGTATAGAAGTTAGAACCAGAATGTTAAGTTGATTTCCTATGAAAGTAGAAAACATAATGTGCTTTTAAAATAGCCACTTTTGCCAGTTAGAATTCAAACCAAAAATCTTTCTGGGGGGATGCAGACCAGGGCGTCGGGGACGCCCTGGGATGGCGCGCCACTGGAGCGAGGCACTCGCACAGCGGCGCACCGGTGGTGTCCCTGAAAGGAGTGCCAAATTGGCGCTCCTTTCAGAAGTCAGGGAAAGTGCGCCCTAAACACGTCGGGCGCACTTTCCCTGGCTTTTCCGCCGCAGCGTGTGAGGACACTGCGGCAGGAGGTTGCCCTTGGCGCGCCAGCCGTGCGGAGGGCCGGCAGCTCCGAGGGCAACCTCGGGAGGAGGAAGGGGCTGCCCCTCCTCTTCCTTGCCTCGGAGATGACCCTATTGGTCGTCTGCCGAGGCCCTTTCTGTTTTTGGAATTATCATTTTGTAATTTAGGCCCAAACACCCCCTTATACACCCAATTTTATTTTTTGTGTGAATGAGATGGAATACAGAGGTTGCACCAGAAGCTGTGAGGGATAAACAGCAAACAGTAAAAACTGCAAGAAATAAAGGACTAATTAATTAAAGGACGAATTAAAGACAAGACAAGGTATCACTCTCTCTCTCTCTCACACACACACACACACACACACATATATATATATTAGAGTGGCCACAAGGAAATAAGAGACATTAACAATTATTGAATTACAAATGAATTGAGGTGTTGGTTTTGAAAAAGGAAGCAAAAAAGTTATCTCAAGATGCTGTACAAACACAGCAGAGCAGAAAGTTCTGCAAATGTACATATGCAGAATTACAGGTTGTCGGAAATTAAAGATGGAAGATGCCAGCCTGGTGGCTGTGTAAGCAGTACCATGGTTTGACTAGGAACTTCTCAGAATATCCTGCAGTCCAATCTATGGTCATCATTGCAATTGGTGGGACAGATGTGTGTCTAGGTACAGCACTTGCATGTAAACTAGATTATTGCCTGCCAGATGAACAAAGGGGACCCCTTGTGTAAAGAGGTATTATATACCACCTTGTACAAATCTGAGGAAATAATCCAATAGCTAATACAGTGGTACCTCGACATACGAGTGCCCTGATATACGAGCATTTTGAGATACGAGCCGCCAAGCGAGCAATATTTTGCTTTGAGATGAGAGCAAGATTTGAGATACGAGGAATCGCACACTACACCGCACACTACATTTCAATTAATTTCAATGGGGAAAATTGAGATGCTTTGAGATACGAGCAATTTGATATACGAGCAAGGTTACGGAACGAATTAAACTCGTATGTCGAGGTACCACTGTACAACCTCCATCTCAACTACATACAGTGCAGTACTCTAATAGAGTATTTGTTCTTTTAAAGGAAATAAATTAAAGATAACACTGTCATACTGGATCTCTTTCGTGCCTCTTCTCCCATGAATAAATCAAACACTTTCTGTTCCTATTTAGGAATGAATGGGTCTGTCAGTTTTGCTTTCATTTTTAATGTTTGGGGTTTTTTATAAAAAAATCTCAACTGTTTTCTGTCCGATTTAGGGAAGAAATTTGCTATGTTTGTTCACTTCCTAAAAGCAAAGCAAAGTGAATGTATTTCTTGATTCTGATTCCTTTTATAATTGTGCCGGAGGCCAAAAATTTCAAATGTTTCTGCTGAGATCAAGTATTGTCAGATATAGTTATGAAAAAAGAGCTCCATTGTCTACATCTCTCAATTTGACCCCCCTCTTGAAAACCCACCTTAGAAGCCAGCAGCCACAGCAACATAAGAAGTTCCCAAGTGTTGTGTTGAACAGGACAGGAAATAGAACACTGATCTTCAGAGTCATAGTCCAATGCTCAAACCACTACACCACATTGGCTTTTACATCATCATAAATACTAAATATGATGCCAGTTGTTCATCTACAGCATCCAGTAAGTGATTCACTTGAAAACACATGTAAGAATAGTTGGCTGATGACAAGAAGCTACATTTGGAAAGGAGAAAGGCTGGAACAAATGCGCATATTAACATTTCATGTGTTTTAATACTATTCACCATTTAATACTTGATATCAGGAATATATACATCCCAAGCAACTAAAAGTATCACATTTGTGGCTTTGGTGAATACCTAAAAGGAGATAAATTTTGCAGGCAGGTGTAGTGGAATTAATAAGAATAATTAAATATCATTCAGATTCTTTCCCCTGCTGAGTATTTAGAAAGGGTTAGTCTTTAATAGTAATTGTTTGGTTTTGGAAAGAATTGCAACTGTGTACAAAAGAGAAAAGGATATATAACACAATGCATTACAAAAATACACTGCCCTCCAATAAATTATAAGGCTGAATGTTTTCAAAGGCTATCTCAGGAATATATGATAGATGGATTTTTACCTTTAAGTGTCTCTATTTTGTTCTGTAAGCAACTTAATTATTTAATTTGAAGTTTACCTTGCCTGGAAGCCACATGAGGTTAAAGCTTGTTTTGCAAATTTCCCTGAGGGATGAGACCTGGTACATATCCTAGAGTAACAGTTGCATAAGATGGTGTATTCATCATCACTTTTACTATCTGAGCCACAATGTATAATTGTTTGAACACATTCTATCAAATCTATAAAGGATCTGTAATTGTAGCATACATTCCTCTAAGACTACAGCCCAACCAGAGAATATTGTAAGGGATATGTGAAGTTGTAATCAAGCATAGGATTTGGTCCTTTTGCCTGAATGCCAGGGGAGTGTTATGTACAGAAACCCAATTCATGCAAAGAATGTCATCACAATAAACCATGCATCTGGGCCAAATCTGTAATACATTAGAAAGAAAAAGATAGGGCCCAAGTAGTGGAGTTAGCAAGGACCAGGTTTATTAAACTGTTCACAGATTGCAACCAGTAGTGGGTCTATCCTTAGTATGAACTATGGCTGAAACAAGCAGAACATTCCCCTTCCCCCTCCTCTCCCACAATTGGGAAAATAACCTCAGCCTCAGTGTCAGGCCATATGTTGTTATTGTTCTATTTATTTCTATCCTGCCCTGCCCCACTTTAGGGCTCACAACAAATTTTTAAACCATATTAAAAATCCACAAGATGCAAAAGTTAAAATGAAATTAAACAACCAAACAATTAAAACCAGATTAAAACATGCATCATTAAACATGCATACACAAACAGACTAGCGTAACAACTGCCCAATATCCAGCGAGTAACTTTTTGGGGACAAGTCTTATATGAATAGGTTTGATTCCCAGTTCAGCCATGACACCTAATGGGTGAGCTTGCACAGGTCACATGCTCTCAGCCTCAGGTGAAGGCAATGGCAAACCTCCTCTGAAGAAATCTTGCCTAAAAATCCTCATGATACTGGTAGTTTCACCTTAGAGTCGGAAATAACTCAAAAGCACACAACACACGCATGCACACAAGTTTTATATAGGCATAATCTTCAGCACAGAAATAATGCAGTTTGACATCATTTTAACTGCCATGGCTCAATGCTATGGAATTCTTGGATTTGTAGTTTTGTGAGATATTTAGCCCTCTCTGTCAGAGAGCTCTGGTATTACAGCAAACTACAAATCCCATGATTCCATAGCATTGAGCCATGGCAATTAAAGTAATAGTGTCAAATGACATTAATTCTGTAGTGCAGATTCGAACTTAGGGGGGTTGCAGACTGCCAGAAATAGTGCAAATTGAGTCCACTTTTAGGGTTAGGGTTAGTGCTAGGGAATAATGGGAATTGTTTGTTTGTTTTCTGAGACATTGAGCCTTCTCTGTCAGAGAGCTCTGGTGCCACAATAAAATACAGTTCCCATGATTCCCTAACCCTAACCCTTAAAGTGGACTCAATTTGCACTATTTCTGGCAGTCTGCAACCCCCCATAGTCAATCATCAAATACCTGTCTGAATAGAAAAATCTTCACTTCTCTGTGAAAAGAACATAGGGAAGGTGCCACCTTAACTTCTCTTGGATGGGAGTTCCAGAGTCTGAGGGCAATTAGTCAGAAGGTCCTCCCATGTTCACACCAAATGTACCTGTGAGGGTGGTAGGACAGAGGGAAGAGACATGTTTACAGTGTCATTGGCAAGCCATAGTATCAAAGAAAGGAATCTCAGGCCCAACAGCCTCCCAATATTTCAAGAGGCCTGGCTTGGCCCCAAAGATTTCTTCTGTTCTCAACAATCACTGCCAAATAACCTAAGTTGCCATTTTGAGGGACTGAACTTTATTGCAAAGGTTCCTTCTGGGTGCACCACTACAGAGAATTTGTTCCATTTTTTGACACTGCCCTTTGTCAATCAGTGCTGAGCAGGCAAAAAAATAATGATGAGCCACATTTTCTGCAAAACAATACGCCACCAGCATCATCAGCAACAACATTTTATGCATAACAGATGCATAACAACATGCAGGTTAAAAACATTAAAAATGTTGTGGTTAAAAAAGCTAATGAAAATAGCTGTAATCTCTAAGCCACTCAAAACATATTGAATAAAAATTATGAAATCAGCAGAACACCCTATTTAAAGCCTTTGCAGTCACCAATCTGCAGCAACCAAAAGGCAAACCAAGCTCCAAAATTTCTACCTGGCCTCAAAGGAAAAAGCTGAAGCCTGCACTGACTGTATATGAGCCTGCTCACAGTACAAAACTGCAATTTATGGATAGGATTTACAGTTTACTAAGAATTACATGCCAGAGAGTTCCACTGCTTCATCAAACTACAAATCTCAGGATACGATAGGATGCTGCCATGACAGTTAAACTGGAATTATATTGCGGGTGCAGCTACAAGAAGTAAAAATGAGAGCCATCCTTCATCCAAAGAAATGGGGCAGGTAAAGTTACCAGGTGAACACAAGCACAGCAAATGTAATATTTCTAGGTGTGAATGACTTTGAATGTCCCGTGTTCTGCAATGCTAGAAACATGACTGTTAGAACATTTCACAAAGGGGCATAATTTATTTTGCCCTTGTGTAGCTACAATTCTGAGGTTCTAAATATCCTAAAGCCATGATGGTGAACCTGTGGCACACGTACCAGAGAAGGCATGTGAAGCTGTTTCAGAGGTCACACCATGGCACAGGTAATAGGGGAGGAGGAGGGGCACGTGTGCATGGTCTGTCACAGCTTGGTTTTCCGCAGGAAGACTGGGCCATGGCAAGGAGGTGAAAGGTGTGTGTAATAGAGCAGGCCCAGCCTTGAGGCCTCCACTCTCCTGGGTTGCCTCCACTGATGCCAAGTGGCCCAGACCACTCCTGGCACCTCTCCCCCTGGCACCACCTTCTCCACTTGTTTCCGTTTGAGGGATCACACACACACACAGCCGTGCAAAGCAGGGCCATTGGGCTAGGCACCGGGCCAATACTAGCACCTGCATTGTGCCTGGGCTGCCTTGAGGGTCCTCACCTTGTGCTCCACAGAGCTCTACAGGCCTAGACCTCTCAACTGCTGATAATGCTGGCGTGAGCATGCTGGATCAGCCATTGAGCCTACTCCTCAATGGCATCCCAAGTCAGTGCTGGGCTCTAGATGTGGCTGCATGCTCTCTGAGCTCCTGCCGATGCCACTGGGAAGTGCCCACTAGCACAGCCTGCATGCTTGCCACAGCCTATGGGCTGGTAAACTTGCTTCATGTGGCCTCAAGATCCCAGCAGGAATGTAGCAGAAACAGTTTTGAGGTGAGGTGCAATGAGGCCATCTATGGGTTTCTTTGGCAAGATTTCTTCAGAGGAAGTTTGCCATTGCCTTCCTCTGAGGCTGAGAGAGTGTGGCTTGCCCAGTGGGTTTCATGGCTGAGCTCAATTTGAGCCCTGCTCTCCAGAGTCACACACTCAAACCTCTGGCTCTCTTTGGGGGGTTGCAGACTGCCAGAAATAGTGTGAATTCAGTCCACTTTTAGGGTTAGGGTTAGTGCTAGGGAATCATGGGAACTGTTATTTTTCTGAGACATTGAGCCTTCTCTGTCAGACAACTCTGATGCCACAATAAAATACAGTTCCCATGGTTCCCTAACTCTAACCCTAACCCTAAAAGTGGACTGAATTCACACTATTTCTGGCAGTCTGCAACCCCCCTTTGTCCTTGTTCTCATGTTGTGCCTTCTGTGCTTTATTATGTTTGTTATGTGCCTCCAAGTTGTTTCCAACTTATGGGCCCAGAGCACCCTCCCTCCTTTCCGAGCGCCAGTTCCTGGTGACCCTAAGGTGAAACTATCACGGGGCAAGCTTCATCAGAGGGGGGGTTTCCATTGCCATCCTCTGAGGCTGAGAAAGAGGAGTTTTCTTGGCAAGTTTTGTCAGGAGGGAGGGGGAGATTGATATTGCTAGCCTGAGGCTGAGAGAGTATGCCTTTGGTTTTCCCCCAGAAGTCCCACCCCCAGAAGGTGGAAGTCCCACCCCTACAAGTCCCACCCTGGAAAGCAGAAGTCCCACACCTTAAAAGTCCCTCCCCCAGAAGTCCCTCCCCTAGCACCTGGTGACACCTGGTGCAGGAATGCCACTGACTTTGGGCACTCAGTCTCTAAAAGGTTCACCATCACTGTCCTAAACGCACGAGATCACCTCTGATCTTGGATGCTAAGGAGGGTCAGCTTAGTTAGTACAGGTTGAGTATCACTTATCCAAAAATCCAAAATCCAAAATTTTCCAAAATCCAAAACCTTTTTCATAGGTGGCTGAGATTGTAACACCTTTGCTTTCTGATGGTTCAGTGTTCACAAACTTTGTTTCATGCATAAAATTGTTTTTTAAATATTTTATAAAATTACCTTCAGGCCATGTGTGTAAGGCAGGGGTAGGCAACCTTTCCCCTTTAAGGGCCGAGGGACTTCAGCTTCCAGAATCCCAGGAGCTATTGGCCAACATGGGACTATTGGCCAACATGGCTGAGGCTTCTGGGAGCTGAAGTCCCTCGGCCCTTAAAGGGGAAAGGTTGCCTACCCCTGGTGTAAGGTATGTATAAAACATGAATGAATTTCATGTCCAGACTTGGGTTTCATCTCCAAGATATCTCATTATGTACAGTCAGTCCTGCATATCCATGGATTCTTTATCCATGGATTCAACCAGCCACAGCTTGAAAATATTAACACATACACACATTTTCCAAAAAGTAAAGCTTGATTTTGCTCTTTTATATAAGGGACCATATTTGTATTACATCATTGTATTTAATAGCATGTCAAGGGATCTTTGAGGAAAAAAAGAAGCTGGTAGCATGAGCTTTCACAGACTTGAGCCTACCATGCATCTGAGGAAGTACACTCAAATCTGTGAAGCATGCTGATATGCTGATTATCTAGACTAGCACAGCTATGTCTTTGACATGCATTTGATAGGACATGAGTATCCACAAATGTTGGTATCCATGGAGGGTCCTGCAACCAAATCCTAGATGATACCAAGGTCCCAGTGTATATGCAAGTATTCCAAACTGTGGGGAAAAAATCTGAAATCCAAAATCTAGGCCCAAGCATTTCAGATAAGGATGACACAATCTGTACTTGGATGGGAGACTGCCAAGAAATACCCAATGCTGTAGACTATGGAGATTATTGTAGGGAGAAAAAGTCCCTATGTAGATTCGGGACTGTACATTCAAAAGCAGATATTATTGCACTTTTGAATTTACAATTCTGAATCTATATTGGGACTTTTTCTCCTTGCAATAATTTCCTATATTTCAGAGGAAGGAAAATGTATCCCTTGCCTAAGAAAACTCTATGAAATTCATGAGGTCATCATAAGTCAACAGGCAACTTGAAGGCATACACACATACACACACACAGCTGCACCCCTGAATCGTACTGCTATTATAGTCTAAAAGTGTCCCAAGGGAGGAAGGAGGAATAAGGTCAGCAATGGGATGAAGTGGGTAATTCCTACTCCTGGCGTCATCAAGGACATGATGCTTCATGTTCTGATGCTTCCTGGCTGCAACTCCCTCTTCCTGCTGCCAAAACAGATATAGGCTTGAAGCGTACATAGCATTAAACATTGCCTGAAGCTTTCCCTGAAAGTCAACTGGCTCATCACAACTGATGTTCTCATACCATGAGCACTTACAACATGACCCAGAATGCCATTGAGCGTGCTTCAAGGTGGATTTTTTCTCTCTGGTATTAGACAGTTTTAATATTATTGTGGAGTTAGAAACTACAGTGCAATCTCTCTCACACACACATGCTCACACATACACATTACAGGGACAAGCTAAAAACAGAGTGATCATTAATGTCAGAGAAGTTTATTTGCCTTAGTTATGCTGACACCATGGTACACAACTAGGAGTAATAATAAAAACTGCCTACTTTAGAAACATGAATTCCTCCAACATGCCCCAAGGGAACAGCCCTTCAAGATTTTCTGACTACTTCTAAATGTTTAGATTTGTACTTGTGTGGTCTGAGTAACAATTATTTAACTTTGCTGCCATCTTTGCCTATCGCCTCACCATCACACCCTGACATTTCAAGTAAGTGGCTATATGAGTTTTTATCATTCAGGACCATGAATTATTGATCAGAGTATTTTGCTTCTGAACAGCAGAACTGCTCACCATGGTACTGATGCAAGTGGCTAATAAAGAACGAGAAAAATAAAATGTCTTTATGTGGCTTTAAAAGTTATACCATACAGGCGTATCATTTCCTGCTAGCATTTGGAGCATAATACATCCTCAGTTCCATTTCCAAATTTTTCAAATCTACTTAGCATCATTGTTCAGATTAAGACTCATCTATTTCTATAAATATGAGTGGACACTTCTTCAAATATCCTTTCATTACAGTTGCTTCCTCTTAAACACCAGTTTGAAGCTACAGTATAAAAAAAAATAGATTAGCACTTGAAGAATGATCATGCATGGGCTACTTTTTTCTGTTTCAAGATGTGATTCAATCATATGGGTTACCTAGTTTAAAGGAATATTGTCTTGTGTTTCAGCAAGGAGTGCATATTGGAAAATGTGTCATATTTCACGTTTTCCTACATTTTTCTAAGAAAAGAAAAAACTCAACTTCTCTGATATAAAGACATCTGCAAATTTGGGTAGATGCTTTGAAAAAATGAACTGAAATATAATTCCCTCTCATGTACACCAAATTCAATAGGTGTAGATTTTTCCAGCAAGGGGAGCACCACATTGTACCTTTGAATTAAAGATGAGTATCTTATCAGAGGAAAAAAAGTGGCTTCTTTAATTCAGCACTGACAACACTGAACGCAGAGATGTAAACCCAGATTTTTATGAGGTACATATCCAAAGCACTGAGCCTATGAGTTTGGTTTTTCACATATTTACTTTAAAAATATTCAATTCTTTTATCCTAAAGGTTAAGAAATTTGCAAATCTGGATGGTTCTTATCAAAACTCGGCTAATCTACATGAGTATTATTATTATTAACATTTTGTCCAACTTTTCCATTGAGAAGATGCTTGAGAAAAAACAACAGATATTGCTAATAACATTAACTTAAAAGATCAGGATCATCAATAAACATAAAAGAGGTTTAACCCTCATCCACTCAGATGAGAATTTTAGTTGCCACTTCAACACAGAACAAGGCCTAGAAGGTAGACACATATTTATTTATTTATTTATTTATTTTAAAAAACACTTTTGTATGCTCTTAAATGGTTTTATTATATTTTTAATGCATAGATTTTTAATTGTTTTGAATTTTTTTTATTAAGGTTTTTCAAATGTTCTTTCTTTCTGAAGCAGCTTGGGTCCTAGTCTGGGAAAAAGACAGCATACAAATAAAATAAATAAATATTAAATAAAATGAATATGTAACAGTTACAAATGTACAACTCTAGCTGACACACTTGTAACTGCTCACCAGGATGTCATTATTGCTAACAAGGCCTCTCCTGAAGATCTTAACACCTAGACAGTTTCTTAGCAAGTGAGATGGTCCCTTGGGTAGCCACAGCACTATTCGTTTTTATCTTTGAATGTTAAAAGTAAAATGCTGAACTAAGCTCAGAATACAGAAAGAGGACAGAGCAGACTTGATCAACACGAGAAACTGACATGGACAGAAAATAACCTGTCCATCACTGCACGGAAATGGGAATTGCATTTAAAAAATAGATAAAATAAAAGGCTTGCTTTTAAAAATAAAATAAAATAAGGAATGCAGTAAATAAAGTAGTGACAACAAAAGAACAGTGGCACTTGGCAACTTTATTGCATAAAGACTGAAGGCCATCTCAGGTCAGCTTTCAGTGGACCACTTTCTGATGAAGAAGTGGAACACAATTAATGCTCAAAAAAGAGCAAGCATTTGCTGAGCTGCCCATTTCCTCCAAATTCCTGATGTGAGACCTGCTTTCATGGGAAGATTTCACTTCACACCGAGCTGATCTATGTGCTAGAATTCTATGCACCCTGATATGCATGAGCAAAAATGAAGGAAGAATAATATCCCAGTCATCCCCACCTTTGTGTCTAATGACCATTGTTAGGGATGGAGAATAAGGCCTAAGTAGAATGGGGTCACCATAATTTTGGCAGGCGACGTGAGGGCATATATGCACAAAACCTTGGTCTCATGAGGTTATTCTTGGGTAATCTAAACAGCCATCGTAATTCCTGAGAATTTGTATTTTTCAAGAGACATGTATATCTTTTCTATTTTCTCTGCTTCTTTTACTCTCATAATGTGTTTTATAGAAAGGGGGTCATTTGAAGTCCTACTGAACTTAGACAGTGGTACACATGGAGCAATGGTCCCAGAAATGATTTCCTGGAACAAATGATGTATATGATAATCATATGTAAATATCTATCACTATGTAGAATAGAAATATGGGGGGTAGTGGAAGAGAAAGAGGATACCTATTGAATGAATTCATGTAGCCTGAAGGTACTGTATTAATGCCTCCTTGCAATTTACTTATCTTCTACAGAATGTTATGGGGGTCATAAAAAGTAATGGAAGGTCTTTCACAAATGTTTAGGCACTATTATGTGGCATTTATCGCACTCCTGGGATTCTCAATATAACTCTGTACATACATTCAGATGCTGTGAGCTTCTCCAGTTTACTTACTTGCTCCTGGAATAAAAGGGTTGAGCTCGAAAGCACTTTGTGTTGATGCTTATTTAACTGTGTCTGACAGAAATTCTACTTCAGCCATGAATTGTCTTACTATGGGATACCTCACTACATGTTAAGGAAAGGGCAGAGGTTAGCAACAAGAGGCAAGATGTGGCCATTGCTGCCCAAATAAGAATTCTGCCTCCCACACTAAATTTTCCTTCCGACCCCAAGTTTCTAGCATCATAGAAAGTACGACACTGAAAAATAGTCCATAATTAGAACTTTTACATTTGTTGTCTTTCAATTCCCTTCGTAATTTTGTTTTCTCATTCTCTTGGATGCCTAAATTATAAACCTAAAGACTCCATACAAAAAAAAAAAAAAAAAAAAAGGGCTGTTTTTGACATCGCAGCACTTCCTGGCACCCCAAAGCAGTTTTGCAAAATAAAAAGGGTTCTTTTTTAAAAAAAAATTAAAAAGTCCCTCAAGTTCACCATATTTTGGGGATTCACTGCCTATTTTAAGCCTAGGCAAGACCTTTTTGCAACCAGAAGGTAAATTGGAAGTTGGCTTTCAGATTAATTCCTGGTTGAATTATAATATTCCTGCTTATTTTCTGATTTCAAAGTGGCCTCTACAGGAGATCTTAAACCCCATTTTGGAAGTAGGATGGGATATAAGTGTAATAAAATAAATGAATAAATGGTGTAATCTCCTCACGGTCCCTAGGAAAGAAAGGTGTCCTTTTCCAGATTTTTGTTTGCTTTCTTACTTTGTTTCATTGCACTGATTATCATAACACTTCTCTTAGTCCCTCTTTACCTCTGAACAATTGCATTCAGGATTCTAATCCCTTTTTTTGTCACTTTACAGTTTGCTTCTCACCTGACTTAAACTGTTTGAAGAATTTAATCTGTCATGCAATCAAGCTTATCTTTCTTTCTTTCCTTCCCTCTTTGGGGTGTTGCAGACTGCCAGAAATAGTGCAAATTGAGTCCACTTTTAGGGTTAGAGTTAGGGTTAGGGAATCATGGGAACTGTATTTTATTGTGGCACCAGAGCTCTCTGACAGAGAAGGCTCAATGTCTCAGAAAAAAATACAGTTCCCATGATTCCCTAGCACTAACCCTAACCCTAAAATTAGACCCAATTTGTACTATTTCTGGTGGTCTGCAACCCCCCTTTCTCTCCCTTACTTTGTTATTCCCTAATGATGTGACTGGTTTTAATCCTGACATCTTCCTGTTCCTGGTCAATGGATTCAATAGTGAAAATATATATTTTGCATTTGGAATTTGAAATTTGGCAGTGATATTTTGGTATGTGATCAATTTCTTCCTGGTTTCCAAATAGAAAATTACAGTTTCTTCCTTTTCTGCCTCTGGAGTTGGAAAATAAGCTTGGTTTTTGATTACACTCATGGGTTTTTCCTGAGGTCTTATTGATAATATTCAATCTTACTTTTCATTGTATCCCCTGACTGTTTTTTGTTACATATCTCCTTGTTATTAATGCCACCCTATTTTCTTGGATTTTCTTTTCCTGAGTAAAACACTATGTGGTTATCTGATTGGAAATTTCCCATTCCTAGTCACTGTCACTCACTCACTTTAGTATTGCAATATTTTTGTTGTTGTTGTTGTTGTTGTTGTTGTTGTTGTTGTTGTGTGTCCTCAAGTCATTTCTCACTCCTTCCTCGATACTTTTGAGGGATTGTAGGTTAATCACTGAAGCTTTTAAAGTAGTCAGAATGGTCTTACCCCTCTCCCATGTATTTGTCATGTTGTTATGTACCTTCAAGTCATTTCTGCCTTATGGCATCCCTAAAATGACTCTATGACAGTGTTTTCTTGACAAGTTTTGTTTAGAGGGGGTTTGCCTTTGCCTTCCTCTGAAGCAGAGAAAATAACATGCCCAAGTAGGGCTAAGTGGGGATTCAAAGTCTAAGGAGTCATAGTCCAGCACTCAAACCAGTAACCATGCTAGCTGGCTGCAATGTTTATGTGTTCCATTTCTTGTTTTTTAAGATCATCAGCATAGACTCTAGACTCCCAGGAGCATGCAGTACCAACATCACAGAAGGTGTGCCATGGCAGAAATAAAACATTAGTAAATCAATTCATTTGAGATGTGGTGGTGGAAAACAGTGCTGAGGATACCATGGACAGCCAAAAAGACAAATAAATGGGTCATTGAACAAATGATCAAATTGAGGATGTCATACTTTGGCCACATCAATAAAAGGCATGATTCATTGGAAAAGACAATAATGCTAGGAAAGGTGGAGGGAAATAGAGAGAGAGGTACGCCACATACTAGATGGATGGGCTCAATAAAAGAAGACATGGGCATGAAGTTACAGGATCAAAACAGAGCAATGTTGGCGATGTTTCATCCACAGGGCTCCATGGGTCAAAGACTACTTGCAGGCAGTTAACAACAGATATTTTTTTAAAAAAAAAATGTTTGCAGCTCTGGCCATTATAATGTATTTGAGGGGTGCTGGAAAAAGTGATGTATTATTATTATTATTATTATTATTTTCATGGAGTAGAGCAGGGGTAGGCAACCTTTTTGAGCCGGGGGCCAGGTTGCTGTCCCTCAGACAATTGGGGACCAAAGCACCAAAAATAAATAAATAAATAAATAAAGATATTTTTTTAAAAAAAAATATGCATGCACACTCTCTCAGCCTCAGAAAAGCCATGGCAAAGCCCCTGTGGAGATTTTGCCAAGAAAACCCCAAGAACAATAACAACAATAATCAATATCATCATGGCGGGTGGCGGCGGCGGGGGGGGGCGTGGCAGGACCAGCCTGGAGCCGGGCCTTAGGTTACCTACCCCTGGAGTAGAGAGAGCAACATGAAATTAACCAGTATTCTCACCAGCTTTTCACTGTTGATTGTCACCATATACAACTATCTGAAGTCATCAACCTCCATAGTATAGTCCCTATTCTAAGTAGCCATTTTCTTTATCCTTGCACTTACCTATGATATTTGGCTTTTCTGCTTTCTTTCTGTTTTCTCTCAATTTCCCTGCACCTCTTCAGGTTCTCATTGCTAACAGGGATACCTTCCTCAACCACTCTGGCACCTATGCCTATTTTTATACCTAATGCATCCACACATAGAATACTGACACTGCAAATGAGTGAGGGAGGTGATATCTAGACCACCAGCACCTTGAAGTGAAACCAGCTCCTTTTTTATCCCTAATATGAGCATAGTCCCCCACCCACCCATAAAAAGGTAACCCATTAGTAAACCTTACCATGGAAAATGCTTCTCTGTAATAATTACTACAATCATAATTATTACATTCCACTGACGGTTAATCCCTCTGGTATTAATTTAGCTCTAGCGTAAGCAGATACATTGTTAGCATTCATCTTGATGCACTTAGCATATTACGAAAGATTAAGGTCTATTTGGCAAAAATAGAGATATTTCAAACCAATACAGCAGGGATGTCATAAATTCAGCTTGACTAAAGCATGCTTTTGTCCATCACACATAATCAAGCCTCACTTTACAGTTTTCTAGTAATGAAGGAGATAAGGAAACTTAGGGAGGATGCAGACAGGTGGCCCTGAGCCACCCTGGGAAGCGAAGGATTGGGGCCGAGGCTTCCCCATGCCTTGGCCCTAATTCTCCCTTTTGCTGACCTGGAAAAGAGTGGCAAAATGATGCTCCTTTCAGAGCCGGCAAAAAGGACTCCCCAAGAGCTGCCATGCTGCTCTTCTGTGCCCCTTCCGGTGCAGAGCATCAAGATGCTGTGCCAGGAGGACATTCTGACATCACACGCTGTGCATAACAGCGCATGGTGTCAGGACGTCCTCGGGGAGGGGTTGGGGCGGCTGGCATGCAGCCGCCCCTCCCCATCCCTGCCTTGAGGACGCCACAAAGGGCCCGTCTGCAGAGGCCCATACTCCTCAGTGCTGACTTTTGTTTATGTGCCCTGTTTGTTTGTTTGTTTGTTTCCATAAATCTTTCTTTAGGCAGCCAACAACATTCAGTTTTCTATGGAAGTGACATCAGGACACATTTCAGCTAAAACCTTGCTATCTAGAAAACTGGTGTGTGTGTGTGTATGTACATGTATGATATATATAGTGCTTCTACAGCATATTAAATTGCCTTAAAAAGTGATCAAGTTAATTAACCATATGCAATTTCTCAGATTTAATTAAGATCACTCCACAGCTTTTGAAGGATCATTATTTGCTATTAATAAGGATCTCACTGCACCCACTCAAAACCAAAACAAATTAATTGACTTCATCGACTCAACATCACTATACAGAGCACTGATTTTGTCTGCTTGCTTTTCAAAATGGGGCATTTTCTGTGAATTTAGGGATTTAAACAGCCATATGTCCAATAGATTTATGGTGAAAGAAAGGCTTTTAGAACTGTAATCCCAGTCATTAAGGACTTGGTTTCTAGGAGAGGAAGCAGGAAGGAGAAGATTAGAATGATATTCTATATAGTAAGGGCTAGTCCTAGTATTATTTCCTATGCAGCCATACGAGCATAGACTCAGAAGTTGAACCCAACTGTTAGTTGAACCCAAGTTTGTAGAAATAGAAAATTAATAAAATGTAGAGATTAAAAAAAACAACAGAGAGCATTCCCAAAATGGCCCAAGAAAGACTGACCATTCTCAATAATCACAGAATGTTGGCTGACCATAGAGAGGAAGGATAAAAAAATGAAGGGGTAAAAATTATGGAATGGAATATCCTACACAGGAACACCACACACACACTTGCTGGAAGTGCCACTGGATGCTGCTATTACAAAATGGGATTGCATTCAAAACAACATCTGTAAAACTCCCATCAGCATGCATGTTTAAAGGACTGGTTTGATACATAGGAGAGTCATACGAGGGCTACATAGCAAGTCTAGGCAGGTACTGGAGTACTCAGTGCCAAATCTGAAAATACCCCACCAACACAAGAGTCCTGTTCCATCCCTTCCTTTTTATCCAGGACACTGTCAATGATGATATGAGCTAAGTCTTGAGTTTCACATCTTGCCTCTTTCAGATTAAGGAGAACTACCTTGCCCAACTCCCTTTCCCCCAATAATGGAATCAGCAGTTCTGATAAAGAAAAAGAAGTAATCACACCTTCCAGTAGACATATTATCCTTCACTTACCTTTTAGTTGATCATCATCTAAGGAAGCAAAAGGTATCAATGCTCGTTTTCGGAAGAGAATGCTTGCAGTTGACAATGAAGTATCACATTATCTTTGCATGGATATAATGTTTTGGTGCTGTGATACAATTATTGCACTGCTAGTGATTACTTCAGTCTTTTGGTGAGTTAATCCCCTTGTGTATTAATTTACTTCCTCGATCTGATCAGCACGGTTTCTGGCTTCACCCCTTTGAGAATGGTTCCTATAATTATTTCTCAAAGTTAGTGCACTCAGTTTAGTAATGCCCATCTGTAGTGTCACCAAGACAAAATGGATCAAGGATGATTGTGCATTGCAAACTTATGCAAATTTACCCATGAATAAGAGGCACTAGACACAGTGGCATGCACTTTTGAGAGAACACAAGTCATAGGGATGTCTAGGACTGCAATCTCATGTGTTTACTTGGTAGACAACACCATGAACATTTACTTCTGAGCAAGCATGCTTTGTACAGTGAGTCTCCTTAACTTCCTAGACAATTCATCAGGGAAAAAAATGAAGCCCTCGCTATTTCACTCCTTAACAATTTCATGATAGTAAACACATGCAAAAATATTTCTGGAATATTTAATTTTTCAGGATCATCCATGCCAACCATATTTCCAGGTTTGGTTGTGCACGTTGGACAGTGAAGGAATCTGACAAGAAGAAAATCAACTCATTTGAAATATGGTGCTGAAATATGGATACAATGGGCTACTTTAAAAGACAAATGAGTAGGTCTTACAACAAATCAAGCCAGAATTTCATGAGAAGAGAATATGATTAAACTGAGACTGTTTTACTTTATACATAACATGAGACAATGTCACTCATTGGAAAAGACCATAATGCCTGTTAGAGTGGGAAAAAGGGAGCCCACACTGCAGGTGAATTTATTCAATCAAGGAAGTAAGTGCCAGTCCTGAGTTTGTAAGACCTGATCAGGGTAGCTGATGATCAGGATCTTGGAAGTCTCTCATTCATAGGAATACCATAAGTCAAAGTTGCCTTGATGTTAAATAACAACAACATTTACTTTTGCCTGCTTAAACTTTACCCAGAGACTTTACTGGATTTGTCTATTTGAGGATGAATCAAAGCGCTCTTGAGGTTCACCCTGATTTCCATTTAGGTGATCATCAGTAGTCCAAGGTCAAGGAAGATGAGTCCTCTTCCTGCCCAGAAGCTTGGACAAGGCTTCCTCTGATCCCTATCTATGTGGTGCCATGCATATTGGCTGGAGGAGTGGCTGAAGAGCAAAATAAGCTACTGTGCAGTTCAAAGTCTGATTAAATAGTGCTGCCAGCCTTTCCTGATTTCTGGAGCATATGATAAAGCTCAGATCTGAACTCTGTTGCCTTGCATAACAAAACAATATGTTGACCATGGCAGATATGAAGATGGCAAGGAATCAAATGTTGTCATTTTAGGGGCTGGTGTTCTTTTGATTTTAACAATCAGAAGGGGGGAGGGTCCCAACCATGCTGATTGGAAGCATTTTGATTTAAAGAAAAAACCTCACCATCCACAGCAATGATTGGAATTAAAATATTTTGGAAAAGTGCAGTGTGCAATTTAAATAACATGGGGAGCATGAAGGCTGATGGGCCCTTGTGTGAAATGTTATTTCTGAACAACACAGCTTGGAAAATTATTAAAAATTATTAAAATGTAATTATTTCAATTTATAGTGCTAAGGCTTCCTAAAATAAACTGTTGCTGTGTGTTTTCAAGTTTTTCCAACTTATAATGACCCTACGATGAACCTATCATGGTGTTTACTTGGCAAAATTTGTTCAGAGGGAGTTTGCCTTTAGCTGAGAGAGTGTGACTTGCCCAATGTTACCCAGTGGGTTTTCATGGCTGAGCATGGATTCGAACCCTCGTCTCCAGATCTGTAATCCCAAATTTGATTACTCTGCTTGAGTACCATCTCTCACATTTCCCAATATGCTAATTCATATTTTCTAGAAATAAACAGCATATGAGATATGCAAATTATAATGCTGTAAATGTGACAGTCTGTGATCATACAAGAGAAGCTGAAGATAATGACAGGATGTGAGAGGAGAGATAAAGTGAGACACATTAAAAGCAACTGAAAGGGTGGGATGACAAAGGATTATTGAGGAGTGTATCTGCAAAATCAGCACAGTTGGAAGGTTTGAAAATGTCTCTGATTGAGATGTCTATTTGTACCAATGGGGGGATTATGTTATAATGCAGTTGGGAGCACAAATGTGTCCACTCAGTATCTCAAAATGTTCCAGTTTTGTTTGTTTGTTTGTTTTCAAGACATTCCAAGATTTTCTCCTTTCTTGCCTGGAAATCTGTCCACATTTTCCATATCATTTCCTTTAACCAGGGTGGTTGACAGCTCCACTGCTTCAGTGAATTCATGCTGAATTGTATGAGATCTACTACAATAGTAATCTAAGCTACTGAACCCTATAACTCCTATAACACCAAGAGTAACTCCCATATAAAATGAAGTGTGAATTCACCAACCAGTCAACAGCGCTACCAGCCCCCTCTGCCTTTAATATACAGATCCATTTGTTCACATTTCATTCATCTATTGAAGCATGTTTGTAATACTTTTCTATGAAATATTTGCATTTTCTTTAAAATGCATGTGTTGTTTCATGTACATTTTATTTAGTTCTATGAAACCAACCAAGCCTTAAAAATTCATGGATTTCTTGAAGCAAAATGTACTTTGTCTCACAGTTAAAAACATAACAAAGACCAACATATCCATATATCTGCACTGCTGAGAGGTAGAATTTTTTTAAAAAAATTGCCATGGAGGAGAGTTCACCATCTTCTGAGGTGTGTATTCCACCGTTAAACAGCTGTTAACATCAGAAAGTTCTCCCTAAAGTTTAGTTGGCATGAATCTCAGGAAAGCAGAATAAATCAGAAGGAGAATGAGGAGATGCAAAAGGGAAAATATGGGGCAAGAATATCAACTCCATCATTTCCCTCCTGCCTAATATGCATAAATGTATAATCTAATAGACAGATAATATCGTATTGAATAGATACAATTTACTCAACTAAGCCAATTGCAAATAAATAGTATGCATGCAGTGTCCAGCAGCTACTCTGATGTGCACAGCAAAAGTCAGATAAATCCACTTCTGTGAAAGAATCTGGAAATATGCATGCAAGCTAATGGACACATTTTCATACACCTTACTATACACTGTGGTATTAGTAGTTTCTCCAAGCAGCATGGGCATCTTTTCTCTGACAAGAACTGTACATGTCAAACACTTATTTCTATAAGCAGAAAATCAAGGATGAATTGCATGCATCAAAATTTTTCAAGTCGTCGCTCGTAAAACAAGCAATAACTACACTTTTTCAGACAAAGCAAACTCCAGTTCATTTCAATATTTGGCAATGACAGGTCCAGAATAGTTTGGGTGAAATGAAGTAAACACAGAGTAAACTACCATTCTTTAAGAAGCACACAACTGGATGCTAGCCACATCTTGTCTGCCAACTGAACATGCCACAGGCTATTACTTTTCTGTAAAAGGCTGGGGCACAACTCAGAGTGTTTGCATTGCTATGGTTCAGAAATTCCTTTCAAATCACCACTTTTAAGCTCAATGTATGTCTGGAGCATGTTTTAGTTTTTACATTAGAGCATCTGTGGCACACACGCACAAACACAAGCTGACCCACAAACTCTGCCTTTGACAGCTGCTGTCAAAATGCACTCCCCATGAAATCTGATGCATGCTGCTCTCATAATTAACAATACAACCCTATCCATAATTTTATTTTATTTATATCCTATTTTCTCCCAGCATGGGACCCAAGGCAGCTTATAGCAAATTAAAAACAAAGTACAGCTAAAATTTTATTCATACAAAAGTGTTTTTTAAAACAAAACAAAGCAAAACGATTCTCTTAAAAACACAATGGTCCATATTCTACATTGCCTACTTAGTTATGCATAACTAAGTAGCATTTCCTGGCTTCATCCCCTTAAATCTTCTTGACCAGGCAGCAGCCACACTGAGAGTAGAGGTCAGTTTTGCTAATGATGAGGGTGCTAGAGAATGATATTTCCATTGTTCTGATGCCAGGAAGCAATGATATGACAACCCTTACCAGGAACCCTATCAAAATTCCTTGTCACAGTCTGGCTTGCTGGCTGTAAACATCATCCTCTTTTGTCTTGATCACAAACTGAATGGACCTCCATTTTGTGTGTGTGTGTGTGTGTGTGTGTGTGTGTGTGTGTGTAGCTGCTGCCTGGTAAAGTTATTTTAAGTATTGTATCTCCCTTTATGAGCCCATTAGAGCACTAGGATAATCAGGAGAGGATCTTAGAATCATAGAATCATATGAAAGAGTTGGAAGAGACTACAAGGGCCATCCAGTCCAACCCCCTGCCATGCAGGAACTCTAAATCAAAGCATACCCGACAGATGGCTGTACAGCCTTTCTTTAAAGACTTCCAAGGAAAGAGACTCCACCACTCTCCAAAGGAGTGTATTCCACTGTTGAACAGCTCTCACTGTCAAGATGTTCCTCCTAATGTTGTGCTGGAATCTCGTTTCCTGTAACTTGCATCCATTGTTCCGGGTCCCGTTCTCTGGAGTAGCAGAAAACAAGCTTACTCCACCCTCAATATGACATCCCTTCAAATTTAAACAGGACTATCATATCACCTCTTAACCTCTTTTCCAGGCTAAACATACCCAGTTCCCTATGTCTCTCCTCACAAGTCATGGTTTTGCTCTATTTTAAGTTTCCAGGGTTTTAATCCTGTTTTAAAGGAAACTTAAATATACAAAGATGAAAGATAAATTTGTCTGAGTCTGTCTTCCTCTCTCTGACCCAGGCTCAGGCTCATTTGGTGGGAACAAGGGAGGGGATCTTCTTGATGGCTGCTCCGAGACTTTGGAAGTTTCTTGCTAAGGAGGCCAGGATGGCCCCATCCTTGCTCTCCTTTGTTTGGCAGGTCAAAACATGTTTCTGACACCAGGCTTTTACAAATTGCTATGCAGTACAGGTTTTATTTGTGTATAGTCTGTTCATGCATTTTAATATTTTTAATATTTAATGTTTTAATTTCCCAAATTGTTTAATTGTTTTAAAATAAATCTTGTATTAATATTTTCATTAATGCTTTTGTATTGTTTTTAATTTATATTGTTTCAAATATGTTAGCACATGTGAGACCCGGAGTCCATGCATGCAGAAGTGAGGCTGCTAAGAAACAAATGCCACATGACACTCTGAAAGTGGTGCAGGGTCAGGAAATCCTCCTTCCACCAAAGAGTCTCACATGACAGCTGAGTTCTCTCTAAGAGGCATTTTCTTAGTTGCAATATTTACAATATCTTACACTATCTGACAAAATGTTCCCCACCATACGACAACAACCCAACAATGTACAGTGGCAAAACTTCTCTTATATACACATTCTCTGCCTGAGAGCTTAGTCCAGCTCCCAACTAGTATGTCACACAGTTTCCTGTGACTCAGCATCCCTCAATTTTGCACAATCATCATAGCACCTGTTACCTTTTACCTTTATACTCCATTGCAGCATCTGGGACATTTTCTGCTCTGGATATGACTATCCTGACATGTTAGCTGCATTGAGTCCCAGAAAGATGAGAAATAAATGAATGAATAAATAATGTTGTTGATGATGTAGATTTTGAAGGGCATTTACAATTATGGCAATAGTGCCATGATCATGACTATGTAGTGTTAATGAATATAGCCTAGTTACAGGCCATAACTCTAGTTTACAAATCAGTAACTGTAACACCAAATTTTAGGCAACATTAAGATGGTTTAATGCACAGAAGTGTATTAAGTAAAGAAAATGAAATCACAACGCACTCCATTAAAAGAACCTCCTCCTACAATAAGTTAAGAGCCAAATGCCTACCTAAATTAAAAAAAGTTATTTGCCTGAAGGCAGAAAGAAAGTAGAGAATAGGCCAACCAAACCTCCCATGGGAAAGCATTCTGCAGACTGGATGCAGCCATCTTATGTCCTCACCAAACCTGCATGTGAAATGTGAGGGGACCAAAAGAAAGCTTTCCTTCAAAGTTCTTAAAACTCAGACTGGTTCATATAGGGAGATAGGGTCTTTCAGATGGTTGGGCTTTGTTTAAATATCCCATCTGTTTCCCTGGAATGGGAACTCAAAGCATCTTTAAAAGTAAAATAAATAATTTACTGGTAGTAAATCAATGAGATTTACTACCAGTAAGTGTGAATATGATTGTGACCTTAGTATAAATACATTACTCCAATGACTTTAGCCTAAATCAAGACTAGCCTCTTGACATTGGGACTTAAGTTACTTATGACAAAGTTAGATCTACTCTAACAAGGACTAGGATAAAGAATTATGTCCTTCAGAAAGATTAAAAGTATTTTACATTATGAAAAGCAGAAATTTGTAAGAGCCAAACAACAGAAAGTTGTCCAACAAAAATAAAGTAAATATTTTCTTTTACATTCTAAAGGAATTCAGGACAGAGGTAAATGGAAGAATCTGAAGGGGAGAAGTGAAATCTGTATGATTCTTCTACTCTGTGACAGCATAAAAAATGATGTGAATCGGCAACATGTGCTTCTACTCCTGCAATCTGAAAATTACTTAAAACTATGAAGTTTCTGGTCATCATGGTGCAGGAAATCTCTAATGAAATCTCTGAAGTCTGTTGTTTCTCATCTAGAATAAATAGAATACATGATAGAACCAAAACAAGTATAATAAAATGGGCACTGGCTTCCCGATTTATATAAGATGCAGAATATCAGGTTTCTTGGTGTAGATCTAATGTTGCTACAATCTGATATTTTTCACAGCAGACTGCTCACAACTCTGATGATCTGCTTTTTCACCTGGACAAAGATATGGATTTCATTCCCACTTGAAGAATATTCAATTTTGTCTAGTGCAGAGCCATCATTCTGAATGTGAATGCCACTCACAGATTGTGACCTTCAAGAAGCTCAAAACATCTGCTGTGCTGTCTTCCCCAGGCAAGAAGTAGCCCTACTTAAACATCCTTCTTTTATATTTAAACAAAAGGACAATGAAGAAAAATGAGGAGGAGCACACAAGCTCTACTCCATTCATGGCCATTCTCTTCACTTCGCATGCATTACTACAATAATGGCCCTTCAGCAAATGACTTTCTTAGCAGGAAGCCTATTTAGTATACTTCCATTTTGAAATGCCCTTTCTTTTATTGCTTTTGTAATCTAGAGTGTTCTTGGTGTCTCATGCAGACATGCATAAGGTCACCTATGGGAGCAGCTGGACATAAAAAAGCAACAACAACACTTGCATTCAGTTCAAAGGGTGAAAGCAAAGGTGCACACGTGGCTCCACTGGGTATACAGATGAATGTGGAACTGAATTTCTGGGATACTATTTGATTGTCTACTCAGTGACACATTTGGTGTCTTGGTTGTATTGTACAGCATTGCCATTCGACACAATGGTTGTAGAGCCCAATTAATGTTGATGCTGGACCTCAGCCCATATCATAACCTTGATGACCAATTTGCATGTATTGTTCTCTGCCATAAAGAAAGAGTTAGGCAAAGTACATGCACTCAAACATTCTGCAGATGGATCATAGAATCATAGTTAGAATAATAATAATAATAATAATAATAATAATAATAATAATATATATCCCGCCCCTCTGCAGAGCAATCAGGGCGGCTTACAAGATTAAAATTTCCATACAGATATATTAATACAATCTAAACTGAACATAAAAATCCCAAATCCCACCCATCCTTTAAGAAGGGTTTTTCTTATTCCAGGCCCAATGGTGCTGGGCCTGGTGGTTCTCCCCCAGATGATATCGGATGGAATGGAGGGAGGGCTCTTCTTCTTATTCCAGGCTCGATGGTGCTGGGCCTAGTGTCTCTCCCCCAGATGAGAGACACCACAAGGACCATCCAATCCAAACGCTGTCATGCAGGAGCATAATTAAAACACTCCTGACAGATGGCCATCCAGCCTCTGTTTAAAAACCTCAAAAGGAGACTCCGCCACACTGAGGCAGTTTATTCAACTGTCAAACAGCTGTTATCACCAGGAAATGCTTCCTAATGTTTAAGTGGAAACCAGGACACATATGGCCAAAATGACACCATAATGAGGAAGAACAAAAAAGCTAGGAGAGGCTGTGGCAGTTTGGTTTTGCCTGAGTCTAAAAGGAAGGGCAAGTTTTTTCTCCCTTCTTTCTTCTCCTATCTACTGAATTAACTGAGTGGCAACTACTTTTCCTCTCTGAAGTCAGTTTGCAGCATTTGAAACAAGCTAGAAGAAAGGGGGAGGAGGAAAAAAACTGGAGCATTTTAAACGCATCTGAAAAAATGGGATGACTGAACACTAACAAGGATTATATTTGCCAAATCAGGACAACTGCATGATATGAAAGTGTGGCATTTGGGCTACATACAGCCTATGGACTACCCAGTGCCCCTCCTTCAGGGAAAAAAAAATGTTGGTAAAGAGTTGACCAAACACACACCTGAAGCTTCTCGAGTAGCCATTTGGGGCTATTTTCATGAGGACCTGTTTTAGGATCTGTTTTTTGTTTCAACAAGACTTGTATAAACCAGACTTGACCCATGCAGAAAATGTCCCAAAATAGTGGGGAAAAAACCCTAGAGGTTTCCAAGGAATATGAATTGTTGGCCAAAAATATTTTATGTGCGTGCTGGGAGGCATGGTAAGTTGGGGTCCTGGGGAAATGATTGAGACCTATATTCTATTGTCAAGCCGTGCCTTGTTATATCTCTTTTTAAATGTGTTTTTAAATTTTATATTGTTGGAATTACTGTTTTAATCCCTTTTGATTTAAAGCTGTTTTAAGGGGGGGAGGGATTGTTTTGGATATTATGTATCTTTTTAACTGTTGTAAGCCGCCCTGATTGGGTTCCCAAAGGGTGGGATAAAAATAAATTATTATTATTATTATTATTATTATTATCCAGATATGATTAGAGCCATTGAATCATGTGGATTTGTGTAAATGTTGACTTAGCATTCCACAATTGATTCAATGGGCCTAATCCTCTTGGGTCTATCAACAGATTTAGGGCCTAGAAGGTACATGTTTTTTCCTTATATGAAACAATCAATGTATAAGCATACACCTAAGGATTCATTTATGTTGTTGAATACACACTGGTTCTATAATTTGAAGAGACTGTCATAAAAACAAAACAAAACAAAACTCTGCATAGCTAATCTCAAAGTGCTGCTTGTAACTGAATTCATGGCTCCCTGGGGTGTTTGGAATCCCTCTGTACAACTGTCAGAAGCAGTTAATTGACACTAATCATTCTCATTCCCAACCTCAAACATGGGATTCCAAAGTTACCTTACATTTTGCTTGAGTACAAATTCATGACATATTAGAGATACTTGGAATTCAACAGAGAAATTTCAGAAGACTCATCCAAAAATATTTTAAAGCTTCCTTTAGATGTTCTCAGATGTTTAGAGAGATCTAGGGATCTCCAGCTTCTACTCAGAGTTCTGCTTGAGACAAAATTTGGTGGCAACTCAATTACTTTTAACAGATTCCAATAAATTGCCTTCAGTGTAGCTTTCTTGGCTTGTTACCATCATGACCTTACAGTATGTTACATTTCCTTCACTTCACACTTTCTGCTTCTCTTTTAGTCGATGCTCATTAGCATGCATTGATATGCCAAAACTTTCAGAAATCTTAGGCCATGATTGATGTTGACTATTGACCATATTTGAATTACCAATGCTGCCCCAAGACACTGCTTAACAAGTTATTTCAGCAGCTGATCCCAAAGTGCCCCAGCACTTGAAATAATCAAATAAGGCAGCATAGCAACATTGGATTTTATATATGAACCTGTGAGCTTAATATGTCTAAAAATGATTTTGGGGGAAGGGGTTGGAGGCAGTCTGCAAGGTCAAAATATAACATTGGAGCTGAGGGATGGTATCCCTGTTGTGACCATAGCAGAAACAGAGGGGTGAAGCAGATGGGTGGCAAGGAGCAACCTCTGGCCACTGCAACTCTGATCAGCCCGCAATTATCCCAGGACCATGGTGACCACATGGCCTGCCCTCAAAGCAGGCCACTACAATGGTCCCAAACGGGCTGCCAGGAGAAGTATTTTTTTATTGTGATTTTTCCCTGTGGCTTTGGGCTGCCTGTGGTGACCTTGGAGTGGTTTCCAGATCCTTCGGTGAGGAAGGGATCATCTGAACACCATATCCCCGAAGAAGGCGGAAGCTGCTTCCTTTGGCCCACCTATTTAGGGCCAAAAATGTTAGGAAAGGTAGATGGCAGTAGAAACAAAGGAGGACTTCACACTAGATGAATTTACTCAATCAGGGAGGTCATAGGCCTGAATCTACAAAACCTAAGCAGAGTAGTGGAGGATAGGGGGCTTGGAGATGTCTCATTCACAGGGTCGCCATGAGTTGAGGTTGAATTGAGGGCAACTAACAACAACAATCACTGAGAGGAGATGCAGGCGGGCGGCTGTGGGCCACCCTGGGAAGCGGAGGATTGGGGCCGAGTCTGCCCCACACTTCGGCCCCAATCCTCCCTTTTGGCACCTGGGAAAGGAGCACCAAAATAGCGCTCCTTTCCCAGGCAGCGAAAAGGGCACCTGAAGAGATGTCATGGGCTCTTTTGCACCTCTTCCGGTGCAGCATGTCCGGACATTGTGCTGGGAGGACGTCATCAAAGCACGCACTGTGTGAACGGCATACGCTCTGATGACGTCCTCGGGAAAGGGTTGGGGCGTCCAGTGTCCAGCTGCTCCTCCCCTTCCCTGGCTCCAAGGCAGCGCTTTGTGCCATCTGCAGAGCTGCTTGGTTACATAATCCTGTGTGATTTCAAAAATACATTTCTTATCAGATTTCCTAGAGTCAGCAGCATCCAGAATCAATGAAAATGGAAAAGAAGCTTACTTTGTAATGTGTGGATGTGCCCTGGTTGTGGATATAACTGGATTCTGCCACACTTCATTCAAAAATGAATAGAAGTGCATTCCTGATTGCACATGGAGTGTATTGAGTGAAAGACATTGTTGAGGTTCTTCTAGACAAGAGATGGGAAGTGGGAAAGTGTAGGCATACAGATACATGAGTAGGGGAAATGGGACCACAACTTAATATAATCTAGAGAAAATTAAGTGGTGAAATGATAGCCTATGTTTAAATTTTTAAAGGAGTATCATATTGAGAATGGAGCAAGCTTTTTTTTTTTTTTTTTTTTGCAACTTCAGAGACTTTGCAGACTGCCAGAAATAATGCAAATTGCGTCCACTTTAAGGGTTAGTTAGTGCTAGGGAATCATGGGAATTGCTTCTTTTTTTTTTCTGAGACATTGAGCCTTCTCTGTCAGAGAGCTCTGGTGCCACAATAAAATACAGTTCCCATGATTCCCTAACCCTAACCCTAACCCTTAAAGTGGACTCAATTTGCACTATTTCTAGCAATCTGCAAAGGCCCTAAGGGGCTCGACAGATGGCTCCAAAGGAGAAGCTCTGTGCCAGCCTTTTCCTCACCAGATCAGAACTGCGGCAACCACATGCCACAGGCCCAGTCTGGTGCTTTGCCATGCCAAAAAGAAACAGCAATATACTGCTTCTTTTTAAACCAGCAAAAAGCCACCCTTGCTGCGGTGGCAGTGGCTTTTCAGCATTTCTTTGGTGCAGCGCATCTAAATGCTGTGCCAAAGAAATAGTGTGACACTGCCCGGATGGGCAGACAGCGACATGACACCAGCATTGGGGTGGAGTCAGGGCATGCACCAAGTGGTCAACATGTCCCCACTCCACCTCAATATCAGCATTTTTATGCTGGTCTGTAGAGGCCCTATGACCCAGAACAATGGATGCATACAACAGGAAGAGAGATTCCACCTCAAAATTAGGAAGAACTTCCTGACAATAAGAGCTGTTTGACAGTGGAACACACTCTCTCAGAGTGTGGTGGAGTCTCCTTCTTTGAGGTTTTTAAACAGAGGCTGGACGGCCATTTGTCAGGGTTACTTTAATTCTGTATTCCTGCACGGAAGGGTGTTGGACTGGATGGCCTTTGTGGTCTCTCCCAGCTATGTGATTCTATTATTCTAGTCCTATCCTGTAAACAAACAAATAAACAAATAAACATAAAACAGTGGATTTGATTGGCCATGGTCTTTTTGCCCTTTTTTGTTGTTCTGTGTTGTTGCTTACTCTGTGCTACATGGTGGTGCTTTATGATTAATGGGTGCATTTTTGAAATAGATCAATGATATTGGGAGGAGAAAGAACTGCAGCTAAGCACATGAGAGTACCTTAGATTTACAACTTCATGACAATAAAAAATATCTTTGGGTTCTGAAGCTCTTTGATGCCTAAGCCAATTCTCCAACCTGTAATGGCTGAGGGCTTCCATGTCAATGAGGTGGTGTATCTTCTATGAATTTTTTCAGGAGCTATCCAATATACTGAATGTATTTTGGGGATGCAGTTCACCACCTTGAATAGTGCCTTTAATTTCAATTCACCATCCCATTGAGAGGGAAACTGCCAGATGCCACTGTCCACACCACAAAATCTGAGACATGGGAGGGGAGAGCCTCCCTTACTAGCTAAAGATGTGGTTTGCAAGTATGGAACAAGGTAAGGCTTAGAATCAAAATAAACTGCAGAAATAATCCAGTTTGAGACCACTTTAATTGCCTTGGTTCAGGGCTAGGGAATCCTGGGAATTGTAGTTTATTGTGGCACCAGAGCTCTCTGACAAAGAAGGCTGAATATCACACAAATCTACAGTTCCCAGAATTCCCAAGCATTGAACCAAGGCAGTTAAAGTGATCTCAAAATGGATTGTTTCTGCAGTATGTTTTGGACCTTGGTCTTTTCCACTGATTCATGCATTCTCATGATGTAGCCAAAATATGACAACCTCAATGTAATAATCTTGGCTTCCAAAGAGAGTTCAGGCTTGATCTGTACAAGGATCCATTTGTTTGTCTTTTTGGCCATCCACGGTGTGCTCAGCACTCTTCTCCAGCACCACATCTTAAATGATTTGATTTTCTTTTTATCTGCTTTCTCCACTGTCCAGCTCTCACATCCATATATGGTGATGGGGAATACAATGGATGGATGATTTTAACTTTAGTGCTCAGTTGTATAGCTTTACTCTATAGGATCTTGTCTAGTTCTTTCATCACTGCACTTCTATTCCTAGTCTTCTTCTTATTTCTTGACTGCAGTCTCTGTTCTGATTAATGTGATTTAAGTGATGCTTTGGCTTAATCAGATTGCTAGGGCTCCCAAGTGTGAACAATCTGTATGGACTTTATCAAACAGAGGAAATTGGGGGATTCAAAAAGCATTATCCAGGGAAAGTCACAGGATCGTGGCTAAGATTATCACACACATCATGTTTAAAAAGGGCGTATCCCAGGAACAACCAAGTTATAACCAGCAACAAATAATTAATGGGATTTCCTGGGATAAGAACTTTCTAATTGTGATGTGTGTGATAATATTAGGGGCCATACAGATGGCCCCTAAGGGTCATCTCCATGCTGCCCCTGGGAGAGCTGGATCGGGGCCGTGGCAACCACACGCTATGCCCCCAATCTGGCTCTTTGCCACTTCAAAAAGAGCTGGCAAATGCCGCTCTTTTTGGGAGTGGCAAAAGCTGCCTTACCGCCGTCGTGGCAGTGGTTCTTCTGTGCCTCTTTGGCTCAGCATGTCTACATGATGCACCAAGGGAGCACCCTGATGCCCCATGCCAGTATGTGGTCGCCCTGCCCCAACTCTACCCCTAGGCCAGCCCTTGTGGTCGGTCTGTACAGGCCCTTAGATTTGGTTGTGTGACTTTCCCTGGATAATGCCTTTTGAATCCCCCTATTTCCCCTGTGTGATAAAGTCCACTGTCTTTAATAATGTTTCTATCAGTGCATGGTAAAAGTGGTGAGGAATTCTTCAGCCACAAGAAAGGGGGTAGTCTAGAGGCTTTTCCTTCTTACAGAAAGACAGACTAAGATCGTATCTTCTTCTGTATACTTATGCTGGAACTAGAAAGTATAAGGATTATTCTTGCTTTTCTGGCTGCACAATATTATTGAGAGTTACCTGAGTTTAACCCTGTGGCCAAACAGTGCCTGGAGGTAGAATTGCACCCAACACTGTCCATCTGCTAGTATGCAGCTAAACAAGGAAAAGCCTCCACTCTCTAGACCTCCAGCATATTCATGGAGGTCTACAGATGTAAATCTGCTTCTTCTCTCCTGGTTACACAGCCAAATGAGGCTGGGACACAGCTACACCCCAGACACTGACTGGTTGAGGGGCTGCCATCTTTTTTTTTCTTCTCCCAGGCCTAGATTTCTCCTCCCAATGCTTGCCTCTTCCCCCTTCTTCTGCACTCAGTGATACCTCCACTCATCCCACCAGGGAATTAAACTGCCATTTGGCAAATGGGTTGGGCAATAATGTGTTGTTGCTGTTGTTGTTGTTAATTAACAAAATCCTTACAGTTAAGATCTACTGAAAATGTTCCTTGTTTTGAAGAAAAGACATCTCAGAAATTTGTCAACCTCATGAGATTTTTTGTTCTGTTTGTCCTGCATGGGAGTAAAAGGTCCAGTACTTTTTATTTGCTATTTTGTTTATTTCTTTTAGGTGTGTGTATGTGTGTGTGTGTATTCCCTACCACCTGGAACCCTCCATGGGATACCAGCTTGTGTGGAGGATACTGTACATACAACAATGTGCATTGAGGATCCCCCTTCCCACTTGAATGTTGGTGCTATATTTTCAGCTGACTCCTGGAGAGTCTCCATGCTATCTGCAACATTTGGTGGGCAGATCTACTTGATATGGCCTCCTTTCTGGTTGTATGCACTTTCAACCATGACTATGGGAAATATCTTGAGATGTACGGTAATGAAACCAAGCTTTTGAGAGATTATTTTAAACCTCTGAATAAACTCATCACAACACTACTTCCCCCATCTCCTCTGCAAAATGGTCTATCACAAATGAATGTAATTTTTACCCAACATCAAGATTTGATTCATTAGGTTCCATTGTACAATCAAAGCACACTTTTGATGAAGCATAAGGTGTGTTTATACACTTAACAAAGAAGCCTGATAGATGCCAGCTGAAGGATCTTTTCACTAATGGTGCCTAAATGACTGTATTACTGTTATGAGCATGCACAATAAATTTTCAAGGACTGGGGTCTGAAAAATTCAATAACAAATGGGAATAGAATTATAGAATCATAGAGTTGGAAGAGACCACAAGGGCCATCCAGTCCAACTCCCCATCAATAACTCATTTACAGTAGGTTCTTTAACATTTTATGCAATTTTAAAATAATAATAATAATAATAATAATAATAATGCTTCATTCACTGTGTCAATATGGCTGTTAGGCTACATGCCTTGAATTAGTTGCAAAATCTAAAGCAAAGCTGAGGAGCCACAATGGGATATTGATCCCGTCCCTAGACCTCTCTATGTGAAATACAAGGGTGGCTGATTGCTTCCACTCCAATGAGGAAGCAATTCAGGTTTCTGAACCAGTCATGCTATCCAAAGTTCTGAGCACATTTAGGGGAATATGACTTAGTGCTTTGGATAGTTCATTCAAATTTCAGGTTAAAACCTCCACCTTAGTCACTGTCCCACTAACATGGGAGCCACCATCTACTATTGGTTGAATGGCACAGATATTAAACCAGCATCAGCCCTTTGAAAAGTTTCTTGTCTGGATACTTACTCCTAGAGATTGCAAGAATATAGCTAGATCAGGGGTAGGCAACCTTTATGAGCCGGGGGCCGGGTTGCTGTCCCTCAGACAATTGGGGGGGGTCGAAGCACAAAATAAATAAATAAATAAATAAGAATAATTTAAAAAAATAAAAAATGCATGCACACTCTCTCAGCCCCAGAAAAGCCATGGCAAACCCCCTGTGGAGATTTTGCCAAGAAAACCCCAAGAACAAGTAATAACAACAATAATCAATATCATCATGGCGGGCGGGGCCGGGGCCGGGGGGCAGCAGCGGCAGGACTGGCCTAGGGCTGGTCCAAAGGCCTCAGGGGGGCACATCTGGCCTCCGGGCCTTAGGTTGCCTACCCCTGTTCTAGAACATGGTCACATAGCCTGAAAAACCCACAAAAAACTAATTATGTGTGAATTTTGCATGGAATAAGTTCTGAACTGAGAACAAAGTTAGTGAAGAATTATATCTCTACCTGTTCCTCAGTTCAGCAAAACAGTGGCCATGATTCTGAGAGTGTAGTCCAAAGAAGTAATATTTCCAAGCTCTGGTTAACATGAAAAAGGGCTTTAGATGTGCATCCTTTAAAATACTCTTTCTTTTAGATTAATTTTGCATGTAGCTATTTTAGGATTTTTTTAAAAAAATCAATACATTATATTCTCATTTTGCCAAAGAAGGAAATGGTTTTAAGCATCTGCTGTTTCCCAGTATGCTGTTTTCTGCACATGTGCGTGCACACACACAAAACCCATGTGCAATCCATGTGCACATTTTCAACCTTTTCTTTAATATTTCCAAATACTTTTTCCATCAGTAGTTGAGTAATGTGTCAAGTTTTATGGATGTTGTGAGGAAGGATATAAGTAAATTAAATGTCTTTTACAAGATTGCATGTCCATTCAAGGAAATGTAATTTCTGGCTTCTTTGAAAGGGGCTGTTGAGTTTGGTTGCTACCACTTGTGGCAGTGGAACAGTAAATCCATTTGAAGTTGTAGTTTGAACTTTTGAGGAACTAGCCAAAGTGCAGAACCTTATCCCCAAAATAAGAGGATAACTTCTTTTAAGTTCAAAGTAAAAACTAGCATAGATTCACCATACCACTGCCATGAAAGTTTCTGGGTGCCATTGAGTACCATTTGTTTTTTTAACACAATGGTATGAGATTTGGGGAATATATATATATTCCCCAAATTTATATATATTCTCCAGATATGGGGCTTACAGTGTTTAGCTCCTAGAGTAGACTCAAGACATTTTCTGTCCTGAGGCAAAGGGCAAACTTCAGCTTCCTCTCACCCAGATTCATGCATAGGAGTAACATCAGTATGGACAACAGGTCAGCATCCTTCAACACACACTTAAGGGTGTTTTGTTACCACTCTTTACCTTCCAGCAGCAACTACCTGAAGGGGCAGCCTCATTCTGCCTAATGATAGGGCTGGTTCTGCTAATTTTGCCCAATGCCAGGACTAGTTAGATCTACACAGAAGCTTTAGGATAGAAAAGAAATGGGTGGGGAGTCAAGAGATCTGTCTAGTAAATGCTAGTGGTTCCCAAACTGTAGTCTTCTAGGTGTTTTGGACTTCAACTCCAAGAAGCACTAGTTTTGGGGAGGCCCAAAAACATCTAGAGGCCCAAAGTTTGGGAACCACTAAAAGTTAAGATAGTGATCCCTCCCCTTCCATACTTTCTCTACTACTGCCCTCTACTTTTTAATAACTCTTACATGTAGGAACAAGAGAGGGATGAGAAATTCATTAGGCACATAGTTTGATGTTAAAATGCTAGGAACAGATGGATCTATCAGTCTAATGTGAAATTGACAGAGATTGAGATTGTTGGGGTTTTTTTAAGGTCAAGCTTGTTCTGTTCAATTCCTGTATGAGCTTATATTTTTAATAAATAAATAAATAAACTAGAGAAAGGTGATAATTTCATTCCACCATATATTTTTAAAAAGTATTATCAAATTTGATTCTTCTAGAATTAAAAACAAAGCACAACTCTACAACTCCACCAAGCTTCCAAGATAAGGTGGGATTGGATGTCTTCAGAGCGGTACAAATAATTCCAGTAGACGTAATACTGTATAGCCTACTACTTTTTTCTCCTTCTTCTCTTCCATCCTCTCTTTGTTATTTCCTAGTTCTCAATCAATTATACCTCTAGGAATAATTCTAAATAAAATCATGAAGTTAACTTCATCTCTTTCCCCCTTATTTTTATTGTTGTTTTTATACTACTGAGTTGACTTTCAATGTACAATCACATGAGTGATTGATTTATTGTAAAAATCATCATTTAATTGTACATGTTATTTGTGCCTCCATATGTCTAGAAGAGGAAGTGCCAAATTCTTCTTGTCAAGCACCATCAACAGCTTGTTTCAAGTCAACCAAATGATTTAGATGGCCTTGCTTTCTTGAGTCTGCTAGGTTTGTCTGATTGACCATATGTCATATTTGGATTCTCAAATATGAATGTGAGTCTGAGTAATGAACTGGCTTGGAGGACAATCAGGATTCTAAACTTATATCTACCACAAATGTACCAGATTGAAAAAAGACTATGTGAGGGAGAGATGGAGAAGGCAGGTGTGGGAGTAGAATGAAGGAAGGGGTTCAAATCCTGGATGAGATCCAATAAACTGAAATGGAAACTAAGGATGCACCAGAACTGTAGAAATAATGCAGTTTGGTACCACTTTTAAGTGCTATTCCATCTTATGGAATCCCAGGATTTGTAGTTTTACAAAGTCTTTAGCCTTCTCTGCCAAAGAGTGCTGGTGACTCACAAAATTGCAACTCCCAGGATTTTGTAGGATGGTGCCATGGCAGTTAAAGTTGTGTCAAATTGCATTATTTCTACAGTGTAGATACAGCCTAAATCATGGAAGGACAGAGACAATGTAGGTAAATTGTTTCCATGCCCAGGGAGTGGCTGTTCAACCAAAGGTCTAAATATAACACTCAGAAGAACTATCTTGGGTACTGTGTGTAAAGACTAGAGTATCTGCTGCAGGGCATGCGAGCCAAGATTCAATGCAACCACTACTTAAGCATAAATCATCAGTTTAGCCATACTGGTAGTCTAAGGAGGCGATGATTGTACCTCTTCCTCCTTATCCTTCCCCCACCTTCCTCCTCAAATATAGCTAGAAGTTCACATGTGCAGTTCTGCCCTCCTGAACACTGGTGGTGAAGTGCTTTGCTCTGTGTTTAAACAAAGGTTACATGGCCATCTTTTAGGAGTGCTTTAGTTGTGTATTTTTACATGGTAAAAGATTGGAGTAGATGACCCTTGTGTTCCCAGCCAACTCTATCTGCAGTGCAGAAATAATTCAGTTTGACACCGCTTTAAGTGCCACGGCTCAATCTGTAATTCTGTGATTTGTAGTTGTGCTAACAGAGCTCTCTGACAGAGAAAACTAAAATTCTCACAGAACTACAAATTCCAGAAACCCATAGCATTGAGCATTGACAGTTAATGTGGTATCAAAGGGTCATTACTTCTGCATTGCAGATGCAGCCAAAGATTCTATGATTCTTTGTATAAGATCACCAGGATTATTGGTTACTAGGGGACAAAATGGCCATAACAATGAACAAAATGTTAGTCTAGAATATTTGCCACCTTGCAGGAGCAATTCCAACTAATGTATGCTAACAGTGAGGCTACCATTTCCTCCTTGAAGGAGTGTGATGCAATTGTGCCATGCTGCCATGGCATCAGGACTCTGGAGTGTTGAGCCAGGGCAACTGGCATAAAAGCTAGCTCTGCCCTGACTCTGGCCTTGCTAGGTGTGTATAATACCATTTACCATCCTAATGGTAATGCTTTAACAATCAATTATATGTATTTATCTGTTTTTCAGGTTTTTAGTAATCTGCCCATCTTCTTTTTGTAAAAAGGAACAGAAAGGAAAAAAGAGAAGGGGAAGGGAGAAAAAAAAGGGGGGGAATAAAAAGATACATATAGAATTCAACTGACTATTTATTGTATTTAGAATAAGTCCCATGGTAACAGTGGAGGATTTTTAATATTTAAAGCCCCCTGAGTAGTATTGTGTGTGAATGAGAGTGTCTGTGTTGTGTTTTGGTTGGAGGAATAATGGTGAATACAAGTTTTACATTCAGCTGTGAGACAATGTGGAGTTTTATCTTAAAGGATTTTGTCACTTTTTAAAATATAGATCTTCCATATTTCTTCTTTTCTGGGAAACTAAAGGGCATGCATTATTTACAGCTTAGCATTCCTACCCAATTACTTTTCTTTACTATCTCATTCTATGTAAATATTTCTTTTCATAAGGTGATGCTGAATGGTTTAAAGGCATTGAAGGCAAAGCAGAAACAGCTCTGTATAAAAAGCTTTAAAGGAAGAAATGGAAAGCTCAAGTTATCCGTTTGTCATACAGCAGTACAAGTTTATTAGGAGTAATGGCAATACAACTATTTGGTGCTCTTGAGGGGAGGGAGCTTTAATACACTTTGTTTTGTTTCATGCAAAACACACATTTTGTGAAATCATCTGCAAAAAATATCAATGATGAAAATAGAATGGAAAGAGAGAGTCAAGCAATATTACTATTGCCTAGAAAGATGATATGATTTTGGGGGGATAAGGTATTTCTTGTGTTGTGTATCTTCAGCTGCAGAAATAATCCAGAAATAATTGCCATGACTCAGTGCTGTGGCATTCTGGAAACTGTACCATAGGCACTAGGTATCTGCAGGGGATCCATTCCACACAAACCCGTGGATACCCAAATCCACAGATGCTCAAGTCCCAATGTCCTCAATGGTGGCATGGACATGCAGCTAAACCACCATTGGAGACAATGGGACTTCACCTCATGCATCCTCCCTCCCTCCCTGCTTTCACCTGGTGGTGAGGGACCTCTGCTGCCACTTTCTCCCACCCACTCCTCCTGCTCCTCCTCCTGCTTCTTCCTTTGCCCTCCTCCTTCCACTCCTTCCTCCTCATCATATTCCTCCTCCTCCTCCATGGTTTCTTCCTTCTTCTTTCTCCCATCTCTTCCCCCCTCCTCCTCCTCTGCTGCCCCCTATGGGTTTGCCATCTGTGGATGCTTAAACCGTGGATGGCAAGTATGAGGATACGGAGGCCCACTGTAGTTTTGGGAGATATTTAGCCTTCCTTGTCCAATGGCTCTGATGCCACAACAAATTATAGTTTTCAGAATCCCATAGCATTCAGCCATGGCAGTTAAAGTGGTGTCACCCACAATTATTTCTGCATTGCAGATGCAGCCTTCAGGTAATTTCCTAAAACAAACCTACCACAGGGTTTCCTTGGCAAGATTTGTTTAGTGCAGACTTGTTCTCACTTTCCTCTGAGGCTGAATGGAGATTCGAACTTTGGCCTCTAGAGTGGTAGTCCAAGGCTCAAACCACTACACCACCCTGGCTTTCAGGTAGTTTTTTATCATAATGTTACCCCTGAACAAAAACATGCTTCAACAGACTAGGTCACGGCTCTTGGAATTTATATAGTTTTTGAATGGGGTGAGCAGGTTGAAGGTTCGTTCCACTGGGGACCACAGAAATAGCCCAAGACTGCACCTTTCCCAGACTGCTTTCCCATGACATAACATATCTGTAATTACGTTAGTCCCATGACAACAATTTCTCAGTCACCTCTGCCACTGGAGAGAGAAGAAGACAAGGGCAGAGGAAGAGAAATGACTAGAAGGCACACAATATAGTTTTGTTTTGTGTTGTGTGTGTGTTTTTTTTAAAACCAAAGTAATTCTAGGCTGCAGGAACAGGAGCATAGTGCTACTCTTTTCTGATTTGTTCAGACAACATCTGGAATTCTTTATCCATCTCTGGGCACCACAATTCAAGGAGGGTATTGACAACCTGGAACATGTCCAGAGAAGATCAAAGATCTGGAAACCAAGCCTTAGGACATTATCACACGGGGAGTTGCGGGGAGAAAGTGGAAATAAACGGGCATGAGCGGAAGTCTTTAATTTACGGGATTTGTCCCGTTCCGCCTCGTCTGGTAACTAAATTCGAATTTAAAAGGGGGTTAATTCGAACGAAAACCTGATCTTTTCATTTTCAGGATTTTTGAGGATTTGAAAAGATCAGGTTTTCATTCGAATTAACCCCCTTTTAAATTCGAATTTAGTTATCAGACGAGGGGGAACGGGACAAATCCTGTAAATTAAAGTCTTCCGCTCGTCCCGTTTATTTCCACTTTCTCCCCGCAACTCCCCGTGTGATAACGTCCATAGGAGGAACAACTTAGGGAGCTGGGTTTGTTTAGCTTGGAGAAGAGAAAACTAGGAGGTTACAGGATAGCCATTCTGGGATTTGGAGTTTAGGAAGGGGCATTTAGAATATTCAGCTCTTAGGCCTCAATGAACTACACACCCCAAAATGCAACAGGAAGCACTCTGACCAGTTAAAGTGGAATAGCAATGCTTTAAGAGTGTAGTGCAATAATCTCCTTAGATTCTATGAGTCTATAAACTGTATTTCCTCAGTGCCTTCACAAATAAGATAACACAGAAGCTTGGGCAATGAATCTAAATCACAGTTTATATAATCAAGCTTTCTTTTGACAAGTGCAAATGCAATTTTTATCACAAGTCTTTTTAAAAAATGGATTAGGTTCAGGGGTGGAGAAAATTAAAAGTGAAACCCATTTGCAGCAATCATATACAAATCATGGCGTATAAATAGTGGTGCCAAGTCATGTGTCTCAGACTTGTAATTTTTTAAAAATAACACAGATGCACCCTCTGCCTGGAGTTTTGCTTTCCTTTTTCACACATTAGTGGGTGAGAGATACAAGCAACTTAGCTGTCTCGAATCCGATTGATAAACTGATAAATTTAGGTGGGAATCATGTGGCCCCACAGATGTTGCTGTACTTCATCTGTCAATCCAGCATTATCATAGTCTTGTTGGCTAGAGCTCTAGCAGTCTGGAGAGCCACATGATTCCCATTCTTTGTTAGTCCTAAGTAGAGTAAACCCACTACATCAATGGAAATTTGATCAGAAATCATGCACATATGTAAATTTCATTGACAAAATGAGTTTGCCTAGTTGAGACTAACTAGCTTGGTATAGAAGTCTCTAAGTATGGCTAAACAGGAATCCCATGTGCAGTAACAAGTCATACAACCCTCACTTTCAAACTAAGCACTCAAACCCATGAACTGCCAGATCCCTTGTAGATGACAAGGCTTGTTTGGGTCTACTGCATGGGAGGGGATGCTCAGGAAACCTGGCTGGACAAAATATATTTGTATAAACCAGAACTAGACAAGATGCAATCCTCCCGATGTTGAGTTGAAACTTTCATCAGTTCTAGCCAGCAAAGACATTGGTCAGGAATGCTCAGAATTGTAGTCCAATAACATATGAAGGACCACTTCAGAGCAAACTTAAGAATGCATGCTTTTTTTCTCTTTCTTTCTTTCTTTCTTTTTCTTTTTTTGCTTTTGAGCCTGCATACAAAACAAAAAAAACCCAAAACATTAATTTTTGCAATGCAGTTTTCCAGTATGAATATGTGTGTGTGTGCATGTGCATGTGTGTGTATACAGAAAGACAGATACATAGATATAGATATAGAAGATATAGAAGAGAGAGAGAGAGAGAGATGTACCTTTGTTTCAGAGAAAATTCCACACAATGTGTATATTATTGAATGTGGCTTGCAAAACTAAACATCCAAGGAGAGAAGTTTACTATGATGTGTAAAAAAATAAATTTTAAAAAACCACATGCCTTTGTTATTATGCTGGTGAAGAAAAATTCAAACAAATGCAGAAATGAGGCATACTGAATTTAAGACTGGGAAAATGAGATCAAGAATGTAAGGGGGAAAAAACTATGAGAAGCCAAAATGTACAGATTTGCCCATATTTCATGTATTTGAGAGTAACATTTTATTGGATTTCACTGAACTGTTCATTCATGGGAGAAATGTGAAGAAAAAGCGAAGCTTCTGCTGTGCAGGTAATGAAGCAAAGGCATAACAGAGTGCTAGGGGGAGGTGGGTTCAGTGACAAGATGTACAAATAGGTCCCCCAACTTTATCTGCTGCTGACATCCTACTTGTCAGGAGAAGGATTGCCAGCAGATATTATGGCTGGAGGCATTGGCTGGAAGCCCCGCGACAAAGTGCACCCACTTACATCTGGTGTAAATTCAAGGTGCTGGCAATGACATCAAAATCCCTAAATCAGGGGTAGGCAACCTGTCCCCTTTAAGGGCCGAGGGACTTCAGCTCCCAGAAACCTCAGCCATGTTGGCCAATAGTCCCATGTTGGCCAATAGCTCCTGGGAATCTGGGAGCTGAAGTCCCTCGGTCCTTAAAGGGGACAGGTTGCCTACACCTGCCCTAAATGGTTTGAGACAGGGGTAGGCAACCTTTCCCCTTTAAGGGCCAAGGGACTTCAGCTTCCAGAAGCCTCAGCCATGTTGGCCAATAGTCCTATGTTGGCCAATAGCTCCTGGGATTCTGGGAGCTGAAGTCCCTCGGCCCTTAAAGGGGAAAGGTTGCCTACCCCTGGTTTCGGATATTGATACTTGAAGACTCACATTAAAGAACTAAGCTCTGTTGGAGGGGGCTTCAAGGTCTCCTCTGTGTCTCACCAGTGTTGGCAACAGCAAGTGGGAGGATGTGGAGAGGGCTTTCTTGGCTGTGGTGCCCCAATTGTGGAATGTCTTCTTCTTGGAGGTCCAACAGGTCTAGCATTGGTTTCTTTCCAACATTAAGCCAAAAACATGGTATTTTATTAAACTCTTTCTGGACTAATTTCTTTCAAAGTTTACATGCACATGGTTTTAAATTGTTGTAGCTTTTAATAGTCACTTTAACTGTTGCTTTGTTTAATATGCTTTTATTATGCTTAAATTAATTATGGTTTTAATCTGGAAGTTTTTTCAATTGTTTATGTTATATGCCATCCTGAGATCCCATGATAAAGGGTGGGAGAGAAATCTTTTGGTAGGTAGGCAGATAGACAGATAGCTATGCCACTGGAATTAAGTATTTTTCTTGATGGAAAGAAGGGGCATAAACAATCAAATTTTGTTAGCCAAAAACAGAAGTGAGAAGATTGAAGGCAGTAGGAGAAGAGGAAGAGCATGTTACAGATGGAGTGACTCAATCAAAGAAGCTACAGTCCCAAGCTTTGAAGACCTGAGCAAGCCTTTTAATAACAGAGCCTCTTGGAGGTCTCCATAATTCAAGTTCACATGGTAGCATGTAACTAAATAAGCAACAGAAATACTATGTTGAATTTTATTGCTTGCTGTGCTGTACTGTCCTTGGAACACTTTCTCAGCCTCTGTATTTAATTTCTAAATAAATGATTATGTGATGAACTTTCCTTTCCTGAAATGTTTATTTGGATTTTATTTGGCTTTACAAAGAAGTGGTTAACAATACATGGGCTGTTTATTTCAAACAGATGAAGCAGCTGGAAGAAAGGTGGACACCCTCTCAGATATACATCCAATGCACACCACGTGTAGGATATATTTCTTCCCCCATTCTCTGGTTCTTCGCTTTTCATAATGATGCTTGGCCGTTGAGCCGTGGGATATTTTCCTTGGCTTTTAAGCCATGATTTAAAAGTAGAGAAGATAAGAGCTTTGGAACCTATTTGATGTTTTATGTTTATTCAGTGAAGTTGCTGCCAGTCTCCTTTAATCATATTTGCCTTGTCTAATGTGTTTATCGGTTGATGGGTACAGAAACCATAAAGAAAAGAATAAAAAAACCTTTACTGCTCCCAGACTCTCTCTCCTACCTCCTCTTTTCTTCTTGTCTTTTCAGAAAGAAAAATCTTTGGTTCATTTTACTTTTGAAATTCTGTTTGTGCTCTACCATTATATTATATTTTCAAACGTATTTTTTGACTGCCAAACAAGCCAAGTCAGAACCTTGTGGTGGCTTACAATCAGGAAGTATATATACTGCAATAAAAAAAAAAAAAAATCACAGCAATTCTGAGATAATTGATTTCAGTAACTTAAAGGAAAAAGAATGTAGGAAGTTATTCTTAATATTATAGGGATGGGAATCTCTTTGGTGCCAAGCAATGAATTAGCTCTTGGCAATCAAATTGGGGATAGTAGATATTTGCTTCTTTTCCCCCCCTCACATATATCTAAAATTTTAAAACTTTTCACCATGAGATTACAAGAGTTTGTGCATTCTTTGGTGTTTTCACAATTTCACAGACATTTCTGTGAGAAAAAAATAATAATTTGCATCCAAACACTTGTTTTGTGCAATATTTTTGAACAGAAATAACACACACAAAAACACATAGCCTTTTGTGTAAAAAGGTTTGGGGAATAACATTTGAGCAAATTTCTCATAAAAGATTATGAAATGTGAAAAATCTCATGGATGTTGATCCTTTCCTTGATGATGTATCCTGTCAAGTGTCTTGCTATGTCTTACCAAGTGGAAAGAAATATGTGGAATATTTTTGTATCCCTAAAAGACAGAGATTTGAATCTTGATGTGTTGCATTTCTTCAAGTCCTATGTACACTTTCATCTTGTGTTTTTTTTTTTATTTTGCTATGAAATTTTGTATGTGTGTGTGTGGGGGGGGGAGGAGGAATGCATGAAAATTCATGCATAACTGTTAACATATTTATCTACAGCATTTACCTAAATGTATAGATTTTCCCGATTGAATAAGCATTTTTGGATGTATTAATGAGTTTTTTTTTAATAAAAATGTGTACAGATTTAGGGCCCTTGCAGACTGCCAGAAATAGTGCAAATTGAGGCCACTTTAACTGCCCTGACTCAGTGCTAAGGAATCATGGGAAGTGTACTTTATTGTGGCACCAGAGCTCTCTGGCAGAGAAGGCTCAATGTCCCAGAAAAAAAGTACAATTCCCATGATTCCCTAGCACTGAGCCAGGGCAGTTAAAGTGGACTCAATTTGCACTATTTCTGGCAGTCTGCAAAGGCCCATAGTCATTTGCGTGCATCTCATTTCTCTTCAATATCCTGTAAGCTTCACAAAAGAGTGAATTCATGAGTCAAATAATATTTCTTTTTAAAAATTAATCTTGAGTAGAGGTTTGAGGAATATGCTAACTGCAAATTTTCTTATCCACAAAGAGGAAAGTAAAAAGGCTACTATATTTTAGCCTTGGAGAACCATTGGTAGCTAAGAACCCAGCTAGTTATGATTCTACCATTGACTACAGAAGAAAAGGATGTCCTCCTGGACCTCTTGGGAGTTTTGTGGAAGTCCAGGAAACTGATATTATCTCTTACAGCTAGGTTACAGGAAAAAAGATGGCTGGCTGTTTCTTATTTTCCTCCCATCATCCTTTGCATGGTTTTGGGAGGTGCCCAACCTGCAGACAATTAGGTTGGTGTAACATGAGTGTGTGAGAGAGAGACCTAATTATATATGGCACAACTCTATGGTCCACCAATGCAATGCAGGAGCTTGGGCAATATTCACATAAGCCATCTTTTAGGAAAGATGAGGAAGAAATGAAACTCTGGGATATATTGTTTCAGGGTGCTGGGAATTTCTAGAAACAGTGGCTTCCTAGAGAGTTGGCTTTGCTTGGCCTTTGCATTCTCAATGGGAAAAGAAATTCAGGGAAATATTACCCCATTGATAAGGTAAAAGGCAGGACTTTTGGGAGGGGCTTCACTGGACTATATAGGTATGGCTGGTGGGCTTAATTCAACCCATGGGCTGGAGCCCCCCAATTTATTTTATAGTAAGTGAAACCATAAGTCCATCTGGCCGATCACTGTTTACATTTCTCTGCCAATATACACAAGGTTTAGATTTAGACAAGAGCCTTTCCCATCCTATCCAGAGAAGCCAATAATTTAATGTTGGATCTTTGTATGCTAATCATATGCTATTCCAATACATTACAAAACTTCCCAAGTGCATTTGGAAGAATGTTAAGGCACTCCTGTGATGTCAAATTGAAATGGAAATATATCAATAACCAGAACAGTGGCTTCAGGATCGGTCTTGTAAATAGATTTTAATTTGTTTTTGACCGGAATCTTGGAATATTTTGGATCAATTGCAATGTCTCAGAGACTTTTTTTCACCAAGATGCAACTTTACAAAAGCATACATTGGTTTATATTTCTTGCAATAAAGTAAGGACTCTAGTCTCATCTAATAAAATATCTATATCCACAAAGCTACCAGTGAAATCTTGCTTGCCCTGCACATCAGCTTATACAAGTACATAGAAGAAACACCCTGCATGAAGTAATTGGGGGTAAATAATGGAAATCCCAAGCTGTTCAAAATTGCCAGTATGCCAAGCCATCATTTGATCTGCTCACTGAACAGCTCATTAGCAAACAATTTAAATAATAATATCATACACAGTGGAAATGGCAATTTTGCATTTGTGGAAATTATGCAGCAGTCTGGTGAGATTTCATGGAAAATGTCCAGCAATCATTTTACTCACAAGAAAGAAGCTCAGTGGTTTCTACTGTGGGTAGGCAATGTGTGGCCCTCTAGATATTGTTGCAAAACAATTCCCATCTGTGCACTGCTCCAGGTTAAATTATGTAAGGGTTGTTAGCAAGAGATTTTGTATGACTGAGTTCAAACTGAACGTTTGGAAAAAATAGAATTTTATTTAGCTATGGAGGCATATAGAAGAAATGGATAGGCACAGCTACACATTGCTTAGTGGAATAGCATGTAACTCCTTTGCAGTGGAGGCAGATGTTCAAAAGAAACAGTAAGCCACTGGTAACTGACTCTGGCCCTCCATATGTTGCTTGGTCTAGAATTTCCATCATCCTTAAGACATCATAAACAATGGTGAAGGCTTGTGGGAAATGCATTTCATAAACTCTGAACCATTTGCCCATCCATGCTCTAGGTCCTTTTTGGTTTTGTGTATGTTGTGGCTGCTGGGGAGTGTCACTGTCTGTCTCAAGTACTAGTACATCCCCCTGTTCTTCTATCTCCTTCTGTTTGTGTCATAGTCTGAACCTGGTTCCCAGGTATGACACCCTGTCCTTGGACGTTATCACACGGGGCCTAAAGCAGAAAGAATCCACACCCAATCCCGTCCCATTGCGGTTCTTTTTCCCGTGTGTTCACACGACGTCACACAGAACCCCGTCCCAACTCCATCCCAATGCGGTATCATCCCCGTTCTTTTGAATGCCTGTTTCTCGGGGAATTGCAAGTGCGCGACCGGAATGATACCGCAATGATACTGCTTTCACTGTATGTCTGATCACGAGATACGTATCGTGGAGCCCAGGCCCAGCGCAGCCTTTGGAAGGGGTGTGTGTGACAGCTGACTGTCACACACACACACACACACACCTTCCCAACCCAAGCCAGGAAAGAGAGTTGCTCCAACCCAAGCCGGGAAAGAGAGTCCTTCTGCTCGGAGCAGCTCTCTTTCCTGGCTTGGGAAGGGGTGTGTGTGCATGTGTGACAGCCGGCTGTCTCTCTCTCTCACACACACACACACACACACACCCTTTCCCAAGCCTGGAAGCCTGGTTGCTTTCCTTGGGACGAGTTTGCTTTCCTTGGGACGACCTCATCCCAAGGAAAGCAACCAGGCTTCCAGGCTTGGAAAGGTGTGTGTGTGTGTGTGACAGCCACGGCAAGTGACAGCTGCGGCTGTCCTGTTTCTGTGCATGTGCAAGAACATCCTTGCTGGGTTCTGGAGGGGATCTTCTCACTTGTGTGTGAACGGCAGATACGGTCCCCAGGAGCGCATCTATCGCGGTATCGTTAATTGCGCAATGATGCTAGTTGCGTCTGATAGCCATTTCCGTCTTGTGGGGTCTATACCGGTATAGTTCTGGATTGATTCCATACCGCTTTCTTGCCACTTTGAGACCTGCGTGTGATAACGTCCCTTCTGTTTCACTTGCTTTGCCAGGGATCCTGGGAATGAGGCATGACAGGAACATGGGAAGCCCCCTTAGATAATGACATGTTATTCACCAAGACAGGTAGTCCATCTAATCCAACACTGTCAATTGTACCTGGTAGGGGCTGCAGTTTGAACCTAGGTCTTCTGCCATATGCTACATGTGCATATCCTTCTTCCTGAGCAACTCCTATTTCTTACCCAGAATTCAGTTATACTAGCTTACACTGAGTCAAACCATTTCTGTCTGGCAATAAGTCTAAAAGATTTCAGGCATGATTCTGTTCTATCTGGAAATTTCTGATGTTTTCTAGTGGTCTCTAACAAATCATATTTCTGCTTAGCTTCTGATATCAGATTTAATTGTGTGTATTAAGAATGATATGGTTTCTAGTGTTTTTTATGATCTATGGTGTCTTAATTTAAGTTGTTTGCTTAATTCTGCCAGTGCCTCATGATTAATCTTTGTCTTCGCTGTATCTTCTTTCAACAACTGCTGTGTTCATTTGGACATAATTGTTTTAATCATATTTTAGTGTTGTTTTTTTGGTAAATTTGCTAGCTATTTCAATTACATTTTAAAAGAGTATTGATGCTATTTGTTTATGACTATTCAATTGTTTATTACTATTTAGATGTGGGTTGGAACATTGGTATCCATAAGAAAAGGACTAGATCAGTACTAAACCATGGCCAACCAGGTCAATCCCAGTTGAACTGACTTCAGGACAAAGATGCATGCCAATGGCGGGGGGGGGGGGGGGGGGCAAGAATGATTGCCGATGGATGACAACATGAGAAGCTGCCTTTAGACATAACTATTTCCATGTCTGTTAAAACTGACTTAAGAAGATAAGTTAAGAGTTGTGCTGTGATGAATCTGATCCTCTGTTTTCTAAATAAAAAGCCAATAAGAGAGTTGCTGTGTGGCATAGGGGTTTGAATATTGAACTAGGATCCTGGGAAACAGGGTTTACATCTCTGAATAACCATGGAAACCCACTGGGTCACCTTGGGCAAGTCACATTCTCCTAGCCTTAGAGGAAGGCAAGGGCAAACCCCCTATGAAGAAACCTGCCAAGAAAACCCTATGATAGGTTCACCTTATGGTTGCCATAAATCAGCAATGAGGTGAAGGCACACAACGACAAATTTCTCACATGTTTTCTTCCCTTGTGTAAAAGGGTTCAATTATTCTACTTTCTTCTCAACCTGAGCATCTCAAAATACTGTAGAATTTCTCTGGAATTTCTTTCATTGCAGTTTCTAAACTTACCATATTATTGTTATGTGTCAAAAAGAGTTATGTTTTCTTTTGCTTTTTGTTCATTGTTCTACAGCCTCTGCAGCTCCCTATGCCGGAAGGGAAAAAAATTTAATGAAGGGTATCCTCCACACTCTTTAACTGAACAGTGGGAAGATGAGTGGCTGCAGATGGCCAGAGAAAGGATTGCAGTCTCAATGGTTCCTAAAATGCTTCTTGAAGGAAGTCCAAAACATTTCTAGCTATTCACAATTAGAATAAATACAAGAATCCCACATCTGGTTCAGAATTTTTTCTATTTTTTTCCAAAATATTAAAAGAAATTTATTTTCTGTCAAGCAGAATTAGAGTGCAAGGAAAAGGGTATTTTTTTTGTACAGGAGTACTAATATGATGCATTATATTTTAATGCTGGTATATCAGTATAAAATATAGTTTCAGTGCCTTTGGGGATTGGAAGGCAATGGCTTAAGTGACAGTTTTTAAAAGGGCATTTTACTAAGCGCCAGATTTGATTGGAAAAGGATATAATTTGATTTAATTCAAATGTTAATTACTCAATAATGTTGAAGAAAAATCACCTTGAGTACTAAAGCTTATTAACTATGAAAAAGTAATAAAGAAGTTTGCTTATTGAGAGACTTAATTGAATGCATAGCTTGATGCTAAGGCTAACATTCTTCTTGTACAGTGCAACAGCCCTCTGAGAATATATTGCCCAGGATACTTTGCTCATTTGTTATATGATTTAAGCATCATAACCTCAATGAGACAGAACATGGTAAAACACTTAACAAATGTGATTAAAAATTTTGCAGAATGTAAAGCTTGAATTAACCATATTTACAGACAGGAGACTCAACAGGATGGCTAAACTGCTAATTCCATTAGCTATAGGATGAGCTGCTGCTAGCTCACATTTTGTCCAGAGGCCAGAATCCTGTTCATTACATACATGGGTATAAATTTAGATCTAAGCCTTCATATATCCTTTAATGGTAATTGCAGAAGGAGATAACAACTACCTTCTTTTTCACAATGGCAATGAAATGCACCCCCCCCCCTTGCCACCCACTCTGTTGGTCATTTAGGGCCTTTACAGACTGCCAGAAATAGTGCAAATTGAGGCCACTTTAACTGTCCTGGCTCAGTGCTAGGGAATCATGGGAATTGTATTTTTTTCTGGGACATTGAGCCTTCTCTGCCAGAGAGCTCTGGTGCCACAATAAACTACAGTTCCCATGATTCCTTAGCACTGAGCCAGGACAGTTAAAGTGGCCTCAATTTGCACTATTTCTGGCAGTCTGTAAAGGCCCTTAGTGATCAAGATAGAGTGGAGATGACCAGGCAGTATCTTGCAGTTCTTTTTCTTGCAGTTGGATGTACATAACCGGTGTTAGTCTGGAATATCAATATGCTTTTGTAGATTATGTCTACTTCCTTAGACACATGAAGTAGACTTAGGGGCTATGCAAATGGGCAGCCCTGGGCCGCTCCTGCTAGCCACAGGTCGGTGGCACAGCAACTGCATGCCCGGCCCCGATCCTCCTTTTTGAACGCTGCACCAGAAGCACATCAGGATGGGGTTGGGGTGGGGTTGGGGTGGCCGGCGTGCAGCTGCCCCCCCCCCCCATCTCTGTCTCCAGGCTGGCCGTTTGGGCCAGACTGCAGAGGCCCTTAGTCTATGAAACCTTATGCTACAAGCTCTTTCACACAGTTTAGTCTCGAAGGTGCTACAAGATCTCTTTGCATACCATCTTCTGGGACCTCTAGAGCAGAGCTAGAATGGTGGTCTTTGGACTAGTGCCAGTCCTTAAGACATCTACTCCTTCTCCCTGAAAAACTTCTAGGAAAGAAAGGAGCAATTGCAACCATGGGCACAAATATGACCCTGTTCCCTAGCAAACTGGGCAGGGAGGTAGAGTTGCTTCTACCCCACAACAAACAAGAAGTACTGCTCCAGATGATTCACCCAGGATGTTCTGTAGGATGCCTTCTTCTTTGTGAATATATAGGTGGATGGTGCTTTGCTGTCCCTCACTAAATTACTGGAAGGGAGGAAGGACTGGGAGAAGACAGGTGGATTCCCTGTGTGGGGTGAGGTAGAGAGAACAGAGTTCCATCCAGCAGAACATTACACACTGGCAGATCCATCTAAGGTCTCAACTACAGACATTCACATTATTATTATTATTATTATTATTATTATTATTAAAGTTTATTTCTAGAGCACTATCAGTGTATACAGCACTGTACAAAAGACAATCAAGGATAAAACAGAATAAAACGTGCCAAAGGCATACAATTTAAGTAAAACAATAAGCAAAATAATAAAAGTCAATTAAAACAAAGACAATTACAGCAATTAATAACAACATCCACTGTAAACCCAAGTGTCAGAAAAATAAATGTATATAAAAGAGGTGATATTCAATGTGAGTCTTGCAATGAATGGGGAATGAACATTTACAAGAAGACTGTAAATTCTATATAAACATATGGTTTGGTTTTTTAATAACCTTTGCTTTGACTGTTATACTTTTATACTTTTATTTTGAAATCTTAGTAACTCTGTAAGAGTAACTTTGAGTGACTTTATAGTAAATTTGTAAGAAGCAGATCCACAAAAAGCTTCTTGAAAAAGTAAAGATTGTGGTTGATACTGTGATTTAAATACTACATAAGGTAAATAACAAAGTTAAGAGTTAAAAGGAAATAACTGGTTCTCAACCATTAGGAATGTAGGTTTTCATTCTCACAAATATAACTAATTACTAGAAATGACTAGTATGTAAATAATGCCATTAGCTATATTTTATTTGTATGTTATAAAGGTTATAAATAAAATATTAAAAAATAAAAAAGGTGAGTTAGTTGTTTATTCCATTCATTGAGGACAAAAGTTTTTACTGGTATTTCTAAGGAAACTGACCAAATTCTGGAAACCTCACAGCCTCCATTTCATTAAGTTTACCAGCACCCCCCTGGTATTTTCTTCCCACTTATGTATGCCTTTTTTGGTTGCCAGATTTGTGGGAGGGTTTCCCACATTAAAAAAAACAAAACCCTGTTTATATTTTGCTATATGCATTTCCTAAAGTACACAATTATTGATACGTTTTCTTAAAATACATATTTTATGTGCACTTCACACCATTGAATAAAAGGTATTTTTGTACATTTGTAAATGCATGTGCACATGTGAAAAATATAAAATTGAAGCTGAATGCATTTATATTTGAATGGTTAAAAAACTGAAAAAGTGACAGGGGATTTGCCACTTATAAGTTCTTTCCAAAGATGGGAAATCAAAAGATTTAGCCTGCTTTCCTAGATAGCTTCATAGAGCACAGATTGGATGAATTCCTAAAATATTTTAGTTAATACACATTTCTTTCTCATTCCGATATAATTTGGACAAACCAGCATAAAAAAAATGGAAAACAATTGATTTTGGATTCTTCACTTCTTACACTGAGTGCATGTCAATGGAATGGACCTGAAGTACATGTGAGGACCACACTCTCTCATTTACACACATTGCAGGAACCATTGGTTCTTAAGATGTCATTTGGAATATAAATCTCATCATTCCTCTGTTATGATTATTGGTTTGATATAAAGACCCCTTTGGGTCGCTGTCACAGCCATAGGCTGGAAAGAGCCTTCACTGTCGTGAGCTCAAAGCAAGAGCCTCACATAGGTACTCCAAACAGAGTCACATCTGCATTTACAACCATTTGTAGATCAAAAAGGCCAGGCTTAGGAGCTGCAAAGCAGGACATTCACACCTAGAAGATTTATGAGTGCCAGCCAGGATGTGTCCAGCTGAAGATGAGATAACATCAGCATCCTATCTCCCCTCTTTTGGAAATTCAAATCATAGCATAGCAAATTGGAATCTTTTGATATACAATAGCAAATCTTCACCTCAGGCTAGGGTTAAGGGTACAAATGCTCCCCAAAATCTCAGACACAGGGAGGTCTGGATAGATTTCATGGTGCCACTGTGCCACTGTGATCTCTGACTAGAGTCCCCAGCTCTATCCTCTGTCCTTTCCGTCTCATAACAGTTCATTATGAGAGCAACTTCATTCATTATTGGAGCAACTTCCTTTCAGGTAATTATCACCATCAGAAAGCCTTGTGTTTCCTATCCAAGTTAACTAATTTACTCCTGAGTTCTTGTGTGTGTGCATGTATGTAAGGGTGTCTTTGTATATTTGAATCTTCAAATAAATTGCAGTTTATTGGAAAGCTTTATCTCTATCAATCTCTTCCCTAGCCACCTCTGTAAACATAGGATAAAAGATCCCCTAGAAGACTTGGACTTAAGTAATTCCCTAAATTCAAGGTCTTCATTACAGCTCCCTGTGTTGTGTATGACTAGTAGAAAAAAGGGGGTAACAACAACTGGAAGTTCACAGGTTAACCACCTCTGTGATAAAAGCTTGTTGCTTGTCTAGCCCATTAATCTACATCAGGCATGGAAATTATGTGGACTACAACTCCCAGCATTTAGAGATGGAAAGAATATTTAAAAATATCCTCTTTCTGCAAAAAAAAATTAAAAAAATGTGTTTTCCAAAATCAGAAAATGATGCTGGGGAAAATCCAGAGCTGATAAGAACCTCTGCTGTTTAGGACTAATTCTATTTTTTAAAAAATCATATGTGCGGAGATTTTTTTGAGCAGAAAACAGCATTTTCTTCAAAGAAAATATAATTTATGCTATTTTCTGTATATAAAACCATGTGTGGATTTTGCACAGCATAAGCCCCAAACTATGAAGTCTTTGGAAAATGCATGATTTTCAAAGATTTTTTTTCAAAGCAGCAAGAAGATTGCTAGAATTACTTGTTACCTCCTTTGAGAATGAAATTATCAAAGAAATACATCTCTACCAGTATTGCACACTATTAACCATGCTGGCTAAGGCAACTGAAACTTGCAAGCCAACGTTTGGAGGGCTTCATGGTTCCCACCTCAGTTCTAAAATTAAACGAGTTCAAAACAGCTGTTTGCATCATCTCAAACAGTTGGGGTTATTGGAACCATTTCCAGTAATGCTGCAAAATAATAACGTAGCAAGGCATGTGAACATTCAAAAGGGATTCAGGTACTGTTGTATACTGGCAATTAAATGATGGGTGTTGCCTGAAACAATAAAACCTGTAAGACTTATAATACCCTCAAAGTTCCTAAGAAAGGAAACAGAAAGGAAATTGAAATATTGATTTTCTATTCTTTCCCCTGTCCCTCTGTCCATTTTTCCCAAACACCTATAAAAGTGATGGTTGTGAGATAGCACTTTGGTTTTTCCATACCACAAAAGGCCCTTTTGAGGAGACTTAATATGACAAAGAAATTGAAAAATACAGATTCTGAGGCAAGGAAATATTCCACAGAGGATTGCAAAAAACAACAAAATAGTGGAAGTCTCCCTTGAAATCCTCCTTTCATCCAGAAGCCTTTCATCTTGAAATTTTAAGCATAGCCTTGGCATCTTGCCTGCCACAATGTTAATGCCTGCTGCCACTCTTCAAACACAAGGCCTCCAGAAGTTTTTGCTATTCACTCCAAATATACATCACCAATACTGGCATACAAAACAGGATTGGGCAGGAGGAGCCAACTGGGTTTTCAGTGTAAAAGAGAACACACAACCCTCAGCAAAGAAGCCCCTCATGATTAGAAAAGGGAAAAATGTTTTTTTTAAACATTCAAAAATACTTTTTTGTGGGTTTTTCGGGCTGTGTGGCCATGTTCTAGAAGAGGTCCTTTCTGACGTTTTGCCAGCATCTGTGGCTGGCATCTTCAGAGAATACTGGAATGGAAGAGAGTGGGTCTATATATACTGTGAAACCCTGGGTAGGGAGGAGTGATTTCCATGTAAACTGTGTATTGTTCTGTGTTGAATAGGTATTGTTCTGTTGTTAATGGCATGGCTCCAGGGTGGGAGGATATGCAATCAAGGATATTGTCTGGGTTTTCCTGGGTCTGGCAGCCCTTCTGATGTCTGAGCTGAAGTAACCATTTGCCTGTAGAGCCCGGTCTAGGTGCTTCAATTCCTCTTCCAAGAAGTGGGGTTCACAGATGCGTTTTGCCTGGTCTACCAGTGTTTTTATTGTGTTTCTTTTTTGTCCTGGGTGATGGTTGGAGTTCTTGTGCAGGTATCTGTCTGTATGTGTAGGCTTTCTGTATACTGTGTGACCCAGATGTTGGTTTGATTTGTGGATGACTAGGACATCCAGAAATGGCAGTGTTCCTTCCTTTTCTTTTTCCATAGTGAATTATTGTTCAGGTAGTTCAGGAACACAGCCAGATCTTCTTCTCCATGGCTCCAAATGGTGAAAGTGTCAGTAGGGCCTCAAAACCAGGTATTGGGCTGCAACCTCCAGTCCTGGGCGGGATCGCGCTCTCTGCTAAGGACTGTGTTCACAGTCTGGGGGTGCTCCTGGACTTGTCGCTTCACATGACAGATGAAGTGAATGTGACAGTCAGGCACACTTGTTATCAGCTTTGGCTGATACGCCAGCTGCACCCTTTCTTGGAAATAAGGGACCTAGAAACTGTAGTACATGCACTGGTAACCTCACAACTCGACTTCTGCAATGCACTCTACATGGGGCTACCCTTTTATACCTAACTCAGAAACTACAATTAGTACAAAATATGGCAGCCAGGTTGATCACTGGAACATCGAGGAGTGATTATATTTCACCGATCTTAAGATCCCTCCACTAGCTGCCTATTGGTTTCCAGGCACCGTATAAGGTGTTGGTGATGACCTTTAAAGCCCTACATGGCCTGGGCCCAGCCTACCTTAGGGTGCACCTGCTTCCATATAATCTGTTCCACGCTCTCAGGTCCTCTGGGAGGAAGATGCTTCAACCGATAAAGACTAGGTTGGCGTCGACCTTCCAGAGGACATTCTCTGCTACTGCTCCCAGAATGTGGAATGCCTTCTGGAGGAGATCTTTCAGATAACCAGCTTAGAAGGCTTTACAAAAGCCATTAAGATGGATCTCTTCCAGCAGGCCTATCCAGAATAATTACTTGTCTGTTTTGTACCATATCCCCCACACGTTTTTAGAATGCCTAATGTTTTTAACTTTGTTTATGGTTTTAATCTCTGTTTTTAACTGATATTGAATTTAATATATTTTTTAAAGGGGGTTAGTGTGTTTATTAATATGATTTGATGATTATTGTGGGATAATTTATGTGTTGTTTTAGATGTAAGCCACCTTGACTGCTTTGGCAAAAGGCGGGGTATAAATAAAATTTATTATTATTATTATTATTATTATTATTATTATTGACAGTTGGAACATGGAGGGAGGTCCACTTACCTACCCACCACTGGATTGAAGGCACAATGGAACTATGTCTGGCTGTTCTTTTCTCCCTCTGAGGTCAGAAAATTGGCAGCTGGAACATGGAGGGAGGGCCACAGCAGTGGCAGTTGGAACATGAAGAGAAGGCCTATCACCAGCCACCGGAGCCAAGGTACAAAGAAGCTGTGCTTGGCTGCTCTTGATATCCTTCACCATGAACCCACCAGCCCCACTTGAAGATGGCTAGTTGTGCTCCTGAGGTTGCCCTGCTACACCCATTTACCTGAGACTAACCTCTATTAAAGCCAATAGGACTTATGGGGGGAAGCAGACGGCTAAAAGGGCCGTTTTGGGGGCAAGGAAGGGGAGGGGCAGCTGCACGGTGGGCGCCCCAACCCCTTCCCGAAGGCATCGTCGTAGCAACGGCCCCTCCGCACGGCTGGCGCTCCGATGATGTCTTCCCGCCACAGCGTTTGCACACGCTGTGGTGGAAGAGTCGCTGAAGGTGTGCCGCAGCCTTTTGTAGCGCACCTTCAGCAGCTTGTGGAAGGAGCACTATTTTAGCGCTCCTTCCAGGGGCGGCGCAGCTTCCCAGGGTGGCCCACGGCCGCCTGTCTGCTTCCCCCCTCATGTCTCTATGCAGACATACACAGCATTGCACTGTGGGCTAATTACATGGTCTCTGTTGTAACATGTGAGCATCCAGATCCAAGTTACTTCACCGAGTTTTCACAATGTGTCATCTACCATGGAGTGGCCATTCTTTAGCATCAGCTGGCTGATGGTTCAAAGCTCCACTCACCCATCTCAGACAAAACCATCACAACAGGAAAGAGTAAAATACTTCTTGGTTACTAGAAGAAAGGAGAGGGGGGAAATTATTAACTCTTTACAATATGAGGAATGCACAGACTTGTAAAGGAAGGGAGAAGAAAAATTTAACATTCTAGAAAGGAAAAGACAGAGAATGAGTTGCACCACTGATACGTCTGCTTGACTCTAACAGCTGGGCCTAAGAACAGGAGAAGAAATCGTGGGGAGGAAGCAAGCAGTTCTTTAGGACCTATATGATCTTTTAGCTTGACTATCCAATAATCCACATTTTATTAGCATGGAGGAAGTCATAGGGAAGAAAAAGAAATAAAAGAGTTTTGGTAGTAGAGAACAGGTGTGGATAAAATATGGCCCTTCAGTTGTACACTGCCACGTAATATGGAGCCTGGTTTCATCTTTTGCAAATAAAGAAGGCAAGAACGGAAATGATATGTATTTTTAGATTCTCTTTGTTAATACACAGACACACACTCAACCATTAAATCCACTGGATTCCACACTTGACAATTAAACCCACTGGGTGACACTGGGCTAGTCTCACTCTCTCAGCCTCAGAGGATAGCAATGGCAAACCCCTGCTCAAGAAACTTGCTCAGAAAACCCTGTGAAATGTTCACTTCAGCGTCACCATAAGTCGGAAACAACTTGAAGGCACACAACAGTAAAGTTTGGTGAGACCCAGAGTTCTAAGGCTGAGAATTATAAATGGCCTTCCCTAAACTACAAATACCAGAATACCATAGGAGACTCCATAGCAGTTAAACTGGAATCATAATACTATAACAGTGTAGTGTGATAAGGCTACTAAAGTCTATTTGATGGCAGTTTTAGATTTAGTTATAGCACTTTTTCTGCTCCCACTCCGCCCAAGAGTTTTTCTTAGTCCTTTTATATTATTGCACTTTTTAAATATTCTGCTGGTTTTAGCTGGATTTTATATGTTGCAGTTTTGTTTTGGGGTTTTTAATGTTTACTTTATCTTAATTTTATTATGTATTATCTGTACTTGCTGTTCATGGTTTATGATTTATGTTTTATATTTTCAATCTCTTGTACACCTTCTAGAGAGTATCTCATACTTGACAGTTTGAAATTACAATTAAAACAAATATGCAAGCTTGCTGCTAATTTTGTCTACGGGTACATCCACATTGTAGAAATGATGCAATTTAATGCATGTTAACTGTCATGGCTCCATCCTGGGATTTGTAGTTTTGTGAAGTGCGAGGACTCTTTGGCAGAGAAGGCTACAGACCTTGTAAAACTACAAATCCCAGGATTTTATAGGATGGATCTGCAGCATTTAAACGAATGTCAAGCTGCACCACCTTCAGAGGTAGCATGTTCCAGTGCTGAAGAGCTTTTACCTCTAGTCAACACTAGGGATGCCATCAAATCTGCCACCAAATCTTCTGGAACTGCATTTTCCCTCTTCCAAAAAGGTGACATTCTTGTGATGTCAGACTGCTTTGTCTCAATGGAATCTATTGAGTGCATGGGTATATCCACTGCTTTTAATATTTATATAAATATTGATGATATGCTTCTGGACAACATGGTGCTACTTTGGAAGGGATGGATGATGATGGAAATGACAGAGACCAGAAGGAGAAAGAGTAGGAAATCCCCCCCCCCGCCCCAATACAAATATGTATAGGCAGATATTAGTGTTGCATTCATGTTCTGGTAGAAAAATGCATATTATTTGGTGTACTGTTTTCTAGTCAAAAATCTAGCATGAAAGGAGGTGGGAAATTCAAAAATAGCACTCTGCAGACTACAGAGCAGATGAAGGTACCTGACCTATTGAAACACTTGGGACCAATTATCTTGGATTCGTACATCACAAGTCAAGATACACAAACAGAAAAGGTAGGGATATGACCTCAGGCTCTGAAGCAGGGAGGGGTTCTCCTAGAGGGTGGAAGTTTCTGCTACTATTTGTACCACACAGTCCACTTTCTTATGTGGTGCATCTGCAGGAATAGCAGAAACTTTGGTAAGTTGCAACTACTAGGGTAGTCAGGCCAAGACTACCCCAGGCTCTGAGATTTCAGGGCCCAAACCTCCAATCTCGTGATGCCTCTTGTGACCTGACAAGGGGTGATGTTATGAGAATGATGATACAAGGAGCAGCCTCTGGTGATCTGCTTAAGCATGACACATGAAACATCAAGTTGCATGGAGTATGTCATTTAGTTAAACACATACACATCAAGGCTGGCATCTTGTTGATTTTTCCAATCCAACCCAATAGACCTCTTGGATCAACTGTTTGATGGTGAGTCAACATATAGGTAAAGCCCATTCATTCAATGGATCCATTCTGGCTAGGGCTAATAGGATTTAGGCACATGCCTAACAAATGAGAAAAATGCATACATACACTTTTCAAGACATAGCTCTTGCTCTGAAATGTCTCCATCTTATCCTGAGAAATGGAGACGAGGAGAAAGACCTGAAGACTCAGGGCCAGACCCTGATATCTGGGATCCTTAGTTATGACTGCTTGTTTGTGTTTTCTTTTTCTCCTTCCAGTTCATTTGGACTGCTTTCTTTGAGTGTGAGAGAACCTGAAAAGAAGATGGAGGCAGTGGAGGAAGGTAAGTGGTAGATATACAATAAAAATAAAATAAAATAAAAGGCATGTTCTTTGCCTCTCTCCAACCCACAACCCGCCAGGCTTCCATACTGCAGAAATAAAGCAGTTTGACACCACTTTAATTGCCATGGTTCTATCCTGTGGAATCCATCCACAGGTTCTATCCTGTGAAATTCCAGATAAATTCTAGAGCACCTTCAGATTCTTTAGGTTGCAAAGAAGGTGGAATAACTGAACCGCTTTTCACAAGGGAAGAAAGCATTTGGTAAATTTGTTGCTGTGTGCCTTCAACTCATTTTTGAGGAGTTATGGCAACCCTAAGGTGAACCTACCACAGAATTTTCTTGGCAAGATTTGTTCAGAAGGGTTTGCCTTTGTCTTCCTTTAAGGCTGAGAGAATGTGACTTGCCCAAGATTGCCCAGTGGGTTTCCATGGTTGTGCAGGGAGATGAATCTTTGGGTGTATCCGCAATGCAGAATTAAAGCATTGTGACACCACTTTCACTGCCATGACTCTATCCTACATAATCCTGGGATCAGTAGTTTGTTGAATCAGAGAGCACTGGTGCCTCACCAAACTACAATCCCCAGGATTCTGTAGGACAGAGTCATTAGTGAAAGTGCCATGCTTTATTAATGCAGTGTGGCTACATCCCTCAGGTGCTTATGTTGTGAAGAACCCTGGTGGCGCAGTGGTTAAATGACTGTACTGCAGCCACTTACTCATCATTCACAAACCACAAGGTTGTGAGTTCAATCCCAGCCAGAGGCTCAGGCTTGACTCAGCCTTGCATCCTTCTAAGTTCACTAAAATGAATACCCAGCATGATGAGGGCAATTAGCTTACAGTTGTAAACTGCTTAGAGATTGCTTAGTGCAGTATGAAGCAGTATAGAAATGAAGCTGTCATTGCTATTGTGTTACTTTGCCTCCTAGCAGGTCTGCCTCTGGAATCAAAGTAGGGATCATTCTGGAGTGCGTCCCACAATCAAGAAGCAAGAAGAAAAAGAGCAAGGGACAATTGTGGTAGTAACAACCACCTGATTGGAAGCAGAGCAACTGGAGAAAAGCCTCTACTCTCCCTCTCAGTTTTCCTATCCCAATATATCTCTGTTCATCCCTCTTCTCCCTCATTGCTGTGTGCAACCCCTTCATCCAACATTACAATCAAAGGTCTCCTCTTCCTTCCTTTCTACTCAGAATCTGAAAATGTTCATTCTTACAGTTCTCCAAACCCTTACTCAGTCAGTAGGGACGGAAAGAATATTCTCTGTTTCCTAATCAAAAGATGTGTTTCCCAACAGTGGGGAAACCCTATCAGCAAGACTAATAGAACAGCCTTTATGAATTTCCCCCTTATATTTGAACATCCCAATGTGTTAGGGAGGAATTGCAAAAAGCACATTTGTGTGTGTGTGTGTGTGTGTGTGTGTGTGCAGGAAATGCATTTTTGTGCAAAAGAAAATATCAATGGACTTTATCACACGGCCCCCATTCTCACCTCAATCAAATTAATGAAGGAAAGGGCATGCGTGCCATTTTGGGAGCACTACCTACCACACATCCCTTCAAGAGCACAACTGGACTGTTGCTAGTCCCACACACTTTCTTCTGACTTCATCCTTAACCCTGCCTCCCTGCCCAATGCCCCACCCAGTGTGTCTTTTGTTTATTTGTGTACCTGGATTTTTTAAACACAATTCCAGAGTTTTGCTAATGTGGTTAAACAATCAATCCGTCAATCAATCAATGGAAGTGTATTTTTTAAAATAAATAAACAAAAGAAGGACTTTTGGAATAGTGAAGGGAGGGACAGGGGAGAGGAGAAGACACTGACACTATATGACTGCCCAATCCTGAGACTGCCACAGGAGTAACAATTGGAGACTGATGCTATATCAATGCGATTGAGGGCTTACTGATGGGTTTCCAATGGCAAGGTGTGGGCTAACTATACTTCAAGAACAAGGCAACAATGAAAGGGAGATGGCTTTGTGTGATAGGTATCACCATAGATGCTATTATCCAACTCTTGTGGTCATTTAAAAACCATGCATGATAAAGCCTTACAGCTGCCTCCTCTTAGGCAGTTATGAAGCCTAAGCTTACAATTTTGCAACTTTTTTCTATTCATATTTATAATCATGGCACTATTTCCATAACCACAAATGCCTCCCAAACCCACATTAAAGTCCATGCTGTCACATGCATTTTTCCCCTTTTCATCCCTAATAGTCAGGGATTCTAGAAGCTTCAATCTATTAAAAACAAACAAACAAACAAACAAAAAAAACACCTCTCTATGTGGGGCTTCTACTTTTCTAACCTTTTCTAACCTCTGCTTTCCCAAATCCTTTTGCCCCCACCAGTAGCAGCCAGAGATTCTTCTCACTTTCCAGGCCATTGGAGACAAACAGATACCTGCAAGATCTTCAGCAGCAGAGAATCTATTAATGCTGTGTTTTGAAGAGATAAAAAGAAAAACCCTGATAGCAGTGGCAACCTTTTTTTTTTTTCTGCACTGAAACAAATGTCAATCTTGACACTTAAAAAGGAAAGCCCGGAGACATTTTGTTTGTCTTTTTCTATAATGTTTATCCTGCTCCATCACTAAAAGAAGTCATGGTGGGCTTTTTGCTTTTGTGTATTTGTACTTCTATATATATTTTTAAAGTAAACTGCCTTGTTAATTTGTTTGTTGAAAGCTAGATTCATAATACAAGAACAGGCATTGCTAGAGGCTACATTTACCACAGTGTCTGCATAGGACATTTTTTACACATTGTTTCCCATTGGGGAGTGGAGTTGTAAAGCATAGAAAAAAGTACCAAGCTGTAGCTTAATGAAGAATATCTTCACTTCTCTTGTGTTGCACATGTGAGTGACTTTTTAAATTTCTTGTACAGTTGCCGGGGCACTGTGGGCTAGCCTGTATGTAAGTGTATTGTGTAAACTGCTGGAGATGTTCACATATTTGTATCAGTGCTTAGTTATCTTCACTTTCCTGTGCAAATTCACATCTATTCAACCTCCCTCTGCTGAAAATGCACAGCTATGGGAGTCAATGTGAAGCAGACAGATGGCAACACATTAGATACTGTGCATATTTGTGGATACTTGTGGATATTCCCATAAAACCCACAATTCCTTTTTTTTTGTGTGTGTGTGTGGAGTTTGGTCTCCTCCACTACCCACAAAGAAACCTCAAATTCATCTGAATCGTGTGTGTAGGGATCACATCCTGTTCAAAGAGAATGAGGAATTCTTTAATTGTGTAGACAAGCACTAAAAATGATGGCAAAGGAATACCACAATATTCAAGTGTTGATTCATCCTCTAACTTTCTGTTATCCCTGATGTGTTTTCTGCATTTGAGGATGCCACATTTTAGCCACAACAGGGGAAGCCGAAAGAAGAGTGAACCAAAGGGCTAGGATTTAAATATTTGGGGTTTCTACCTCCAAAAAAGGTAAACCTTTTAAAATTGGATCTGCATTTGGCATGTTTTGCAGTGCCAAACATTCTCCAAGAAAGGAAAGAAAGTAGAAAGTAAGGACATAGAGTAGGGTTGTTCTGAAGTTGTAATCCGAAAATGGAACTTTCTCAAACTTTGAATGCAGGAAACAGCATTTTCCCAAGCTCTGGAAAATATTGTGGAAACTATTCCTCTGTATTACTCTTAAAACTGTCATGTGGACTTTAGGATTTTAGATTACTGCTAACTACCTGACTGCTCTTGTGTAAAGGTCTGTGGTCAGTTAACAAGCAGAGATTAACGGTTATTTCTAAAAGTTTCTCTTTTAAATACCAGGAAAATCTTAGCACAATAATATGGTGAAATGGTCTGTTAAACAGCAGAATTTAATGTTCATTTCCAAACTGCTCTTTAATAAAGCAGGAAAGTCTTAGGACAATGATACGGAGGGCTTTTGTTAAATCTCAGAGGGAAATGTAAGATTGTCTACTTTTCTCCTCAATTTCTTATTTTATTTTTCTTCTCTGCTTTGTCAAATAGCTGGTTAGCATTTCACAACCTTTCCCATCATTATGTAATCAACTCACTTCAGTAGTAATGACACTGTGATAAAAGACAACTCAAGATGGAATGCAATTTGTGACTGCTTGTTATTGTTAGTCTTATTTTCCCTTGAACTTCACTCATTCATGCTAAATGAAGGCTAGTTTCTAACATTTTCCATTGCATCAAGAGAACCCTTTCATGGTTTCATCTTCTCAACTTGCAAGCCCACCAATTGAAGAAGCAAGGGGGCATTAATCAAAGTGCTTGTCACAAGAACCCTACAATAAATATGAAGTTATTTTTTGAAAACATTTTCATGGCCAAATGTTTTACGTATCGGTAAGGCAGAAAACCTATCCTGTAGTTGTAACATTTAAAATGAATTGATTTCTACTTAATTCCTTTGAGTGTTTGGTAATGGCTGATGTTCTATCTTCAAGTATCCTCAATGTAGTTTCCTGGTTTATTTTATGCTGGTTGTCAAAGCTAGTGCATGCACAGGAAACAAACCTGTTATTGTTTAGGATAAGCACAGAGACCAGGTGAAATCAGGATATCAACATGTCCAGGATTCTGTCCATAACAGAATAACTAATTCAATATTCTGTTTACACAGTGCCCAACTAATTGCCCATGGGAATCCCACCATGCAGGACATCATGAAGAGGTTTGGAATGGGATTAGATAAATTCATGGAGGGTAGGGTTAACAGTGACTGTTAGTCATGATGGATACCACCTCCAGTACTAGAGTACGTTGGAGTGATTGAGCTCTAAACAGAAAAGAAAATATTTTGATTGACAAATGACATGTATTCTGTGTGACAACCACAGACTGATGAGTCATGCACACATGGTATGAGGCAAGTTACAGCAAGCTTGCATCATGCTGTGTGGTATAGAGTAATGTCTGAGAGCCACCCTCCTATATAAGTGGACCAAGAGACTGCTCACATGTTGGTTAGTTGGGTTAGTTTGGAGAGTTGTTTGGAGCAGACGTCAGAGTAATAATAATAATAATAATTTTTATTTTTAACCCACCCCTCTGCTCAGCAACCAGGGCGGCTTACAGCAAGTTAAAACAACAACAGTTAAAACAATCCTTCAGCCCAATCCCTAACCCTCCCACCCCTTAAAAATAAATTAAACTAGAGCAATATTAAAATAACAATTCAAACAACATACATACAATACAATGAACAAAACAACTTCTAGAGAAAGCAGACAATGGAGGCAGGGAAACAGGGAGCAATCCAGACTCCTAATTTGGTCGGGAAATTATTCCAGGAAGGCCTGCCGGAAGAGATCCGTCTTTACCGCTTTTTTGAAGCAATCAAGGGTGGTGATAAGACGGATCTCATCCGGCAGGCCATCCCATAGTCTGGGAGCGGTAGCGGAAAAAGCCCTCTGGGAGGTCTGCGACAGCCTAGTTTTCATAGGCAGCAGCAGGTTCCTCCCGGAGGACCAAAGTGTGTGGGGGGGGAATCATACGGGGAGAGGCGGTCCCGGAGATAAGATGGACCCAAGCCATGTAGGTTTTTAAAGGTTAAAAACAACACCTTGTACTGTGCCCGGAATTGGCAGCCAGTGGAGAGATTTAAACACAGGTGTTATATGCTCCCTCCTAGATGTTCCGGTAATTAGCCTGGCTGCCATGTTTTGTACCAGTTGAAGTTTCCAGGTTAGGCATAAGGGTAGCCCCATGTAGAGTGCATTGCAGTAATCCAGACATGAGGTTATCAAAGCATGTACCACAGTTTCCAGATCCTTCATGTCCAGATAAGAGCGCAGTTGGCGTATCAGCCGAAGCTGATAACAAGCACTCCTGACCACTGCATTCACCTGACTAGTCATGTGAAGAGACGAATCTAGGAATACCCCCAAGCTGCGAACACAGTCCTTGGAGGAGAGTGTGACTCTATCCAGGACTGGAGATTGTATCCCCAAATCTGGTTTCGGGCCCGTGACTGTCAGTACCTCCGTTTTGTCTGGATTCAGTTTCAATCTGTTTTTCCTCATCCAATCCATTACTGCTCTGAGACAGTCATTAAGAGGAGAGATGCCATCTGAAGTCTGAACCGATTATCTGGTCATGGAGAAGTATATCTGGGTGTCATCAGTGTACTGATGACACCGCGCTCCAGGCCTCCGAATGATCTCACCTAGCAGCTTCATATAGATGTTAAATAGCATTGGGGACAGGATGGCACCCTGAGGGATGCCACAGTTAAGCTCAATTTTGGAAGAGCAACTGTCCCCGAGCCTCACCCTCTGGGATCTGCCTGAGAGGAAGGAATGGAACCACTGCAGAGTAGTGCCTCCGATTCCTAACTCTCTCAGACGATCCAAGAGGATGGAATGATCTATTATGTCAAAAGCCACTGAGAGATGCAAGAGCACCAGCAGGGTCACACTACCCTGTCGATGCCCAAGCGGAGATCATCGGTCAGAGCAACCAAGGCAGTCTCCACTCCATGTCCTGAAGCTGGTTTGAAATGGATCGAGATAATTGGTTTCATCCAAGACTTCTTGGAGTTGGGAAGCAACTGCCCTCTCAATCACCTTGCTTAAAAAGGGCAGCAAGGAGACTGGTCTATAATTATTCCTGTCCAGGGGGTCCAGGGAGGGCTTTTTCAGGAGTGGCCTGACCACCGCCTCCTTTAAACAAGATGGAACAATGCCCTCCCTGAAGGACGCATTGATAATATCCCAGAGGAATACTCTCAACGCATCACCCCCCTTGGACAACCAGCCAAGATGGACACGGATCGAGGGGGCAAGTCGTCTTCCTCACTATTCCAAGGAGCTTGTCCATGTCATCGGTACTCACAGATTGGAACTGATCCAGTAAAGTGCCATCAACGGAGTTGCTGGACACCTCATCTATGGATTCTGTCAGAACACTAACATCCAAGTCAGCTCTTATCTGAGAAATTTTATCTGCAAAGTGGATGTTAAAGCCATCACAGCAGGCCATCGTCAGGTGCAGTAAGGGATTTGGCACAGGGGGTACCTGTGTCAGCTCCCTCACCACCCTAAACAGCTCTGCTGGATGGGACTCTGCAGACGCAATACATGCAGAGGAGAAGGATCTCTGCACTGCACGTATTGCCTCCCGATAGGAATCAAGATGTTTCCTATGGTGATTTCTGTCGGATAAAAGTCGAGTTTTCTGCCATTTGCACTCTAGTCGTTGTCCAGCTCGCTTCATCCTCCTAAGATCCTCTGTGTACCGGGGCTTACGATTTGGAGCGGGCTGGAAAGGACACTTGGGAGCGATTGTGTCAATAGCCTTGATAAGATCTGTGTTCCAGGTATTAACCAAAGCTTCGACAGAATCCCCGGCGTTACCAACCATTAAACCCTCTAAGGTTTTCTGGAAACCAATTGGTTCCATTAGCCTTCGAGGGCGGACCATTCTAATGGGTCTGCCACCCCTGGAGGGGCAGGCAGTGGCTCTTAGTTCCATCTTGACCAGGAAATGATCCATCCATGACATTGCGGAGGTCTTTATAACCTCCGCCCCCAGATATTCCTGTTCTGTACTAAAGACTGCATCGAGGGTATGACCTGCACAGTGTGTAGGCCCGACAACCAGTTGGGATAGGCCCATGTTTGTCATGGTTTCCATGAACTCCTGAGCTGCACCTGTTAGATTTGACAAACTGGTCTTGAGTGGAATGTTGAAGTTGCCCAGAACCAAAAATCTGGGTGACTCCAACAGCAACTCTGAGACCAGTTGGGTCAGCTCGGTCAGGGAGTTTGTTAAGCAACGGGGTGGCTGGTATACCAACCGAATCCCCAAACTATCCCTGGTTCTCAGGCTAAGGTACATACACTCGATGTAGGCTGTTTTCTGGATAGGCTTCCTGGTCAAGGTTAGATTGTTCCTATGAACCAAGGTCACACCGCCCCCCCCCACCCACTTTCTCTTATCTGCTCACTGACTGAGTACCCAGCTGGGAGGGCCTGTACCCAAGTTACAGTGATGGCATCCCCCAACTATATCTGTGAGTGTTTCTTTTGAATGTGGAAAAATGGTCAGTGCATTGCCAATACCAATAGCTGGGTGTTTTTGTTTTGAACTCTGCTACGATATTATTTTGGCTGCATCTGGGTAGACTTGTCCCCAGATTGCACTGGTAGTGGCTTTTCCCCTCAGCAACAGATTATACCACTTACAACCACTTGTATTCATTTATTTCAACCAGTGCAAACTGAGTTAAAATGCAAAAGTAGTTTGCACTCATTTAACTCAGAAGACAAGAGTCTTATCTTTACCAGTAGACTCAGGCAAAAGTAAACTGCTCCAACCTCTCCTAGCTTGTGTTTTTCATCATTAAAAACTTTTCACCATTTTGCCCACACTCCAATGTTGCTTGGCCACATGTGTCCTGATTTTCGTCTGACATCTTGAGGATATAGACCAGGGTATGTGCTTTGAGTCCCGAGAGAGATGCATGGCTATGGGCTGCATTTCACCTACTGCTGCTGTAGACCTTCGGATAGCTTTTGTAAGAGAAAGTTGACATCAATGTAATTCAAGCTTTAAAGAAAACCCATTACTTTTATTTCATTACCAATAATACTGTATTTTATGTATGGTTACAAGAACATCTAAATGTTCACAGGAAAATTAGACTGGATTTAAATACAAGATAATCACAACAACTGCACCAGGCATTAAAATGGGATATTCAAAAGATCAAAGCAGTTTAAAAGACTGTAATAAACGGAGGTATTTTATATGCTTGGAAAACAAAGTATTACCTTCTTGATAATATATCAGCTAGCCTTGGCCAATATGTGCAGAAAACTTCATGTTTGTAGCAGGTGATGCTTCTCTCTTGATATATGGAAAGCAGCAAGTATGTCAGATCATCTCTAATCTCTCAGCAACACACCCCCTTATTGCCATTTCCACCTATCCATAAAATGTCACCCACATCCCCACCTTGGGATGAGCCCACTTCCAAAGAAGAAATGACAGTCTCCTCATGAGGAGAGACTCACATTTCTTCTTTGGCAGGCTGGGAGTGGTGTGTATATGGAATGGGAAGCTTTTCAAAGTATAGGAAAGAGATTCCATCTCAACATTAGGAAGAACTTCCTGATAGTAACAGATGTTTGACAGCAGAATACACTGCCTTGGAGAGTGGTGGAGTCTCCTTCTTTAGAAATTTTAAAACAGAGGCTAGATGGTCATCTGTCAGGAGTGATTTGATTGTGACTTCCTGCATGGTAGCTTGGAGTGGAAAATAATAATAATAATAATAATAATAATAATAATAATAATAATAATAATAATAATGTATTTATACCCTGCCTTTAGCTGTAGCCATCAAGACAGCTTACATCTAAAATCTATACATAAATCAATTCCTACAATAGGTTACAAAACAATAAACTAACACTATTAAACCCCCTCCTTAAAAATGAATTAAATAAAAGTCTGAGTTAAAAACTAAAGCCCTTGGGGTCTCTTCCAACTCTATGATTCTATGAAATGAAAGTCTCCTCTCAAGAAAAGACTTGCATTTCTTCTTTGGCAGTTGGGGGGAAGGATGAGGAGAAAAGAAAAGAAAGTTTTAAAAGTTTTAAAAAGCAAATAAGGAGGGGGAAGAGAGGATGGGAGAGAGGAGGAGACACTGGCACCATGTGACTGCCTAGTATCAGAAGTCATTGCACTTGAGGACAAGTGCTACAGCAGCTTGCTTGGGAGACTATTGATGGGTGTTCCCATCAATGAAAAGGGGCACTCTAATAATAGCAAAGCAGCAATGAAATGGCCACAATGTCATGTGATAAGTATTGTCAAAGGCACTATTCTCTAGCTTTAATAGTAGATTTAAAACCTCGTGTGATAAAGTCCCATGACAAAAATGTACATGGATAGATTGTAATTACACCTTTTTTTGCCTGTGTATAAAGAAATGGACAGCAAGGACAATGTACTGGGTAAGTACAGGCTGAATTTCCCTCATCTGGAATTCTGAAATCCATAATATTCCAGAAATCAAGCCTTTCTTCATGAGTATCTAGAGAGATCTTGTAGCACTTTTGAGACTTTGGGGGTGTGCAGAGGGGTGGCTCTGGATCGCCCTGGGAAGCGGTGGATTGCGGCCGCGGCTACCCCATGCCACGGCCCTGATCCTCCCTTTTGCCACCCCGAAAAGAGTGGCAAAATGCTGCTCCTTTCAGGAGCAGGAAAAGGCTGCCCTAAGAGCTGGCGCACGGCTCTTCTTCACCCTTTCCAGCACAGCGCACCAGAACACTGCACTGGGAGGACTCCTGATGCCACACACCATGCATAACAGTGTGTGGCATCAGGACGGCATCGGTGTGGGGTTGGGGCAGCTGGTGCACAGCTGCCCCACCCCAACTGTGCCTCCAGGCCGGCCCTTTGGGCCAGTCTGCAGAGGCCCTAAATGAAATAAAGAAGTTGGCAGTGTGAGCTTTCATAGACCTCAGTCTACTTCTTTAGATCTATGAAAGCTCACACTGCCAACTTCTTTATTTCAGTTAGTCTCAAAGGTGCTACAAGATCTCTCTACATACTGATTCCACAGACTAACATGGGTAGTTAAGATACTGTCACCTTTGCTTTCAATTTCATGCACCAAACAATGTATAAATTACCTTCAGGCTCTATGTATCAGGGCATATATGAAACATAAATTGATCCTGTGTTTAGTCTTGGGTCCAATCTCCAACATATTTCATTATCCACATCTATTCAAATTCAGATATTTCAAAATCCAAACTAATCCAAAATCGAAAACATTCTGGTCCCAAGCATTTTGGGTAAGGGAGACTCAGCTTGTACAAAAAACAGTGCACACTCACTCCATTGTGTGTGCTGTCATAGACTGTGCAAAACATATAGTCTAATTCATCCTTGTGTTGAAAAATACAGAGATGTTCCACTAAAAAGTACATGCAAGTTGACTTCTCTTTCTCTCCATCCATAATATTTAGTTTTATGTACCATAAATGCTTGTCTCATAACAACATGCAGCTCCCAGCCATGCTTCCCAAGGATGGATAATCAATGATGAAAATGCTCCAGGACTCTCAGTGACTAAGGACCCTATGCTGTTGCTGGAGCTCAGCATATCACATATACACAAAAACTTCCTTTACTGTAATGCTGTCCAGGGATAAATGTTCCTAGGAAGAGGAGAGATGTAAATCTCTCTCCACTGTCACTCCCAAAGGTTAGTAGCCCTCCTTTTAGTATTGCTTCAGGGTCCTTACTCCTTTGGTAGTTCTAATATTGATAGTTCCACACTAGTGGCCCTAAAAATAAGATCAGAAAGGATTTTGAGGCATAGAGTGGAGCTGGGAAAGTCTATTCCACTCTATTGCTACCTGTTCTGTTTGGTTTGAGACAATCCATATGCTCTTTTACCCAGTGCAATTGGTAAATAGTTGTTCTAGGAGGCCAGGTAGAAATGTTTGCCTCTTTCTTTGTGTTATGAAAAGGATCTCCTATCCTGCAGAGGAGTGGAAGGAAACATGGGATGATTGGCACTGGGTGTCATACTTCCAACTTTTAAATGGCCTATTATCTCCTTCTCCTGTTTTCCTCTTTTGCACTTCACTTACATTAATTACTACAACCTGAGTTCAAAGAGCAAAAATAGTTTGTACTCAGTTAGCTTGGGGGATCGTGTAAGTCACTGGTTCCTAAACTTTGGTCCTCCAGGTGTTTTGGACTTCAGCTCCCTGAACTCCTGACAAGCTGTCTGGTCCTTCTGGGAGTTAAAGTCCAAAACACCTCGAGGCTGCAAATTGAGTCCACTTTAACTGTCCTGGCTCAGTGCTAGGGAATCATGGGAATTGTATTTTTTTCTGAGACATTAAGCCTTCTCTGTCAGAGAGCTCTGGTGCCACAATAAACTACAGTTACCATGATTCCTTAGCACTGAGTCAGGGCAATTAAAGTGGACTCAATTTGCACTATTTTTGGCAGTCTGCAAAGGCCCTAAGTCACACAGGTTCCCAGTGCCCTTCTAAAGGACATACACAGACTCAAGGCCACATGATTCCCATGGTGTGTTTCATGTTCACTGACAGAGAATTCAGCTTGAACATGCTGAGACCCATCATAATCCCAACATTCTGTGGTCCAAGGAATTTAAAGGCTTATTAGGACTCAGAGCCTCTGTGTGTGTGGGGGGGGGGGGGACCTATTAAGATGGTCTGCCTCCAAAGGCTTATGGATCTGGATGGATTCCTAATAGATCTTGGAGAGTTTCCTGATGCTTCAGCCCTGTCAAAGCCCTGGTTGATCTTTGGAATAGAAAAATGACAAAGGTTGTTGACACAATCGCTTCTAAGTGTCCTGTCTCACAGAGTGTAACTAAACCACCTCCCTTGTTTTTAAGGAGCTAGCAACAATGAAACCAATGAGATGAAGACTAGAACAACACTGGTAGAAACCTCAGAGCAAGCCTTACAAAAAACAAACTAAAATCTGTCTAATGGCCTATGGTGGGCCAATAAAGATATCAAAAACGTTTTTTTGTATAACATTACTACATCCCCAAAGAACATACATGTTTTTGGAAGCCATGTTTCTAGTGGTCAAAGATTTGTTGCAAGCTAGCCCAAAGGTGAATTTAAGCCCCACAACAGCCTGCTGTGAAGAATTTCCCCACCACTTTACAGATAAAACCACTCAGATTCAATCTAACATGGATGCCAGAGTTGATACAGGTCCAGTGGATAGAACCTTGGCCCCTGCTTGTCAAGTGTTGATGGATACTTTTCAATTAATGCAACCTCACCATGTGAACAGGATCCTTAGAGAGGTGAGAGCCACCACATGTGTACTTGACCCTTGCCCTTCCTGGCTTATTAAACAGACCAAAGGGTAAAGTGGCTGAGTGGATACGAGAAATGGATTAAGGTGATTAATGTCTCTTTACAACAAGGTAGGGCCCAACTTGCCTGAACTCATCTGAAGGAATTTGTTGTAAGAACTCCTTTGAAAAAAGGTTTCCTGGATCCTACTATACTGAATAATCTCCAACCTTCTGTTTTGGAGCAAGTACATGATGGGGTGAGCTCTTGTCACTAGTCCCAGCTTCTGCCAACTTAGCAGTTTGAAAGCATGCAAATGCAAGTAGATAAATAGGTACCACTTTGGTGGGAAGGTAAACAGTGTTCTGTGCAATCATGCTGGCCACATGATCACAGAGTAGTTTCTGACAATGCTGGCTCTTTGGCTTAGTGACAGAGATGAGCACCATCCCCTATGGTTGGATACGACTTGACAGCCTTGTCACTTGTCAATGGGGAATACCTTTACTTTTTACTTTTACTAGAACATGTAGTGGCTTCTCAACTCCAGGGGTTTCTAGGGGGGGTTGCAGACTGCCAGAAATAGTGTGAATTCAGTCCACTTTTAGGGTTAGGGTTAGTGCTAGGGAATCATGGGAACTGCTATTTTTCTGAGACATTGAGCCTTCTCTGTCAGACAACTCTGATGCCACAATAAAATACAGTTCCCATGGTTCCCTAACTCTAACCCTAACCCTAAAAGTGGACTGAATTCACACTATTTCTGGCAGTCTGCAACCCCCCTAGATTAGGCAGATTTTCTAGCTCCATGTCAGTCTGGGACAGAGACAGCTTTGGTCGCCTTGGTGGATGACCTATGCAAATTCTATTGGCTGGCCCTCAGCTGCCTCCTAATTGGCCAGCTGGGCATTCTATACATCACAATTGCCCATATAATCTTTTAATGAATTTTAATATTTTAATGTTTAATATTTTCATAGAATCATACAATCATAGAGTTGGAAGAGACCAGAAGGGCCACCCAGTCCCCCTGCCGTGCAGGAAGACACAATCAAAGCACACCCACCAGATGGCCATACAGCCTCTGTTTAAAAATCTCCCAAGAAGGAGACTCCATCACACTCCTGATCAATACTGTCAAGAGGTATTTCACATTTCAGGACTTTTTGCTCCAGAAAGGAAGGGAGGGAGAGAGGACAACAAAAGTATACCCACCGAGAAATACACTTTCTGTGCAAAATTGTGGGCTTTTTTTTTTTTTTTTTTTGGTAAAAACCACAGATGTATTGCACATTTTTCCCCTCAAGAAATGTCCTGAAGAGTGAAAAACAATTTTTAAAATGAACAAAACCTTTCATAATCTCGCCTATCAGGGATTACTTTTTTAAAAAATGTTCTTGTATGCAAGAAGGAAAAAGCGAAGATTTGCATTTCTGCTATGACCACAATGCACCATCTCACATAATTACTATTGTATATTAGTTCATGCTAGCAGGATGTTTTCAAGAATTCAACATAGACCCTTTTTTCTGCTTGAACAGGGCCACTGTACAAACACAGAAGTACAATTTTTAAAAATAAACAAACTCTCTTTTACATTATATATCTCAATCATTTGCACCTAATAAAAAAAGAAGCAAATAAATAAGCACATTATGTTTAATAGTATTAAACAGGGAGCTTTGTTTACACTGACATTAATGGTTTGGAAGCTATGCTTCAGAAATTATTTTTTCTCTGCACCCTTTTTGCATAAATTACACTGTGTAATGATTTCTGCAAAAAAAAATTAACATATAAATATGGTAGCATTTAACTGAGACTCTCTGCTCTGTATAAAATGTAATGTCTCATCAAGATTTTATTTGAGAATTAAAAGCTAGCACTGCCACTATTTCAGTCCCGTGGCAGAATTTCCTCAGTAGCTATTTTGTGTTCAGTTAACAATGTAAAACCATGGCTCTTTGGCAGACAAATGTTTCTGTACTGGAATCCTTAATAGAAGTAAAGTAAAAGGGGTTGTAACAAAGAAAAAGAAGGTTGTAATTTCCTGGGAAGTTCTCCAGAGCATATCCTATTGAAATGTTGATTCCTATCTCTCCTGATCTCATCCCAAGGCTTTCTGAAGCAGGAGGAAGCATGTTACTTTCTTACATAACAGGAATCAGCACACAGAAAAGCTTACATTTTCAGAATTCAGTTCCCAGGTGGGTTATTCTTCCCACCTCTGCTCTCCAAATGTTTGTACCACTTCTCCTGGCCAATAACTGCTTGAAGGCATCCTTTTTGAAAAGGCATACTTGCATGAAATGTAATTTATTTAGGTCCAGGTAGCACATTTGGTGTCTAAAATCTAGGAGTTAGCCATTGCTACAGGGCTGACACAAGATGAATTTTATGTATAAACATTTTCAAATGGTACTTGTATGTAGCAATGTAAAGCATTCTCTTCAAAGTTTGATAAACACGCAAAATATCTGTTACTTGAAGATTTCGTAAGCTTTTTAAACAGAAGAAATTATTAGAACTTCTTGATTAATGAGCAAGAATTTTGTTTTTGTTTTTTAATCATTTGCAAATGAAGTGAAGGGATGGGACTTTTCAGCTAACAATTCAAAGGCCAGGATTTGTGTATTTTGCATAAGCAAAGCTACCATTCATACTGGGTTTTACTAGAGGTTATTTCCTTTGTTAAGGTGATGTCCTCCCCCATCTTTGCCCTCAGCTTTGCTTTGAAAAACAAATGAGAACAAAAGGAGAGAGCATTTTGTGTATAGGTGATGGTGGATACCTTCAGACCTTCTCCTCTTTCTCATCATGCTCTCCCATTCAAATTCTCACAGAAGCACTGGATATTGCTCTGCCTTTGCTGTCTGCATTTCTCCATGTTGTGTTGTGTGCATCCAGCTTCAAGTAACTTATTTCTGGTGAGCTAAGTGAACTTTATTTTCTTTGATTTAATTGTTATCAACAGAAGATCACTGCAAACATCACGGCAGTGTGTTTTGGACCTTACTTTTTAAAAAATAGTCAAGATTTAAATGCTGCTTTAAAAATTATTTCTATCTCCCAGCTATGACATGGTTGGGGGGAAATGAGAAAGTGTTGGGGGGAAGACTGCCAATATACTAGGTGATGCATTCTGGGGTATGTACAATTTGCAGCCAAGTAAGTGACCCTGGGCATGTCACACACTCTCAGCCTCAGAGGTAATGGCAACCCCCATTTGAAGAAACATGCCAAGAAAACTCCATGATAAGGTGGCCTTAGGGTCGCCATAAGTCGGAAAGGACTTGAAGACACACAAGAACAACAACAACAAAAAAAGGTCTGCAATTGTTTCATAGGTAGTACATGGGAATAGTAGCCAGCATGGTGTAGTGGTTTGAGTATTGGACTACCACTCTGGAGACCTGGGTTTGATTCCCCACTCTGCCATGAAACACACTGGGTGAACTTGGACAAGTCACACACTCTCAGCCTCAGGGGAAGGCAATGGCAAACCTCCTCTGAGCAAATCTTGCCAAGAAAACCCCATGATCACCATAAGTCAGGAACAATTTGAAGGCACACAACATATACATATAACCTCTAAGTCAGGGGTCGGCAAGTTTTTTTTACCTGGGGCCAGTTGCTGGTCCCCAGGTCTTCCACCAGGCCAGGGAGGGCACGCACACAGCCCCCGCCGCCCCCAAAAAATGAGTTGCAGCCACCATTTTGGCAAACAAAATGGCGGCCACAACGCGTGCAGCAGCGGCGGGGGGCAGCAGGCCGGGTGCGGCCCACGGGTCGTAGGTTACCGACCCCTGCTCTAAGTTAAGGAACTTGGTTCTCCTTTAGATAAATCTTCAAAGGTACACACTCTTTCTCTCTCTCTCTCTCTCTCTCTCTCATTGTGCAGAATTATTTGTTAAAGAAGCCATGCCCAAGAAACACATCAACTTTGACTGCATCTGCATTGCAGAAATTTATTAAAGCAGTTTGACACCGCTTTAACTGCCCTGGCTCATGGCTATAGAATTCTGGGATTTGCAGTTTTATGAGATATTTAGCCTTTTCTGTCAGAGAGCTCTGGTAACACAAAGCAAACTGCAGATCCTAGGAGTCCATAGGATGGAGCCATGACAGTTAAAGTGGTGTCAAAGTGCATTATTTCTGCAGTGCAGATTGAGGCTGCATCCATACTGTAGAACTGGCTTCCTTCTCCTACTCCCCTCATCCTCATCATCCTTCTTCTCTCTCCTGGCTCTCTTCTCTTTCTCCCTTTGTTCTCACTCTCCTCCTCATCTCTCCTGGCTCTCTTCTCTTTCTCCCCTTGTTCTCATCCTCTCTCCTCTCTCCTGGCTCTCTTCTCTTTCTCCCTTCGTTCTCCTCCTCCTCCTCTCTCTCCTGGCTCTCTTCTCTTTCTCCCTTCGTTCTCCTCCTCCTCCTCATCTCTCCTGGCTCTCTTCTCTTTCTCCCCTTGTTCTCATCCTCTCTCCTCCTCTCTCCTGGCTCTCTTCTCTTTCTCCCTTCATTCTCATTCTCATCCTCCTCCTCCTCTCTCCTGGCTCTCTTCTCTTTCTCCCTTTGTTCTCCTCCTCCTCCTCTCTCCTGGCTCTCTTCTCTTTCTCCCCTTGTTCTCATCCTCTCTCCTGGCTCTCTTCTCTTTCTCCCTTTGTTCTCATTCTCATTCTCCTCCTCTCTCCTGGCTCCCTCCTCTTTCTCCCCTCATCCTCATGGTCCTCATCATCGGACGCTATCACACGGGGTCTAAAGCAGTCCCATCCCCGTACCATTCCCGTCCCATTCCGGATCATTTGCCCCTGTGTTCAAACGACATCGCAGCAAACCCCGCCCCATCCAGTGCCATCCCCGGCGCATTGCGGCATCATCCCCGTTCTTTGCAATTCCTCTTTCATTTGAGGAATTACATCTGCCGCGACCAGAACCATACCGGAATGATGCTGCTTTCTTGTCTGAAGCTACAGGGTCTATTCCGGTATGGTTCTGGATTGATTCCATGCCGCTTTCTTGCCGTCGCATGTGATAACGCCCGTCCTCATTCTCTCCCCTGGCTCCCTTCTCTTTCTCCCCTTGTCCTCATCATTATTCTTCTCTGGCCTGGCTCCCTTCTCTTTCTCCTCTTGTCCTCCTCCTCCTCCTTCTCTAACTGGTGTATAAGATGACCCCCGACTTTTGGGACCATTTTCCAGGGTTAAAAAGTCATCTTATATGCCGGAAAATACGATAGCACCAACACACGTAATTAGCGTAAATGTTCACCTTGTCTTTTATTGTCATTTGGGAAATCTGTGAAAAATGCTTCTCTCACCCCTGACAAGGAGAGCCAAAATAATCTTTTGAAAGTGGGACTTTTGAAACAAATATTTTTTTTCAAAAAATTGCATCTAGTTCTCAGTAGATGAGAGGAAAAAATCTGATTTGTCACAACACTACTTGTATGTGAACAGTGGACACTGGTGGTATCAAAGTCAGAACATACATAGTGGATGAAAAGCTCTTGCTTCCCACCATGCCAGGAGAGTGGTCTAGGTTTTGTCAGTTCCTGGAGACACAAGTAAAAGGGTGTTGCTGTACTTATCTCCTGCTTGTTGATTTCTGAGAGGTAACCAGCTAGTTGGCCACTATGGGGAAATGAATTGGGGATTAGACAAAACTTTGGTCAGATCTAGCATTGGTCTTCTTTGAGATCTTAGAGCTGGATAAGAATTCTTAAGATGCTATTATTATTATTATTATTAGCCATCACGTCAACTTTGAATTATGGCAACTCTATGTATGAGAGATCTCCAAGAGCTTATCTGCATTTGTGCCCCTGGAACTGCTGGCATGAATAGTTTATTGTGGCACCAGAGCTCTCTGACAGAGAAGGCTCAATGTCTCAGAAAAAAATACAGTTCCCATGATTCCCTAGCACTGAACCAGGACAGTTCAAATGGTCTCAAGCTGCATTATTTCTGGCAGTCTGTAAAGGGCCAAAGTGACTGTAGCCCAATGATGTGTTTTGAACGTACTGCATCAGGGGTGATCAAATTTGGTGAACCGATTTACCTCTTACAACCACAGACCATGCAGCTGGAGATACATTACCAAAATCTGTCTGGAAATCATGGCATCCAAATTCAGTAGCAAACAGATGAAAGTTCTTTGGAACACATAGGAAATACTTGCTTTAAAACACTTCTTTCTGAGCCAAGATGAAAAGAATTGTTATTTTGGTTCAGAAATGAATTAAATTACTTACATCTTCAGGTTTCTTGACCTTTAAGATTTGCTTACATGTAAATTGTGAAAGCTTATTTGAATTTCCTTTGGAGGGGTGGGGTGGGGAGAATGGTTTTCATTTAGAATACAAACACACAATTCAATTCAAAACTCAGATTATCGGCACATGCCTCCCTCTAAAATGAAGGTGTTAATACAGCTATCTCACGCTATCTTTACTTAACCAATGAAGGAGCAATTATATCCTTATCTTTAAGCTCACTGAATGGACTGAATATCTTTACACTAGTTTATCTACTTCCCCAGGCACCTTAATTTTCTACCTTAATTCTTATTTAGTACCTAATTTGTATTTGTATTTAGTATCTTAATTCTGTATGGAAAAAAAAAAACTTTTTTCTCATGGACTTTTTGTGGGCTTCATTTATAAACGTAGCAGCTATTATTCAGTGAGTCCTTGGTATCTGCTGGGGTTTGATTCCAGGACCCCCCATGGATACCAAAATCCATGGATGCTCAAGTCCCATTATATACAATAGTGTTGTAAAATGGTGTCCCTTCTATAAAATGGCAAAATTAAGTTTGATTTTTGGAATACTTTTTTTTGCAGGGCATTATTTTAAGCTGTGGATGGTTGAATGTGTGGATGCAGAATCCATGGATAAAGAGGGCCAACTGTAAATAAAAAGCATAACATTATTTTCCTGTAATGATATCTTATAAATCATCTTAAAGTGGCATACACTGGATTACCTAAAGCAGGGGTAAGCAACTTTTACCTACCTGGGGCTGCTCCGCTGGTCCGGAGCTCTTCTGCGGGCCGAGGGGGGGGGGGGGAATGGCACCGCACACACATGCTCACTCGCGCATGCACAGTACTTCCGGCGTACTGCGCATGCACGAGCGAGTTGTGGCTGCCATTTTATTTTCCAAAATGGGGACCACGACTTGTTTGCACATGCTCAGTACTCCGGTGCATGCATGAACAAGTCATGGCCACCATTTTGGAAAACAAAATGGCGGCTGCGACTCATGTGGGGGCAGCGCACGTGTCGGCGGCGGCGGCAGCAGGAGTGGGCTGGGGCCAGTCCAAATACCTCACAGGGCTGGGGCCGGCCCTTGGGCCGTAGGTTGCCGACCCCTGACTTAAAGTATCATCTCAGTCCTTCAAAGCATCATAATCTGCTGCTTTATCATGATGCAAAGATCATCCAGTATTCTTAGAAGTTATGCCTATGAAACACAATACAAAATACTCCAAAAACTAAACTTTTTTTTCATGGGTGGCTGAGATAGTGAGACCTTTGTTTTCTGGTGGTTCAATGTACACAAACTTTGTTTTATGCACATCATTATTTTAAAAACCTGTATAAAATTACCTTCAGTCTATCACACTACACTGTTACAGCACTACTATTCCACTTTAACTGCTATGTTTGCTTCCTGTGGAATTCTGGGGTTTGTAGTTTAATCAATAGCACTATTATTCCACTTTAACTGCTATGGTTGCTTCCTATGGAATTCTGGGGTTTTTTATTTTAATCAGGCCTATGAGCAATCTGAGAATTCCTCCTCCCAAAACTGCAAATCCTGGATTCCACAAGTTACAGCCATAGCACTTGAAGTAGAATAAAAGGATAATAAGCATGTTCAAGGTGTGCACATAAATGAAACATACATTAATTTTGTGTTTAGACTTGGGTCCCATTGCCAAGATATCTCATGATGGATGCATATGCAAATACAGGTATTCCAAAATCCAAACGAATTCAACATTAAAAAACACTTCTGATCCCCAGGGTTTTTTGGGACATGGGAGACTCAACCTGTACTGGTTTCCACAACCCAAGGATTTAGCACTGTGATTCATTCGTCCACTTTGAAAGCCCTCTTCTGCACACAGCCTGAATTTAAAACTACTGTAATAATATGACCTCAAGGAAACATCTGTGTGAGCAATTTGGGAGAGGCACCCCAGCTGTTGTTTCGTTATAGCACATGGATAAAAATGCTGTAGGGTTTCTTCAGCTGTAGTCCCATGTTAATAGAGTATGTCCTTGGAGTCAAATTGCTCCATTATCTCTTTGCTAGAGCAAAATGGCTTTTGCTATCCTGCAAAATGGGGCAGGAGGAGAGCTTTAAAAATTAAAAATCTGACAGAATACCACTGTATGTGCATACTAAATAGAATGTATAATTCAATGTAAAAGTGCTGGAGGTGTCATTTTTTTTAAAGCTCTGCAATTATAAATGCCAGACTACATGTTTTCTCTAGTATAACTCAAGCCTAGGCCAAGAAAAACTAAATTAAACTGAAATTGCAATGCAGTTAATTTTATTTTAAGTATCAATGCATAAGCAAAGCAGAAAGATAGTTCATTAAATTTTGACTTATTTTTTACAATTGTTCTCTTGCAGTGAGCTCATTGCAACATGTAGGGTCCTCCTTATGCTTTATCCTCACAACAACGTTGTGAGATAGATCAAGGTGAGGTAATCCAATCGATGTCATGGCTTAATAAGTACTTGAACCTGTAGCAGGAAGGGATCAAAGGGCAGTTGGGTAAAAACACCATGAAACCTTCTTGAGCTGTCCTTGCAATTTAATCTACACTGAGACCATTTTTTCACCTAAAATCTTGTTTGGCATGAAATAATTTTAAAGACACACACACATACACAATAAAATCTATTCCAGGAGCAGAGAGCCAGACTAAACAGGGGGATAGGAAAAAAGAAAAAAAGATAAGAAATAAAAGAATGTGTTAAATGCTAAGAGGAAAGCTCTGAAATGAACTGAGGGACATAGCCATGTTAGGGGGGTTGCAGACTGCCAGAAATAGTGCAAATTGAGTCCACTTTTAGGGTTAGGGTTAGGGAATCATGGGAACTGTAGTTTATTGTGGCACCAGAGCTCTCTGACAAGAGAAGGCTCAATGTCTCAGAAAAAAACGATTCCCATGATTCCCTACCACTAACCCTAACCCTAAAAGTGGACTCAATTTGCACTATTTCTGGCAGTCTGCAACCCCCCTCAGTCTGGAATACCAGTACACAAAGGAATCTTGGAGCACCTTTGAGATTTGTGTGAAAGAAGTTGTAGCTTGAGCCTTTTGTAGACTCAGTCATATAAAGGGCCTTCTTGAGCATCAGTTCACTCCAAGCATCTGAGGAACTAGACCAAGTCTACAAAAGCTTTTGCTACAACTTCTTTCCCACAGTTAGGGCCATTGCAGACTGGCCCAAAGGGCTGGCCTGGGGGTAGAGTTGGGGCCAGGCAGTCGCACGTCAGCCACTCCAAACCCACCTTGGCACTGTCTTGACACCACACGGCCATACACACGGCGCGCGGCGTCAAGATGCCCTTCTGGCGCAGCGTGCAGACATGCTGTGCCAAAAAGGCGCAGAACAGCCACAGTGCCGGCTCTTAGGCCAGCCTTTTGCCGCCCCTAAAAGGAAGGATCGGGTCCACGGCGTGGGGTTGCTACGGCCCCAATCCACCGCTCCCCAGGGTGGCTCTCTGCCACTCCAAACGGGCCGTGTGCATCGGCCCTTAGTCTCAAAGGTGCTGCAATATCCCTTTGCATATTGCAATAAATTGGTTAGATATAACTATAGAGGTAGAGGAGATTGCTTTGGGGGTTGCAGACTGCCAGAAATAGTGCAAATTGAGTCCATTTTTAGGGTTAGGGTTAGGGTTAGGGAATCATGGGGACTGTATTTTATTGTGGCACCAGAGCTCTCTGACAGAGAAGGCTCAATGTCTCAGAAAAAAAGCAATTCCCATGATTCCCTAGCACTAACCCTAACCCTAAAAGTGGACTCAATTTGCACTATTTCTGGCAGTCTGCAACCCCCCTCAGATAGCAAGGCGCAACATAGAATTCACAATTTCATTTAAAGTAGGAATTTGAAAGATAAAAATGTAACTTTAGCCATACACCAAGCAACAAGAGATGTAAATCTCCACTTATTTCATTTTCACATGCTAGAAAGATGAAGGTGAAAGGCCTTATTCATTTATTTATATCCTGCCTTTCTCCCAAACTTGGGACACAAGGTGGCTTACAATTTAAAAAACAATATAGCTAAATAAGGAACATTAAAAGGCAATTAAACTAGTCACAGGATTAAAACTATTCAACTGTACCTTTAAAAGGATAAAATTACAATTACAAAATTGGAAAGATATTTAAAACAGCTCAGTTAAAAAAAAATTACAGCACCCTTAGCCCATTCTTTAAAAGCAATCTGTTTTTGAGTAATACTACGAGAGATTTAGCACATTTTCCTGTGTTTTTAAAAACATTTTGGGGCTCTTTTGTGAAAAATTCATTTGTGCAAAATCCATTGGTTTTGAGCAAAAAAAGAAGCTTTTTTTTGCAGAAAGCAATGCTTTCACCCAAAGGGTAATGCTTTCTCAAGCAGGGACATTAATTTCTATGTGAAAACAATGTTTCATTATAAAAAATGTGCACAATGTGCACAATGTTTTTTGCAAAAGCTTTTCAAATTCAAAAATATTCTGGAGGTTAAGTCTTCCTTTCAGCAGGGTGTCTTGAAGTGTCAAGGATGAAAATATTTTCAAGTACCTCAGTTAACAAAGTAGATGTGTTCCTGAGCATTACTTCTTTAACAGAACATTGGTATCAGAAGCAGATATAATATGGAAAAAAGAGGGATAGGTTTCTGAACCACAAAAACAAACAAATAAACACCAATTTGGTGTTTCTCTTATTTTTTAAAAAAAACTTTAAAACTTTGTAAAAAATTAAAATCTAACAACATGAGAGTGAGAAGGAGTAGTGGTTTGGGTGTTTGAGGAACTCTGGAAACCAGGGTTCAGATCACTGTCCGGTCATGGAAACCCTGCAGGTAAACTTAGGGACGTCACTCTCTCTTAGCCTCAGAATGAGGCAAAGGCAACCCATGAACAAACCATGCCAAGAAAACACTGTTTTCTTGTAATACTTTGGAAACTACTTGAAGGCACCCAACAACAACAACAACATGCATGTGTTAAAATGACAATCAAGAAGCCTTCTAGAGAGCACTTGAATGGTTCTTCCAAAACGCATCCGTATACACACACACTTTCACAAGCCTTCACTTTTCTTACTATCTTCACTTTGATGAACAAACTTACAAATCTATGCTTTCCCCCCCAACATATTGAGGGTAGCTGATATGGGAACCTTATCTGTTTTCCCCTTATCTCTCAGTTTTGCTGTTCACGCATGCTCCGTAAGTGATGCCAATGGCAACGGCTGTTTGCCTTCCCTCTAGGCACACACCAAAGTAAAACAGCAACAAGCTAAAACACATTATCATTCTTTTCCAGCTCAAGTCTTATTACACCGTATACTGCTGCGACTCAACACCAAAATGCTGTGTTTCTCCAGCCCTCCTTTACCATCTCCCAAAACTGATGCTGATAAAAACCTTCTAGCAAGACAAAGGTCAAGAAGGAAAGGAGAGTGGGCAAGTGTAAAGAGTCTTTCTGAAAAGGAGCTCCTTTGCCAGAGCTTTTGTTAACTGAGGTATGCCTGCAAACTTTAAATCCCTTCTGTACAAAATTGGCAGGCTTATGTTTGATGTGGTATTCAGTTCATCTGGTTTTGTTCATATATTGACTTAGGTCTCTGCAACATCTCCTCGCAACAAATGCACATGGAATATGTGTTCTTGAATTGTATGTGATAAAACCCTGAGCATCTACTATGAGAATAAATGTATTTTTCCCTGAAGGCAAAGGACTTTCATCCATCACTTACTTTTCCTGTATTGTTAATAACCAGTGTCCCTTAGAGGGTCCTTCTTTGCCACCCTTCCCTATTGCTGTTGTACTCCTCTCTGCATTGTGCTTGCTTAGTGAGTGAAGCATTTGGGCAGAAACTAAGAGCCTGTAACAGATTCCTCCTGACAAGTGCATTAGAACTAAGTGGCCCAAGATTAGGAAGCCTAATGGAACTTACAAAGTCATCACCACCAGTCTCCATGGCAGAGGTCAAGGAACATTTTGAAACAGCTGAAGAACATGCATAGGGAAAAAAAAAAAGAAAAGGAAAAGAAAACCCAACTGTCTTGATTTCTTTTACAGGAGAAAACTGCAATTTTCCTTCGAAAGCCTGTTAAAACGAACATCTTAGAATAAATAAAGTTTTGCAAGGAATTTCCTTCAGTAGCCTTTTAAAACTAACTTCTTAGAATATAGTGCTGCAAGGAGAAACTGAGCATTCCACTAAAACTGCATCCACTCTGCAGAAATAATCCAGATTGACGCTGCTTTCACTATCATTGTTCTATGCTATGAAATTCTGGGAATTGTAGTTTGCTGTGGCACCAGCGCTCTCTGACAGAGAAGGCTAAATGTTGCACACAACTACATTGCTTTGAGCTATGGCAGTTAAAATGGTGTCGGACTGGATTATTTCTGCAGTGCAGATACCACTTTAATATGTAGCAGCAGAAATCATTGTGGAAGAGGCAGAACAGAGTCATGTATTGGGTAGTGTTTGGGTTCTTAACTAATTCATTTTATATTTCCCATTGTTTAAAGTAGGTATGATTTTTAATATGTATTGTTTTTATTAAGTTCCTGTAATTGGTGTTATTTGCTTAATCTTCTGTTGTTTCCTGCCCCAGCCCTTAGGGAGAAGCTGGTAAGAAATAAATATTGGGCAGTATTCTGTGTCAGCTACTTAGGGGGGTTGCAGACTGTCAAAAATAGTGTGAATTCAGTCCACTTTTAGGGTTAGGGTTAGTGCTAGGGAATCATAGGAATTGTTATTTTTCTGAGACATTGAACCTTCTTTGTCAGAGAACTCTAGTGCCACAATAAAATACAGTCCCCATGATTCCCTAACCTTAACCCTAACCCTAAAAGTGGACTGAATTCACACTATTTCTGACAGTCTGCAACCCCCCTTAGTTAGGTTTACTTAATTAAGTAATCTCTCCTGGCCCAACCTTCTCAAATCTGTAGCATCATTTATCAATACTTGGATTGCTGTTAGAATCTTCTCCCCATGCAGCTGATGTCCAGATATGTGGGTAGTGATTGTGACTATGGAACAGTTCCAGATGTAACAGATGTTACAGATGTGTAAATCTAGATAATTGTTCTGAATTCATGATCACTACATTCAGCCCTCTGTATCGGTGGGCTAGCCATCTGCAAATTAAAGTATCCACAGACCCTCCCACTGATACGGAGGGCCAACTGTACTTAGACATGATTGTGACATTATTGCCACAATTGTAACTCTCCCCACAACCAAGTCAATTAAATTCAATGCATTCTACATAAAATGAATGTATACTCATTATACTGCATTATATATACATTGCAATCCACACTGACAGAATCAACTCTAGTGCTATCCAACATATATCAACAGATATGGAAAACAAAATGATGGCCAACAGATTGGAAGTAATCAATATATATCCCCATCCACAAAAAAGGAGACACAAGAGACTGCAGCAACTATAGGATCATGAAAGGCTATGGAATGTCCTTAAAGACACGGGAGTGCCAACACATCTGATAGTCCTAATGAGGAATCTGTATTCAGGACAAGAGGCTACTGTTAGAACAGAACACAGAGAAACAGAATGGTTCCCAATTGGCAAAGGAGTCAGACAAGGCTGCATCCTATTATCCTACCTATTCAACTTATATGCAGAACATATTGTAAGGAAAGCAGGCTTGGACATGAAAGAGGGAGGAGTGAAAATAGGAGGAAGAAATAACAATAATCTGAGATAAGATGACACCATACTACTAGCAGAAAACCTCACGGACCTGGAACACCTATTAAGGAAGATCAAAGAAGAAAGTGCAAAGGCAGGCTTACTGTTGAACATAAAGAAAACAAAAATAATGACCACAGAGAATTTACAAATATTCCAACTAGACAATAAGGAAATAGAAATAGTAAAAGAGTTCTCATATCTGGGATCAAACATTGATCAGAATGGGGTCAGAAAAAGATTAAGAATGGGGAAGGCAGCTATGAAAGAACTAGAAAAGATCCAAAAGACCAAAGACCAGCACCATCAGGCCTAGAATAATAATAAGAGCCCTCCCTCCATTACCATCTGATGTCATCTGGGGGAAAGACACTAGGCCCAGCACCATCGGGCCTAGAATAAGAAGAAGAGCCCTCCCTCCATTACCATCCAATGTCATCTGGGGGAAAGACACTAGGCCCAGCACCATCTAGCCTAGAATAAGAACGCTTACTTCTTAAGGGATGGGTGGGATTCGGGATTTTATGTTCTGTTTAATATATCTGTATGGAAATTGTAATGTTGTAAGCCACCCCGATTGCTCTGCAGAGGGGCGGGATATAAATTATTATTATTATTATTATTATTATTAAAGACATACAACTCAGCACAAACGTCAGACTCGTACAAGTCATTGTGTTCCCTATTACCATGTATGGATGTGAGAGCTGGACAGTCAAGAAAGAAGATAGGAGAAAAATCAATGCATTTGAGATTTGGTGCTGGGGAAGAGTGCAGAGGATTCCATGGACAGCCAAAAGGACAAACAAATGGGTCCCAGAACAGATCAAGCCAGAGATATCCCTAAAAGCCAAGATGACAAAATTTAGGGCCTCTGCAGACTGGCCCAAAGGGCTGGCCTGGAGGCAGAGATGGGGCAGGGCAGCCGCATGCTGGCTGCCCCAACCCCACTCCAATGCTGTCCTGACAGCGCATGCTGTTACGCATGGGGCGTGGCATCAGGACGCCCTTCCGCTGCAGCGTCAAACATACTGTGCCAGAAAGGGTGCTGAAGAGCCATGCACTGGCTCTTAGGGTGGTCTTTTGCCAGCCCTGAAAGGAGCAGCATTTTGCCGCTCTTTCAGGGGTGGCAAAAAGGAGGATCAGGCCCATGGCATGCGGTTGCCATCTGCATAGTCCCTTAGACTGTTGTACTTTGGACACATCATGAGAAGGCATGAATCGTTGGAAAATACAATAATGTTAGGAAAGGGGGAGGAAAGTAGAAAGAGAGGAAGGCCACATGCTAGATGGATGGACTTTATCAAAGATACCATGAATATGAGTTTGCAGGAGTTGGGCAGAGCAGTAGAGGACAGGGGGTTGTGGAGATGTCTCATCCATAGGGTTGCCATGTTTCAAGACTGATGTGAAGGCAGTTAATAACAACAACATATATGAAATTAAGTGTGCTAAGTAACCTAAGTATAAATATAACCACAGTTTGAGACTGCTTTAACTGCCCTGACTCAGTGCAAGAAATCCTGGGAATCCTGGGAACTGTAGTTTATTGTGACACCAGGACTCTCTGACAGAGAAGTTTAAAAATGTCTCAGAAAACTACATTTCTCACAATTCCTTAACACTGAGTCACAGCAGTTAAAGTGGTCTTCAATTGAATTATTTCTGCTATGTGTTTTGGACCTAAGTACACTAAGGGACTTTCGAGACTGCCAGAAATAGTTCAGCTTAATGCCATTTTAACTGTCCTGTCTCAATGCTAAGGCACCAGAGCCCTCTGACATTTTTCTCAATGTCTCAGAAAAAAATACAATCCCCAGGATTCCCTAGCACTGAGGCAGGGCAGTTAAAGTGGTCTTGAACTGGATTATTTCTGCAGTGTGTTTTGGACCTAAGTAGCTGATACAAAATACTGGTTTTTTACTGTTGTTGTTTTGCAGTTTCTTGTGAATTTTGACTGTAAATATGATGTCAATTTTTAAAAAATCAGGGCACATTGCCGGAAACCCCTCTGCAAAGTCCTGATGACCATATCCTCTGAGGTGTGCTTTGTTAACCAGTGTTACCGGGAAATATATTCTACAACCTAAACTACAACCAGTTATCTAGGTATATTTTAAAATCCCCACGCCTAGTTTCAGATTATTGTCTATTCTCTCCAGTATATTAATCAGCATTTCCACTTTGATTTACCCAAATACTGTACTGAGTTCAATATTTTCTTTCACTAGGAGAACCACATCCTTTAGCTTTTTTAACCAGAAGAAAAGGATGCTGCAGATGGTGGGTTTCTGATGCAGCTGAATTTATAGTAAAGGTTCCTTTGATGGCTGCAGACTTCAGGAATCTTTTGTCAATGTTATTATAACAGTCCAGTGACTGGAAGAGATAACAGAGGTCTATTCCAGAGGTCTCTAATGACTGTAATGCATGGCCATAATAAATTTACTCATGGTACAATGCCATTTTAAATATGTTTTGCGCTACTTAAAATTCAAAATCAATCTGTTAATGTGACATTTTGCTGTTCATTCTCCTAAATAGAGTCACAGCAAATTTATCATGCAGCTGGCAAAAAGGACAGGCCAGCTGATATCCTAGCATGGTTTCTCTGACACTGCTAACAGTTTTCTGTCATTGAAATGTCCATGCATTTGCCTTAATAAAAAGTGAGATAAATAAGAATTGTTTAGTGATTCATGGGGATGATGGAGAATATTCGTGGGGATGATGGAGATTCATGGGGATGATGGAGAATAAGTTAGTGGTTTCCATGTCTCTAGGACAGGGAATCTGCTCCTAATTTTAATCTGAATGTCACAGAGTTTATTTCAGGTGTTGATCTTATCCCTGAATAGATTCATGGAAGCCACAAGCTGGTACTGGGGGGAAGAAAGAACTCAATTCCAGTAAGAGAAAAACAAGAAAAAAGGAGGGGCAGCTCTTCAAACTAAAAAGCACGTTTTCAAGGCAAAAGATATCAATCATAGAATCTTAGAGTTGGAAGATACCACATGTGTCTAGTGCAACCCTCCCACTAATCTAGTGCAACCCCCCCCCATTAATCAGGAATACATAACTAAAGAACTCCTGAAAGATGTCCATTCAACCTCTATTTAAGGATTTCCAAGGTGGAGAATCCACCACTCTCCAAAGCAGTCTATTTCACTGTTTTTTTTTACAGCAAATAAAAAGTTCCTCCTCGTGTTTAGGTGAATCTCATTTCTTGTAATTTAAATCCCTTGGTTCATGTTTTAAGTCTCTGGAGCAGCAGAATCAAGAATGCTCTTTCCCCTACATGATATCTATTTGGATATTTAAAGATAGTAATAGTGCTACCTCTCAGTTTTTGCTTCCCCAAGCTAAACATACCTTGCCTCAAACTGGCTGCTGTACCCTGCTGCTACACTACACAATTAATTCAGTTTGACAGTGCTTTAACTGTCATGGCTCTGTCCTATGGAATCCAAGCATTTGTAGTGGCACCAGAGCTAACAGAGAAAGGTAGATATCTCACAAAACTACAAATCGTAGAATTCCATAGCCTTGAGCCATGACAGTAAATGTGGTCAAGCTCTATTAATTCTGCAGTTTAGATGCAACCTAAGTCATTCCCCATAAGACTTGGTTTCCAGAGCTCTGAACATCTTGGTTGCTCTTCTCTGGACATTTTCTAACTTGGCAGTTTGTAGCCATAATAATATATAGTCCAAAACAAAGCTATCATTTTCAGGGAAGATTGTGGCAATGAAAATGTTCATCTTCCCTAAATTAAACTTTCTTTTCTCAAATATTCTAATTGTAACTAATAAGAAATCATTCAATGTATAGAATCAAAAACTTTAAAAATTCATTTGGGAAGGGAAGAAACCCAGGATAAGATGGAAGGTGTTAACTGATATCAGGAAGAATGGTGGTTTTGATCTCCCAGATTTGGAATTATGCTATCAAGAGAATGTTCTGCTACAAGTAACTGAATGGATTAAACTGGAAAATCCAAGACTTCTAATTCTGGAGGGCTTTGACTCAAGGTTTGGTTGGCATGCATACCTCTGGTATGAGAAAGCAAAGGTACATGAAGATTTTCAACACCATTTCCTGAGAAAACCAATTCTTAAGACCTGGCTTAAAATAAAAACAGATTTTTACAGCGGTAAACCTGGTTGGGTTTCCCCACAGGAAGTTCTATTAAACAGATTCAATCCAATACAAAAATATATTCAGACATCTTGGAAAAAACAAATACAGGAAAGAAGAACTAAAAGAAATACAAGATATACAAAGACTAGAACACAAATCTCATCAGTTATTATATTTACAACTAAAAGGCAGATTCAAAATTGACCGAGAACACATAAGTTGCAACCTGCAAAACAATGAGATGGATAAAATTCTTCTAGAAGATAAAACAACACAGATTTCCAAGTTATAAATAGTTCTTCTAGAAAGGAAACAAAAAGCTGACCTGGTGAAAGATCATATGATCAATTGGGCTAAGGATATAGGAAAAGAAATAGATCTTGAAAGCTGGAGTCTAGCCAGAACATATACATACAGATTTATGAAATGTCAGAGCATTAGAGACAACTATCACAAAATGGAACATAGATAGCATCTCACTCTGGTAAAACTCACCAAAAGTTATAAGCAAAAGCAACCAACATGCTGGAAATGCCCCCCCCCCCAAAAAAAAATAAATAGGCTTTTGGTTCTATATATGGTGGTCATGTCCTGTAATCAGAACCTTCTGGAAAAGGCTTGATAAAACTATATGTAAAATGCTTAACATAACAAACAGTTTAACTCCTGAGTTATATCTACTTAATATGGTTAACAAGATCTAAGTACATGATAGAAATAAACACTGGAAAACTATCCTGCATATGATCTCCCTGGAAATAATCCTTATAGTCCAAAAATGGAAATCTTCAGAAACTCCTACTATAGAAGATTGGTTAATTAAGATGTGTGAAGCCAAAGAAATGGACAAACTAGCATTAGCAATAGATGAAACCTATAATGATGGGAAAGAGAGGAATTTTCTTTTAAAATACTATAAGGAAAAATGGAATTGTTAAGAAAGACATAAACTTTTGAAATATGTATAAATTTAAATTAGTAACCTAATGGGCAAGACCTTAAACAAGAAAAAGGAAAAAACTGAAGTAACACAAATATTACATTTAAATGAAGTGTAAAAAGAAAAAGGATAAATCACAATGAATGGACTATACTAAGGGAAAGAATGATTAAATCAATATATTAATTGAATATAATCACAGGTGGTGAGTTATAGGGTGGTGGGGTAGTGGATAAGCTAAATACATATATTTTTGGTGCCAGGAAATGTAGGCTGTGGAGGGGTCGTGTCTTTGGGGAAATTGGGCATGCACAGTTGTCCAGCCTTTCTTAGAGTTCCATAATGCTTTATATTATAATAGAGTGATTATTCCTTTCTGAGAATATTGTATCCTGTAACCAAGAGGCAATTTTAATTGGATCAGAAGTGTTGAATTGGAAAGTGTCCTCATGAAAGGAGGTATGTTGCAGTTTTAAAACAAATTGAATGCAATATATGGTAGCTATGAACCAAAAGTAGGGAACGTGGTGTTCACCAGATGTTTTGTTATACAGCTACCATAATGTCTGACCATTGGCCATACTAATCAGGTTTTATGGAACTTTCAAAGCAAAAGTATCTGTGTGGCATTAGACTGCCTAATTCTCTTTCACTTAGAGTGTACTACTTTTTCAAGTAGGGGTGCAAATTAGCATATTTCACACTAATGAAGAATCCTATGTATCTGAAATAATATTCATCTCAATAAGAAAAGGTGATCTTATTTCCACCATATGTAATAATAGTTATGAACAGTCCCATCAAAAACTGTATAACTTATAAGTATCAAGTCTCATATGTAGTTACTGTGGTGCTCTCTGCAGTTATTATGATGTTATAAAAATGCAGGCATAATGACCTGTTGGAAAAATGTATGTGGGATAAATGAAAATTGTCTTAATTAAACAATGTTGTTTATTGTACATAAATATACACACATTGCTTTTTTTACAGGCTAATTAAAACTAAAAAAAATTAGCCATAATAATGACAAGTCAGGGATATGTTCGGTAAAAATGGAAAGTAATTGCATTAGAGTGAATACAGTTGGCCCACAATTCAACCATCCATGGCTTGAAAATATTCATATATATATATATATATATATATATATATACACACACACTGTCCTATTATATTTATTGGACTTAAGCATCCATGCATTTTGATATCTACGGGAGGTCCTGGAACCATATCCCAGTGGATAGTAAGGGCTCACTATATTTTCAATGGAAATATTCCTTTCATACCTTCCAAAACTGAATCCTCACCAGCAAAATAATCCATATCCAGTAGGCAGTATCTCACTCAGATTTCACCCCATTTACACCACACTGACTCAAAAAGCTGTGGACTCAAATAGTCACACATTCCCCCAGGCAAGTTCAAAGCAGTACAAAAGGATGTTTCTTCCAATGCACTTTCCCCCCTTCCCAGTATGCATCATCCTATTAACCAATAGCCCTTCTTGTTGTTCTGGTGAATCTTATTGGATGGCTTTCCCATCCAAACCCCATCCCCTCCTTCATGCCCCAGTGAGTAAGTGAGGGAACTTTAATTGTCTCCTATGGGGAGAAGGAGAAAAAAAAATAATAAAACGATTCTTCCCTCACTTACCTTTCCACTCTGAATTAATTGAATTAAGATTGGTTTCTACAGCTCCTCCTCCTTGGTGCGATGTTTGGTTGGCACTACTTCTCCCCATCTCCATTCTCCATTCACTCTTTCCAACTCTTATGATGGTCAGGACTTTTCAGAAGCAAGGAATGCAACCCCTGGAGTTTGATGTGAGATGGAAACAAACTTTTGAACTAAATCTGTGCCTGTAAGAGAATAGGGGGGTTGGATGTGTTTTTTTGGGCAGATGCACTGCAAAAGAGCAAAAAAAGGTAAAACGCTTGCTGGATGAAGGATGCCATCCACTAATCTGTTCCGCCAACTACTCCATCCCTGATACAACACCAATCTGGCAGGACACACGCTACAAAAAAGAAAAAAGAAAAAGAAAAAAAGTTGTGTTTTTCCCCCCTGGAAACTGCCATGTGAAAAATTGAGTTTTTCTAAATCTAATTAAAGCATAAAAGAAGTGCTTTCACTGTGAAAACAATTGTATGTCATGTGTTCCAACAGCACCAGAATCAAGGTGAGTACAGTTTTTTGTTTTTTGTTTTTTGGTAGTGTGGATCCAGCCCAAGACAGGGGACCTGAAAACTCTGCACATCTGAAAAAATGTGCAATGCATTTCAGAGAAATAAAACACACTTTGGCATATAACTTTAAAATGTGGACAGTTAAAATGCACATAATAAAAGATATGCATACCACTGAAATACATTCTGTTACAAAATATGCACAAGAACAGTTCAGGCAGAGGGAAATGCAAACAAACTTGCACATATTAGGCAAAATGTGTAGAAAAATGCAAATGAATTTCCATGCAGGAAGAAAACATGAAGATTTGCATGATGATGCAATGAGAGGATAGGGCAGAAATGCAGGTGGGATTCAGAGAATTATGGTCAAATCAAGAATGAGAGTTTTGCCTTTCTTTAGTACTGAAAAACACATGAGGATGTCTTTCATCTTTTTATACCTATTAGGTTGAATAACTCAGGGGTGAAAGCTATTGTTTTATTCCAGTTAATCAATGATATATAGAGTAATAAAATAGCGAAGCTATTAGAGAGGCTTTCACTTTCCCTTTCAAAGCAGGAGCATTGATGCAGTTTGGCTTTATATAGATCTGGTAACACAAGCATCCAGTAGTGCCAAATTTCTTGAGTTGTAGGACTTATGAAGGGTCCTTCAGCCAAGGACTGAAGGAGAAAGCTGGGCATTCTTGAGTGGAGAGAAATTGAGGGGTGTAGGTACTTAACTTGGTTGCACATTTTTTAAAAAGAAAAATACACAAAAACTCAAACAAAAGTTACTATACTTCAGAGCTCACTACCAACTTTTCCAGAGATGCCAAGAGAGAGGCCAGGGATACATAAACACGTATTATGAAAAACTGTTTGAAAAAGTGTACCAAAACAGGCAAAGTATTTATGACCACCCATTTGACACAAATGGGTACCATTTTTAAAAGATTGGCAAAGGGGATGACAGGCCAAGATATTCTGGCACAGGTGCTCATCTGGGTCAATCCATGGGTTGGTATGGGGATGGGTGGGTGTTTACATATCTTTTCCTCATGAACCTGGGACCCACTACCAGTGCAGACTCCTTACCTTGCCACACCATTGCTCCTACTGAGAAGTCCCTCATCACTGCATCTGATGCAGAAGCAAGATGCCTGGCTGCATTCACATGGCTGCATTCACATGGCCAAGTGCCCCATTTCCACACCAGATATGGCAAAGGGAGCTTCTCAGTAGGAAAGTGATGGATGGAGTGCAACCAAAATGGATAGATTTATCCATCCCTATTTTTCATTGTCAATTAATGCCAGTCTGTGAAGAGTACAATTGTTAGGACAAAGACTGTCAAAAGGCCTGACCTAATGCTTTCTGCGCAGTACAGAAGGGATGGACAAGCTCCACAGGTCTGGGGCCAGTTTCCCATCCTGAACACAAAGGAGATTGTGCTGTTCCCCATCCAAACTAATAACTAACTAACTAACTAAATAAATATTGAAAGTCCACTGGTTTTATTTAAAAAAATGTTGTTGTTTTCTTAAAACTTTTTAAAAGGCATGTAATGAGCTGGAACTTCTTCAAAAGAAAAATAAATCTATAGTTTTTTGTGGGTTTTTGAGGCTGTGTGGCCATGTTCTAGAAGAGTTTCTTTCTGACGTTTCGCTAGCATCTGTGGCTGGTATCTTCAGAGGAGGCAGTACATGGATGTCAGACATGAAAGCCTACGACTTCACAAAATGAAATCTGTTCCTAGAGTATTATCCCTGGCTGGAAGGTGTGGGAATTATAATCTAAAAAACCGTTTCCCCAAGCTATGGTCTATATAACAGGGGCCAACAGATTGGAAGCGATCAATATACATCCCCACACATAAAAAAGGGAGACACAGGAGGCTGCAGGAACAATAGGACCATAGCACTGATCTCCCATACAAGCAAAATTATGCTCAAAATACTGCAACATAAACTCCAACCACATATGGAGAGCAAAATCCCAGAGATGCAGGGAGAAATCCAAACAGGGTTCAGGAAAGGAAGAGGCACCAGGGATCACATAGCAACTATACAATCGCTAATGGAGCATATCAGATAGTTCCAAAAGAAAGTCAGCATGTGCTTTATAGACTATAGCAAAGCCTTTGACTGCATAGATCATGAAAGGCTATGGATACCCTTAAAGACATGGGAGTGCCAACACATCTGATAATAATAATAATAATAATAATAATAATAATAATAATTTTTATCCCACCCCTCTGCAGCGTGATCGCGGCGGCGTACAGCAAATTAAAACACATGATAGTCCTGATGAGGAATCTTTACTTAGAACAAGAGGCTACTGTCAGAACAGAACATGGAGAAACAGAATGGTTCCCAATTGGCAAAGGGGTCAGACAAGGCTGATCCTATCACTCTTATCTGTTCAACTTGTATGCAGAATATATTATAAGAAAAGCAATCTTAGACACAGAAGAAGGAGGAATGAAAATAGGAGGAAGGAATATCAACAATCTAAGATATGCAGATGACACCATAGTACTTGCAGAAAATCTCATAGACTTGGAACACCTACTAAGAAAGTGCAAAGGCAAGCTTAATGTTGAACATAAAGAAAACAAAAATAATGACCACCGAGGACCTTCACAAGTTCAACATAGACAATGAAGAAATAGAAATAGTAAAAGAATTCCCATACCTGGGATCAAACACTGATAGAAATCAGAAGACTAAGAATGAGGAGAGTGGCTATGAAAGAATTAGAAAAGATTCTAAAATGCAGAGGTATATAACTCTGCACAAAGGTTAGAATCATATAAGCCAGGGGTAGGCAACCTACGGCCCCCGGGCCGGTTCCGGCCCAGGACGCCGGACTTGCAGGCCCAGGCGGACCCCTGCCGCTGCCGCCGCCGCCGCCACGGCACCTCCGCCACCTGTTTTGGTCGGCGCGCGACTGTGCGCGCCGTGGCCGGCATTTTTTTCTCCAAAATGGCAGCCGCGACACTTTTGCGCATGCGCAGGATTTGCGCATGTGCAAACACGTCACGGCCAGCATTTTGGAGAAAAAAATGCTGGCCACGGCACGCGCAGTCGCGCGCCGACCAAAACCAGCCATTGGTGGAGGCAGCGGCGGTGGAAGCAGTGGAGGCGGCGGCAGAGGAGGAGGCGCCAACACCTCTGCTGCTGCCTCTGCCTCTGCAGCTGCTTCTGACTCCGCCGCCGCTGGCTCCTCCTCCTCCACCACCACCTCCGCCTCCTCCTCCTCCTCCTGCTCCGCCACCGCCACCTCTGCCTCCTCGTCCTCCTCCTCCGCCGCTGCCTCTGCCTCCTCCTCCTCCTCCTCCTCCTCCGTGACCGCTGCTTCCGCTACTGCCGCTGAGCCCACTTTTGGCAGAGCGGGACGCGCCCGGCATTTTGGTATCCAAAATGCCGGTCGCATTGCATTTGCGCATGCGCAGGATTTGCGCGTGCGCAAACGCGACGCGCCCGGCATTTTGGTATCCTCCTCTCCCAGGACTGGTCCTCCATTTCCTCCTCCTGTCCATGAAAAATGTCCAAATGCCCTCCCTTTGGAGCCTGACTGGGAAACATGGGTTACGGGGGATTTGACACCCCCCCCCAAAAAAAAAACCCACACCCAATTCCACGTTTGGAAAAACCCGATTCCAGTGTGAACAATCCATGTTTAACTTGGTTTGCAAACTGATTCAAGTCTGAACGACTCCCTTTTAAACTAGTTTGCAACCTGGGTTATAACATAGTGTGAATGATCCCTCTGTGAAATGCTGTTTTTCTGTTCACAAAAGGAGCTGCAAGATACTATAGCATACAGCCTGAAACTAGAAAGCTTGGAAATATTACTTTTCAGGGGGCAGTGGTGGGGAATCTGTGAATTGTAGTCCAAAAAAAATAACTTGTCTAACTGTGTAGTGGTTTCAGTATTGTACTGTGACTCTCAAGATCAGGGTTCAATTCCCAGCTTGGCCATGAAACCCATTGGGTGACCTTGAGCAAGTCACACTTTCTCAGCTTCAGGGGAAGATAGTGGCAAATCTCCTCTGAACAAATATCTCCATGACAGTTTTGCCTTAGGGTTTCCATAAGATGGAAATGACTGGATGGCACACAACAACAACAACAACAAACAACAACAGCCACTCCGAGTCCCAGTTCTGGGAAAAGAGTGGGATAAAAATAAATATAATAAATACATAAATAAATAAAAACGATTTCTGTTTTTGTAAAACACCAGTTTTGAATGACAGTGATGTTCTCTGTTCAGATCTGTCCTTAAGCCTGGATGCCATTCACACTACAATATTATACTTTTATTGCACTCTAACTGACATAGTTCCATCCTATGGATTCCTGGGATTTGTAGCTTGGTGATGCACTTCACTGCTCTGGCTGAGAATTTTAAATGCCCCTTCCTGAACTGGAAATCCCAGGATTCCATAGGACAGAATTATGGCTGCTAAAGGGGAATAATAGCTTATAATTCTGTAGTGTGAATGAGCCCTGAGCTCTGGAAACTGTAGCTCATGAACCATTAAAAACTTTGACTCTTGCAGGGAATCATCCTACTTCAACAAATAAGATCTTCACTGAAAGAACTGTGTTATCTTCTTATTTGCTATTGGGTCAACTATAATATTACTTCTCAATCATCTCTCCTTTAAGCTAAGCATGCCCAACTCCGTCATAGCTTGGTTTCCAGACCCTTTACCATCTGGCTGACTTTTTCTGGACCTATTCTAGCTTGATAATCTCCTTCTTTTGCAGTCCCAGACAGAAAGACTCAACAAATTTGCCAACCTCCCAAATGTAGGGTGTGATATGTTTGTACATTTCTGTTTGGCAGAAGATATGGCTTATTAATTCTTGAATGTTGATCCTATTAGAAACATTTTGATGAAGACAATGAGCCTCAGGATTATTATGTACCAAATCTGATCTTTGATTCTTGTTTGTTGACATTTTTTTGAGTGGGGATTTTTCCTTATTAAGCTCTTGGAAAATGTATTTTAGAAACATGGTGACTGCTGGTAATATGATTAGCTCTTATTACATTATCTTCCTCTTTGTAATAAAGGCTGACCATAGAATTTTGCAGAGTGCTTGCAAAAGACTTGTAGTGGAATTTGTGATAGCTGCATTTGGCAAATGGGGCAGAATATATTTTATATCTACTCTGCAACCTTACATGAAATGAATCAGTCACAGTTCACAAGATTATCGAAGCAAGCCTGTTTCATTTTTTTTTTTTTTGAGCACCAATCCAGATACATGTGTGCTAACTGAAATGAAATTGGCCTGTTCAATTTCCAAGAAGTGGCTGGTGGTACCTCAGCCAAAAGCCAACATGAAATAAAATAATGATTATTATTTTATTCTTTTAAAAAACGTTATCCAGACATTAGTTGACACAATGTGCAGGACTGTCCCATCTGTGCTACTGTTTTGGCTAATGTAAAGTGTTGAATATAATATCCAAATAGAAATGAGTTGGTAGATCTGCTTTGGAACAAGAATAGTGCACTTCGAGTAGTTGGGCAGATGGAAGCAATGTCAACAAGGGCAACTTCTCCTGTGATCAGCTGCAGTGATGAGAGAAACTAATCCTGCCAGAAGTCACCTTTTTACAAAATGCAATAGGACCCCATATGCCCAGCTAAAGTAAAGACGTCAATTCAGTTTGTCTTTGATAAGAATTTACTTTAATTTACAAATGTCCTCATATTCAAGATGGACTTCTTCTTCTTCTTCTTCTTCTTCTTCTTCTTCTTCTTCTTCTTCTGTTACTGCTATTGTTATTATTATTATTATATTGAATTTATATCCCACCTTTCTCCTGAGATGGGATCCAAGTTTATAATATTTTTTTAAAAGATCAAGCCAAAATATTAATTTTCAATATTATTTTTTGCAATATTATTTTTTTAAATCATGGTTAAAAAGTCAAAAATATTTAAAATATAATTACTCGTAAAAAGATTTAAAATACAGCGCACCACTTCACATGGACAAACACTACTGCACCATAATTATATTTCAAAAATCTGCCTGAATAAAAATATTTTCAACTGCCAGAGGAAAGAAAGCCAGGATGGAGCCTACTGAATTTCCAGTGAAAGGGATTTCCATAGCCTGAGAGCAGACACTGGAAGGCCTTCTGAGTCCTTACCAAATGTACCTGAGAAGGTAGTGAGTATGAGAGAAAACCTTCCTCTGCAGATCTTTACATTATATTTTACATTTAACACTGTAGTCAACCGGGATTTGAATCAATGTTTTCTGATTTCCTCGTTCTCCCTGTTCCATGATGGCTCCAAAATCATAGCAGAGGTTTTATATATATATAATACCAGAAAATACTACCTTATTTCCACATGGACATTTTCTTCATTCAAAAATGGGAAGTGTTTAACTGCCCAACTTTACTCTTAGAAAGGAGCTGGATAGAGTGTTTGTTTTCCACAGAAATCAATTCAATTCATGGAAAATAATACTGCAATGCAGAAATTATTAATTTCTGCACAGAAAATGCTGCTTTCTGCACAAGAAGTGCTATAATTGGGAATTTGTTGGGAATAAAATTACACATGGTTGCTTTGCATAGAAAACAGCATATTCTTTGTGGATAACAGTATTTTTTGTGCAGGAAGTAATATTTCTGTATTGGAATATTATTTTCCATGTAGAAAATGCTATTTTCTTCACAGAAAATGTTGTAATTGGAGATTAGTTCTTCATAAAATTTTATGCTGGCTATTTGCCATAATAAATGAAATGTAATTTAATGCATACAATTTGTACATGGTTGATTTGCATAGAAAACAGCATTTGCTGTGCAGAAAAGAGCATCTGGTGTGCAGGAAGTAATTTTTCTGCATTGAAATATTGTTTTCCACACAGAAGAGGCTGTTTCTTGTGCAGAAAATGCTGATTTCTGCATAAAACAGAAATGTGTAAATCTTTTGCTGAATAAGTCCCAAACTAAGAAAATGTCATCATCCAGGATTCTTCTCTTCACAGTTACTCAAAAAAGTTTTTTCAACAATTATTCAAATATTTTAGTGTATTTTCCCATCTCTAGAAAGTATTGCATGGTAGTAGTATCACTGGTGTGTATGTGTGGGGGGGGGGGTACGTACCACACTGGGTGATACTCCAGAGGAGGGGTGACACTCGACTGAGCGCACCCCTTCCCTCTTCCATGCTGGTTTGCTCCGAAGTAAACGGGCATGTGGCAGGGAGGGAGGGTGCTCTGGGTACCTTCCCTGCCCCTGCATGTGCCATTTTACTCTGGAGTAAATTGGTGTGCGGCAGGAAGGAGGGTGCTCTAGGCCCTGATGGTGCAGTGATTAAATGACAGTACGGCAGCCACTCTGTCACAAACTACAAGGTTGTGAGTTCAATACCAGGCTCAAGGTTGACTCAGCCTTGCATCCTTCCAGTAGGTCACTAAAATGAGTACCCAGCTTGTTGGGGGCAATCAGCTTACACATTGTAAACTGCTTAGAGAGTGTTTCAGTAGTTTTAATTCTATGGATAATTTAATCACAATAACTTGGTGTGTAGTATCTGTTTTAATTCATTTAAGACATTTGAGGGCTGGATTCAAGAAAAAATGGCATAAATGGTGGAGAAAGAGGAGAACCAGTTCAGCTTTGAAACTACCAACTTTCAGAACTGGGATAGTACTAGAATCCAAAGATATAGTTATGTTAGTCTGTAGAATCAGTATGCAGAACGCATCTTGTAGCACCTTTGAGACTACTGCCAGAAATCTAGTTTGAGACCACTTTAACTGTCCTGGCTCAATGCTAGGGAATCATGGGAATTGCATGAAATTTTTTTCTGAGATTTTTTCTGAGAAAAATTTTTTTTCTGAGACATTGAGGCTTCTCTGTCAGAGAGCTCTGGTGCCACAATAAAATACAGTTCCCATGATTCCCTAGCATTGAGCCAGAGCAGTTAAAGTGGCCTCAAGCTGGATTATTTCTGGCAGTCTGTACAGGCCCTAACTGAAAGAAGTTGGCAGTATGAGCTTTTGTAGCATCTGAGGAAGTAGACTTAAGCTTATGAAAGCTCATGCTGCCAACTTCTTTCAGTTAGTGTCAAAGGTACTACAAGATCTCTCTGCATACTGGGATAGGACTGAGAAAGATCCTTGCTTGATCACAATGATTGATTTTAGTTTTTATTTATTCACTTTCATTTCATATTTAACCATTTCTTATTTACTTAACAAATTGTCTTTCAAGTCTATGTAAATCTTGAAACATCTGATAGGATCTATACACCATAGCCCAGAAGCATTATTTTTGGACCCATTGGAAGCTTATGTTGGCATAAATTCCATTAAGCAACTGTTTGCAGTTTCTGGGAGGCTGTGCATGGGCCTTGTCCAGATCAAGGATGAGTAGTCAGTTGAGCCACTGCAGGACAAGTTATTGTGAATCATTGCTATATGTTACACAATGCTGCAGTCCAGTACAACTCTAGCATAGCACAACTCCAACATAGGTCTACTGACATACATTTATGCCACACAACTGCTGATCAGGAACTGAGCTTTGGACAACAGCTCCCAGAATCCTCTGGACAGTATGGTATATGACTGTGCTGGCTGAGAAATTTTGAGAACTGTAGCCCAAAAAGGTAACATTCCCAGGCTGTGATCTGATCGCTGCTCTCTAGCTTGCAAGTCTGTGAAACAACAGGTATGGGTGTACATCTTTTTGATCAGGGTTCATTAGTGGGAAGCAAAATGAGTACATATATCTAAATGTTGCCAGCAACCCCAACAGTTTTGTTCTTTAGTGTGCTGGGAATCTATTATGAAATTCTGTGAGTCAGATCTTCTGATATAAGCATTTAATTAGGAAAGACATAATCTTACCAGAAAAACTTCACCAGGAGTCAGAGAGAGAAAAGGCATACTTAAACTAACTTTCAGAATATATGGTGATCAAAGAAAAGAATGCATTTCTTTTCTTGACGTGAGTGACCTTTCTACAGAGAAAGGTTAATTTGGGGATAGAAATACATTTGCTGAGTGATATGTAAATTAAATCAGCTGATATAAATTCTAGTGCCTTTTCTTAAAATCCATCAACTCTTACAAGTGAATTAATGATACACGAACAACTTCTTTTTCTTCTTCTTCTTCTTCTTCTTCTTCTTCTTCTTCTTCTTCTTCTTCTTCTTCTTCTTCTTTACAAATCTTTCCATTAAGGTAGACTTCTCCAACCTGGTATCTACCAGAATTCTGTATTACAACTTCATTACCCCAGCCAGCACTGATCAGACTCTGTAGAGATGATGGGTTTGTTGTCCAACACACCTCAAAAGCACCAGGTTGAGAATGAGATGCACAAAAAAACCCAAAAACAAAACAAAACAATCTACATCAGTCAAAAGTCTGGCAAGGAATGTTCTCATCGCCCAGGAGAGAAGTTGTTTTAACTTTGGCTATGAGTCTGTTTTCTGGCACTATTCTAACTGCTGGTTATGACCCATAAAGCCCTATACAACTGGGATCCAGTCTATATGAAGGACCATATCTTACTCTATGAACCTAGCCAGTCTCTAAGAGTTGGGGGGGGGGGGAGTAAGTAGTTCTACCTTCTATCAGAAATGTGACATTTCCTTTCTTTCCTTTGACAAACTTCTGATGGATATACAGACTAAAGATCTGTACACATAGTATTTCAGTTATGTAATATTATGTAATACCTTCCCTTCCCCCCCCCCAGCGGCAGCGGTGGCGGGACTGACTACCTGGGCCCCGCTCTAGGCCCCAACACGCCCGGCCTCGCGGCCTGCAGCGCGGCGGTACGGAGGAGGAGGAGGAGGAGGGCGGGACCAACTTCGGGCCTACAAAGGCCCCACCGAGCCTTCCCTTCCCCCCCCCCCCAGCGGCAGCGGCGGCGGGACTGACCACCTGGGCCCCGCTCTAGGCCCCAACACACCCGGCCTCGCGGCCTGCAGCACGGCGGTGCAGAAGAGGAGGAGGGCGGGACCATCTTCGGGCCTACAAAGGCCCCACCGAGCCTTCCCTTCCCCCCCCCCAGCGGCAGCGGTGGCAGGGCTGACTACCTGGGCCCCACTCTAGGCCCCAACACGCCCGGCCTCGCGGCCTGCAGCACTGCGGTGCAGAGGAGGAGGAGGAGGAGGGCGGGACCATCTTCAGGCCTACAAAGGCCCCACCGAGCCTTCCCTTCCCCCCCCAGCGGCAGCGGTGGCGGGCCTGACTACCTGGGCCCCGCTCTAGGCCCCAACACTCCCGGCCTCGCGGCCTGCAGTGCGGCGGTACGGAGGAGGAGGAGGAGGAGGGCGGGACCAACTTCGGGCCTACAAAGGCCCCACCGAGCCTTCCCTTCCCCCCCCAGCGGCAGCGGTGGCGGGACTGACTACCTGGGCCCCGCTCTAGGCCCCAACATGCCCGGCCTCGTGGCCTGCAGCACGGCGGTGCAGAGGAGGAGGAGGAGGAGGGCGGGACCATCTTCGGCCCTACAAAGGCCCCACCGAGCCTTCCCTTCCCCCCAGAAGCATCGGGACTGTACATCTGGGACTGTTTTGGCCCCCAACGCTGCTGACCTCGCCCTAGCCACCTGATGGCCTTGAGGAGCCACTTCTTATCTATAATTGCGAGGGCCTTCATGCAGCTGCGGCTGAAACAAAAGACTGGAGTCAGCTGGGTGTCCATCTCCCCTTCCACACACCGGAGCTGACAATAGTCTGGGAGCGGATATTCAGGTGGTGTGGGGGAGGGGGAGGTATGGCGGCAGCAGATCCAACAGATGTTACAAAAGACGGAGGGATCAATGCTTGATATCTATCCCCCCTTCAGTTGGCTCTGCTTCCCAGGATAACTTGGGGAACGTACCAGCCATTCCACTGACCCTTAATCTGCTCCTCTGCAATGCCAGGTCGGTTAAGAACAAAGCTCACATCATCCACGATCTCTTGGTGGATGAGGCAGCCGATCTGGCATGCTTCACTGAGACCTGGCTGGGGGATGCCAGCTCTGCAACTTGGGCGCAGGCTCTCCCTGCCGGGTACTCAGTTAGTGAGCAGGTGAGGGAAAGTGGGCGGGGGGGTGGTATAGCCTTAGTTTATAAGAACACCTTAACCGTGATCAGAAAGCCTATCCGGAAAACGACTCACATCGAGTGTATGTACCTCAGCCTGACGACCAGGGATAGTTTGGGGATTCTGTTGGTATACCGGCCACCCCGTTGCTTAACAGACTCCCTGACTGAGCTGACCGCCCTGGTTTCTGAGTTGCTGCTGGAATCACCCAGACTTTTGATTCTGGGCGATTTCAACATCCCACTCGAAACCAGTTTGCAAGATCTAACAGGCGCGGCTCGGGAGTTCATGGAGACCATGACTAACATGGGCCTATCCCAATTGGTTAACGGGCCCACGCATTGTGCTGGTCATACCCTCGATGCAGTCTTTAGTACAGAGCAGGAATATCCGTGGGCGGAGATTAAAAATACCTCCGCCCTGTCATGGACGGATCATTTTCTGATCAAGGCGGAACTAAAGGCTATTATCCACCCTCCCGGGGGTGGTGGACCCATTAGAACGGTCCGCCCTCGAAGGCTAATGGAACCAATTGGTTTCCAGAAAGCCTTAGAGGGTCTAATGGTTGGTAATGCCGGTGATTCTGTTGAAGCCCTGGTGGACACTTGGAACACTGATCTCACCAGGGCTATTGACACAATCGCTCCCAAGTGTCCTTTCCAGCCCGCTTCGAATCGTAAGCCCTGGTATACCGAGGAGCTTAGGAGGATGAAGCGAGCTGGACAACGACTAGAGTGCGAATGGCAGAAGACTCGCCTCTCATCCGACAGAACTCGCCTTAGGAAACATCTTGATTCCTATAGGGAGGCTTTGCGTGCAGCGCGGAAATCCTTCTGTTCTGCACGCATTGCGTCTGCAGAGTCTCGCCCGGCAGAGCTGTTTAAGGTGGTGGGGGAGTTGACGAAGGTTCCTCCTGCGCCGAACCCCCTACTTAACCCAACGGCAGCCTGCTGTGAGGCCTTTAATATTCACTTTGCAGATAAAATCTCTCGGATAAGAGCCGACTTAGACGCCATTGTTTTGGCAGAATCCGCAGACGAGGTATCCAGGAACTCTGTTGATGGCATTTTATTGGCTCAATTGCAATCTGTGAGTACCGATGACGTGGACAAGCTGCTTGGAAGTATGAGAAAGACGACTTGCCCCCTCGATCCTTGTCCATCTTGGCTGGTCATCCGGGGGGGGGGACGCGTTGAGGGTGCTCCTTCGGGACACAATCAACGCGTCATTCAGGGAGGGTAAATTGCCATCTTGTCTGAAGGAAGCGGCAGTTAAGCCACTCCTGAAAAAGCCTTCCCTGGATCCCCTGGACAGAAACAACTATAGACCAGTCTCCTTGCTCCCCTTTTTGAGCAAGGTGATTGAGAGGGCAGTTGCTTCCCAACTCCAAGCAGTCTTGGATGAAACCGATTATCTTGACCCATTTCAAACCGGCTTCAGGACGGGATTTGGAGTGGAGACTGCCATGGTTGCTCTGACCGATGACCTCCGCCTGAGTATCGGCAGGGGTAGTGTGACCCTGTTGGTGCTCTTGGATCTCTCAGCGGCCTTTGACACCATAGATCATGCCATCCTCTTAGATCACCTGAGAGAGTTAGGAATTGGAGGCACTGCTTTACAGTGGTTCCGTTCCTTCCTCTCGGGTAGATCCCAGAGGGTGAGGCTCGGGGACAGTCGCTCATCCAAAATTGAGCTTAATTGTGGTGTCCCACTGGGCGCCATCCTGTCCCCGATGCTATTTAATATCTACATGAAGCCGCTGGGGGAGATCATTCGGAGGCATGGAGCTCGGTGTCCTCAGTACGCTGATGACACCCAGATATACCTCTCCATGACCAGATCATCGACTCAGACTTCAGATGGCGTCTCTACTCTTGATGACTGTCTTAGAGCGGTAATGGGTTGGATGAGGAAAAACAGATTGAAGTTGAATCCAGACAAAACGGAGGTACTTGCAGTCACAGGCCCGAAACCAGATTTGGGAATACAGTCTCCAGTCCTGGATGGGGTCACACTCTCCTCTAAGGACTGTGTTCGCAGTCTGGGGGTGCTTCTAGATTCATCACTTCACATGACTAGTCAGGTGAATGCGGTGGTCAGGAGCACCTGCTATCAGCTTCGGCTGATACGCCAGCTGCGCCCTTATCTGGATAGAAGGGATCTGGAAGCTGTGGTACATGCCCTGGTAACCTCACGTCTGGATTACTGCAATGCACTCTACATGGGGCTACCCTTGTGCCTAACCCGGAAACTTCAACTGGTACAGAATATGGCAGCCAGGTTAATTACTGGAACATCAAGGAGGGAGCACATAACACCTGTGCTCAAATCCCTCCACTGGCTGCCAATTAGTTTCCGGGCGCAGTACAAGGTGTTGGTTTTGACCTTTAAAGCCCTACATGGCTTGGGTCCATCTTATCTTAGGGACCGCCTCTCCCCATATGATCCCCCCCGCGCCCTGCAGTCCTCTGGGAGGAATTTGTTACGGCCAATAAAAACTAGGCTGTCTCAGACCTCCCAGAGGGCCTTCTCTGCAACCGCTCCCAGACTCTGGAATGGCCTGCCGGACGAGATCCGTCTTATCACCACTCTTGCTGCTTTCAAGAAAGCAGTAAAGATGGATCTCTTTTGGCAGGCCTTCCCAGAATAACTGTCGACCCATAGGGGCCCCATTTGTCTGACTCCTTTGTTAAATTTGTTTTAATTTATTAATTTAATTAATATACTATTTTAATTAGTATATGGTTTAATTTTATTTTAAGGGGATGGGGCGGGGGGAGGAAGGGATTATGGGGAGAGGGAATGTTTTAACGCTGTTTGTTTTAAATGCTGTTGTCCCCCGCTCCGATTGCTTTGCAGAGGGGCAGGCTACAAATAAAAATTTATTATTATTATTATTATGTATGTCCACAACAAAAGGAAGAGGAAGGAAATGGTAGGGCCACTGTGTGGGGAAGGTGGCAAAAAGTTAACAGGGGACGGAGAAAAGGCAGAATTACTCAACACCTTATTTGCTTCAGTCTTCTCAGAAAAGGCAAAGGGTGCTCAACCTGAGGATAATGGAGCAGAGGAGAGAATAGGAGAATTTCAGCACAGAATAAGTAAAGAGATAGTACAGGAATACCTGGTTAATCTAAATGAATTTAAGGGCCTTTGCAGACTGCTAGAAATAGTGCAAATTGAGTCCACTTTAACTGCCCTGGTTCAGTGCTAGGGAATCATGGGAATTGTATTTTTTTTTCTGGGACATTGAGCCTTCTCTGTCAGAGAGCTCTGGTGCCACAATTCTACAGTTCCCATGATTCCCTAGCACTGAGTCAGAGCAGTTAAAATGGAATCAATTTTCACTATTTCTGGCAGTCTGCAAAGGCCCTCAGTCTCCAGGACCAGATGAACTACACCCAAGGGTACTAAAAGAACTAGCAAATGTAATATTGGAACCATTGGCAATAATCTTTGAGAACTCCTGGAGAACAGGAGAAGTCCCAGCAGACTGGAGGAGGGCAAACATTGTGCCCATCTTCAAAAAGGGAAAAAAAGAGGATTCCAACAATTATTGTCCAGTTAGTCTGACATCAATACCAGGAAAGATTCTGGAGCAGATCATTAAACAGAGAGTCTGTGAACTCCTGGAATGTAATTCCATAATCACAAAAAGTCAACATGGGTTTCAGAGAAACAAGTCATGCCAGACAAATCTGATCTCTTTTTTTTGATAAAATTACCAGCTTGGTAGATGAAAGGAATGCTGTGGATATAGTATATCTTGATTTCAGCAAGGCCTTTGACAAGGTTCCCCATGACATTCTTGCAAACAAGCTGGTAAAATGTGGGCTAGACAAAGTAACTGTTACATGGATTTGTAATTGGTTGACTGGCCTAACCCAAAGGGTGCTCAACAATGGCTCCTTTTCAACCTGAAAAGAAGTGACCAGTGGGGTGCCACAGGGCTCTGTCCTGGGCCCAGTGCTATTCAACATCTTTATCAATTTCTTGGATGACAGTATTGGGGGCATAGTGATCAAATTTGCAGATGACACCAAATTAGGAGGAGTAGCTAATATCCCAGAGGACAGGATCAAAATTCAAAATGACTTGAACAGAGTAGAAAGCTGGGCCAAAGCTAACAAAATGAAATTCAACACGGAGAAATGTAAGGTACTGCACTTAGAGCAGAAAAACAGAAAGCACAGATATACGATGGGGGACACCTGGCTGAATGAGACTATGTGTGAAAGGGATCTAGGAGTCCAGGTGGACCACAAGTTGAACATGAGTCAACAGTGTGATGCAGCAGCTAAAAAGGCCAGTGCAATTTTAGGCTGCATCAATAGAAGTACAGTGTTTAGATCAAGGGAAGTAATAGTGCCATTGTATTCTGCTCCCGTCAGGCCTCACCTGGAATATTGTGTCCTGTTCTGGGCACCACAATTCAAAAATGTGGAGAAACTGGAGCGTGTCCAAAGGAGGGCAACTAAAATGGTGAAGGGTATGGAAACCAGGCCCTATGAGGAACAACTTAGGGAGCTGGGGATGTTTAGCCTTGAGAAGAGAAGGTTAAGAGGTGATATGATAGCCTTGTTTAAATATTTGAAGGGATGTCATGTTGAGGAGGGAACCAGCTTGTTTTCTGCTGCTCCAGAGACTAGGACCTGGAACAATGGGTGCAAGCTTCAGGAAAAGAGATTCCACCCCAATATTAGGAGGAACCTCCTGACAGTAAGGGCTGTTCGACAGTGGAACACACTCCCTCAGAGAGTAGTGGAGTCTCCTTCCTTGGAGGTCTTTAAGCAGAGGCTGGATGGCCATCTGTTGGGGATTCTTTGATTGGGAATTCCTGCATGGCAGGGGGTTGGACTGGATGGCCCTTGTGGTCTCTTCCAACTCTATAATTCTATAATTCTATGATTCAGGTGGATCCATGAGTAGAAAATACTTCCCAAAGAAGCAGTTAGAACACAGATAATCCCACAGGGCTTTATTTTCTCCTTCATAACAGTCTTACAGTCCAACTGAAGGAAACCCTAACTTCTTTGAAGTGGTTTTGCTTGGAATGTTACGAGCAGCAAAGGAATAATCTTCTTTGCAAGATGGAGCTATAACATTTGAGATGAATCATCAAAGAAGTAAATGGTACACCATGTAAGGATAGGGGGATGCAAAATGGAGAACCATATAAAGATATGTGAGTCAGTATGGTGTAGTGATTTGACTATTAACTAGGATTCCAGGAAAACAAGGTTTAAATTCCCATTCAGCCACTTGGTGACCATGTGCTGCACACAGTTTTTCAGCATTAGAGAAAGGCAATATCCCATATCTCCTTTGAATAAATCTTGTCAAGAAAACGGTGTCGTAGGGTTGCATGGGTCAGATACTACTTAACAACAGGAAATGTATGGATGTAAGGTTACAGGGAGCATATGGCTCCCTTGCTAAAACAGTTCCATTGGTTTCTAGCCTGTTTGCAAGCCCATTTCAGGTAGTGGTTATGAAACTCTGGTCCAATATTGCCCAGTATTGCCAGTTCTATGGCTTCAGGCAGGATTCTTTTTTAGTCTTACCTGGCCATTTTTGGTATTCCCATGTGATCTTCAATACAAATACTAACTAGGCTTAGCACATGAAAGATTTGGTGTGTTTACAATGATATGATGGATATTAGCACCAGGTAACTGGAAACTGGTGGTATCTGTATATGTAAGTCTTATTTACCTGGATATAGAGGGATATGCAATGCAAGGAGCAAAAGAGAAAATTCAAGCATTCTCCTGGTTCTTTTGTATCTTCATGTATGGGAATGTACCATCTCAGGAATGCATAAGATAACCACTGATTTCAAGTGTTGCCCACCAACAAGAATGCTTCTGGTATTAGCTTTCTGTATTGGTACCACTGGTGCTTGAAGATTTTAACACACAGTATTGTGTACATTGGATCACCTGTTCCTTTCATTTATATTCTGAAATGGTACAGTTCCATCAGGTACTTGTGATATGTGCTTCTCTGGTTAGTTCACATGCTAATGCATGCATCTAAAAATAATACAATCTGGCTATTGTTATTTTCTTTGGCTGGAGGATTTATCACAGGTACAGCCTTCTTGAACAGCCTTTTCATCAAATTTCTTTCTTTTATAATTTTCCTCTTTTACAAACATGAATAAATGCACCAGGGATCGATTCATCATTAAAAACACTCCATCAGGTAGGCAGCCTGTAATAAAGAGTGCACATTCCAGATACATTTTCCAGACAATTTCACTGCCTTTCTATATATTTGGATACCTGGTATTGATTGCTGTGTGTTTAAAGGGAACAGAGAAAAGCAACATACTCAACAGAATCTTACATAGCAATGTGGTATCTGCAATTCTGGGTTTGGCTATGGTCTGTTAATTTTGCTTTAAGGACAGACTGATGATTCATTTACATGAATGCACATTTTTCTGCCCAATAATCCTTCAATTTCATCACAATTTATTATAGCTGCAATTGGGCAAAAATGCCTGCACACTTTAGGGAGACTTGGTTTCAGTTTCTGGTACTTCTCTAAAGGATTTGGAGAAGAAATCTTGTTTCAAACCCTGGACAGTGGGTGCCAGTCAGTGTCAACAATACTAGCTAGCTAGACCAGTGGTCTAACATACTATAAGGAATCTTACTAGCTTCCTAGCTTTGCCTCTAACCAGTGGTTGTTAGCATGCTCTTGGATATGCTTTCTTATTTATTTTAATTGGAAGGTTATTTATTTTAATTGGGCATGTGATGTGATCTCCACTGAACATCATGGAGAATAAGGATGAGGAAAATATTTTTAAAAATTGATCTAACAAGATTCTTCTTGGTTCAGGAATTATTCTGTGCAAAATCTTCAAGTGGGGTGTTTTGCTCAGAAAACAACACACATACTATTTTCTGTACAAAAATCTTTTCCTACACAATATTTATATGCAGACAAATAACTTTTTATACAGGAAATGCTGTTTCTTACACAAATATCTGTTTTCCCACAAAAATACCATGCACAAATTTTGCACAGAATAAGCCTTGTATTGTGAATAGTCTTTAAAATGTTCACCATTTTCAAATATCTTCCAATGGGAAAGATATCACTAAAATTGCTCATTGCTTCCTTTGAGAATAAGGTTAGTGAAGAACTACATCTCTAATGAAGAAGCTAGAGGATGTATCTTTGTGTCAGAGTTCTTCTGTCTAGGATAGTTATCTGGAAAATGAAATTTCTGTCAGGTTTGGGGTGATTGGGCTTGGACAGATTACTTAAGTAACACTGATTCTGATAAGAAGAATTGCTGTGAAAAATTATTTTAAAGCAGAATGAGAAGTGCTTACCTCTACTAATAATTGGGACATCCTGAAACATGTATTCTGATAGTTTTGGAGGGATACATGATCAAACTATATTTAAATGTCTTTTAAAACTTTACCAGTTCCGAATAATTCATAATAGAGGACAATAGGAGCTGTACACCAGCATCTAGAGCAGGGTTCCCAGCTGGAGCACTCAGACCCCCAAGGGGTGTGAGATGGAATTTCAGGGTGTGTGACAAAGAGTAGTTTGTTTTCTTTAGTGATGAGACACAAGTCATCCCTCAATTTTTTTTCTGAATAAATTAGAATATAATTGCTCAATTGAAAATTGCATTTTTATGCACAGAGTTAAAAGCTTATTTTTAAAGTTCAGTTTGTTCACCCACAGTATTATACATGGTCCAATTTGTGGTTCAAAAATTAGAAATTAGAGGTCTTAAAATGTGATATTGCTTTTGTAGGTGGTGCAAACATTAATAAAACATTTCCTAGGGCTGGGGGCACAGAAAAGTTGGGAGCCACCGGTCATGCATTGGCTACCTCTGCTCTAAATGATTGGCTACATGTAGTTTCAACATGGGTCCAAAAAACACACTGCAGCAATAATCACATTTGAGACCACAGTAATTGCCCTGACTCAGTACTAGGGAATCTGGGGAATTATAGTTTATTGTGGCAGCAGAACTCTCTGACAGAGAAGGCTAAATGTCTCACAAAACTACAGTTCCCAGAATTCCCTAGCATTGAACTAGGGCAGTTAAAGTGGTCTCAAACTGGATTATTTGTGCAGTGTGTTTTGGAGCAAAGTTTCTATTCTACCTAGAGAGTGTTTAGGACTGACCTACTTAGCTTCAGTGGTCTATGAATGTCATCAGACCACTTTCTAAGCCAGTTCTGTAGAAGGTGTTATCCACAAAACCACACACATCAGTCATACATGAAGCTTGCTACTCTCTCAAAATGAGCAACCACTAGCTGCTGGTGTTCTTCCTAGGATTACAAAAAACAACACAATTGTCAGGTTCATTCTGCCAGTAAACAGAGTGAAGCAACTGCCTCAGGCAGCAGATGTTGTGGTGTATTGTCACCCTTTTCTCCTGCACTCCACATCAGTAAACTACAAATTTCAGAATTCTGTAGACTGTAGTTTTGGCAGTGAAAAATTGTAACAAACCATTTAATTTTTATAGTTTAAAATTTTAAGATTAATCTACCAATTTTAAGTTCATCTGTTTTCTATATACAAGCCTAAATTAGGGGTAGGATGTATGTGCCCCCCCCCCCCCCGGCCCTGTTGAATTGCAGTAGGAAAAGAGATTCCACCTAAATGTTAGGTAGACTTTCCAGACAGTAGGAGCTTTTTGACAGTGGAATACACTGCCTTGGAGTGTGGTGGACCCTCAGTCTTTGGAGGTTTTTTAACAGAGCCTGAATGGCCATCTGCCTGGAGTGTTTTGGTTCTATTTTCCTGCGTGGCAGGGGGTTGGACTGGTTATCCTTGTGGCCTCTTCCAACACTTATGATTCTATGATTCATTGTAATTGTTGTAATATAAAATTCCTGCTAATTTTAACAATTGGATTTAGGCTAAAGATTGTGAAGAAGACACCTTCTTGTCCTCCTGAAGCAGCTAAATGTCTCAGGCAGGACCTGAAAATTCTGAAACACTAGGGTGAAACTCTGCTGGTGGGTGGCAACTGTTTCATACAGGGAGGTGTAACACACCTTGTAGGCATTTGTCAAGCCACTATGTTAGCTCACCACTTAGCTACCGTAATTTCTCATTCAAATAGAGTGGACCAAATTTTTATCTGCAGAGAGCATTCAACTGTGAGAATTTTGGATCGTCTTTCTTGTAAGTGGTGAAGTCTGTGCATTGAACTGGATAATGTTTTCATGGAAGTTTTTTTTTTTGTTTTTTTTAAGAAGCTTGTCTAATAGAGAAACCCAAGCTCCTTCTATTCCAAGCTTTCTCATCATGAACAAAGAAAATCACCATTACTTTAAGATGCCGGGATTTTTTTTTTTTAAATATTGTGAATTAGCTGGGCTGAGAGAGATCATTAAGCAATTATATCCCTTCTTCCTCTAAGTGCCTTGTCTTTCAGTGCGGAATCCATATAAAAATTATCAAATACACACATACACATTCAAAAATACCCAGCCAGTTACTTGAACAAGGTGACAGCATGATTAAAGACACCAACTTTTTCTCATGTGTACCAGCTGGCTCAACTTGCAGGGTTTTACATCTGTGACTCATGAATAAAGTTGCCAGAATAGGGTTTTTGTTGTAATAATATTTGACAGATTCTCAGTCAGGAAGACATACGATAAAGTGTTGTCAGGAAGAACTACAGCATCTCTTCTCCCTTAGCTTCCCCAACCCCATCTTTAGCCCCTTCATGTGTATTTACTGGTCAGGAAGGATGGCAGATAAGTGCCCTGTTCCATTATTGTAACTGGATTACAGCAACAGGCATCCTCCATACTCTCCCAGGGGTCTTGAGGAGTTCATGGTAGGCAACATCATTCCTCCTGCCTTTGTCCCTCAATGTCCATAGTCAAAACTGAACTTGTCACCTCATCACCATACCAACAAGCTTTGCATTTCTATGGCTATTCATACAGTCTGATTATAAAGATCCTTCCTGGGCATCAGTTCACTCCATACATCAAGGGCAGCCAGATCAAGGGCAGCCAGAATACACTGGCCATAATACTCCAGGCTGCTCCCTCTATTAGCTTCACCTTCCACAGCAATGCCAGGTGGCTGTCTACATAATGCCATACTATGCTACCCAGCACCAGCACTGCTGGCATCAGTTGCTCCCTCTGGGGTTAAAAAACTATTTTTCCAGCATTAATCATATTGCTGGGTGCCTTGTGACCTCAGAAGGAATGACTCATGCTAGTGGTATTGTTCCAGAGTGCTGGAAAATCCAGACCAAAAGGTAAGTTTTTTGTTTTTGTTTTAAATATTTTGGGTTAAGGTAGGGATTGCCTGTATTCGGTGTTGAACTGGATTTCTGACATGGTGACAACAGTCCACACATGAAGTGGGGCTTTGGCCCAGTACCTTGCTCAGTTAGTCTCAAAAAGTGCTACAAGATTCCTTTGCATATTATCTACTATGAACTACTGTTTCATTTTCTTTTTAGCAGTTCATGGTATTCATAGAACTCTTCCTCAGCACTACATTTAAAAAGAGTTAATTTTCATCTTGTGAACTTTCTTCCTTGTTCAGGTTTCAGAACCATATATAGACACTGGAAATATTATGGTGTATACTATTACTGTAAGCTAAATAGAAAGACAAATAAACTTTAGATACAGTAACGGATAGAGTTGCCAACTGAGAAACAATTGTTGCACTTTAAAAGAGAGATGCAATTGATCTCATCATAATCAAGTACACTGTAACCAAGCGACCACCTATCCACCAGCTTAGTCTGTTTTGCAGGTGATTTTGCTGCTTCCCTTAAGCTGATCTTCAAACTAGACTTTAATTGGATGGCCCTTCAAACAGAGCACACATTCAAATGGATACCCTCTGACAACTCATTATATAGAAAATTGTCCTCTGCAAAATAGGTAACAGGCCCACCCTTGCAATTTGACCCAAAGTATGGTGTTTTAATTCTGCACTTCACCACACACACATTCTTCCAACCCATCCCGTGGTTCCTGCCAACCATTCCTTCTTTATGAATGGTTCCTTCCTTATGAATCTTGAATACATCTCTTGTAATAATAAGCGAGTGTGTTTGGTGGTCTGACTGTCTCCCCAATAGCTCTTAAACAACAAAACATACCATTAATTAATTTAGTTCATGAAAAACTGTCTGGAGACTATAGTATCACATTGAATGACTATATTGAATCATTAGGCCACTAGAAGGTAGGCAGTAGATTTCCCAAGAGTAAAACTCTCCCTGACTTCTGGAGCTGTCCAAACCTATTTTGTTATATGGTTTAGCACTCTGGACAGCACCTTGAAAGTTCAAATTAAAGCTTGGAGTTAACTCACTGCCCCATTGACATGGAATCAATCAGTCATCATTGTATGCAGACAAATGAGCATCCCTGCCCCTAACCCTATTCTTCCTCCTCTGTATCCCTCACTGATAATGAGGAAAAAGATTTCCTGATGAGATGCACCATTGCTGTAAAAAGCAACTTGAATGAAAGTAATGCCAAAAATATTCCAAAAGCATAGGTACAAAGTTCTGACATATGTCATACCAACCCATCACTTTCTTATGTTATCAAAAGGTGGGCTTTCTTTTGGTGCTCTACAGGTGGTACCCCTTCTCATGGGAGCTTTGAAAACCGAGCTGTCTAATGTTACAATCTCCTGAAAGCATTCCACTTTAGCTAAAAAGTACTATTTCCATAACTATCCCAAGAATACCCCATTTGTGAACTTTTATTTCCCTGTTTGCTGCAGGCATTGTCTGTTGAAACTCAGCCTTCTCTGACTCCCAATTATTTGTAACACCCACAGCTGGGCCAGCACAAAAATATATACCATGTTGCAAGCCCATCTGTTCAGAGGGAGTGATCTGTAACTGCTCAATTTGGACAAAAGCTGCTTTATCACTGCAGAGCTCCTAAATAGAACTCTGAAATAATGATGCTCAGTTTCCACATTTAGATCCCAGGGAGATAACGTCCGTCTAGACAGATGGATATCTGGACTGAGAAAGCAAGGACAGCAGAGAGGAGAGTGGATGAGGTTAGCAAGCACTGTACCTTCATTACAGCCTCTTGTCTGAGGCTTTCACTCTCAAAGAAATTGTGATTACTGACTGCCTACCATACTCTTGGGAAGGAAGGAAAGTTGAGGGGACAAGATGTGAAACCTGAGCAAATAACGTGCCCTGGAAGCAAAGCCAAATAAAAATGCAACAAAGTCCTGCTAAGCAGATATAATTTCCCGTTGGTTCCTGTTAGAGACATGTAATTAGGGGAGGGGTTTTTGTGTGTGTGTGTCTGTGTGTGTTTGTTTGTTTGTTTTTTGTTTTGTTTTTTGTTATTCCAATGTCTCCAGAATTATGTACTGTTTTATTTATTTCTGTGAAAATGTGCGTCCTTTCCCTTTGGTGCTTATGCCCAGTCTGAAAAGGTAAGAGCAATTAAAACCAACTATGAAATTATTTTTCAAAAAGTGAAAAAGAGATAGGTGTAGCAGATAGCACTATGAATGTGCAACAGCAGGAAGGCCACAAAAAAAATTAAGAGGTGTACAGAAATCACAATATGCCTGGGGAAGTTTCATGTCTTGAAAAAACATTCTAACTTAGGGGCTAGTCAAGGCAACTCCTTGAATGTGCATTGTGCTTATAAGAGATGAAAAATTAGACATGCTTGACATTCAAATTGGGATTAAAAGTGGGATCAAGTTGAGATTCAGAGCAAAAAAATTCCAGATCCAGTTTAAAAGAAGCTTCCAGAGGAGCCCTCTTTGCAATCAGTTATCTTTTCCTCCTTCTGAATAATATATTTGTTGGGAAATTGGAAAGAGGAGACTAGCAGGAAAGAAGAGTTCAGTGTTAGTAAACAGCTAGTAAACTGCAATGGTTGCATGTGGGATTAGGATGAAGGGAGACTGGGTTCAGATTCTCCCACAGATGAAATTTACTGGATGAATTTAAACTACTGTGTATACTTATGTATAGGTCTAGAAATTTTAGTCAAAAAATGGACCCCAAAAATCTGAGTCGACTTATCCACGGGTCAATGTAAGCAATGTACTTTAACTCTTTTTTGAAAACAGGGATCATCCCCTGATGAAAGCACTGGAAGCACTGAGCTCCTTTACTCTCTCATCCATCCAGCCCTTTAGTGTGAGCAGAAACAGTTATATCTGCTGGAATCTTGTAAGTGCTTTAGCATTGTTTTCCTTTAGATTCTTTGTTTTGTGCCCCCAGGTTTTACCCTCAAATTATCCACAAGTCTTATCAAAATCCATAATTTTGGCCCCAAAATCTACCCTCGACGTATACATGAGGTCAATTCATAGTCAAGTATATATGGTAATCAAATTTCTGGCCAAAGTTACTTCACAGGATTGTTTTTTAGACAGAATGTGCAGGATAGGAGAATCATGTACAAGTATGCAAGGCAGGATAAATAAAGCACAGGACAAGTCAATTGCAGGCATCCAATGTTCTGTGTGCACTCATCAAATATTTCAGCACATGTACGAGGGGGTATTAATCACCCAGGAGGAATTCCTCCAGGAGGAATTAATCATATTATTATTATGGTATATTGATGAAATTTTGTCAGTGTCATCACCGGTAGCTAAGTGAATGATGTTAAGAAAATCAGCTCATTGTGTCCTTTATTTTTGTTACAGGTTGTGCCAAAAGTGACTAAAGTGTAAGGTGGAGAAGTACGTATACTGGCTTATATTCAGCATACCTTTTGAAAAGAGAATGTTGAAGAGAATAGTACAACACTGACACTTTTTCATAATAGTTTTACCTGGGGTGAACAAGCCTTTATTTTTTGCCTGATATGCAACCACATCAGCAGAATCACATATAATCATTTTAGTGTCTGCACTATTCAATAGTGCTGATGTTTCCACAACATCTGATATCAGAATTCTGTATTTGACACTTTGTTCTTCTTCTGTGCCTTCAAGTTGTTTCTAACTTATGGCAACCCTAAGGCAAATCTTTCATGGTTGTTGTTTTTTCTTAGCATTTATTCAGAAGAGGCTTGCCGCTGCTTTTCTCTTGCAGTGAGAGGGTGACTTGCCCAAGGTCACCCAGTGGGTTTCCATAGCTGAGCAGGGATTTGAACCTCAGTTACCCAGAGTTAAGTCCAACAGTCCAACATTTACACCACATCTGTTCTAATTATATATAAAATGAATGGGAATGTGCAAATATTTATATATGGAGTATTTCTAGATTACATACGGAAATACTTTATCCCTGTCAAACTATGATATTCAGGATTTCAGGATTTAGTGTTTCGCATGCATCAATATTACATCCTGATAATATTTGATAATTGAGATGCATGATGTTTAATATTTGGCAGCCAACACACAATGACATTAATGAGGTCTGTTAACTGGAGCTGGTTACAGAGAGCATACAACTCCTTTGTTGCAACAACTCCATTGGCTGCCAGTCTGTTTCTAGGCACAATTCAAAGTGCTGGTTTTGACCTATAAAGTCTATATGGCTTGGGTCCAGGCTATTTAAAGGAGCGTATCTCCCTGTACAAGCCCCCCAGAGTATTGAAGTCATCAAGAGATGACTTCATTGGGAGATGACCTCACCAGGAGAGGCCCTTCTCTCTGTCCCAGTACCTTCTCAGGTATGTTTGGTGGGAACTAGAGAAAGGGCCTTCTCCGTGGCTGCTCCCAAGCTCTGGAACTGCCTCTCTAGGGAGGCCAAGATGGCTCCATCCCTGGTGTCCTTCCAGCGGCAGGTAAAGACATTTTTATGCCACCAGGCTTTCACATGACATGGATGCTGTTTGGATTTCTTTTTGTTTTAAAGAGTTTTGAATTTTAAAACTTAATAATGTAATGTCTTTAATTGTTTGAATTGTTTAATTTTTTAAAAACTTTGTGTTTTTAATGTTTTATACTGTTTTAATTTGGACTGTTTTAGATTTGTTAGCTGCCTTGGGTCCCTGTACTGTACTGTACTGAGAGGAAGGCGGGATAAACATAATAATAATAATAATAATAATAATAATAATAATAATAATAATACTCTTGACACTATTTGATGGTCAGCTTGCAATAGTAATGTGATGCAAAGCTTTAGGACAGGATTTGGAGTTGAGACTGCTATGGTTGCCTTGACTGACGATCTACATCTGAGTATCGACAGGGGTAGTATGACCCTGTTGGTGCTTTTAGTCCTTTCAGCGGCTTTTGATATGATAGATCATAGCATCCTCTTGGACCACCTGAGTGGGTTAGGAATTGGAGGCACTGCATTGCAGTGGTTCTGTTCCTTCCTCTTGGGCAGGTCCCAGAGGGTGCTGTTTGGGGACAGCTGTTCAGCAAAAAAAATCTTATGCATGGCATACCTCAGGCTGCCATTCTGTCCCCAATGCTGTTTAACATCTATATGAAGCCACTGGGTGAGGATATTCGGAGTTATGGGACTGGGTGTTTTCAGTATGCTGATGACATCCAGATCTATTTCTCCATGTCTCGATCGTTGGCCTCAAATTCTGATGGTGTCTCTCCTCTCATTGACTGTCTTAAGGCAGTAATGGGCTGGATGAGGAAAAACAGATTGAGATTAAATCCAGACAAAACGGAGGTGCTCACAGTAGCGGCCCCGAAACCAGGAATTGAGTTGCAACCTCCAGTCCTGGATGGGGTCACACTCTCCATGAAGGACTGTGTTCACAGTCTAAGGGTGCTCCTTGATTTGTCGCTCTTGATGACTAATCAGGTGAATGCGACGGTCAGGAGCACCTGTTATCAGCTTCGGCTCATATGCCAGCTGCACCTTTTCCTGGAAGTAAGGGACCTTGAGACTGTGGTGCACACACTGGTAACCTCTTGTCTGGATTTCTGTAATGTGCTCTACATGGGGCTACCCTCGTGCTTGGTCCGGAAACTTCAGTTAGTACAAAATATGGCAGCCAGAGTGGCCTTGGGAACATCTACGAGAGACCACATAACTCCGGTATTAAAATCTCTCCACTGGCTGCCTATTGGTTTCTGGGCCCAGTATAAGGTGTTGGTTATCACTTTTAAAGCCCTAAATGGCTTGGGTCCAATCTATCTCCAGGACCACCTCCTCCCATACAATCTTCCCTGCGCACTCCAGTCCTCTGGGAGGAATTTGTTGCAGCCGATGAAATCAAGGCTGTCTGCAACCTCCCAGAGGGCATTCTCAGTAATCACCCCCAGATTATGGAATGGCCTGTTGGACGAGATCCATCAGATCATGATTCTAAGCAGCTTTAAAAAGGCAGTAAAGATGGATCTCTTTCGGCAGGCCTTTCCTGATTAGATTCCCAGTCTCAGGAGTCTGCGTGTTTTTACCATCTTAGTTTTCAGCTCTCCCACTATTTGTTGCCGGTTGTTGTGGTCTTTTCAATTGTTTTTTTGTCTTTGTTTTATTCTATCTTTTGATATTTTATGTTAAGGCTTTTAATGGATGTGTAGTTTAATACTGTTTTAATGAGGGGGGGTGGGGTGGGGGATGTTTATTTTGGATTTGTATGGATTTTAATTGTTGTAAGCCACCCCGATTGTTTGACAGAGGGGGTGGTGGTGGTAATAATAATAATAATACAAATGAATGAAATGTTATTCTAAGGTCCTTTAAAATTTTTAAAAATAGTCTTGAGAGGGCACACTTGGGACTGGAGAAGTAGTTGATGGAGAGAGGCATTTGAAGTGAGGTGGGAGTTTAAGCCAAAAATGGGGGGAAGATTTAACATCCCATTCAACTGTTCTCTCTCAAAGTGACTTTACCAAATTAAACATGCTATTAGGCTACTGTTACACATATCAGCATGCAGGTCAGACATATATTTGATAGCTGACATTTTGTTGTTAACTGCCCTTGCGTCGATGTCAACTCATGGTGACCCTATGGATGAAACATCTCCAAGACCCTCTGTCCTCCACTGCTCTGCTTAAATCCTGTAATCCCATACCCATGACATGCAGTAGCATTAATATTTCAGAGCAGTTCTAGGTCAAACAATCCAGCATCACATACAATGAAGCACCCAAGTAACAGAGGGATATCAAACTAGCTCTGAGACCAGAATATTCTGAGCTGCTCCTAGAGTTATTCTGGCTTGTGTTGACTCTGCCTAAAACACAATTACCAATCTCATTCTGTTTTGAATGGGGGGGAGGGGCTCCCCTTTCTCCTTTGCTCTGGGCAATAACATCTTAAGTCAGTATCATGATCTATTCCTTCCACTCAAGTAAAAAAAAAAAAAATGGAGAAAAAAGCAGCAAATACTTCCTGAAATTTAAGTCTTATTTTTGCAGGGAATAGTTTAAAGGGGAAAAGCGTTCAAAATATGTTATTCCCCATTGTAGCCTGAAGCTACAGAGTGTAAGAGAAACTTCAGAACTTAATTCTGTTACAGGGCTAAATTTGCCCTACAGTAGTAGACGTTCTGGTAACTTTTAACTCTTCCTTCTCTGTTGATTATGACTATTCTTATAAATTATGCTGAAATCATTAATTTTGATGTAATAACAACACATTCAGGATGCAAGATAACCCCCAGAATCCTACAACTAGGATAGTTAGCTGGAAGATTCTGGGAAATGAAATCCAAAAAGGTAACTCTTATGGGTCTCACTCAATTTTGCATCCATATTAATTCAATGGGAACTTTAGGTGGACACTTATGATTTGTCTAAATTCAACTGCATTGGCTAGGCTGGCAAGGGCTGCTGAGAGCTGCACTCCCACATACTCTGGAATGATGTGTGGTTCCTATCCAATGAAATGCAAAGGTGCACAAGCTGTAACCTGGGGAAAAAATACGAAGCCTTTGGATAGTCCCAGTGTGGCCCCCAAAGCAAGCAGGAAATTATTAATATACCTACTTCATCACAGTGTGGCAGAGTGAAAGCAGGTTAACATTATGGACACACAACATCAAAAACTCTGATGTTCCTCCTTTTTATGGTTCTTTGTTTTTCAACTGAGTTTCTTTCATACTACACAATCATAGTACTATGATCGGCGTGACCAAGCACCCTCCTTTTCCAGGATATGCCCTACATTTCAGCCTTCTCCAGGAGCAATTTCAATGTCCTCCATTTTGAGCAGGACTAAGAAGCATGCATTTATATGTATATGAATGTTTTGAGCTTTTATTTGGCCACACCCTACATTTTTCTTGAGTGCCCTACATTTTGCAGTGCCTTGTCCTGCTTTGTGGTTAGGACATCTGGTTACCTTGACTGTGATTCCTCTTGAATGGCCATTATTCCATCCTATAGGATCCTGGGATTTGTAGTTTAGGGAGAGGGATTTAGACTTCTCATCCAGAGATCTCTAATGCCTCATCAAATTGCCATCCTCAGGGCTCCATAAGATGCTGCCAAGGAAGTTCAAATGGAATCATAGCACTATAATTGTGTAGTGTGAAAGGGTCTCAGACTTGGAGTCTTAATAGCTTTTAAATAGAGGACACTTTCAAACACAGGACTTTTCATGGCTAGCCTTTCCAATGTAGCATCATCCTCCACAAAGCAAAAGGAGTGGCCACAAGAATTTCCTTAGGGGAAAGAAATCTCTTGATATCTAGGCATACTGTCCAAGGCTTTTCAAAAATGATGCTAAGAAACAATTCAGATCTCCTACACAATAAAGCACTTTGGCACAACTTTAACTGCCATAGCTGAATGCTATGAAATTCTCAGATCTGTAATTTATTGTGGCACCAGAGTTCTCTGACAGAGAAGGCTAAATAGCTCATGAAACTACAGATCCTATAATTCCATTGCCTTGAGCCATGGCAGTTAAAGTATGGTAGTAACAAACTGCATTATTTCTGCAGTGCAGATGCAACCTCAGTCATACATAAATATCTCCCAATTATTCCACTCTAATGGGAAGTATCTTTCTTTTGTTTATAATGGCAGCATGGTACTCCAATAATGTGGTTGGAAGACTATGCTGCCATTAAAGATAAAAGTAAAAGCAAAAGTCTTTAAACTAAATATCCCCCACACCAACACCAACACCTATACATCTTTGTAGCATGGAGGTATTTCAGGGGATGCAGTTTTGGTGGGTATTTGAAGTTCTCAACTCACCTATTGTGAAACAAGGTGCTTGAGGTTTATACAACCTTTGGGAATTCCATCTCCTTTGCAAAGGTCGGTGGTTGAGGAGCAGTATGGCTGGGGGGACAGAAAATGCCATTCCCTGGGGAAAACATTTATTTTATTTTTCTTTCTCAGGATGTGTGTGTGTGTGTGTGTGTGAAGTGTTTGGAATTTAAGGGGGAATCTTTTATGGATTTTCCATAGCCTTAAGTAGTCCATCTGTCAGAAATTTTCTGGAGAGGGTCACAGTATGTGTAATCACAGAATCATAGAATCATAGAGTTGGAAGAGACCCCAAGGGCCATCCAGTCCAACCCCCCTGCCATGCAGGAACTCAAAATTAAAGCATCCCCAACAGATAGCCATCCAGTCTCTGTTTAAAGACCTCCAAAGAAGAAGACTCCACCAAACTCAGAGGGAGAGTGTTCCACTGTTGAACAGCTCTCACTGTCAGGAAGTTCCTCCCAATGTTGAGGTGGAATCTTTTTTCCTGTAGCTTGCATCCATTATTCTGGGTCCTATTCTCTGGAGCAGCAGAAAATAGAAATTGGGGGCAGGCATATGTTTGGCAGCATCTACTTTCCCAGATATACAATGTTATGCTTTTTCCCTTTTCATCTTATGCAAAGGGAAGTTCTGATGAGCATGGTATGAAAACCTGAATGTCTTCAAAGGTTGCATCTGCACTACAGAAAAAATCTGGTTTGATATCAGTTTAACTACCATGACTCAATGCTATGGAGTTCTGGATATTGTAGTTTGTTGTGGTGCAAGAACAAACTATAATTTCCAGAATTACATAGCATTGAGCCATGGAAGTTAAAGTGGTGCCAAACTAGATTATCAAAATTCCATAGCATTGAGCCATGGTCGTTTAAGTAGTGTCAAACTGGATTGTTTCTGCAGTGTGGATGCAGCCAGAAATATTTTCCTTCTCATAGGGCCTTATCAAACGCTGGCCACGAAGCAAAGAAAAAGCGAAGACTAACCAAAGTAGGAATAAATTCGGTTCCATAGCGAAACGAAGGGAATATCGCCCTTTTGGCCATTTCGCAATTAATACCAAGGCTCCCTTCTCTCTCGTCACAAAAAGCCAGGAGGAAAGGCAGCCATGGGAACCGGGGAGGAGGAGGAGGGCTGGAGGACTGGAGAAGGGAAGGCAGCCCATGGAGAGAGAGAGATCGCCTCCCTCTTCCCTCTTCCCTCTTCCTCTCCTCCTCTTCTTTCCAATCCGGTTTGCCTTTTGCCAAGGCAATCCCTTCCCCTCGCTGGGATTTTCGCCCTGCCCACCAATTCGCAATGAATGCGAAGGCTCCCTAGGTACTTCCTCTACAAACCGAATGTCAAAATCTCCCTACTCCTTACGGATTAGCTCCGTATTCTGCCGAGTTCTGGGGCAGCGTCGTGTGTAAACACGGGGAACAATACGGATTAGCTCCGTGTTCTGGGGCAGCGTCGTGTGTAAACACGGGGGAACAATACGGATTAGCTCCGTGTTCTGGGGCAGCGTCATGTGTAAACACGGGGGAACAATACGGATTAGCTCCGTGTTCTGGGGCAGCGTCGTGTGTAAACACGGGGGAATAATATGTATTAGCTGTGGATGCCCTTTGGATTAGCTCTGCTTCAGACCCCATGTGATAAGGTCCATAGAGATAGAGAAGGATCAGGGATGGTCCTGGGTCAATGTCCCCAACCCCCAGCAAATTCTCCCTATCAGTGGCTGTTCCCAGACTTATCTAAGAAATTGTCTACTGCTTTCACTTGGGGAAAAACAGTACATCAATCACCACTGGTTCAACACATTTTAATGGCGACTCAGCAATTGAGTCTGCATTGCACTGCAGAAATCATCCAGTTGGACTCAACTTTAACTGCCATAGCTCAATTCTATGGAATTCTGGTTATTGTGTGATATTAAGCCTTCTCTATCAGAGAGCTCTTGTGCCTCAACAAACTACAATTCCCAGAATTCCATAGCACTGGGCCTATGGCAGTTAAAGTGGTATCCATCTGGATGATTTCTGCAGTGCAGATGCAGCCTCGGTAAAATTCTCTGGTCATTCAAGATTCAGTGTAATCCTTCTGTATGAATGTGCAATTTAGAGCATGTTATTTATTTGTTTATTTGTTAGAGCTATACCGTGTCTTTCCTCAAATGGCACTATGAATGGCTCTTTTCTTCCACACATTATCATCACAACAACCTTGTTAGGTAGGGGAAACTGAGAGTGTGACTAGCCCCAGTGGTTTCATGCCTTAGTTAGGACTTGAATCTTGAATTCTAAATTCTCACCCCAGCACTCCAACCACTGCTCCACATTGAGTTGCCTTATAAAAATGAACGAAAACAAATGCCAAATTTTCCTTGAATGATACTCAGTAGGGATCCCCCCCTTCCACACACACACACACACTTTTACTGCCCTAAGGGAGCTGGGTGATAAGCAATCTATCTTCCTGCATCCTGATCTCTCACTGTTGATTTTCTCACTCCATACTCCTGATAATGTTCCATTCTTATTTGGGACTTACGCCACATAAAAACAGCAACTTTTTTTTGGGGGGGGAGGTGCATACAAACACAATTTTCTGCCCTGAAAACAACACCATAGGAAATAACAGAATAAGTTCCAAACTGTGGATAGTTTTCAAAGACCATCCACTTTCTGAAGGCTTTTTTTTTTTTTTTTTGGCAGTGAAAAGAAAATTGCTAAAATTACTCATTGCTTTATTGGGGGGGGGGGGGAATTAATCACGCATTACATCCTCATAGCCCAGTCTGCTATCCATGCATTAAGTGCTGAAAGGCAAACTTCAGGGCGCTTTCTCTTTCTTCTGTGGGTTGCCTTTCAACTGGGCTTTGTGTGTGTGTCTCTGTGTTGCCTTATGGCAACCCCATGAATTTCAAAGGGTTTTCTTAGGCAAGGAATATTCAGGGGTGGTTTTGTCAGTTCCTTCCTCTGATACATTGCCTACAGCACCCAGGATTTCTTGGTGGTCTCCCATCTAAATACTAATCAGGGCTGGCCCTGCTTACCATCCAAGACAGGAACTTGTGTCTTTAGGGCATTTAGGCTGAGTCTTACTGCTATTCAGAGATAAACCTTAAAATATCCAGATATTTGAAGCCTATTCAGATGATTTTTAAAAGGTGAATTTTAAATTATTAATCTTCAAATATAGATTAATTGTCTTAATATCTATTTGTCTTATTTCTTTTGATGTTATGTGTTTTTAACTGATGCTGTGTGTACTTAACAGATGTATGCTGTATACAGCTGCTGTGGCATAGTAGTCTGAGTGCTGGACTACAACTCTGGAGACCAGGGTTTAAATCCCAGCTCTGCCATGTAAACCAAGCCATGTAAACTGGGTGACTTTGGGAAAGTCACACTCTCTCAGTCTCAGAGGATGGCAAAGGCAACCCTCCTCTGAAGAAACCTGCCAAGAAAATGCCTTAGGGATGCCATTAGTCAGAAATGACTTGAAGGTAAACAACAACATGCTGTATATTAAACTGTCATTGTTCCCCACCTCATTCCATGGGGAGAAGGACTAAGAAATAAATAGTATTATTGTTCTTGTTCTTGGTGCTATTGTTGTTGTTGCTGCTGCAGTAGTTGTTGTTATTCAAATACAGGCGCAATCCATAGCAGCCCTTAAAATAGAAGATAGTTCTCTACAAACATCGCCATCCTTTTCCATCCCACAGAAGCAAAAGTGGAGACCATGTCACCTTCCTGATGTTACTGGGCTGCAACTCCCAACAGTCTGTGCCATAGTTATGAAGGTGAGGGCTGATGGGTTTTGAATCACCCATGCACTAGAGTCTGAATGCCACTGTTTACCAATTCATCATAATTAATTTATATCTTTGGTTACCTGAAATAAAGACAGACTGGGGAAAGGGTACTTAAGATGTCCTTTTCCAAATTCATCTCCTCTGTTTTGATCTTAGAGCTAATAGGCATTCCCATGAAATAATTACTCAGCTCTTGTTACTTGTTGGAGGTAAAAGGGAGATGGGGGGAGAAAGAGCAAGAGCACATGTTTGTTGTAAGAGCAACAGCTAAAGTGAAAATTGGTGGAGAGTGTTCCAATTAGTCCCTGGAAGAATCTAGGAAGAAACTATGTGGTAAAAATAGCTTTAAAAATATCCCAGCATGTCCCTGTGGGCTATTGAAGAACTAATTAATGGAACCCAGCTATCAACCAATCCATGTACAAATCTCCACACGGTCCAGAAAACAGCAAAAGACATTAATGAGCTCTTTGTTTAAGATTGGGAATAGAGGGGTCAGTAGACAAAGATTGGTCACCGGATAACGTTTTGTTTGATCTAGCTATAGCCGATAGTTGTTATTTGTGAAGTGGTTCTTTCTTTCTTTCTTTCTTTCTTTCTTTCTTTCTTTCTAAGTACAAGATATGGCACATACACAATCAGCCTGGTTCATGGTCTGCCTTCTGTACATATCTAGTCATGTATCTGTGCAAAGAATCTATATTGCTGTGAGGCATTAGGAGACATCAGGATTTGGGAATCTATCTTTACTCCCTGTTATACTTTGATAGACTCCTATTATTTCATTAATGTCCTTGAAGAAGCCCAGCTTCAAGGAAATGTGTGCAGAAGTGGGAACGGAGTAAGGCTAGTTTGGAGGAATTTTGCTCCTTCAGGTGGAACATCAACTGGTCCACTCTCCCAGTATAGATGCACAATATCCAAACTGTCCATATTACAGTGTGCCCTCCACACTTGCTGGAGTTACGGGCAGAGGAGCCCCATAAAAGTGGGAAAAGCATTGGTTTCTTAATCTGAGAGAACATCTCTCCAGAAATCTCTCGGCCCTCCAAACCAAATCTATGGTCAACTTGAGCTGGAACCTGGCCATAAGTTATGCTTAAAATGCATAGGAATTGCCTGTGTTTCCTCTAGAAATCTGTATCTCCTCCAGTGTGACTCTAGGCTAGGTCAATGTCCAGTAGAGTCACACTGGAAGACCTAGAGATTCCTAGAGAGGACCTATCAATTAAATCTGCAAATAATCAAATCCACAAAAGTCAAAGCTGCAAATGCTGTGGGCCCGCTGTATTTTAACATTTGAATAAGAAAATCTCACAAGTATTTCCCCCTAGGAATAATAAAAAAGAAAAGCAAATAAAATTGCTAAATTTGTTGCCCTTTTATGACACCCAGAATCAACTTCCTGAGGCTGTTGCCTCACTTGATGCTCCTGGCTTTCTCCATGCAAAATGGAACAGAGCCGAACATTGACTGTCATCACTTTGCAGCAATTCCAAGGCCTAGCTGCTTTCCTTGGGAGCAAACATTTCAACAGCCATTGAAAGAAAGGAGAAAATGACTTGGAGGTAGTGTGAGACCTTATAGAGGTTCAAGAAAGAAAAAATACATTAGTGAAGGAAGGAAATGGGAGGGAAATATTTGTTATATTATTCTCCCACAGTGGGTGTTATGCCAGAATGTGAGATATTTGGCCTGCAGCTTCCCAACTTGGGCCCTCAATATATCCCCCATTAAAAAATGTTCTGAAAAGGACACCATAACCCTCCAGCAGTCATGGAATAACAATTTTGTCTGGTTTATAGTTCCTCTGATTTGTTTTAAGCTATTCTCCCCCCCCCCCCAGTCATTTGTAAGAAAAGAGGTCATGAAGGCCCCAATTGACATTGCAGTGGACAGCATTGTAAAATGGACTTGAACTTGGAGAATTGTAATTAGCTCAATAGTTAGCAGAAAAGCAACCCAATTTATACAGAGGGGGAGGAGATAGAGAACCTTCGCAGAGGCAAAATTCTTCCAATGAATTGTACTTTTATTAAGGGGGGAAATAAATCAACAATGCAGACACACACACACACATACAGACAGGGGTTCGTGGAATTCATAAGATAGGCTTCCCAATCAAAATAATTACCCAACACCATACCGCTCCTTTTCTTGATGTAGATATAGGGTCAATGTAGATGGCCCATTTGGGGTGGCAGAGAACCACCCCGGGGAGTGATGGATTGGGGCACTGCAACTGCATGCCATGACCCCGATCCTCCCTTTTGCCACACCCAAAAGAGCAGCAAAATGTCGCTCCTTTTAGGAGTGGCAAAAGGCTACCCTAAGAGCTAGTGCTGTGCCTCTTCTGCACCCTTTTGGAAACTGATTGCCAGGAGGGCGTCCTAACCATGCGGATGGACATGTGGCATCAGGACAGTGTCAGGGTGGAGTTGGGGTGGGCAGCATGTGGCTGTCCTGCCCCCACTCCATCCCAAGACCGGCCTTTTAGGCTGGTCTGCAAAGCCCCATACGTAGTTGCTCACAGAGCAAAGTTGAGATGGAGGCAGCATGAGGGAGACCAACAAGGAATTTCAGAGAGATATGAGATCTCCCTCCCTTCCATGCCCGCTTTCAGAACCAAGAGATTTAGAGATCTTAATATAGCCCAAAAATGGCTTCAGTGAAGGTTATTTATCCTAACTTCAAAGGGGCTGAATTAGCATAGTAAAGATCTCCTTGAAGTAGATAGATCTCAAAAGGGGGTAATGGGTCTTATCTGGCTCTTGGCCACAGAATGTCTGGGTCATAAATCCTCTAGCTTCTTTGTCTCTGAGGTGTGAATCTTTCTGTTTGCAACTCCGGAAACTGATTGTTTGATCTGTTGAGGTCTATGTGACCAGTGTGCCTATGTGACCAACTCACCTCTGGGTACATGGAAGAAACTGCATTTTCATTTTAGGTTCATACCAGAAAACATACAAATAGAGAGAGCATGGAAAACACTTGATTTTTCATAACAGCACCTAGACAACTGCTTCATGTGACACAGTTTATATAACTGAGAATAATTCTCTAATATCAAACTGTTGATATTAAAGTAACTGAATGTAAATCAAATGAAGTTTTTATGTAGGTATATCTGTCTTTCAGAGCAGTTATTGGGCCTCACCTAACCCTTGCACTGTGGCTGGAATCCTGTTGGTTAATCCCAGCTAGAAGAGACCCATTCAAGCAACTCTTGAATAGTGAGACAATCTGTGGGTAAATCCCATTGATTCAACTGGTTTACTACATTACTTCAGTGTCCAAATTTGGCAGAGACAGTCCCAGTTAATCATTTGCTGTCCTATTTTTTCAGCTGATATTGAAATGCCCTGTTTTATTTCTCTCTTCCTCCCACATTCCTCCTTTGCCCTCCACTTACTTCAATTTATGCCAATTTCAAAATGCAAAAATAGTTTTCACTCATTTATATTACATGGGGGAGAAAAGGAAGCATCTTGCCCTTTTGGGTAGGCTCAGGTGAAAGGAAACTGCTCTAGTCTCTCCTAGCTTGTGGATTTTTTGTCATTGATAATGTTTGCCATCTTGACCACACTCTGTTGAAGCTTGGCCACACATCTTCTAGTTTTCATCTGTGAAATGTTGGAGGGTGTCACACATCAGACCTGACCATAGCTCCACCTTTCAGCTAGTGCTGTGCAGTTGTCTAGGTGCTGTTATGAAAAATCAAGTGTTTTCCATACTCTCTCTATTTGTATGTTTTCTGGTATGAACCTAAAATGAAAATGCAGTTTCTTCCATGCACCCAGAGGTGAGTTGGTCACATAGGCACACTGGTCACATAGACCTCAACAGATCGACTCAGGCCTGCATCCTTCCGAGGTCGCTAAAATGACTACCCAGATTGTTGGGGGCAATCAGCTCACAGTTGTAAACCGCTTAGACATCCCATAGCGTGATATGAAGCGGTATATAAATAAGCTGCTTTGCTTTTGCTTTCAACATCTATCTCTCAGCTGGTTTCACTTCGAAGGCCTACACATATTGTTACAACACCTACCTAATGTGTTCCCAAATCCAGCACTGGATCTATCAGTACACCATGTGCTACCTTCTGGCTACCCTATTCTAAGTGATGCCAAGCTAAAGCAATGTTGTTCTTGTTGTTGTCGTCAATGTCATCATTTTTCCTGGACTGTGATAAAATTACATTTAGTTGCTTTGGCAATCAAAACGACATTAGTTGTTTTCCACAAAATGGAACAAGAACAAACAGATGCTTATGGAAGCCACCTTAAATCCATCCATCCTAGCTGTTGCATACAACCATATTATTGTAACACATATTCATAACTTTTAGTTCTATGAACACTGCTGATTTCTCAGCATCACAATTGCACACATAAAAAATGCTTTCCGATTTCCCTTCCTTCCTACACTTAGGCACTTGAACTTTTTATTCTCTGGGGGATTGGGTGTGAATGAGATGATTTTTTTTTATTTCTTCTCCACAGCTGAAATTCTCTCTAAATGTTTATTTACTCTTCTAAACCCCATATTCATAAAGGCAAAGACTAAATAATGGCATTTTGCTCTGAATATCAGTAGAGCTGTTCCCAGTAAATGAAACACAAATTGAGGAATGTCTGGTATCATGATCCCTAACAGGTATTGAATTGGTCTGGGAGGGTGGGGGTGGGGGGTGGAAAAGCTACAAGGGTATGACTCAGTAGAATTAAGCATTCCCCTTACAAAAGGTAAAAGCAATTTTAGTACAATATGGTTACCTAAAAGCCTCTTAACAGGTGCAGTCAGCTCTAAACACATGACAATAATTTCAGCTTTTCCTCCTTGTATTCACAGACACTGAAGTGTTACAGAAAATCATTTTGCCCAATCATTTTGGAAACAGTGGTATTTTGTTTTTGTTTTTGATTTTTTTTTTGCATGAACATAGTAGGTTTTATGCAAACATGTTTTTCTACCAAAAGCCCTACTGTTTCCAGAAATACACATGTGTGTGTGTGTATGTGTGTGTGTAAAGTTGGTGATTTTTGCAGAAGTGCTCATTCATGAGAAAGGAAAAACATACATGACCCTTCTTCCTGTGAATGCCTCCACATGCATTCCTTGTTTCTACCCAACTAGATGGAAACTGATTAATATCTCATTCACCTCTGGTTCTGGCACTTTTCTGTGGTGTTTACTGCCTTCAATGATCCTATATGGACCTGGTCATATTTATTTTCTGTTCCCTGTACATGAGTGAATGAGATCTGAATGGATGTTTTCATACAGTGCAATTGAACTTGAGTGCTATGTTCCATATAGTTCAGGGCACTGATAAAGCAAGGCTTCTCTATACAGCTTTCTAGCTGTATTAAGCTGAATGTAAACAAAACTAGTGGCAAGGTAAGGGGATGTAGAGGTAGGGCTAGGCAGACACAGAGATGTTGGGGATGGGTCCAGTGTGAATTACTCCAACTTGTTACTTCTTCTAGTATCTTCCAAATATCTGAAGAGGGCTTATAGAAAGCATCTGTCAACCTGTGAAAACAATATGGGGACCAAAGCAGAAACTGATGGAAGAGAAGACAGGGATGGGGGAGAATTTCATTCAATCTTTGTTTCTTGATCTTCTTGTAGGAATATGTGGATTGTACCATACTTATCCTTTGGTGGCTCAGTGGTTAAATGCCTATACTGCAGCCACTCACTCATAAACCACAAGGTTGTGAGTTCAATACTAGCCAGGGCTCAGGCTAGACTCAGACTTGCATCCTTCCGAGGTCGCTAAAATGAGTACCCAGCTGTTGGGGGCAATGAGCTTACAGTTGTAAACTGCTTAGACACCCCATAGTGTGGTATGAAGCGGTATATAAATGAAGCTGCTTTGCTTTTGTTTTGGACTGCACACTTTTAACAATGCAATATTTCACTTAAAAGGGATATACATTATACATTATAGATATCTATTATTCCCTTAATTATTTCCTTAATATATACCCAAACACAGAGGTATATATAATTCCTTAATTATACACATGCATATTTAATGGAAAGTGTGTATATTCAGGAAAAATGACAAACAAAATCCTTATGTTGTAGAAAACTGTATCCAAAACTGAATGAATGCCAGCTTGTACACAGCCTCTTCTTTCCTGGTCACACATTGATGAGGAAATTGGATAGACCACAAAGCTGAATGCATACAGAACAGGCACAAAATGGAAACAGACATTTATCTACTGGCAGTTTGGTGATACATGGGGAACAGGGAGAAAAATGACAGGATAGAACTGGGGATGAATTTCCTCTCAAAGGAAGCAACATTTAATTTTAAGCATTTTCTTTTTTCTGTGAGAAAGCATTTGAAAGCAGCAGAATTTTTGAATACTATTTCCAACTTGGGGCCCATTCTGTGCAAAATTTGCATGTAGTTATTTTGTATAGAAAAACCATCTTTTCTGCACCAGAAATGATATTTTCTGCACAGAAAAATCTGTGACTTGCACAGAGAAACCTACAAGACAACTATGTGTGAATTTATACATAATAAATCCTGAACTGTGGGATCCTCTTCAGGCCAGGATTCTTCTTGTCAGGATTTCTTGACACTGGGGAATCGTGATTTTATTTAAAAAAAATGAATATTATTTCCATCCCTAGATAGAACATAGGAAAGCAGACTATATTCTTAAGGGATCCCCTATGTCATTTACTAGAACCGCAAATCCAACAACATGACTCAAGTAGAAAAGACATATGCTTAAGATAAAGTAACATAAACATCTGAATATCTTCATCCTGAGTACTAGAAAAGAGCTGAATCTGCAGTTGTTCCATACAAAAATGTACTTATAGTTACTCGACAATTTCTTGAAATAAATTCCAAGAAGATCACCTGTATCATTTGTGGAGGATAGGTTCATTTTGTTCTTCTTAGTGTTAAACAAGCAGGAGTCAGAAATCCTTGCAGATGTATCGTAAATCATCCACCACCTACGGTACCAATAAATCCCAATATACGGTGCTTTCTGTTCAAAGCTGAAAGAGAGACAGCATGGGGAAGAAAGGAGAACATAGGAAGAAAGAGGAACAACTGGAGGGGCAGAAGAATGGTAAAAGAGAGAGATTGGCAATACATGTTCAACACAAAAAAAATGTCAGGATAGAACGTAGAGAGCAGGACAAATTAGAACATAATGGAAGGGAAGCATAAGAGAGAGTTTCCCATAGTCTGTTGATTTAATTTGTGGAATGAGAAATGTGTGCATGCACATGCAGAGAGAGGATTGCATGCAATGGAACATACTAGTAAACATACTAGCTTTGGCCTCTGGTTATATTTTGTCAGCTGCTAAAGTTTTGCTATGAGACCTGCCTCTTGCCCTTGGGGTGATACTTTATATTTGTTTCAATTTGTACATTACAGCTGGACACACACACACATGCACAGAGGGACAACAGAACAATCCTAACAAGCCAGCATTTTTCAGCTTCTGGAAGAAATTAATTTTTACCTTCAGGCATGTGACAGATGACTGGGTAAATTGAATATAATAAAGTGTTCTGGTTTGAGTTAATAAAAAACAACAACAACCACAACTGGCATTCTTCTTTGAGTCTCCTGAGTGTGGAAGTGGAGTAAATTATGGGCATCATTGCAACCATATCTCAGCATTGCTTTATCTTCCTTGCAACACCTATATGGATTATTTTTCTTTCCTTTCAAATAAGCATGATTGAATCAGTGGAAGATCAGTTTGGGGGAAGGATTTAAACAAAGCCAAAAACAAAAACAAAACAGGTAACCTCCTGAGAATGGAGAAAAATTGTATCTTCAAACCACACAAATGACAAAAAAGATTCTCCAGGTAAAATAAACCCTTGAAGGTACAAAAGAATGCTCCCTGCAATTCTTGGGGAGAGTACAAATTCACAGCTTGTATGTGTTCATTCGCTGGATGTAAAATTTAGTAGGCATTGTTTACACCTGTAGGTGTGAGACTTGGTTTTTGTTGTTGCTGGTATATAATTAGGAGATTACATCTGGAATGAAAACAGCATCAGGTGCAATCAAGTTCTCCAGTCGTCCTAAATTCTGATTCTCCTATTCTCAATTTATGCATTATATTAGGCAATAATCCATACAACTGCTTAGAAAACAGGTGTCCTAAGGTAACTCCAGCTAAGACATTGTAGAAAGAAGGCAACATGTATGTATGCACCTGCATTGCTCACAGAGAATGACTTGATATATATTATAAACTGCTGCTCTTGACTGAGGATTGCAAAGAAAATTGATGAAAGCTATAGTGTGGTACTCTTTAATTTAAAAATTCTGATTTCCAGAGTGCTGCATTTGCATTTTAGTTTTTGCACACTTAGAGAGCTTTTGCTTTGCCATCAAAATAAAAGCATCATAGAGTTGGAAGGGACCATAAATGGCTTGGGTCCAAGCTATCTCAGGGACCGCCTTCTCCCTTACAATCCTGCCCGCGCTCTCCGGTCCTCCAGGAGGAATTTGCTGCAACCCCAAAAATCGAGGCTTGCGGCTACTTCCCGGAGGGCTTTTTCAGTCGCCATCCCTAGACTCTGGAATGACCTGCCAGACGAGATCCGTCAGTTAACATCATTAGACAGCTTCAAAAAGGCTGTCAAGATGGATCTCTTCTGGCAGGCCTTTCCAGATTAATTATCCCGGCCTCGGGTACAAATAAACCACCCCAATGATCCTTGCGTGGCCCCATCCAAGGATGGTTAGGATCATTGTTGCTGGGCTTATATACTGGGTTAAGTTTTGACTTTTTAATTGAATGTTATTTTAAAATCTTTCTGATTTAATACTGTTTTAAGGGGGGGAGGGGGGTTGTTGTATTGCACATGTTTTATGGGTATTGTATATGTTTTTATTATTGTAAGCCGCCCAGATTGGATTTTCAGAGGGCGGGATATAAATAAATTTTATTATTATTTTATTATTATAAGGGCCAATCTACTGCCAGGCATAATACTTTACCAAAACACTACCAAAAGATGACCACCCAATCTTTGTTTAAAGATTTCCAAAGAAAGAGAGGCCACCACCCTCCATGGCAGTCAGACAGTTTTTACATAAAATAAGTTCATCCTAATGTTTATGGGGAATCTCTTTTCTTGACACTTGATTCCATTGGTTCATATTCGAGTTTCTGGAGCAGCAGAAAACAAGCTCACTCCATCTTCTACATCAGGGTTAGGCAACCTTTCCCCTTTAAGGGCCGAGGGACTTCAGCTCCCAGAAGCCCAGGAGCTATTGGCCAACATGGGACTATTGGCCAACATGGCTGAGGCTTCTGGGAGCTGAAGTCCCTCAGCCCTTAAAGGGGAAAGGTTGCCTAGCCCTGTTCTACATGATGTCCCTTCAGATCTTTAAAGATACTTATCACTACCAATCTGTTCCTTGGATTTTAAAGTGCAAAAGAGAAAATGTGCTTTAAAACCCAGCCACAGAACTTCATGTAGGGATTTCACTGAGATCAGTATGAATGGTAACAGTATCCTAGATTTGCTCATTTGGAATATGGCACTGTGGAAGATGGAATGAATTTATGAGCCATTTATGAGCTGAAATACTATATTATGCTTCCTAGTGGAGAGCAACATTCATGAAGTTGCACAGTGGTTGCACCACAATGCTCTTCTACTGAATACTGGCATTGTGCAACTAATTGTGCACCTGCTTCTTGTCCCATTGTGCAATGGGGAATGAACACAGGCTGTTTCTGCAATTCCAGCAAATGAAGTGGTACATTGAAGCCACTGACAAATAGTTACATGTCATCGAAGAACACAAAATGACAGAATTAGAAGAGTTGGAAGAGACCGTAAAGGCCATCCAGTCCAACTCCCTGCCATGCAGGAATACACAAAGCACTCCTGATAGATAGCCATCTACCCTCTGTTTAAAAACTTCCAAAGATGGAGACTTCACCATCTTCTGCAGCAGCATATTCCACTGTCAAACAGCTGCTGCTGTTAGGAAGTTCTTCCAAAGGTTTAGGTGGAACCTCTTTTTCTGTAGCTTGAATCCACTGCTCCATGTCCTAGTCTCTGGAGCAAGAGAAAACAAGCTTGTTCCATCCTCAATATGACCCCCCTTCAAATATTTAAACATGGCTACCATGTCACCCCTTAACCTCCTCTTCTCCAGGCTAAACATACCCAGCACCCTAAGCCGCTCCTCATAGGGCATGGTTTCCAGGGCATTACCCATTTTTTTTAATTAAAGTCTTTTAATGTCCACCCAGTTTCCATTTTCTTTCTTGTACTCTATCTATCTGGAGAGTTTTTGTAACTTCAACATGGAATATGGTGAAGGAGGGTTGGAGAAACACACTTTGAGTGTCATGTTTGAGAGATGTGTCTGCAGTAAGCAATGCAATAAAACTTGAGCTGGGAAAGAGTAGCGTTCTACTCTACCTTATTTTACAGTAGCTATGTGTGCCTTCCTACAACAGGCAAAGTGAATAGCGGCTGCCTCCAGAATCCTTTGCTGAGAATGTATGAAAGACAAAAAGAGAAAAGGGTAAAGTGGATAAGCTTGTGTTACAAGCTACACCAGCATTTTTCTTTTTTAAAAAAGCTATAGATTGAAGATTTGGCCACCAAAATGGAAGCTGAAAGAAAACTGGAGGCTGGTGAAAGGAAAATATCATCCTTGGATGCGTTTTGGAAGAAGCATTCAAGTGCTCTCAGGAAGGTCCAAAATGTTTTTATTTATGAAGTTTTACCTGACATGGTTGTTTCATTTGTCATACATATATATCAGCATGGGATAGTGGTTTGAGCATTGGACTACAACTCTGAAGTCTAGGTTCAAATCCTGTATCAGCCATGGAAACAGGCTACACAGATCAGCAGGAAAATTTCCATCCCCTATCCTTGTTTTCTTAACTTTGTAGTAGTAGGTAGTCTGTCAGTCTGGTAAGACACTAGAGTGTTTTGGCTGAGGTTTCTATATGTTCCTCCTTAAACTGAAAATCCCAGGATTCCATAGGACAGAAAAATGGCAGTTGAGGTAGAATAATAGTGCTTTAATTCTATTGTGTGAATAGACTCCAGCTCCACACAGGGTGTGCAGAACTGCAGGCTTCATTTTTGTTTTCTTCTTTAAATTTATTAAGTGTTTATCTTTTGCATTTAAATGCGGACTCAGAACTACCTTTTCATTTCCATTATAACAGCTAAGCATTCCAAAAGGTGCTAATCAGATTTTTATTGTTATTTTTTTGTTTTTAGTTTTGTAATACAGGGCTTTGTCAGGAAGATCATTACTGTGGGCGGGGGATTTTCCCCTCTCCATTATGTGGGACCAGCACACAACTGAAAGGGAAAGATATCACATAGAATAGAAGGATGGGAAAATGAAATTATGCTAGAGTTTGAGCATGGAGACCTGCCTTACAGTTCTGTTGGGGAACAGAAGGAAAGAATAAAAACACTTATCATGCATGTACAACTGTGGAGTTTTGTAATATAAAGGCCTAGACTGAAACCTGCTGGGAACTTTAAAAAAAATGATTCCTGATATTGTTTAAAGAAAACTTAAAACAAATCTTTATTGATGTGATGGGGGGGTGAAGTTGCAGATGTTGCTCAGGAGATGAATTATTCATATTGCTGAAGTATCTGAGAAGCTAATTTTCACTGTTCTCCTATACCTAAGTGGATAGCGATAGCTTCTCAAAACAGATATTGTTTCTTTTGGGTCCTGTGTGTTTGATCTGTGTGTGAGAGTGTGCATGCCACACCACTCACAAAATTCTTTAGCGTACATTTTTTATGACATATCCAGTTCATCGAACAGAATACAAATGCCTTTAAAGCCTGGAGAGGCAAATACAGAAACTAGGAACATTGTCTTGTCATTGTAGTTTGCCATGTTGGGATCACCTCCTAACCTACATTCTCAAATGCATTCCTTTTTACAATTTGAATGTTAGATTTCACAATTAGGATATATATATGGCTGGCATAGGGCCAGCCCTACCATTAACCGGGTACAGCAGCCACCTGAGGAAGCAAAGGACAGGGGTGTTGCTAGGGGGGGCAGGGAGTGCGGACTCTACCAGGTGACACCCTAAGTAGGAGTGACACCACTGCTCTGCAACATCTGCCTTTTGTCAAAAACGGGTTGTGGTGTTCACCTGTGTCCCTGCCTTTTCGGCTGCAGCGCGTGCGGTCGCTGTGGCGGGAGGTTGCCCCAGAAGCGCCGGCCGTGCGGAGGGCGACCTCAGGCAGCTCCCAGGGCGACCTCAGGAAGAGGAAGGAGCACCGCTCGTCCTCCTCTTCTGGGTCTCGCAGACGACTCTTTTAGTCGTCTGCCGAGGCCCACAGTTTCCACAAAAGTTAGTCCCATCTCACTAACATTTTAGAGTTCTTTTTAAGTGCACAGGAGCAACCCAGGTGATATCTGTTTGGACAGCTAAAGGGATGTTAGGGCCTTGGCAGACTGCTAGAAATAGTGCAAATTGAGTCCACTTTAACTGTCCTGGCTCAGTTCTAGAGAATCATGGGAACTGTATTTCTGAGACATTGAGCTTCTCTGTCAGAGAGCTCTGGTGCCACAATAAACTACAGTTCCCATGATTCCCTAGCACTGAGTCAGGGCAGTTAAAGTGGACTCAATTTGCGCTACCAAAAAGTTAGCAGTTATGGGATAAGATAAGCCAATTTCGGGGGGATGCAGACGAGGGCGTCCAAGACGCCCTGGTCCGCAGCGCCGCAGGGCCAAGGCAGCCTCACCGCAGCGCATCCCCGCCGAATCTAAAAGGAGCGCCAAATTGGCGCTCCTTTTAGATTTAAGGGAAAGTGCGCCCTAAAAGCGGCGGGCGCACTTTCCCTGCCTCAAACGCCATGGCGAGTGCGGTCACGGCGGCGTGAGGCCAACCTGGAAGCGCCGGCTGTGCGGATGGCCGGCGCTTCCGGGGGCGACCTCAGGAAGAGGAAGGGGCGCCAAACGTGCGGCTGCCCCTCCTCTTCTGGGCCCAGAAGACAACTCTATTAGTCGTCTGCCGAGGCCCATAATGGATTTTAAAATGGCTAAATAACTGGAAACACAGAATAGGAATAAACAGTAAGTTCTTGACTTGGAGGGATATGAGCTGCAGGATCCTTCAGGGATCTACAAGGCTTTTTAACTTCTTCATAAACAGTCATGGAATTAGGAGTATGGTGACCAAGTTTGCTTATGACATTACATTCTTTAAGAAGCTAAGAACAAAAATAAATTGTAAAGAGCTCCAAAGTCTCTCTCTAAACTAGGAAAATAGGCACTGAACTAATAATTATTTGCCCCAGTTCCCATCTGGCAGCTTATCATCACACTCTAGTATCAGACTAATAGAAATTTTTCACTATAGGAAAATTTTTGGACTCATTTTTGCAAGCTTGTGTTTAGATTATGTTGGCTTTTTAACATTATGAGTGTCAGTGCTTCCTCCTAAACAATTCTGGCTGTTGTATTTTGGTGATGGTGACAGTACAACTTTTCTTGAAGTTACTTGAACAGAGTTGTTATTAAATCAGTCAAAATGCAGATTTGCCCCAAGAGCAATTTTGAATGCCTCTCACTAGCAGCCTTTTTGAAATGCAAATCTGAAAATTACTCTCTATGTATTATATTGTATCTGAAGCTGAAAAGATGAAATGATTTAAAATTACTATATTGCAACTCACACCAACTTTTAGGCTACAATCCCACTGACTTAAAAAAGTTAGTTAAATACACTCAGAGATGGTATGTTGAAGTGCTACAGATATATATATATATATATATATATATATATACACACACACACACATACACACACACACACACATATATATATATATATATATATATATAATGCTGAAACAGAATAACTTGGCTATGCCTTGCACCAAGATATCAAGCTAATATCTTAACCTGGTTTATTAAGTAATAATTGTTTGTGTAGCATCTATATGGAGAGGAAAAGGGAACCAGTAGTTATAACAATATTTCCTACTAAAGGAGAAAAGTCATAAAGTGACAAAAAGAGCTAAATGTCAAAGAAAGTCATGTAGAAAATGAAATTCTTTGGTGAGTCACAATAACATATGATTAGTATATGCTGAGGACACTGTTACTTTTCACTACCCATTTCACTTTTCAGTATATTTATCTTATATTTACCTATTTGTTTAAATTCAACTATGATCTTCATTGAGGTCCATGCTGGGCAAACTGGTCAAAACATGTTTCCTACTGCACATTTTACTTTCATAATGTACATGTGTCCTGCTGCACATTAGAATAATGCCTGTATGAGAGTGCTGCTGAGTTTAAATGGCACAAAATAATTTCAGAGTACCACCGTTACAAACCTAAGTGATCACTGAGGGTCTTGACTAACATTGGGTCATATCCTTTCACGAAACCCAGTCTTTGCAATTACACTTTCAACAGAGCTTGGAAATGAAAATATGAATTGTAAGTAACATAGTTACTTTTCACAAAGTTTTAGTTAGATTTGTCAAGGAGAGGAACAAAAAAAGTTATATTTTTTTAGTTGCCTTGGGTGTGATGCAGGGTCAAAGGGAAAAAATACATTAAAGAAAGCATTTGAAAGCAATATAATGGGCAAGAAAGACATCAAGATTGTGTTCTTTTTGATGTCATGAATTATGATGTCTCATTATTTCAAGTTATTTTGGGACATGTTTCTATGAATCCTAAATTGTTGGTGGTGTTGGTGTTTTTAAGTAACAACAGTTGGAAGGTATTTGCTTTTGTGTCGGACCGGAAGCTTCTACATATCAAGGAGCTTATAAGGAATGGGTGTGTTATTCTGTCTGAGATATGATAGCCGTGTTTAAATATTTGAAGGGATGTCATATTGAGGAGGGAACAAGCTTGTTTTCTGCTGCTCCAGAGACTAGGACCCG